>JAULJL010000018.1:16640151-17882803 GCA_030761205.1 Fremontodendron californicum | reverse complement strand
AAACGGTACTTTATTAATCACGTGTTATCATGAAGTCCTAATTAAGGTCGGTTTTAGTTTCGATATTTAAAAATAATTTCCTTTAAAAACAATTATATTCTTTGAGAATGATCCAGAATTTATTAATATAAAATTTTCTATATTTCTCGGCAAGCCCAGCAAAAAATAGAATTTTTTCTTTATTTTGAAATTCTCCGAATCACCCTCGTTTTCTGAGAAAAAAGTTTATTCTGTTGTTAATGATAATTGATGATATACTCCCCAGCAAACCTAGCAGAAAACTCATGAATTATTTTAACTCAGGAATAACCTTATTTTGTTAAAAATAATTATTATATTTCATGCATTTAAAATTATTTAAAAATGGTCATGAATATGCAAATTATTCCTAAGATATAAATATAAATCAATCAACATGCATAATTATCATGACATGATGAATATTTTAATATGACATGACAAATAAAATATGACGTGACATATACTTTATTATGACATGGCATATAATTTATAAGGACATAAATCATTAAATGACATCATCATAGAATATGCATATCAAACAAAATATCATGATCAAGATAGCAACATAGACATCAATTTTAAAATGATATCATGAAATGTGCATGAACATGAAATATTATGATTAAGATAGCATTGCAGACATCAATCATAAAATGACCTCATAATAGAATATGCATGAATATAGAATATGCACACATCATTATTTTTATAAAAAAAAAAAAAAAATCATGGATTTTCTTTGTAAAATTACATAAATGGCATGTGTTGGAAAAAATATTACCACAAACCCGGCAAAACTTGGAAAATAATTCTTTCACATAACACTTATGTAATTTTGAGTAAAATGAAATTCATACTTCGTAATTTCATAAACACGTGCACTGAAAGATTTCCTAACCTCCCCGGCAAACCCGACAAAGATTAAAAAATGATTCATGCCAAATATTTATGAAATCGAAAAAGTACTTTTATGCTAAATTAAGTAAAAATATTTTTAAAATATGCAATGCATGAAAACAAAATGTGTTTCTCCCTTGAAGAGAGGATATCCAAACACCTAAGAAGATGTCTGACTACCTTTGAAAGAAATTTAAATTGGAATTCAAAATCGAAAGATTTCGGGCACAGATTTTTGCTCGGAATTAAGGGGCATCTGTGCCATTGTTTGACATCCAAATACCTTTAAACGAGCCTTAATGTAAATATTTTGAAAACCAAAACAAGTAAAAAATGATGCAATTTTGATGAAAAAACCCAAGGTGGCAGAATGGTGTAGTGTAGAAATCCTAGTTTTTTGCTCGATTTTGAAGCTCGTTTTAACTACCCATGACCCAGTTTATCAAAACCATATTTTTTAAAGTTTTAAATGATATAAAACATCTTAGAAAACAGCCCCTAAGGGTTCATCCAGCCCCCTTCCCCAAGTAGAAAAGAAATCCAAACTTGCTAGCTTTAAAGCTTGTTTTAGCCACCCAAAACCCGGTTTTAGTTAACTATTTTTTTATCCTTTATAAAAAATTCAAAAAAATAAAATCTAAAAAATTGGATTTAGGTTCAGCTAATGGTGAACTAAATGAGGTAGAAATAGTTTTTTACTTGGACAAAAAATGAATAGTGAAAATATTGCCCGAAATCAGCATATCCAACTTGCAAAACATTGTTTTCTCCAACTAGTTTGAAAAATAGATTTTGGCTATAGATCATTGGTTGATATTAACCAAAACAATGCTGGAAATGGTTTGAAAACATGATTTACAGCAAGCAAAAATGATTGGCTCAAGGCTAGTCCCTTGGATGTTAGTCCGGCTATAGCCATCACTTGGTAAAAACCAAGATCATCAAGCTCAAAATATTTTTTCAAAGAGAAATAAGCCATATAAAACACACAATTAGCAAGGTCTATATAAGAAAATGATAATATAAAAGAAAAAAATGTAAACAAACAAGAAAACAAAGGTTGGCTACCCTTGGATACTAGATCCGGCTATAGCCATCACTTGGTAAAATCCAAGATCATCAAGCTCAAAAACCTTATTTATTTTTATTTTTTTTAAGGAAAACCAAGAGGGGATCACTATCCTACCACAATAGAACAACCCACACCAAGATGGCAAGCAAGAAAAATAAAGCAATCACAAGCACATCAAAGGCCTAGTTTCGGCCAAAGTAAGAAAAAAAAAAGGGAAAGAGTTTTTGCAAGCTCTTAATGTTGTAAAAAATGAAGAGAAGAAGAAAAACTTTGATAAACCTTTTGAAAACCTTATGATTTAGAGAAAAATAACAAGAAATAAAGATGGGAAATAGATGAAAAACAATGAAAATGATCAAAGAGAGCAAACTACCTTAGTAAGCTTTCAACAAGCAAAGCCTTTCAACCTCTCTTTCTTCTTATTTTCCTCTCTTCATTTGCCTTGCTCCTCGTGAAATTTTTGAACCAACTTCCTCCTCCTTTTGGTAGTAGCCGAATGGTGCCTTTAAAATGACCCGTGGGCTATTTTTTCATCCCCCCAAAATACCCTTGGTCGAATAGGCCTTGTTTTCCCCTGCCTTCATGCTTTTTTCGTGTCCAACATGGTCCCCCTTCCACATGGCTTTCTTTTCCTATTCTGTAGGACCAAGTTTCATTCTTATTGGACCAAAATGCCATGTCATGTACTCTTGTCCCCTCTCTCTATCCTATTCATCCATTTATTTACAAACAAGTCACCTTGTATTTTCGTTACAATGCCCTCACTTCTTCATTTTACTACACTATTACCTTGGGATATTTCCATACCCCTCATTCAACTTTTATTTATTTTGTATTCACCTTTCCATTATTCTTAAATTAATTTTCTCTTCTATTGGACCATTCTCTACAACTCTAAATTCTTTAAGATTTACAATTTAGTCCCTCAATTTTTCAATTTCTTCTTAAAATTGATTTATCTCTTATTCTCTTTGTAGTTGACCTCTTCAAATACATTCCTTCATTAATCTTCTTATAAATTGAACTCTCAATTTCCTCCAATTTCAAATTTCCCTTTGAAATTGAACTTTCAAATTATTCAATTTAGTCCTTAGATTTTCAAATTATCTTCCAATTAGCTCC
Source organism: Fremontodendron californicum (assembly GCA_030761205.1). Classification (NCBI taxonomy): domain Eukaryota; kingdom Viridiplantae; phylum Streptophyta; class Magnoliopsida; order Malvales; family Malvaceae; genus Fremontodendron; species Fremontodendron californicum. The sequence goes on along the minus strand of JAULJL010000018.1, from coordinate 17,879,691 downwards.
TCTTTCACTTCCTTGTAATTGAGCTTCTTAAGTCCAGTCTTTATTGATTATTCCTCCAATTGAAACTTAAATTTCATCCAATTTGATCATTTCCATGTTTTTCCCCAAAAATTGAAACTTTCAATTTATTCAATTTAGTCCTTATTTTCAAATTCGTCTTCCAATTGATTCCTCCTTTTGCTCTACTCCGAATTGGACTTTGGAATATCTCCATTTATTGATTATTTCTCAAATTGAACTTTCAATTTTATCCAATTTGATCATTTCCATACTTTTCCCCAAAATTGAAACTTTTAATTTGTGCAATTCATCTTCCAATTGTCTTCTCTTTTTATTCCCCTTGAAATCTAACCTTTAAATACCTTTATTTACTGATTATTTTCCAAGTTGAACCTTCAATTTCATCCAATTTAATTACCCAAAAAACGGAATTTCCAAATTATTCAATTTAATCTTTTCAACTCCAATTCCCTTTCAAATTGATTTCTCCATTTTTTCCATTTTAAAATTGAACTTTTCAATTTCATTTCTTTGCTGGCTCTTTTTCAAAATTGAACTTCCAAATTCTTCCAATTTAAAATTCTCCATGATTCCTCTTGAAATTGAACTTTCAATTTGTTCAATTTAGTCCTTCCACCACTAAACTTCAATCTCAACTTTCAATTTTCTTTTTGTTTTCAGTTGTAGCTCTCCAATCATCAAGATTGCTTCATCAACATTCAATTCACCCTTGAAATCTTGATTTGTTGACTTTTTTCTAGATTTTGACTTTGAATTTTTTTAGTTTGACTTTTTCGTGTTGACTTTTCCATGTTGACCTCCGGATCAAAGTGTCAAAAACCAAATTATGGGATTAAGAGAGATTCTTTGGAAACCCGAGGAATTTAAGGAAATACGTACCTTGCTCAGTGGGGCCGGACAAATTTAGGTGTCTACAGCTGCCCTTCTTTGGCTATTGCTGAGAATCAAGAATCAGGCAAAGACAAATAGACAATATTTTCTGTCGCGAAAATCACCTGTGTGGGAGAAAAGATAGATTTTTTCTTTTTTTCATTCATTTTTTGGTTTTGGTTTTTGTTTTGTTTTTATTTCTTTATTTTTATTCATTTTCATTCATTTTTCATTTTTGTTCTATAAACTGTAAATAAAAGAATTGGCCTTAAATTGAGTTTCTTGACTAACATACCAAGGCTCGACTCGTCTTAAGGAATGAGTTTCAATTTGTAAGAAAAGTAATACCTCGACGAAACCCCAAGGCTTAATCTTATCTTGTGCTAACCTTACTGGAGAAACCAGAAATTGAAACAATCTGGGCGAAGCCAGTAATCAAAAAGTGATCTGGATGAAACCAGAAATTGACACGACCTGGACGAAACCAAAAGTCGAGAAACGGTCTGGGTGAAGCCAGAAATATTCTTTATGAGATGACCTGGGCTGAACCAAAGGTCGAAAAGAGATCTGGGTGAAGCCAAAAATATTTTCTACGCGATGACTTAGGCTGAACCAAAGGTCGAAGAGAGATCTGGATGAAGCTAGAAATATTTTATACAAGATGAGCTGGGCGGAACCAAAGATCGAAGAGAGATCTGGATGAAGCCAGAAATATTTTCTACGAGATGACCTGGGTGGAACCAAAGGTCGAAAAGAGCTCTGAGTGAAGCCAAAAATATTTTCTAAGAGATAACCTGGGCAGAACCCTAACTGCCAACTACGTTGGGCTTGAAAACCTATCTTTTCAAAAACTCCTCCTTCGAGGCTCCACAACTTTTATAAATCAAAAGTTCCTTTTATCAGAGGCTCCACAACTTTAAAAAAAAAAATTAACCATGATTTTGAAAACGTGTTGAAAAATTATACCCTGATGTTTTGAGAAATTATGCAAATGCGTCATGATGTAGAGGCAAATGTCTTCAATTAATGCAAGTGCTTCATGATGCAGATGCAAAGATTAAAAAAGATGTCGATGCTTCATGATGCATATGCGGATGTCTTGAATTGATGCAAATGTTTTATGATGCAGATGAAAATATCTTTGATTGATGCAAATGCTTCATGATGCAGATGCAGAGATTAACAAAGGTGCAAATGCTTCATAATGCAGGTGCAGATGTCTTGGATTGATGAAAATGCTTTGTGATGCAGATGCAAATATTAATAATGATGCAGATGCTCCATGAAAATATGTAAATGCAAATATCAATTTGCATCATGAAAAGATGCAAATGCAAAGATCAATAACGATGCAAATGTTCCATGAAAAGATGTAGATACAAATATCAACAATGATGCAAATGCTTCATGAAAAAATGCAGATACAAATATCAATAATGATGCAAATGCTTCATGAAAAGATATAGATACTGTCGCAACCTAAAAAATAACGACGTCTCATCGCAAGACTTTATTATTCGTTAGGCGTGACATTAAAAAAAACCGAGGAAAAGTCGACTTAATTCCTCAAAAAAAATGAAGGTTTTGAAAATGACCTTAAAAGACATGGAGTCGCCACCAATCTTTTTTAGCTAGGTGTGATCGGCCACCTATTAAAACCGGTTTTATAAAATATTTTAAAAATTAATTAAAACATTTTAAAAACCAATTTCAAGTCTGCGTTTTAAACCAGAGAAATCAAAGAAGCGGGTTCGGGAGTCGGTTACGTGCAGGGAAGGATTAGCACCCCCACAACGTCCGTATAAATCGGTACCTTATTAATCGTGTGTTATCTCAAGTCTCGGTAAAAGTTGGTTTTAAATTTAGTATTTCAAATTAATTCCCAATTTAAAGAAAAATAATTCCATTTTTTTATTGAAAATGATCCGGAATTTATAAATTCAAAATTTTCCTATATTCCCCAACAAACGTGGTAAAATATAGAAATTTTTATTAGTTTTGGAAAACTTTCCGAATCATTCTCTTTTTTTGAAAGAAAGATATTCATTTATTAATAATAATTGATGATATTCCCTCCAGCAAACCCGGTAGAGAACTCATGAATTATTTTAACTCGGGAATATCTTTATTTTTATTGAAAATCATTATCTTTTTTGAAAACATTTAAAAGAAATGAATATGTATAGGCATGACATAAATAAAATGACATAGTAAAATCTAAATAATATAATGCAACCTAAATGTCATGACACATAGAAATTATTATGGCAAGAATCACATATTATATAAAATGCATGAATATAAAAATGCAATGCATGAGATGTATTTTTTCCTTTAATTAAGGAAATCCGTATATCTAAAAAGATATCCGGCTACCTTAGGAAAATATGTCAAATTAAATATTCTAAAACTAAAATACTTTGTGATTGTTTGAAAACAATTTTGAAAAGCTTGAATTAAAAATAAAAACTGGGCTAAAAATTTTTAAATGGCTCTAATTTCCTAAGTTTAAAAAAATCCGGACTTGACTCTCCTTAACCCGGGACTTGAAAAACCATTTTTAGAGTTAAAAAGGCTTAGAAATTACCCTAAGTTAGTAGCTAACCCTCCTAATCAGCCCACTCTAAGTAAATTAACCAAAACAGAAAATTGGTTTTTCTTTAAGTTCAATTCTGACTCCACTGTCCAGTTTTAATCCACGATTTTTTACCCTATTTTTAAAAATCCCAAAAATTCTAAAAAAAATACGGGAGACTCAAGACATGTAAAACTATACGAGAAAAAATTGGATTAATTTTTTGATCAAAGATGAATTCCCAGAAAAACCAGAGATGTACGAGTTTTTGGAGGAGAAAAAACTGCTTTGTTTTTCTTTAAATTCAATTCTGACACCACTATCCAGTTTTAATCCACGATTTTTTACCCTATTTTTAAAAATTCCAAAAATTCTGAAAAAATTTTTGGAGACTCAGGACATGTAAAAATACACGAGAAAAAATCGGCTTAATTGTTTGATCAAAGATGAATTCCCAGAAAAACCAGAGATGTACGAGTTTTTGGAGGAGAAAAAAAAAACTGCTTTGTTTTTCTTTAAATTCAATTCTGACACCACTGTCCAGTTTTAATCCATGATTCTTTACCCTATTTTTAAAAATTCCAAAAATTCTGAAAAAAATTATTGGAGACTCAGGACATGTAAAAATACATGAGAAAAAATCGGCTTAATTTTCTGATCAAAGATGAATTCCCAGAAAAATCAGAAATGTACGAGTGTTTTTGAAAAAAAAAAACTGAAAAAAACTGTTTTGCCAACACATTTTTTTTGTCTTTGATAAAATCATTTAAAAACCAAAATAAAAATATTTGAAACTCATAGAATGACTTGAAGACAGTAGCTAGGACTTTTTGAAAGTTAGATAAAAATTGGCTAAGTAAAAAAAATCACAAAGGTAGAATAATCAATTTGAGAAACTTAATTTTCCACAAGTGTGCTCAAGAGAGCATGACCTTGAACCATTAATTGGCTCAAGTCATTATTCAAGTGGCATGAACATGAAATGCATGAAACAATGCAGCAAACATAATGCATGAAATGCATGGATCTAAACCTAAATGTAAGGAAAATGCATGACATAAATAATATGGCCTAGACCTAACATGAACTTGCATGGCATTTAATGTAACCTAGACCTAAGACATGCATGGCATTTTCACAAACACAAGGCATGCTTAATTCAAAAATCCAACCAAATATCATGCAAATGCAAAAACCTAACAACTAGCATGACAAAAATACAACACACAATGCAAAACACATGGAGTAGCCAAATGGCCCCAAGCTCCAACAAGCATGGCATTTTCACAAACACTTGGTATGCTAGCATGAAAAACTAAGTCAAAACACAAAAATCACACAAGCATTTTCACAAACACCTAATATACCAAATCTAAAACATGCTCACTAAGATATAAAACAAGAATCATGCAAAGAATCACACAAGCATTTTCACAAACACTTAATATGCTAACTCTAAAACATGCTCAAATTTAAACAACATGAAAACAGAAAATTAAAAATGCAAAAACATGATATCTAAGACATAAATGGCAACAAACAAAGCAACCAAATTAAATATAACTTAAGAACATGAAATAACATAATATTTAAAACATCAAAAATAAAGAAAATAGCATAAACAATATGGTAAAATGAATCAAAAACAACAACTTAAAATAAATAATGTAGGCCATTTGGCCATGGTGAGTTTATTGTAAAAACAAAATGTAAGAAAAATATACTTAAGAAAGGAAATGAAGGAAGAACAAGAAACATTATTTTAAAATGAAAACTCACCAAGTAGCTTTTGAACGGATTAAGCTATAAACCCTCAGAGTAGCTTTTGAACGGATTAAGCCACAAACCCTCTCACAAGTAGCTTTTGAACGGATTAAGCTATAAACCCTCAGAGTAGCTTTTGAACGGATTAAGCTACAAACCCTCAGAGTAGCTTTTGAACGGATTAAGCTACAAACCCTCTCAACAAAAACACTATGACTCACCACCCGGATAATCCTAATACAAGTGTATAGACTATCTCACAAGGGGTAGTGGGTGATTTCAACCAAAGGCCAAGACCCCTTATTTATAAGGTGAGCACCTCCTTGGCTTGACATTACAAAGGGATGTGGGATTGGGACTTAGGCTCAAAAATGAAAATCTCTAACTTAACTCTTGATTTTTAATCACTTGATTGAAAAAATCCTAAGCTTCCTCCTTCCTTTGGGCTTGGGCAGGCCAGCACTTCTCTTTTCCAGCCCAGCTCTGATTTTTGAAAGGCCCAAAGAAGCCCTTTTCGGTTGCTTGGGTGAAACGACCATTTTGCCCCCCGGATGCAAAATAAATATCAAACGGGCTCCAAATTCAATTTTTCTTTTTTTAATACTTCAAAAATAATAAAATATTGAGTTCTGGAAGTTTTCAAAATTATCCGAGTCCGTTTGCTATTTATTTGGATTTTTTCTTCCCAAAATGTCCTTTTATGCCCCTACTTTTTACCATTTTTTAAACGAGCTCCAAATCAAGATTTTTCTTCACCAATCTCTTCAAAATAATTAAAAAGTCTGATCTGGAAGTTTTCATAATTTTTAGAGCTCATTTGGTATTTTTTCGGGATTTATCGGCTTGAATTACTGCATAGGAGGCCCGGGATTTGGCCATTTTGCAAACGAACTCGGAATCAAGATTTTCTTTCGCCAATCTCTTCCAAATAATTTAAAAATGAGATTTGCAAAATTTCAGAATTTTTGGAGTCCATTTGCTATTTTTCCGGGATTTATCTTTTTGAATTACTGCATAAGAAGCCCGGGATTTGGCCATTTTGCAAACGAACTCGGAATCAAGATTTTCTTTCGCCAATATCCTTCAAATGATTTAAGAATGAGATTGACAAATTTTCCATAATTTTCGGAGTCCATTTGCTATTTTTCCAATTTTGCCCTTTTACCTCCGAAACCCGGTTTTGCTCAAAACAAATCCGATTTTCAGATTTTCTTCAATCTGAGCCTTGGGCCATCCTTTTTAATCATTCCTCATCCATTGGGGGCTTTGGTCTTACCAAGTCGGGGCATTTCTGTGATTCTTCCCGATTTCACCGAAATCCACTAAAAACCCTAATTCTCGGTTTTCTCCCGGATTGTCTTTTCTTTCGGTTTTTCTTGCAAGTGACTTCTCCATTACCCGTAGTCAGTGCTTATCTTTCATTTGGAACCTTCAATTTCGACCAGTTTGATCGTTTAAGTACTTTTCCCCAAATTTCTCGAATTAGGGTTTCTTTTCTACTGAATCTCCAAATCCCAACTTCCGAACTCCATATCTTTCAATGTGGACCTCGGATTATCAAAATTCTTTCGCCATTTTTCAATTGAACTTAAAATCTTGATTTTGAAAGTGGGTTGACTTTTTCAGTAGTTGACTTTTTGGGGTTGACTTTTTTGGGATTGACTTTTTCGGGTTGACTTTTTTTCAAGTTTGTCTTTTTGTGCTCGCCCTCTTAAACTAAGTCTCGGAGTACCACCTGCAGGATGAAAACAGTCTTTTTATACTCGGAAACATCAATATGGGAGGAAAACATACCTGTTTAGTGGTCCGGACAAAATTAGGTGTCTACAGCTGCCCCTCTTTGGCTATTGCTGAGAATCAGGAATCAGGCAAAGATAAACCGACACTAATTTTGTACGGTCAGTGACATCACATGTGAAGGAAAGGGAAAGGGGTTTCTTTTTCATTTTCATTTTTTCATTTTCTATTTTTCATTTTTTTCTTCTTTTTTCTTCTTTTTTTCTTTTTTTCTTTTTTCCTTTTTTCTATTTTCTCTTTTTTCATTTTTTTTTATTATTTTTTTAAACAATAAATTGAAGGTTTTGTCCTTAAATTGAATTCCCTGCCTAAACAAGGCTCGATTCGTCTTAAGGAAACGAATTCGATTTTCAAAAGAAAAATTTATGCTCGAAAGGCTTTAAAATTGGTGCCCGAAGGTCTTAAAATGGTGCCCGGAGGTCTTAAAAATGGTGCCCATAGGCCTTACCCCTGAAAAAAAAGTTATGCCCGGAGGTCTTAAAGATGTTGCCCGGAGGTCTTACCTGTGATTTGAAAAATTATGCGCTGTATGCGACTTTAAAAATGATGCCCGGAGGTCTTAAGAATGGTGCCCGGAGGCCTTACCTGTGATTTGAAAAAAAATGCGCTGTATGCGACTTTAAAAATGATGCCCAGAGGTCTTAAGAATGGTGCCCGGAGGCCTTACCCGTGATTTGGAAGAAATGCGCTGTATGCGACTTTAAAAATGATGCCCGGAGGTCTTAAGAATGGTGCCCGGAGGCCTTACCCATAATTTGGAAGAAATGCGCTGTATGCGACTTTAAAAATGATGCCCGGAGGTCTTAAGAATGGTGCCCGGAGGTCTTACCCATAATTTGGAAGAAATGCGCTGTATGCGACTTTAAAAATGATGCCCAGAGGTCTTAAGAATGGTGCCCGGAGGCCTTACCCATAATTTGGAAGAAATTCGCTGTATGCGACTTTAAAAATGATGCCCGGAGGTCTTAAGAATGGTGCCCGGAGGCCTTACCCGTGATTTGGAAGAAATGCGCTGTATGTGACTTTAAAAATGATGCCCGGAGGTCTTAAGAATGGTGCCCGGAGGCCTTACCCATAATTTGGAAGAAATTCGCTGTATGCGACTTTAAAAATGATGCCCGGAGGTCTTAAGAATGGTGCCCGGAGGCCTTACCCGTGATTTGGAAGAAATGCGCTGTATGCAACTTTAAAAATGATGCCCGGAGGTCTTAAGAATGGTGCCCGGAGGCCTTACCCATAATTTGGAAGAAATACGCTGTATGCGACTTTAAAAATGATGCCCGGAGGTCTTAAGAATGGTGCCCGGAGGCCTTACCCGTGATTTGAAAAAAATGCGCTGTATGCGACTTTAAAAATGATGCCCGGAGGTCTTAAGAATGGTACCCGGAGGCCTTACCCATAATTTGGAAGAAATGCGCTGTATGCGACTTTAAAAATGATGCCCGGAGGTCTTAAGAATGGTGCCCGGAGGCCTTACCCATAATTTGGAAGAAATGCGCTGTATGCGACTTTAAAAATGATGCCCGGAGGTCTTAAGAATGGTGCCCGGAGGCGTTACCCATAATTTGGAAAAAATGCGCTGTATGCGACTTTAAAAATGATGCCCGGAGGTCTTAAGAATAGTGCCCGAAGGCCTTACCCCTGAAAAAAGTTATGCCCGGAGGTCTTAAAGATGTTGCCCGGAGGTCTTACCTATGAATTATGCCCGGAGGTCTTAAAAATGGTGCTGAAGAATTGTTGAAAATTAACCTAAAGATTTTGAGAAGATGCGAATGCTTTTTGATGCAAATGCATATGTTGAATAAGATACGAAATGACTTAAACTGGTGCAAATGTCTTTAATGCAAATGTAAATGACTTGGATTGATGCCCATGTTTCATGATGCAGATGCCCCTACTAATTGTGTTCATGTAACTGGTTTATGAATGGTGTAACTACAATTACCACACATTAACGAAAATGCAATGATTCTAGAAATGATGCAATTGTTTGAGATGACACAAATACGAATTCCATGAAGAATGTAAATGTAAAGGTAAAATACAGATGCTTATGGAATAATGCCAATGCAAATACCCATGAATGATGCAAATGCTTGCCGACACTGTGTAGATGCAAAAGCTCGATAAAGAGATGAGTGCTCATGAGTGATGCAAGTGCCCCCGGCTGTTTTTCTAGACTTTGGCTTAGCCTTTCAAATTCATTTTTCCTTTTCAAATCAGAGTATATCTTCAATTCATTTTGGCTATTCTCTTTGCCCCAACAATTTTCAAACTTTCATCGACAGAGATCTGAACCGGGTTCTATTTCTTCTTCTCATATCTGGAAGTCAAGACCTATCCTGGCAGTTCTACACCTTTGAGTTAGAAAAATCCTTGTCTCATGCCAACATCAAAATGGGTATTTCAAAAATATTTTTATTTTCCCTTTTTGAAAAACAATTTTGCTTATTTAAGGAAAACTTCTAAGCCAGAAATTTTAACTCCACAGTGTATGATGTACAAATCTTTTGATGACTGATGATCACTGTTAGAAAATCCCCTAAGTATTAATTTGGGTTTTTCAATTTGAATTGACAAGGCTTGATACAACAAGATTTTGGTTTTTTCAGGAAAACTTCACAACAAAAATGTATGTCCCTTCTAGGCTCACAAATGGAACAGGTTTTATAAATCATGAATTCATTGAGAACCAAGCAAATTCAACATTCTTTTAGTTTCCATATCAAGGCTTTTTGACAAGCGTCAAGATTGGCCGGGATATTTAAATCGGAAAGTTTGATCTTGGAGGAAAAAAAGATTCAATTTTTGAAGACAATCCTCCGAATGAGAGCTGACAATTTGGGGGGTTCAGGAATTCCTAGATGTTCCTCAATGACCACTTTTTTTAAATGACCTTCTTTTTTTTTTTTTTTTGGGTATCGGCACGGATGGCATTGAAAATTTCCAAATTTACTCTAGACTGCCCGTTTTTGGGTTTTCGCCCTAGAGTCCCATTCTTTCCTTTTTTTTTTTTTTTTTACCACACACTTGAGAATTCTAAATTCTTCCTTAGTGAAATGATAATTCAATGAGATGGGATAAAATCCGAGGAAAAACACTTCAAATTAAATATTCATGCTTGATCAAAATGGACTTTTAAAGCATATAATGTAGGCCATGGCTCAGGGTTCAGAAAGAAAGGATAAATAGGCCCAAAATATGTGTTTGAGGGTAATCAGATCAGGGATCATTTCTTGAGGAGGATTCCCTTTGAAGCATTTGTCCCTTATTGGACATTTCTTTCCTTTTGACTTTGCTCTTTTTCTTCCTTGCTCTTAGCTTTCAATTTGCCATGTCTTTCACACACATTTTCTTTTTCATTGTGTTTTTCTTTTGTTTTTCTTGGCTTTCATTTCACCATCTTTTTCTCTTCTTTTTCTTTGACAGAGTGAGCCCGTATTTATTCGGGGCTCCATTTGCTTTGTGTCTGTCCTTGAGCTATCACTCATTTCTCAATGATCTTTGAAAAGATCTTTCCTCGCATTTGCCCCCCAGTGTAGAGGGTAATCCTTGATCAGGGTTCAAAGAAGAAAGAATTCTTTTGGCTCAAAAGGGGTGACTATGGATAATTTCTTTTTGTGTGAAAGGGATATGAAAGATGGCCATTTCTCATGTCAAGCACAAATATTCAGATTGAAAAACAATCCCTAGGGGAAATAGATATTCAGAATTTCATTTTGCACTTTGGAATCATCCGAATTCTCATATGCATGATATCACAAATTTTTTTTTTTCATTTTTTTTTCGTTGCATGCCCCCAATAATTCATGCATTAGCCCATCCTTCTTCACTATGTATCCATCATTTCCACATATGATGCCCCAATTTGATTAACCATGCGAATTTGTATCAACGAGGAACATGGCAAGTCTAGGTCTGTTTTGAAAAGGCTGAGTTTCCAATCTGAGTTCTTTGAAGAGACAAGGAAAACATGACCCAAAAGCAGGTTTTCTCTGGGACAAGGGATAATCTAGTTTAATCATTGTGCCCCAAGGTGTCAATCATGAAGTGATGTCTGGGCAATTAGTGTTTTGTGGTCATTGGGAAAGGTCATGAATGGTTTTAGCACAATCCTGACACACACCAAATTATCAAAATCTGGATTCTTGAAAGAATGTCTCATTTGTTTGATTTTCAAGGAATTTGAAAATTTTCAAAAAGTTCGTTCCTTTGTTCATAGCCTAGACTAAGATCTAAGTCTTTGCTTATTCTGTGATGGCAATGGTTTTATGAAGTCAAATCATTCATATTCCTTGAAGCATTAGGTCTTTCAAGTGGTCTCGGTTCAAAGGATTTAGGCTTAGGAAAGCCTAAAAGAGAAGGCTGAAGGTATTAGGTCATTTCTAACAATGATCATCAATATTCTCAAGATTGTTCGTTATTTCATGTGAAAACCACTTATTTATTGTGTACCACAAATTCTCTCAAAGTTTCATTTGTTTTGTTTTTTTTTTTTTACAATTTCAAATTTATTGCTAAAATAAAATGAACACAAAATATTAAAATTCAAAATTTATTTATTTCATGTAGATGTCATCATGAGACAAGAGCTTTCATCATCAAAGTGTATAGAAAAATATGCATCAGAATGCTCCTATTGACATGCTTTCAAAGATAACAAATCTTATCCTCAAAATTCTTCAAGAGGAAATCAATCTATGGTAAAACAGATTTCCAATGTTCGATAAGCTCTGGAATCCAAATGCCATTGTGGACAAGACCCTCAATTCTTTCCTTCAGTTTTCTGCATTTTTAGTCGAATGCCCAATTGCCCCAATATGATACTCGCACTTGCTGTTGGGGTCATAGCTTTTAGCTGACGAAGAAAACTCTTCAAAGCTAAGCCAATTTCTATTTCATCTTATTAATGTGTTTCATGATGAATGAGCTATGAATGTCATGAGTGCAATTTGATGCATGTGAAGGATAAACAAAGTTATGTGTGGTCATATACAGTGGAAACATGTTGACCATGTATGTTATAAATGCAACACGATGCCAACATGATGCATTTAAAGAATAAGAAAAACCAATGCATGGATATATGCAATGAATGACCATGTATGTTCCAAATGCATTTCTCAATGAATGATCATATACACTATGAATGCCACACAATGTCAATTATGATGCATGTGAAGAATAAATGATTGACACAGAGTATATACAAAGAAAGTCATGCTGGCCGTGTATGTCATGAACGCAACCTGATGCCAATATGACAAATTAATGCATGAGCATATCATGATGACTATGTATGCCATGAATGCACCCTGATGCTAACATGATGCATGTAAAGAAAGAATAAATTGATATATGAATAGATACAGAAAAATCATGCTGACTATGAATGCATGAATGCAACTTGATGCTACCATGATGCATATAGAGAAAGAATAAATTGATAATGGATATATACAGAAAAATCATGCTAACTATGAATGCATGAATGCAACTGGATGCCAACATGATGCATGTAAAGAAAGAATAAATTGATATATGGATATATACAGAAAAAATCATGCTGACTATGAATGCATGAATGCAACTTGATGCCAACATGATGCATGTAAAGAAAGAATAAATTGATACATAAGTATATACAAATAATGACCATGCATGTCATAAACGTATCTTACAATGAATGACCATGCATGCTATGACTATAACATGATGTCAAAATGATACATGCAAAAATAAATGAATTAACACAAAGGTATATACAAAGAAATCAATGATTACACGAAATTGGTGGGACCTAAATCTTGATTATTCAAAAATCTCATTATGCAAGATTTGCCTCCAAATTTATGATTTTTTTTTAACATGCTTTTTTTTTGTGTTTTTTTTTATTTATTTATGAAAAACCAATCACATTATTTTCAAAAGAATTTCAGGGTGGATCCCACTATGGTACCATATGCAAATGTTCATGTGACACTACTGGTTTTATGAAATCATCAAATGAAATTACCAAATGTTTATTGCAAAGAATGAGATCAATAATACAACCAAAAATGTACATGCTCCATTCACACATGCATGAAATGTGCAATATGCAAAAATGCTTGAAAAATGATTTTTTTTTTATTTTTAAAAACAGCTAATGAACATCTGCCCCAGCAATATCTGCTTATTTAGGCATCACGATGCCTTCGAGGCGGAGTATCACATTTATTACGGGCGATGTACGTACATCGTTGCCCAATCTACCACACTTATTCGGAGTGTAAAACAGGTAACAAAAAGTTTAGAAATGTCCCTCCATGTGTTCCTATTTTCGGTATATCTAACGAAAATTCGGGATGGCTTCGCCTAGGTTCACTATATGAGGGTGAATCGGTTCTAAGGCCCCGAATTGTTCCTCACTGTCGCCGGTGAAGGCTAGTAAGGCACCCCGATAAAAGCGGGTTCAATTCGTTAGAGTATATTTTCCTATGCCCGTACGGAGGATTATCACGAAGGCATTAGGTACTTTATACTCCGAAAGTGTTTCACTAGCCCATACGGAGGATCATCACGAAGGCGTAGTTACTTTACTCCCACTTAAAAGGACGGAACCCGGGTATAGGATTCATGTTATGCAAATGCACGTGTAGTGTGTGTGGAGGAATAATAAACCTTTCACCACCTATTCTACAAACCTTATTCTAAATGCCCTAGCAATTAAAACATTCAAGAATAGTGTAACGCATTAACCAACAAGCAATTATAATATGCAACCTTAAATAACTAGAGAACAATAATAAAATGCATGCACATGAGTATGAACATATTTAAAAATATTTTACTATTTTTCAAAATTCTCCTTATTAAAAAAATGTGGGAATTAAAATTAAATACCAATTAAACCAACAAAACCGAGACTGAGATAACACACGACTAATTCTAGGCCTGACTCTCTAATATGTCCCCAGCGGAGTCGCCAAGCTGTCGCAACCTAAAAAATAACGACGTCTCATCGCAAGACTTTATTATTCGTTAGGCGTGACATTAAAAAAAACCGAGGAAAAGTCGACTTAATTCCTCAAAAAAAATGAAGGTTTTGAAAATGACCTTAAAAGACATGGAGTCGCCACCAATCTTTTTTAGCTAGGTGTGATCGGCCACCTATTAAAACCGGTTTTATAAAATATTTTAAAAATTAATTAAAACATTTTAAAAACCAATTTCAAGTCTGCGTTTTAAACCAGAGAAATCAAAGAAGCGGGTTCGGGAGTCGGTTACGTGCGGGGAAGGATTAGCACCCCCACAACGTCCGTATAAATCGGTACCTTATTAATCGTGTGTTATCTCAAGTCTCGGTAAAAGTTGGTTTTAAATTTAGTATTTCAAATTAATTCCCAATTTAAAGAAAAATAATTCCATTTTTTTATTGAAAATGATCCGGAATTTATAAATTCAAAATTTTCCTATATTCCCCAACAAACGTGGTAAAATATAGAAATTTTTATTAGTTTTGGAAAACTTTCCGAGTCATTCTCTTTTTTTGAAAGAAAGATATTCATTTATTAATAATAATTGATGATATTCCCTCCAGCAAACCCGGTAGAGAACTCATGAATTATTTTAACTTGGGAATATCTTTATTTTTATTGAAAATCATTATCTTTTTTGAAAACATTTAAAAGAAATGAATATGTATAGGCATGACATAAATAAAATGACATAGTAAAATCTAAATAATATAATGCAACCTAAATGTCATGACACATAGAAATTATTATGGCAAGAATCACATATTATATAAAATGCATGAATATAAAAATGCAATGCATGAGATGTATTTTTTCCTTTAATTAAGGAAATCCGTATATCTAAAAAGATATCCGGCTACCTTAGGAAAATATGTCAAATTAAATATTCTAAAACTAAAATACTTTGTGATTGTTTGAAAACAATTTTGAAAAGCTTGAATTAAAAATAAAAACTGGGCTAAAAATTTTTAAATGGCTCTAATTTCCTAAGTTTAAAAAAATCCGGACTTGACTCTCCTTAACCCGGGACTTGAAAAACCATTTTTAGAGTTAAAAAGGCTTAGAAATTACCCTAAGTTAGTAGCTAACCCTCCTAATCAGCCCACTCTAAGTAAATTAACCAAAACAGAAAATTGGTTTTTCTTTAAGTTCAATTCTGACTCCACTGTCCAGTTTTAATCCACGATTTTTTACCCTATTTTTAAAAATTCCAAAAATTCTAAAAAAAATACTGGAGACTCAAGACATGTAAAACTATACGAAAAAAAATTGGATTAATTTTTTGATCAAAGATGAATTCCCAGAAAAACCAGAGATGTACGAGTTTTTGGAGGAGAAAAAACTGCTTTGTTTTTCTTTAAATTCAATTCTGACACCACTGTCCAGTTTTAATCCATGATTTTTTACCCTATTCTTAAAAATTCCAAAAATTCTGAAAAAATTATTGGAGACTCAGGACATGTAAAAATACACGAGAAAAAATCGGCTTAATTGTTTGATCAAAGATGAACTCCCAGAAAAACCAGAGATGTACGAGTTTTTGGAGGAGAAAAAAAAAACTGCTTTGTTTTTCTTTAAATTCAATTCTGACACCACTGTCCAGTTTTAATCCATGATTTTTTACCCTATTTTAAAAATTCCAAAAATTCTGAAAAAATTATTGGAGACTCAGGACATGTAAAAATACATGAGAAACAATCGGCTTAATTTTCTGATCAAAGATGAATTCCCAGAAAAATCAGAAATGTACGAGTTTTTTTGAAAAAAAAAAACTGAAAAAAAACTGTTTTGCCAACACATTTTTTTTGTCTTTGATAAAATCATTTAAAAACCAAAATAAAAATATTTGAAACTCATAGAATGACTTGAAGACAGTAGCTAGGACTTTTTGAAAGTTAGATAAAAATTGGCTAAGTAAACAAAATCACAAAGGTAGAATAATCAATTTGACAAACTTAATTTTCCACAAGTGTGCTCAAGAGAGCATGACCTTGAACCATTAATTGGCTCAAGTCATTATTCAAGTGGCATGAACATGAAATGCATGAAACAATGCAGCAAACATAATGCATGAAATGCATGGATCTAAACCTAAATGTAAGGAAAATGCATGACATAAATAATATGGCCTAGACCTAACATGAACTTGCATGGCATTTAATGTAACCTAGACCTAAGACATGCATGGCATTTTCACAAACACAAGGCATGCTTAATTCAAAAATCCAACCAAATATCATGCAAATGCAAAAACCTAACAACTAGCATGACAAAAATACAACACACAATGCAAAACACATGGAGTAGCCAAATAGCCCCAAGCTCCAACAAGCATGGCATTTTCACAAACACTTGGTATGCTAGCATGAAAAACTAAGTCAAAACACCAAAATCACACAAGCATTTTCATAAACACCTAATATACCAAATCTAAAACATGCTCACTAAGATATAAAACAAGAATCATGCAAAGAATCACACAAGCATTTTCACAAACACTTAATATGCTAACTCTAAAACATGCTCAAATTTAAACAACATGAAAACAGAAAATTAAAAATGCAAAAACATGATATCTAAGACATAAATGGCAACAAACAAAGCAACCAAATTAAATATAACTTAAGAACATGAAATAACATAATATTTAAAACATCAACAATAAAGAAAATAGCATAAACAATATGGTAAAATGAATCAAAAACAACAACTTAAAATAAATAATGTAGGCCATTTGGCCATGGTGAGTTTATTGTAAAAACAAAATGTAAGAAAAATATACTTAAGAAAGGAAATGAAGGAAGAACAAGAAACATTATTTTAAAATGAAAACTCACCAAGTAGCTTTTGAACGGATTAAGCTATAAACCCTCAGAGTAGCTTTTGAACGGATTAAGCCACAAACCCTCTCACAAGTAGCTTTTGAACGGATTAAGCTATAAACCCTCAGAGTAGCTTTTGAACGGATTAAGCTACAAACCCTCAGAGTAGCTTTTGAACGGATTAAGCTACAAACCCTCTCAACAAAAACACTATGACTCACCACCCGGATAATCCTAATACAAGTGTATAGACTATCTCACAAGGGGTAGTGGGTGATTTCAACCAAAGGCCAAGACCCCTTATTTATAAGGTGAGCACCTCCTTGGCTTGACATTACAAAGGGATGTGGGATTGGGACTTAGGCTCAAAAATGAATATCTCTAACTTAACTCTTGATTTTTAATCACTTGATTCAAAAAATCCTAAACTTCCTCCTTCCTTTGGGCTTGGGCAGGCCAGCACTTCTCTTTTCCAGCCCAGCTCTGATTTTTGAAAGGCCCAAAGAAGCCCTTTTCGGTTGCTTGGGTGAAACGACCATTTTGCCCCCCGGATGCAAAATAAATATCAAACGGGCTCCAAATTCAATTTTTCTTTTTTTAATACTTCAAAAATAATAAAATATTGAGTTCTGGAAGTTTTCAAAATTATCCGAGTCCGTTTGCTATTTATTTGGATTTTTTCTTCCCAAAATGTCCTTTTATGCCCCTACTTTTTACCATTTTTTAAACGAGCTCCAAATCAAGATTTTTCTTCACCAATCTCTTCAAAATAATTAAAAAGTCTGATCTGGAAGTTTTCATAATTTTTGGAGCTCATTTGGTATTTTTTCGGGATTTATCGGCTTGAATTACTGCATAGGAGGCCCGGGATTTGGCCATTTTGCAAACGAACTCGGAATCAAGATTTTCTTTCGCCAATATCTTCCAAATAATTTAAAAATGAGATTTGCAAAATTTCAGAATTTTTGGAGTCCATTTGCTATTTTTCCGGGATTTATCTTTTTGAATTACTGCATAAGAAGCCCGGGATTTGGCCATTTTGCAAACGAACTCGGAATCAAGATTTTCTTTCGCCAATATCCTTCAAATGATTTAAGAATGAGATTGACAAATTTTCCATAATTTTCGGAGTCCATTTGCTATTTTTCCAATTTTGCCCTTTTACCTCCGAAACCCGGTTTTGCTCAAAACAAATCCGATTTTCAGATTTTCTTCAATCTGAGCCTTGGGCATCCTTTTTAATCATTCCTCATCCATTGGGGGCTTTGGTCTTACCAAGTCGAGCCATTTCTGTGATTCTTCCCGATTTCACCGAAATCCACTAAAAACCCTAATTCTCGGTTTTCTCCCGGATTGTCTTTTCTTTCGGTTTTTCTTGCAAGTGACTTCTCCATTACCCGTAGTCAGTGCTTATCTTTCATTTGGAACCTTCAATTTCGACCAGTTTGATCGTTTAAGTACTTTTCCCCAAATTTCTCGAATTAGGGTTTCTTTTCTACGGAATCTCCAAATCCCAACTTCCGAACTCCATATCTTTCAATGTGGACCTCGGATTATCAAAATTCTTTCGCCATTTTTCAATTGAACTTAAAATCTTGATTTTGAAAGTGGGTTGACTTTTTCAGTAGTTGACTTTTTTGGGTTGACTTTTTCGGGGTTGACTTTTTCGGGTTGACTTTTTCGGGTTGACTTTTTTTCAAGTTTGTCTTTTTGTGCTCGCCCTCTTAAACTAAGTCTCGGAGTACCACCTGCAGGATGAAAACAGTCTTTTTATACTCGGAAACATCAATATGGGAGGAAAACATACCTGTTTAGTGGTCCGGACAAAATTAGGTGTCTACAGATACAAATATCAATAATGATGCAAATGCTTCATGAAAAGATGCAAATGCAAAGATCAATAATGATGCCGATGCTTCATGAAAAGATACAAATGCAAAGATCAATAATGATGCAAATGCTCCATGAAAAGATGCAGATACAAATATCAATAATGATGCAAATGCTCCATGAAAAGATGTAGATACAAATATCAATAATGATGCAAATGCTTCATGAAAAGATGCAGATACAAAGATCAATAATGATGTAGATGCTTCATGAAAAGATGCAAATGCAAAGATCAATAATGATGCAAATGCTTCATGAAAAGATACAGATACAAAAATCAATAATGATGCAAATGCTTCATGAAAAGATGCAGATACAAATATCAATAATGATGCAAATGCTTCGTGAAAAGATGCGAATGCAAAGATCAATGATGATGCAAATGCTTCCTACCACGATGCAGATGCAAATATCAATAATGATGCAAATGCTTCATGAAAAGATGCGAATGCAAATATCAATAATGATGCAGATGCTTCATGAAAAGATGCAAATTCCTCTATGAATCGTGTTCATGTAAATGGTCCATGAATGGTGTAACTCCAGTTGCGACATAATAATGAAGATGCAATGATCCTAGAAATGATGCAATTGCTCGAGATGATGCAAATGAAAATACCCATGAAGGATGTAAATGTAATGGTAAAATGCAGATGCTCATGGAACAGTGCAAATGCAAATACCCATGAATGATGCAAATTCTTCCTGAAACGGTGCATATGCAAAGCTCAATAAAGACGTAAGTGCTCGTGAATAATGCAAATGTCCCTAATTATTTTTCTAGACTTTTGCTTAGCCTTCCAATTTATTTTTCTTTTTCAAATCAGAGTGTTTCTTGAACACTCGTACCCCATAATGCCCTTTTCAATCTTTGGCTATCTCTTTGCCCCGACAGTTTTCAAACTCTTATCGACAGAAATCTGAGCCGAACGTTCACTCCTCATACTTGGAAGTCAAAATCTATCTCAGTAGTTCCATACCTTTTGGTTAGAAGAACCCTTGTCTCATGCCAACATCATTTTTATTCAGAAATGGTTTCTTCAAAAATATTTTCATTATTTATCTGTTTTTTTCTTTTTGAAAAATATTTGCTCGTTTATTGAAATCTTTTGAGTCGAAAATGTTACCCCCATGGTATGATAACCAAATCTCTTGAAGACTGATGATCACAGTTAGAAATTTTTCTGATTGTCAATTCAGCTTTTTCAAATTGAGTCGAAAGGCTTGGTGCAACAAGAATTTTAATTAATCCAAGAAATCTTCTCAACAAAAATGCATGTCCCTTCCAAGCTCACAAATGGAACGGGTTTTATAGAACATGAATTCCTTGAGAATCAAACAAATTCCACATTCTTTTAGCTTCCAAACCATGGCATTTTGACAAGCGTCAAGATTAGTCGGGATGTTCAAACTGGAAAGTTAATTTTAGAGGGAAAAAGTCTTAGTTTTTTGAAGTCCATCCTCCAAATGAGAGTTGATAGTTTTGGGGATATTTTGGAATTCCTAGATGTTCCTCAATTTTCCAAAATGACTTCCTCTTTATCATGGCCTTGGTGATACCATGGGTGACATCGAAAATTCTCCCATTTTACTTTAAACTGTCGATTTTGGGTTTTCACCCTAGAGTCTCATTCTTTCCATTTTCCATTTCTTTTTTCATTAAATGTTTCACCATGCATTTAAGAAATCAATACTTATCCAAAAAGGATTGTTGTCCAAAAAGGAGACCGAAGCCTCGTCCATTTCTCTAAGAATAAACTCATCAATTTGAATAGCCATGTTTGATCAAAATGGGCTTTTCAAGGTACGTAACGTAGGCCAAGGTTCTGGGTTCATAAAGAAAGGATAAATAGGCCCAAAATGTGTTTAAGGATAATCGAATCAAGGATCATTTCCTGAGGAGGATTCTCTTCGAAACATTTGTCCTTTCTGAGCTCCTCTTTTCATCTTTTGATTTTCGCTTTTCTTTTTTTCTTTTTTCTTTTTGGGCTTTAATTTCTCCATCTTTTTCACTTTTTTTTTTTTGCTTGAGCATTTCAACTTTGAGAAAATGAGCCCGTACTTCTTTCGGAGCCTAATTTGCTCTTTGATTCAAGGCATCCTTTGTCTTTGTATTTGAATCAGGACTCAATTATCTGTAATTTTTGAAAAGATCCATCCTCATATTTTCCCCCCAGTATGGAGGGTGATCCTTGATCAGGGTTCCAAAAGAAAAAAGAATTCCTTCGACTCAAAGAGGTAGCGAAGGGAATAATTTTATAATTTGTGAAAAGATTATGAAAAATGATCACTTTTCATCTCAAACACGATCATCTAACTGAAGAGTCATTCCTTGGAGGAAAAAGATTGAAAAGGATTTTACTTGAAACCATCTTGAATTTCGTAAATGCGTGAATGTCACACACATTTTTTTTTTTGATTTTTTTGATTTTTTTTATTGATGCATGCCCCAATAATTTATGCGTTAATCCATCCTTATTCTCCATATATCTACCACATCTACAGATGATGCCCCGTTTGTCTAGCCATAAAAATGGGAATTCATGTTGCAAAAAGTATTCTAAATTCCATCCCTCGAGGTTTGAATCAGCCAATTTTTATCTTGGGTTCTTTGAAGTGATAAGAAAGAATATGGCCCAAAATAGGTATTTCTGAGGGAATGGGAAAATATGGTTTAGTCATTGTGTCCCGAGATGTCAATCAAGCAATGATGTTTGGGCAGTTTGTGTTTTGTGGTTATTGGAAAGGATGTGAATGGTTTTGGCACAACCTTGATGCACATCAAATCACCATGATATAGATTCTTGAAAGAATCTTTCATTTTTTTGAGTTTCCAAGGAACTCGAAAATTTTTCGAAAATTTTGTTTCATTGTTCATAGCCTAAGTTAGGATCTACATCTTTACTTATTTTGCAGCGACTATGGTTTTTTAAATTCAACATTTATATTCCTTGAAGCATTAGGTCTTTCAAGTGGCCTCGATTCAAGGGATTTAGGCATAGGAAAGCCCGAAAGAGAGGTCGGAGGGTATTGGGCCATTTCTAACAATGATCATCAATATTCTTCGAGACTTTCCATTATCAAAACTTCCTTAATGTTTGTTTTTGCACATTCAAATTATTGTTAAAACACAAAAGCATTTTAAAATTCAAAATTTATTCATTTTATATGGATGTCAATAGAAGACAAGTGCTTTCATCATGAGGCATAGAACTACATGCATCAGAAACTCCCCTCTTGACATGTTTTCCCATAATTCAAAACCGGCTATTCCTCGATACTCTTTTCAACCTTTTGTTTGACCTTTGTCCCCCATTATGACATCCCCAATTGTCTCATTATGCCCATTCAATGAATTATCCACGCTGTTTGACCTTTGTTTCTTCCCCACATCTAACCGCCCGTCATTGATGAGGGCTTGAACCTTCTATTTTAGAGATATGCAATTTTCTGTGTAATGTCCTCGAATCCCAGAATGATAATCGCAATATGCATTCTCGTGAAACTAGCTCGGGTATGGGGGTTGGATAGGCTCCACTAGAACTTTAGTAAGGAGTTGCTTTTCTACCAGCTGGGGCAATAGTTCAGAGTAAGACATGGGGAGTGGCTCAAACCGATCTCTTTTTTGGATGTTCTTCGGCTTTCTCTGGCTGGCAAGAGGTTGAAGATTTGCTAGATATTGAGAGGCCATCGGGTATAAGTATGGACCTTGGGATATGTTGTTCATAGAAGGGTAGAATGGCTGGTATGAGGGGACCTGAAGATACGGGGCAAATCCTCCCATAGCTTTGACATCTTCCTCTTTCTTTTTGGGTGCCCTGTTTTTGTCGACATTGGATGTTTTATCTCCTTCGAGTTTTCCAATCTTGATAGCATTCTCAATCATTTCCCTAGAGATTACCATGCCCGCAAAATCTTTCGTGGCATTCCCGATGAGTCTATCATAGTATGGGGACAGCAGTGTATTAAAAAAAAAAAAAAGACAGTGGTTTCCTTTTGAGTCAGGGGCGATCGTACTTGGGTGGCCATGTTCTCCACCTCTAAGCATACTATTTGAAGCTCTCAGTAACCTTTTTCTCCATATTTTGCAAGGTGAGACGGTCAGGCGCCATATCAGTCACATGCTTGTATTGGCTTATAAATGCTTTAGCCAAATCATTCCAAGAGCGAATCTGATCCTTGCTCAACTGATTATACCACCTAATGCGGATCCGCTGAGGCTATCTAGAAAATAGTGGATCAAAAGCGTATCATTATCCGTATGGCCCGTCATCTTTCGGTAAAACATAGTGATGTGGACTGACGGATTGGTTATCCCATCATATTTCTCAAAGTTGGGGACCTTAAATTTAGGAGGAATGACTATATCGGGGACCAAGCAAAATTCGTTTGCATCTATTCTCCAAAAAAATCTGTGCCTTCTATTGCTCGGAGCCTTTCCTCTAATAGATTATATTTTCCTTAAGAATCTGCAAACTCAGCCCCATTCGATGTAACCATTTTCAACTTTGCATGTTCAGCCGGATGATCTAAGTTCAGGATGTTTACGGGATTAACTGTGTTCTGAAAAGACTGGCCATCTAACATTGCGACCTCAATCTGACCCTTTTGTGCCTCCGACCTTTTTCTAGCGGACAAATTTTCAGTGTATCCCTTTCCCTTGATCGCGATGGACACCAATTCCAAGAATTTAGTCATTTGTTCTCTCGATTCTTCTTGGGACCTTGCCAACTGTTCTCGCAATTCTTTCTTTGCTCTTTCCATTCTCTCCATCCGAGCTGTTTGTTCATTGTCCATGGCTTTGGCCTGTGTTATAAAGGTGCTCAGTACTTCTTATACCTCTAACTTGAAATGGAAATTTCTTCAAAAACTCTTAAAGCCAAGTCAATTTCTGTTTCATCCCCCAAATGTGTTTCATGATGAATGAGACATGAATGTCCTGAATGTAACACGATGCTCATATGATGTATGTAAAGAATAAAAAAGTTAATACATGAATATGTACATAGAAATCATGCTGACTAAGTATGTTATGAATACAACATGATGCCAACATGATGCATGTAAAGAATAAACAAATTAATGCACGGTTATATTAAATTGGATTGGAAGGACCAACCTTAATTATTCAAAAATCTCATTATGCAAGATTTGCCCCTAAATTTGATCCACGATTTTTATTTTATTTTTGAATCATGTTTTCTCAGCAAAAATCAAACTTAATCAAAAATATTATTTTTCAAAACCAATTTAAAAAAAAAAAAAAATTGGGGTAGTGGATCTTATTATGGCACAGATGTCCAAATGTTTATTGAACACTACCGATCTACAATTCTTATTTTAATCAATGAATGTTTATGAAATCATGAAATGAGATTATTATCACCATCTGTTTATTGAAAAGAATGAGATCAAAAATGCAACCATAAATGTACATGCTCTATTCACATACGTATGAAATGCGCAAAAATGCAAAAATGTTTGAAGAAAAGAATTTTCATATTTTCAATTTTAAAAAATCAATGAACATTTGCCACAACAATATCTATTTATTTAGGCATCACAGTGCCTTTAGGGCAGAATATCAAATTTATTTCTGGCGATACGATGTTCGTTCATCATCACCCGATTGCGAAACTTGTTCAAGATGCAAAATAGATGGCAAAGGGTTGAAAATGTTCCTCCATGTGTTCCTAACTTCGGGTATCCAATAGAAATTCGGCATGGCTTTGCCTAGGTTCATTACATGAGGTTGAATTCGGTTCTAAAAGGTCTCAAATTGTTCCTCACCGTCGCCGGTGAAGGCTAGTAAGGCACCCTGATTTAAACAGGTTCAATTTGTTGGAGTATAGTGCCCTAAGCCCATACGGAGGATCATCACGAAAGCTTAGGTATTTTATACTCCAAAAGTGTTTCACTAGCCGATACGAAGGATCATCACGAAGACATAGCTAATTTACTCCCCCTTAAAAGGACGAAGCCTGGGTAGAGAGCTCATGTTATGCAAATGAAAGTTTAGTGTGTGAGGAAGAAAAAACAAACCTTTCACCACCTATTCTACAACCCCTATTCCAAATGCCCCGACAATTTAATAAAAGCAAAGATCAAATAATGTAAAGCATTAATTAACTAGAGAACAACAATAATATACAATAACAAATAACCAGAAAACAAAAATAATATACAAAATTAAATAACAAAAGAACAATAATAAGATACAAGATTAAATAACCAAAGAAAAATAATAATATGCATATACATGAACATATTTAAAAACATTTTATTATTTAGAGAAAACCTCTTTATTTAAAAAAAAATGTGAATTATAATTAAATATCAATTAAAACCAACCAATCAAGACTTTAGATAACACGTGATCAATTTTAAGCCTGACTCTCTAGAAATTCCCAGTGGAGTCACCAAGCTGTCATAACGTGATACTGTCGCAGGGCCCTGATAAATGACGTTAGGGGAAGGGAATAATTGGTTTTCTTAGAAAACAAAATTGAAGGTTTGAAAACAACCTCGAAAAAGAAAATGGAGTCGCCACCAATCTTTTTTGGCTAGGTGTGATCGATCACCTATTAAAACTGGTTTTATAAAATATTTTAAAATTAATTAAAACATTTTAAGAAAACCAATTTTGAAGTCTGTGTTTTAAACCAGAGAGAAAACAAAAGCAAGTTTGGGAGTTGATTACGTGCAGGGAAGGATTAGCACCCCTACAACGCCCATATAAAATGGTATCTTATTAATCACGTTATCTTAAAGTGTCAATTAAGGTCGGTTTTAGTTTTGATATTTAAAAATAATTCTCTTTAAAAACAATTATATTCTTTGAGAATGATCCAGAATTTATTAGCATAAATTTTTTTATATTTCTCGGTAAATCCGGCAAAATATAGAAATTTTCATTTATTTTGAAATTCTCTGAATCACCCTCATTTTTTTGAGAAAAAGGTTATTCCATTGTTAATGATAATTAATAATATCCTCCCCGGCAAACCCAGCGAGAATTCATGAATTATTTTAATTCGGGAACAACCTTATTTTGTTAAAATCATTATTACTTTTCGTGCATTTAAAAATGATTATGGATATGCAAATTATTACTAAGATATAAATATAAATCAATCAATATGCATAATTATCATGACATGGCGAACATTTTAATATGACATGGCAAATAAATCATGATGTGGCATATACTTTATTATGACATGGCATAGAATTTATAAGGGCATAAATTATTAAATAACATCATCATAGAATATGCATATCAATCAAAATATCATGATCAAGATAGCAACATAGACATCAATTCTAAAATAATATCATGGGATATTATGATTAAGATAGCAATGTAGACATCAGTCATGGAATGACCTCATCATGGAATATGTATGAATATAGAATATGCACACATCATTATTTTAAAATTATTTTTCATGGATTTTCTTTGTGAAATTAAATAAATGGAATATGTTGGAAAAAATATTACCACACTCCCCGGCAAACCCGGCAAAGTTTGAAATATAATTCTTTTACATAACACTTATGTAATTCCGAGTAAAATGAAATCCATACTTCGTAATTTCATAAACACATGCATTGAAAGATTTCCTAACCTCCTCGGCAAACCCGACAAAGATTAAGAAGTGATTCATGCCAAATATGTATGAAACCGAAAAGTACATTTTATGCTAAATTAAGTAAAAACATTTTTAAAATATGCAATGCATGAAAATGGAATGTATTTCTCCCCTGAAAAGAGGATATCCGAACACCTAAGAAGATGTCCGACTACCTTTGAAAGAAACTTAAATTGGAATTCAAAATCGAAAGATTTCGGGCACGGATTTTTGCTTGGATTAAGGGGCATCCGAATGTCATTGTTTGACATCCAAATACCTCTACACGAGCCTTAATCCAAACATTTTGAAAACCAAAACAAGAAAAAAAAATGATGCAATTTTGAAGGAAAAACCTAAGGTGGCCGAATGGTGTAGTGTAGAAATCCTAGTATTTTGCTCGATTTTGAAGCTCGTTTTAACTACCCATTACCCGGTTTATCAAAACCATATTATTTCAAGTTTTAAATGATCAAAAACCTCTTAGGAAACAGCCCCTAAGGGTTCGGCCAGCCTTCTTCCCCTAGTAGAAAAAAAATCCAAACTTGCTAGCTTTAAACCTTGTTTTAGCCACCCAAAACCCGATTTTAGTTAACTATTTTTTTACCCCTTATAAAAAATTCAAAAAAACTCTGAAAAATGGATTTAGGTTTAGATAATGATGAACTAAATAAGGTAGAAACTGTTTTTTATTTGGACAAAAAATACATAGTGAAAATATTGCCCGAAATCAGCATATCCAACTTGCAAATTGTTTTTCCAATTAGTTTGAAAAATAGATTTTGGCTATAGATTATTGGTTGATCTTAACCAAAACCATGCTGAAATTGGTTTGAAAACATTATTTACAGCAATAAAAATGATTGGCTCAAGGCTAGGCCCTTGAATGTTAATCCGGCTATAGCCATCACTTGGTAAAAACCATGATCATCAAGCTCAAAATCATTTTTTCAAAGGGAAATAAGCCATATAAAACACACAATCAGCAAGGTATGTATATGACAATGACAATATAAAAGCAAGAAAATTTAAACAAACAAGAAAACAAAGGTTGGCTCAAGACTAACCCCTTGGATACTAGATCTGGCTATAGCCATCACTTGGTAAAAACCAAGATCATCAAGCTCAAAAATCTTTTTTTTAAGGAAAACCAAGAGGAGATCACTATCCTACCACAATAAAACAACCCACATCAAGATGGCAAGCAAGAAAAATAAAGCAATCACAAGCACACCAAAGGCCTAGTTTTGGCCAAAGTAAGGAAAAAAAAGGGGAAAAGAGTTTTTGCAAGCTCTTAATATTGTAAAAAATGAAGAGAAGAAGAAAAACTTTGATAAACCTTTTGAAAACCTTATGATTTAGAGAAAAATAACAAGAAATAAAGATGGAAAATAGATGAAAAACAATGAAAATGATCAAAGAGAGCAAACTATCTTTGTAAGCTTTCAAGAACCAAAGCCTTTCAACCTCCCTTTTTTCTCCTTTTCCTCTCTTCCTTTTCCTTTCTCCTTGTAAAATTTTTGAACCAACTTCCTCCTCCTTTTGGCAGTAGCCAAATGGTGCCTTTAAAATGACCCTTGGGCTATTTTTTCATCCCCCCAAAATACCCTTGGTCGAATAGGCCTTGTTTTCCCTTGCCTTCATGCTTTTTTCATGTCCAACTTGCCCTTCCACATGGCTTTCTTTTCCTATTCTTTAGGACTAAGTTTCATTCGTATTGGACCAAAATGTCATGTCAAGTACTCTTGTCCCCTCACTCTATCCTATTCATCCATTTATTTACAAACAAGTCACCTTGTGTTTTCTCTACAATACCCTCTCTTCTTTTTACTAAACTATTACCTTGGGATATTTCCATACCCCTCCTTCAACTTTTATTCATTCTTAATTCACCTCTCCATTATTCTTAAATTAATTTTCTCTTCTATTGGACCATTCTCCACAACGCTAAATTTTTAAAGATTTACAATTTAGTCCTTCAATTTTTCAATTTCTTCTTAAAAATGATTTATCTCTTATCTCTTTATAGTTGACCTCTTCAAATTCATTCTTTCATTAATCTTCCTATAAATTGAACTCTCAATTTCCTCCAATTTCAAATTTCCCTTTGAAATTGAACTTTCAATTTATTCAATTTGTCCTTCGATTTTCAAATCATCTTCCAATTAGCTCATTCTTTTACTCTCATTGTACCTGAGCTTCTTAAGTCCATGTCTTTATTGATTATTCCTCTAATTGAAACTTCAATTTCATCCAATTAGACCATTTCCATATTTTTTCCCAAAATTGGAACTTTCAATTTGTGTAATTCATCTTCCAATTGACTTCTCTTTTTATTCCCTTTGAAATTTGACCTTTAAATACCTTTATTTATTGATTATTTTCCAAGTTGAACCTTCAATTTCATCCAATTTAATCGTTTCCATACTTTTTCCCAAAAATTGAAATTTCCAAATTATTCAATTTAATCCTTTAAACTTCAATTCCCTTTCAAATTGATTTCTCCCTTTATCCATTTTGAAATTGAACTTTTCAATTTCATTTCTTTGCTGGCTCTTTTTCAAATTAAACTTCCAAATTCTTCCAATTTAAAATTTTCCATGATTCCTCTTGGAATTGAACTTTCAATTTGTTCAATTTAGTCCTTCCACCACTAAACTTCAATCTCCACTTTCAATTTTCTTTTTGTTTTCAATTGTAGCTCTCCAATCATCAAGATTGCTTCATCAACATTTAATTCACCCTTAAAATCTTGATTTTTTTAAAAGTTGACTTTTTTCTCGATTTTGACTTTGAGTTTGACTTTTTTGTGTTGACTTTTCCATGTTGATCTCCGGATCAAAGTGTCAAAAACCAAATTATGGGATTAAGGGAGATTCTTTGGAATCCCAAGAATTTAAGGAGATACAAACCTTGCTCAAGGGGCCCGGACAAAATTAGGTGTCTGCAGTAGCATCAAGTTTATATAATGAGAGTGGGAGCTAGTGGATGTATTTGGATATAAGTGTTCAAATACACCAAGTATGCACAAGATTAACTTGATATGATTGATGAATAATGATGGTAAACTAGCGATGAGATGAGATAAGCTTGTAGAAGCTCATAGGAGCTCAAAGTGAAGCTTACTCATCTCAAGGGAGCAAGACACCAGCTTACTCAGCTCAATGGAGCTTGAGGTCAGCTAGGTGAGTGATACTCTAATGTGGTGGAATGACACTAACTAGTGGTAGCTAGTTTGGCCGAATGATGTGGCATATAGGTGTGACACATCAACACCATCATGTCCAAGTGTCACCAATGGGGTTGTGACATGTGACATCATTCATTAAAGGGGCTGACACACATGATCGAAACTTCATGTTTCTGGTTGAATGATTCCCTCTTTTAGCCGAATGGTCATATTCATTTGGAAGAGAATGATTCTGTTGGCCAAACCATTATGACCAAATGAAAGGTGTTGATTATGGAAAAGGTTGTAACCCTTGACCTTTTAAGAAGTAACCTTTGAGAGGCTATATATAGGAAAGGATTTGGCCAAGACAAATACACCAATGTTGTGAGACAACAATAAGACAATCAGATGTGATTGTAGTGCAATTATGATTGCCGATTGCATGAGTGAATGGTTCTTGATTAATAAGTTATCAAGAAGCAAGGCAATAAAGTTCTGGTTGGAGAGCAAGATAGGTTGTGGAATTGTTTCTTGTAGTTGTTTTAATCGGTTGATTACAAGACTGCCCTAGAAACTCGGTTGAGTTCTTTTCTCATATCCACAACAAGTGAGCATTGCATATGAAGACAAGTAAGTGATCTGAACTCTTCCTCTATATTCTCGGATTTCGTAAGTCAAAATCCAACATTTCTCACGTCTAGCTATCGAGAGATCGTTACGACAAGGGACATCAATAGACACCTAATTTTTTCTCAACATTTAAGCAGATTTTGGCTAAACACTCGAATTAGGCCTAAACCATTTTCAGTAAGATTTTAGGGTTCAAATTTTACGATCAAAAATAAATTAAATTATAAATCTTTTGAGCTTTTAAAATTGGGTCCTAAATGTTTAATTTTTTGAATTTCAAGTCAAACCGGGTCAAGGAAGGGGTCAAGACCCTTATATCTTGAGTTTTTTTTTTTAAATTCCTATCGTTATGCTTTAAAAGATGGAAAATGTATTAAAAACTAAAAATTAATTAAGAAATTAAAAATAAATAAAAATTGAAAAATATGAGAAGAAATGATGAGGGGCCCAAAGTTAGAAGGACCTCCTTACTTGGGCTAGGCTAAAGCAGGGCCATTTGGTTAGTCAAAAAGCCTTGGCTTTAAGGAAAGATGGGAGCCCTTGGATTGGTTTTGATCCAAGGGCTAACAATAGGGCAAATGGCCTTTAAATAATAAGATGCTGCCAAATGACGATTACGTCTTTTGGAGGAAATGGAAAAGAGAAAAAAAAGAAGGAAAAAACCAGAAAAGAGAAAAAAGAGAAAAGAGAGTAAGAAAAAGAGGAAATCTAGAGGAATTGCTGAGATTTTTAGAGCTTGAACCAAAGGTTGTCTATCTTGATTTCTTTTATTTAGTTTTCTTGATTGATACTCCAATTTTTAATATTATTTTTATCTTTTATTGAGGACTTTTGTTCGTTGTTCGATTTTTTAGCTTCAAATCAATTTTAAAGTAAATAGGCTTGATGTTTTATTCATTAGTGGCCGATTAATGACCATTTTGATGATGATATACTTGCTAATTTTAAGTGTCCATTGAGGTATTTTCTAAAGAGCCAACAAAATAGGGAAATTTTCAAACAAAACCTGAGATGCTTGTTGTTTAGATCAAGTCATTGATCTTAGACAGAAGCAAATCTTTGTTTCCTCAAGAAAGTAGAAGGAAAAGCTATAAAGGAAAAAGGGTTTGCTTCTGTAATCAAAGGAGAGTGGTAACTAATACTTTTTCCTTTTAAAAGCAATTAAGAAAAAATTCAAAACCAAAAATTTCAACCAAAAAAAAGGCTCCCTTTTAGGTCAGTGGCATTTAGGATTTTTATTCTTAAACTCATCATTGACCTCATTTAAGGGAATATCATTATTCTCTTACCTTTTTTAGACAATTTTTGAATTTTTTTAGTGTTCAGTGTATGATATTCTGATGCCCTTCCTATGGCATTTGGATGCCCTATCTTTTAATGGGTTATGCCTAAATTTTATACTAGGGCATTCGGATGCCTTGCCTGGTGCATCTAGATGCCACGTTGATTTTTGTCGAAAAATAGCTTTTCCAAAAAAGGCATTCAGATGCCCTTCCAGTGGCATTTGGATGCCCAACTTCATTTCGTTTCTATTTGTAAATTTCTCTAAGTCATTCGGATGTCACTCTTTACGCATTTGGATGCTCGTCTGTTTGGCCAAGAAGAACCTTTCTAGAAAGGGCATTCAGATGCCCCACCTGAACCTTCTTTATTTTTGTTATTTATTTATTTATTCAGTTACTAACTTGCTATATTTACCTATTTATCTTTCAATTCATTTATTTATAATCCTTGTTTATTTTATGCGTATATTTATTTGTTTATTTTCTTTATTTGCAATTTATTTATTTTCTTACTTTTCATTTACTCTATTTGTTCTTTATTTATTTTCCTATCTATTTACTTCACGTAAATTATTATTCGTTGTTTGTTTAAATTTTTGCTGCATTACGTAATTTGTTTATTTAGTTACTTGCCATTTGTTTATTTATATATTCGTATTCTTTTTCAATGCGTGATTAATTATGAACAATTTGAAACATGATTTTTTTAAGAGAAAAAGAGTAATGCGTCTTAGTAAATATTGGGATCCTTGTCAAGTTGTTAGAGGGAGTTCCCACGATCCCTTTACGATGGGTAGTATTCATGTTTTAAGGAATATATTGGGAACCTTTGAGCGAAAGAATAATTTTTTAAATTCTGCCAAGTTAAGTAATCTAAAAAAAAAAAAAATTAACACAAAAGATTTTCATTTTATTCCGCAAAACATAAACATAAATTGAAAAGGAAAAATTTTATTTTTGTTATCTCATTGTTTATGT
Organism: Fremontodendron californicum; assembly: GCA_030761205.1. Taxonomy (NCBI): domain Eukaryota; kingdom Viridiplantae; phylum Streptophyta; class Magnoliopsida; order Malvales; family Malvaceae; genus Fremontodendron; species Fremontodendron californicum. The sequence goes on along the minus strand of JAULJL010000018.1, from coordinate 17,847,239 downwards.
TTGTCATTTGTACTTTCACTTTACTCTCTCATCCACTATTTATCATTTACTTATATTTATTTATCATTTTTTTTTTGTTCATTTCTTTTCATGTTCACTTCAATTGCCCTTAGTAATAAATTTGTAAATGATATATATATATTTTTTTAAATATCATTTTCTTTAAAGTAATAAAACAATGTAATATCTCCGAGTAGGGGTGTAAATGAGACACCTGTACTCGCAAGCTTCTCGAATTTGGCTCGAAAAAATTTGAATTTGGCTCGGTCATTGTCGAGTCGACTCGATCAGCTCAAGTTATCAAGTGAGCCGAATTCGAGTATCCTAATGCTTGACTCGAGTAGCTCGCGAACCTAATCTAGCTTTGTTTATTTTATATTTTTAATTAATATTGAAAAATTCCAATTCGAACTCGAACTCAAGCTTGAGTTCGAGCGCAAATAATCGAGTTTAAAATCGATGATGGAAATCGAGCTCATTTTGTAGTAGGGAAACGAGCCTAATCGACCGAGTTCGAGCAGTTCGATGTATATCTCAAATCGAACTCGAGCTTTAAAAGTGAAAATCGATCGAGCTCGAGCCAAGCTTCTAGCATCGGATTTCGAGTCAAGCTCGAGCTTCTTATAGCTTGAGCTCGGCCCAGTTTGATTATACCCCTATCTTCGAGTAAAAGTAATTCTTGAATCCCTGCCAAGTTGTTGGAGGGAATTCCAGAAATTACTCTTTAGAAATGAATATCACCTTCTTCAATTTTTTGATAATTGAAATGAATATCACCTTCGTTTTCAAAGAATGATATGAAAATTTCTAAATGTGAAAATATCTTTTAAATTTTGCTAAGTTGTTGAAAAATATAGGAGAATTTTATCGTAACGAGGATTCTCATATTCTTCCAAATAAAATGATTTATTTTTCACAAATAAAATTTGAAAATAAAAAGAATCAAGGAAATTATCTTCAATATTGAAACTAACACCATTTTTATCAAGACCAAAAAAAATAATACATGATTAATTGATATCGTTTTCGAACGGACGTTGTGAAGTACTAAAACTTTCTCTATGAGTAATCGTACTCTCAAACCCATCTGATTTTTTTTGCAGACCCAAAAATTATCTTTTTAATAAACCTTAATTAATTTTAAAATCTTATTAAAGAGATAGATTTTATAGGTAACCATCACACCTAATAAAAAAATATTATTGATTTTTTACTTTAGCAATCGAACCCGTCAATCACACCTAATAAAAAATATTATTGATTTTTTACTTCAACAATCGAACCCTCTCAAAGATGACAATTGTTAAGACAATGATTTTCATAATTATTTTTAAATTCATGAATTTATTGGATCTTATTTAGTGATAAATTTAAAAAATTTATTTTTATAAATATTTGTGAATTTGAAATAAATTTTTTATATGTATAAATATAAAAAAAAATATATAGGCAAATATAGGCATATTAAATCTAAGTTAATTTGTTCACAGTACGTGAGCATTTCAATCAAATGCATGTGTTGCAACATTAATATATTCATGTCAACAAATCCTGCATTATGGTGTTTTTTAGCACCATGAATCCTCGATCTTTCACGTGACATCTAACTTCTTAAGTTAGCAGCATTTTTTACTTGAATTTTTAATTTGATGATATGCAAAACCTGATAGCTAAAACATCCAAGGTTAAAAAATCAATGTTAAAAAAATATTTTTAATATTAAATAAGTAATAATTAATAAAAATATGCATTTTGCCTTAGTAGTATGATCTTTAATATCGATCTAAAAAATTATGAGTTTAAATCTGATCACTTACAAAATAATTTTAAAAAAAAAAATTAAAAAACGATTTTTTTTCCCAATTTAAACCAATTCAAATTCAAGTAACATCCAATTCTATATATAACATCAGACTAAATAGTCTTTCGATTCCCGATTAAACTGATCCGACAAATCGGTCCGATCCGATTTTTTCATCAATAAAACATCAGAACGCTGATTAATGAATTTTAGCACCACAAAATTATCAATGTAGTACTAGAAAAATTGTTTAACTAACGTTGGAGTTAAAACAACCTCAAACGAGAGTTAAAAGATAAGACAGGAACAAGGCAGGAGGAATGACATTCAATTATCTGTGCAAAAGAGAAGAAAAAAATGTAAAAAGTCGTAAGATCATGATCTGAAACAAAAAGAAATTCGACTGCTGAACTTTTTGATTATTGTATGCTTGAAGAATGTTCACATGGAAAGGAAGAAAATAAGAAACCATAGCTTTATAAAGCAATAGCTCAAGCAAATAAGAATCAACTTGTCCTTTAAAAACCTGTGGGAATGGTTTTTCCATTTATGCCTTTCTCATGAAAATATTGAACTAGATAATAGGTAATGAAGCATAATTCATTTATCGACTATGCTTTTAAATTTGAGTAAGCAAGCCAATGCTTGCTCAAATTCACTCTCTTCCAAGGCAACCGTGAAGCGACAGTAGCCCGGAATTCCAGTCCATGAGCCACTGTTGATGCACAAGCCCGTGGTCTTGGCAATGGCTTCCCTGATGGTTGCGTCGTTGAGCTTAACTTCATAGGTGGCATCCTTTTCACCACTGCCTGTGTCTTTAAGTGAATGGCTGAGCTTTACAGCCTTGTCGAGGAAAGAGGGCTTTGCCACCATTGAAACACCAGCACAGGGTCTAAGCACATCCCACCCACATTTTTCAAGTGCCTATTAAAAGAATAATAACAAAGAAAAGTTAACTGCAAAGTTTGAAGAAAAAATGCCACTCACAAATCTAGCACTCAACCAATCCACTCAAGCACAATAAATAAGACTATGCCAGGTATGGAATAACTTGATTTGGAAGTAACTGGCTGTAATTACTGTCAAAACCTGGTTTAGTATAATTGATGTAGATCAAGTGCTTGTTTCTTAAAAATGTAGTGGGATAAGATATCAATCCACGCCTGCTTTAAGTATATTTTCACATTTCCATAAAGAAAAAAAAGGATATCTTTCACACCATGTTAAGAGATGCAAAGAAAGTTATATATAGTAGAGGGTAAGAGTAAGAGTGAACACCTCAGGGATGGAAGGGGAAGAAAATGATACCTCTTTCAAACGCTTAGTTCTGATTTCCAAATTTCTTATTTGTTCTATGACAACATCCAACATGCCTCCTTTCTGCTCTCTCAGAGCCAGCAACTTCTTGATTGCATATTTATCTGTACTATGAGGTTTGCTTAAGCCAGGAAAGCTATGAAATGCATCAATTAAAAGTGGATGGTTTAGAGCCAGAAACGCAAATTTGAGTGCTCCACTAAGCAGTTTCAGAGATAGTCCTCCAAGTAGAGAAACACTGAAAGAGGGGTTGCCAGAGGAAGATAGCTTTGGCAAAAAACCCTCCAAATTCCAGCCACCCCAACTTTCAAAGTCAAATTCAAGTCCTGAGAATGAAGTATCAATCACCACTCTTGCCCCAAATCTTGCACATGCAGTTAAAATGTTTTCCATCTCTTTGTTGCTGTAAAGCAAGCCAGTTGGGTTGATTGTTGGACCAGAAATATATACCCATGGCTTTTTCACAGTCTCAAGTGCTTTGTTGAGTATTTCCTCTGTCAGCTTAAAGCCTTCTTCAGAATTTGTAGGAATGTTTGCAATGTTGGCTTTCAAAAATTTGGCAGCAGAAACATGATTGCCATTTGAGCCAGCGGGAAAGCACATAGTTCCACCTTCATGAACGCAGCAAAGGACCAGCTTACTAAAAAGAGATTGCAAGCAGTCTGAATATATAAATTCTGTGCTGCTATCAGTTGGGAACCCATAATTGCTCCTAACAAATTGCTTTATACTAGGAGTGACATCAATTTCAGACTCAGCCATATTTTGTCGTGCAAAACTTTCAAAGATAGCAGCCTTAACTGGAGAAGGAATTGATAGGAACCATTGATCCACATCCATATGAATAAGAGAGTTCCCATCATCAGAAATGGATAATTCAGCGGTATTAAGGACTGAGATTGCTGAAGTAGAAAAACCAATCACCTCAACCGATTTGGACTTTTCAGATCTCCTCTGTAAGAAAGCTCCTCATATGAGACAAAATCTTAGATTCAGAAATAACAAGGCATGGTAAAAATTCACTATATATATATATATAACACCAACATGATAGGAACTTGAAAGATGTCTACAAGAAGAGGAAATATTTAACATTCGATAAGTGCACCTCTAAGAAATCATAAATGAACTGGTGTTATCCTATAATGGTTTGATTTAGAATTTTTCATGCTGTTATATTTGGGATTGGCTTCTCCAACTTTTGCTAACTAGTTTTAGGATAGATGCTAAACGAGGTATCACCAGCCCAAGTTGTAAGAAAGCTCCTCATATGAGACAAAATCTTAGATTCAGAAATAACAAGGCATGGTAAAAATTCACTATATATATATATATAACACCAACATGATAGGAACTTGAAAGACGTCTACAAGAAGAGGAAATATTTAACATTCGATAAGTGCACCTCTAAGAAATCATAAATCAACTGGTGTTATCCTATAATGGTTTGATTTAGAATTTTTCATGCTGTTATATTTGGGATTGGCTTCTCCAACTTTTGCTAACTAGTTTTAGGATAGATGCTAAACGAGGTATCACCAGCCCAAGTTGCTTGTTACCTTATTTGCTTTTGTTGTTTTATTGCCCCTTATTTGTTGTCCGTGTATAAGCTCATTCATTTTAATAGATAGTATGGTGCCTAAAAACTAGTGGTGGTGGTGGTGGGTACGGATGGCAATGGAGCGGGGCAGGGCGGGGGCAGAGATTGCCTTATCCACCTCCGCCCCGCTCTTGCATGGATGTTGGAAACCTCCATCTCCATGGATGTCGGTTGCTCCACTCCACTACACCCCAATTTTTATTAATTATTTTTAACTTAATATTGTAAAAAATTATATTATAATTTATTCATGAACATAATTTTAGTATATAAAATTCTTTAATATATATAATATACATATATATACTAAAAGTATATATATATATAAAAAAAATATTAGTATTTATATGATTTTAGTATATATATCTAATATATATACTAAAAATATAAGGGGAAATATAAAATATTTTAAGGGGTAAGATAATAATTTCAAAAGGCGGGGCGAGGGGGAGAAAGCATTTACCAAAACCACCCCGCTTCACCCTGCCCCTGTTTTTCAAAAAACAAAAAAAACTCTCCTTGTGGAACGGATCGGTGCAAAATCCATCGGTCGGATCAGGTTTTGCCATCCCTAGTGGTGGGTGGGGATGGGGTTAAGTTGTATTATCCCTTATATTCAGGTTGGTTCTCTTCTCCCCCTATTGCTAGTTTGGTTTCATGTAGGATGCTAAACAGTTAAACCATTCATGAGCATCCAATAAGAGAACCTCTTAGAAATTATAAATCAAAACTTTTTCCTGGATCGTCACCCCTGGCTATAATGAGCAAGCCAGGCTGAGTTCTTCCTTATACAGGCTCAATTCGACTAAACCTAAAAGAGAACAATTATCAAAGATCAAGTAGCTTAGCTGAGTTACCAAGCTCTAACCGAAACACAAGCACTAAGTGAAACACGAGCTCACACCAAGATCTCAGCTTAAGCTGAAAAATAACGGCTTAAAACCCTAGAAAAAAGGGGCTTAAGCCCAATATAGCCTACCATTTGCAGGCTAGATTCATGGGCCAAAATGGCCCCTTTTAGGATAATGTGAGAGAAAGGGGCTCATTGTAGCACAACACCGCTCCCCTCCCCAGCCCTTTGTCTATTTTCTGCAATTGATATGGGAAGAGAAGGTTTCTTCTATTTCCATACAAAAGCTATCATGTGTCCTTTTTAGGCACATAAAAGGTTATTCTGCAATAATAACCTTTAAAAAACAGTGGATAGTTTTAAACTATTATATGTCTACTTTCCATTGGTATAAACATTAAATCATAATTTGAATTGTGCTAAAAAGATATCAAAGCTTATAGGAGTCAACAAGACAATGATAAAACAATAGAGCTTGTCATGAATGGCTTTATACAGTTTGTTTGTGAACAAAAAGGAGTTGAGCTTACCAATATTTGAACTCAGTTTATTAATTGAGCCTAATATATGATTCAAACTCGTTTGTTAAGCTTTATAAACAGATATAAACGAGCTTTAACTGAGCTTCTTCCAAATTGGTCTATGAACATAGTAGTTCATATACATGATACACCCCTATGACCTCACTAACTGCTTATGCTTTTAGGTTGATTAATTCTTTGACCTAGCATCAAATTCCAAATTTTGTCCTATTTTCAATCCAAATATAGGCCTGTTATTTTTTCAATTATTTTCCTAGGTCTATGACTGAAGGGAAGTTTAAACTAGCACTATATCCTACATAAACTTCCTTTTTTGTGTATTATGGTCTTATATTCAAGCGGGGGCCCTCCACTGAAGGCCCATTGGTTTTGATTTGGATGCTTAACAGAATAATCAAATGGAAAAAAAAAAATGAGCTTAGGCTATCATCTTGTGATAGCAAATCGTGAAAAATTCTTAAAGAATCTTATGGTCAATAACGGTTTTTCACAAGAGAAGGTGCAGAATTAATTATGGTACTTATTGATGACACTATAGTTACAGAAAATACAGAAGGTAAAAGTTGATAAGCTAAAACTCATACTTCCTCATCAATTTGCCATGAAAGACCTGGGAGAAGAGCTAGAAGTCTTTTTTTTATAGAGGTTGAGCACTCATCTAACGAATGAAAGATTACTCGGCAGAAAATTTGCTCTTGATCTTCTAAAAGGATTTGGTTTGAATGGCTGCAAAACCTGCAGGCAGCAGCTACCCTACGGTTCTTAGACAGCAATTATCAAAACAAGATAGTAACCCTGTCAAACATCCAGAGAAGTAAGGAAGTCTTAAGGGAGCATTTCAATATCTCACTTTTACACACCCAGATATAGCAATTTCTGTAAACCAAGTGATGCAAAATGCTAAGAAGCTAATTAGGAGATTAGTTTACTTAGATTTTGTTGTTACTCTTGTTGTATTTTTGGGGCTAATTGTAATATCTTATAGATCTAAGATTATCTTAGGTATTTTACATTTAATTAGGGTTTAGTATCTTAATGTGGTTTTCTTTATGCTATTAGGTTTTGTTTTCAAGTCAAGTTTATTAGTCTTCTATTAAGAGTCTTGTTGAAATCCCAAATTTAATGTGTAGATAGCTATTACCTTGATCTAGGATTTATTATTTTGATTTAGCAAATTATACTCCATAACTCTAGGCCATAATTTTAGGAGATTTTGTTTCCATACTTGTATTCTAAATAGGAGCTTTGTATGCACAAAATTAATCAATCAACTAGAAAAAGATTTTTTATGATTTCATACCTCTATTTTCATGGTATCAAAGCCTAAGGTTTTCTAACCTTAGCAATTTATGGTGGAAACCACTATTGGCAACAGAGGGCCAGAGACTTCTGCACTGCTAACAAAGAGGGCACCAAATGGGTCAGGTCAGAATCAGCAGAGGAAAAAACCCTGGTGTGAGCACTGTCACAAAACTGGGCATACCAAGGACACCTGCTAAAAGTTGCATGGAAAACCACCAGACTGGAAACCAAGGCAGATGAACAAAAACCATGGATATCAAGCTTCTGTTGATGATCAGACAAAAGGGAAGATGGAGTCTGCCAACAATAATCATCAGTCAAAAAATACATTCAACCAAGAACAGATGGAGTAGCTCTACAAACTATTTTCAAGTCTTCAAACTGCTGGTCAGTCTTCCAATAATGTGTCCTCTGGTTCATTCGCACACAAAGATAGTTTTTTGGGAGCCTTGAACACCATTTCCCAAATCGAAATCCCTTCGATTGTCGACTCTGGTGCATCTGATCATATGACCAGCAATTATCATATTTTTTCCACATACTCACCTTGTGCTGGCAATATCAAAGTTAAAATTGCAGATGGTTCACTCTCAACGGTTACACAGGAAAAGGGACTATCAAAATCTTTGATTCTGTAACCCTAGAAACTGTCCTCCATGTTCCAAACTTGTCTTGTAAATCAACCAATTAATAAGAGATTCCAATTGCTCGGCTAAATTTTTTCCCTCTCATTGTGTTTTTCAGGACCTGTCATCGGGGAAGATGCTAAGGAACATGAGGGACTCTACGACTTTGATGAGGCCAATGTGAGTGGACTGCCTCAAACTGCAATATATGATTTTGCATCCATCTCTAAGGACAGTGAAATTATGTTATGGCATTTTAGAATGGTCATCCTAGTTTCCAGTATTTGAAACATTTATTTCCTTCTATTTTCTCAATTAAAAATAATTGTCTTTCAGTGTGAAATCTGTCAATTGGCTAAACATCAACGTACTTCATTTCAAAAATCAAAATACCAACCTTCAAAACCATTTACTATGATTCACAGTGATCTCTGGGGACCCTCTCGTGTTTCTAATCGCACTCGCACAAAATGGTTTGTTACGTTTATTGATGATCATACTCAGGTTTCTTGGGTCTATCTCTTAAAGGACAAAATTGATGTTCGTGATGTGTTAAAATTTTCTACTCCATGACTCAAAACGCAATTTCAAACTCAAATTCAGATTTTGCGTACTGATAACAGAATAGAATATTTTAACTCTGTCTTAGGAGATTATCTGAAAACAAATGGAATAATCCATCAAAGTTCGTGTGTTGACACTCTACAACAAAATGGGGTTGCCGAGGGAAAAAACAAACATTTGCTTGAAGTAGCTCGTGCGTTGATGTTTACTACCAATATGCAAAAAATGTTTTGGGGAGATGCCATTCTAACATCTGTCTATCTTATCAACAGAATGCCTAGTTGAGTCCTTTCATTTGAAACTCCACTCAATACCCTAAACAAATTCTATCCCACTTCATGTGTACCCTCAAATGTACCTCTCAAGGTATTTGGTTGTACTACATTTGTTCATGTTCACTCTCATAATCGTAGTAAATTAGATCCTCGAGCTATCAAGTGTGTTTTCATTGTACATTCTCCTACACAAAAGGGCTACAAGTGTTTTGATCCATCCACAAAAAAAGGTATTTGTTAGTCTTGATGTTACATTCTTTGAAAATACTCCTTTCTTCAAAAAATCTTCTCTACAGGGGGAGATTCCTAGTGTAGATTGTTTTTTGGACTTTGAACTTCTTCCTTATCATTTTTTGGACTTTGAACTTCTTCCTTCTGAATCCTTCTCAAACACTAAAAGCACCTCTCCATCTCATACTAATATGTCATATACAGAAAGAAACTTGAACTTAGGGGGAGATGTGGAAAAGCCAGTGTTGTCAAGGGCGCAAGGCGCACTCTAGGCGCTAGAACCCTTATATTGCCTTAGGTGCAAGGCGCAAAAAAAGCGCTCGCTTGAGTGAAGTAAGGCGCAATATGTAAATGTGTGTGTATATATATATGTATATATATAATAAGCTAAAGATATATAATTATGATAATAAACTCTAAATAGTGATCCAGTTTATTTACAAAACATGAAAAAAAAAAAAAAAATTGGCCCAATATGCATGCTTTCCTTACGGTCCCATATCTGTTGTTGAATTATCAAATATTGAGAAGTGGAGAGTTTGATACTATCCCTTTTCTTACTATAAAAGGTACATCTAATGAAAAAAGTTAAAATTAAAGAGAACTTCAATCAGGCGAGCTTTTTTTACGCCTATCGCCTTACAAAAAAGCGCGCCTAGGCGCACCAGGCGTGCGCCTGATCAAATGAGCCTCGCCCGAAAGGGTCTGAGGCGCTTTTGTCATCTGACGCTAAGGCGCAAGGCGTAGGCGCGCCTAGGCGCACGCCTTGACAACACTGGGAAAAGCATAATGACAGAGAGTTGCTCATCTATTCAAGAAGGCCAAAGTCGAGACATCAAGAGAACCTCACACCCGAAGCACCAAGAGAGTCTAACCCGATGATAGCTAATGTGAATGAGTCAACCACAAACACAAGTATGCCTAATACGTCTGAAATTGATCTGTCTATTGCTCTCAGAAAACAACCTCGTTCATGTACACTCCATCCTATTTCCGAGTTTGTGTCCACAAGAACCTTTCTACTGTTTTTCGAGCATTTGTTTCTAATCTCAATAGTACAGAAATTCCAAAGAATATACAGGAGGCATTGGCTGTTCCCGAATGGAAGAATGCAGTAATGGAGGAAATGAGAGCTTTGGTAAAAAATGAAACTTGGGATGTAGTGGAGCTACCGAGAGGGAAGAGACAAGTAGGTTGCAAGTGGGTGTTTACTCTGAAATACAAAACAGACGGAACGATAGAACGATACAAAACTTGTCTTGTCGCTAAAGGTTTTACACAAACTTATGGCATTGACTATACCGAGACATTCGCTCCTGAGGCGAAGCTGAATACAGTTAGAGTCCTCTTATCTTTGGCATCTAATTCGGATTGGCCTCTTCAGCAACTTGACATAAAGAATGCTTTTTTGAATGGTGAATTAGAAAAGGAAGTCTATATGGAAATGCCACCAGGTTTCAGTAAAGGGCAGCAATACAACAGAGTTTGCAAACTCAAGAGATCACTTTATGGCCTCAAACAGTCTCCTAGAGCATGGTTCGATAGGTTTGCCAGAGTAATAAAGAATCAAGGATACCAACAGGAATAGTCAGATCATACTTTATTCTTCAAAAAAAGCCAAAGATGGAAAGAAGACAATTCTGATTGTCTATGTTGATGATATAATCCTTACCGAGGATAATGAAGTGGAAATGGAAAGGTTAAAGAGTGCTCTCTCCACATAATTTGAAGTAAAAGACCTGCGGCAAATGAGATATTTCTTGGGAATGGAAGTCGCTAGGTCAAAGAAAGGAATCAGCGTTATGCAAAGAAAATATGTTCTTGATCTCTTGACAGAAACTGGTATGCTTGGATGCAAACCTAGTGACACTCTGATTGAAGTAGGGAAGAGAACAGATAATCCTGGGAACTGGTTGACAAAGACAGATATCAGAGGCTAGTTGGTAAGCTAATATATTTGTCTCATACTAGACCCGATATTGCATTCGCAGTAAGTGTGGTAAGTCAACACATGCATTCACCAAAGGAAGCTCACTTGGAAGCTGTGTTTAAGATCCTTAGATATCTAAAAGGTTCAACTGGTAGAGGGTTATTCTTCAAGAAGAACGACTACAAGGGAGTAGAAGTCTTTACAGACGCGGACTGGGCAAGATCGGTTGAAGATAGAAAATCCACTTCAGGATATTGTACTTTTGTATGGGGAAATCTAGTGACCTGGAGAAGTAAAAAGCAAAATGTAGTGGCTCGAAGTAGGGCCGCAGCTGAGTTTAGAGCAGTTGCACAAGGAATATATGAAGCATTATGGCTGAAAAAACTCCTAGAAGAACTACAGGTTACAGTGAAGTTTCCCATTAAACTTTACTGTGATAACAAAGCAGCGATCACTATTTCTCTTAATCCAGTCCAACATGATCGAACCAAGCATGTGGAAGTGGATAGACATTTCATCAAAGAAAAGGTGGAGAAGGGGATCATTTGCATGACCTACGTTCCTACTAAAGATCAAACTGCAGATATCTTCACCAAAGGACTTGCAAGACAAAAATTAGATGATTTCATAAACAAGTTGGAAATGATTAACATATATGATCCAACTTGAGGGGGAGTGTTGAAATCCCAAATTTAATGTGTAGATAGCTATTACCTTGATCTAGGATTTCTTAATCTGATTTAGCAAATTATACTCCATAACTCTAGACCATAATTTTAGGAGGTTTCCATACTTGTATTATAAATAGGAGCTTTGTATGCACAGAATTAATCAATCAACAGAAAAAGATTTTTTCTTATTTCATACCTCTGTTTTCAAGTCTTAAGTATTTTCTTTAAAGTCCTAATTAAAAAGGAATCCTAGTTCTTTTAGGATTAGGGTTGGTAGTAGGCTAGTAGTCTATATAAATAACAATGTACTCTTTCTTTTAAGGACACATCATGATTATGAGAATTTTTTAGCATTATTGCTATTGAGATTGTGTGATGCAATCAACCTTAGGTGACTCCTAAGGAACTCTACGTGTGATGCTTAGTTTTTCTTTCTTCTTGGTTGAGTGATGCGGTCAAGGAACCCTAGGTGTGAAGCTTAGGTTTTCTTTTCTTTATTCAATTTTCCCAATTTTCTTAAGAATTTCAAATTATTGTTATCATAAACCCTAGCCCCATAGGAATGGCAGCGAGTCAAAATATCTGTTATTTTTGAAGTATTTGTATCCAAATCCGATTAATTTTCATGATATCTGAATCTGTTTTTTATCCGATTAAATTTGAGTATTACTATATGAATCCAAATTAGATAGCACTATCCACGAATATCTGAATCCGCTTATCCGAATTCGTTAAAAATCTGAATCCATTAAGTCATTTTGGATAAGCATTTATTAAATTATTATTATATTTCATTACACTTGATAATTTAACTTTTAAGTAAAGTTTTAAGATATAATTTAATTTTAGTAGCAAATCATTTCAAGATCTAAAATTGGTTCACTTGGTAAAAATTTTAGTAATAAGGGTTGCTTGTCAAGGTTCGAACCTCTCCACAAGCATAAATTTTTTCATATTTTACAAATCGGATTCAGTTATCCAAGGGCTGCTATCCGAATCTGACACAAATAGTAAATCTCGTATCTAAATCTGAAATTATCAGATTATAGGGTATCCAAATCTGAAAACATCGAATCGGATAGTGCCAGATATCTGATTTTTTACTATCCATTGTCATCCCTAGCCTCCTAAACTTTCTTGCATCACTGAGTATGTCAATTCATGCATGATCCTTGTGAGTTGCTCTAATAATGGCAATTTTCTGACCTGTTGATTGGAAGCTTCACGTCATGTTTAATGCAAAAGCACCATGGCCAAATATCTATCTAATTTTTCTTGCAAGGTGCATATGCACACTTGAAACACTTAAATTCAAAAGAAATTGAATGTACTGAGCTAAAGAAAAAGGTCGAAGACATTCTTTTTAGTGGTTGCCTTTACTTATTATCAAGAGAAAAATGACTCCAAGTTACTTTTGATTTCAATCTGAAATAGATCTATACTTTCACCTGTAAAGTAGGCATTGCCAATGGAAGAATGGTGTATTTTGGAAGAATGGTGTTTTTGTTCTATATACTCAAGAATTAATTGACAAACCTCTAGATGTGGATGTCTGTCCATAAGTTGAAAAGCTAGAAGCTCATGAAAAAGGCAACCATAGTAGTACTGGCTAATCAATGACGTATTCCCTTCAAGTACTTCCACAGTTTTTGACAAGGCCTTCAAGATGGCCTCTTCTTCTGAAATCACAAAGGCAACTTCTAAATCTGAATAAACCTGTGAAAAGGTTTGTGCCGCAAATAATGAGAATTTGTCAAATAATAACAAACTAAAGAGATTGAAACTGAAAGTCAATTTAATGGCTACTGAATTTGACCACATAAATAGAAAACCCCATTGTGATAGGTTGACCGAGTTTCCTTAAAAATATACCTGATTTTTTACCAGGCCACAAAGGATTGCTGCATGTGATGGCAGAGGAGTTCCTGATAGATATTTGAGTACCCCATTGGTACCTGGAAGGCTGGATAATTCAAAGTGATCAGATATGTCTAAGAAAAGACGAGACCCAATTTCTCTGGTGGCATCTAATAGTTGCACAAAAGCTGAACTAGTAACAGTCTCAAAATGAGCTATCCCAGTAACCACGACCTGTGGCTTCAGCTTTTTTATCAGCTCTACCATTAAATCTGACTGGCGTGGTGCTTCAATGACAGTAATTACATCCTCCGACAAGCTAGTTTCTGCAGTCTGCAACATAGATATATAAACTCAGCAACTGCATTGATGAAGAGTCAGTTACGCTTTTATTGTTTTTAGTGTTATATATTAAACCAAGTTATATTTGGATTTGCATAGTTATTAGAGTTCAGGGTTTAGTTTATAAATAATAATTATGTTACTTCAGTTTTGACAAGGTTTTGGATGATGAATATTTGAGAGTTGATACTAAATATTGAGATTTTCTCTCTATTGGTTCTTTCTGGTTTTCTCCCCTAATTCTTCTATTTCTCTCCCTATTTCCTCTTTTTTCTCTCTAATTCCTTCTGTCTATCTTTAATTTTCCCTCTATTTCAAACTGAACGTCCACTTTCCAAATGGCACAGAATTTTAGGAATGGGGTTTTTTGTTGCTTATTTTACAAATTTTACCCTTAAAAGTGACATAAAAACTAGAGGGTCCTGCCTAAAGTTAGTATATCAATGAAGGGCAATATTGGAAAAGTGTTTTCCATTTTGGGAAAGTGGACATTATTTTAAAACATCCTAAAACAGTAAGGTGGACATTCAATTTGAAATGGAAGGAGAATTATCTATCTCTTTCCCCATATTGGTTCTACTTGTTCTACATCATACACTCTCAGGAATTATGGTTAATTTTAAAGAAGCAAGTAATCCCACCAGCCAACCAACAATTACTTTTGTATATAGGGTTATTATATCACTAGCTCATGTCAAGTAATTAAGAGGCATATGTTTAGCCATTTAGGCTACCAATGGATGGCGCTTGCTTACAAGTTTATGAAGTCAGGAGAACATATATATTGGGGAGAAAGACAACAGTATAAACTATAAAGCTATGTTGCTTCGACTCTTCATTGTTCTTGAAGTACCTGTGTTCGACGCATATCCGGAGATGGGTATGGGGATATGATCCTCCAAGGACCCTCCAAATACATGGAAATCTTAGAAAAAATTGAATATACCCGTGTCGGACACATACCTAAGTCCGACTCACACCCGAGTCCAAGTAACATAGCTATAAAGTTCATAGTGCATTTGAACTTAAAAAGCATCTATTGTAAAATTCATAGTCAATACTCCTAAAGAGGGCTATGTCAATAGCTCCATTTAAGTAAAGGGTAGCACGTGTTAGCAACTTTGGCTGCAGATGCAGGGAATAATAATAAGTTAGTCAATTCAAGGACAAAAGCTGTGTGAAGGACAAAAAGGTGAACCTCCTAGGTTGCAGAAATCTATATTTGAAATTTGAAGCATCTAACTCCAAATTCCAGCAAGTTAAGAAGTATTTATTACAGCGCCATCTATCAGACAGCAAGATCTTGTTACTTTCTTCATTCTTACAAAAATTTTCAGTATAAAAGTTGAACCTCCTTTCATGATGCTAAAATAATATTACTACAAAATACAGAAGAGATTAAAGAACAAAAGAACCTTCATCATCTTGTACTCCTTGTGCATGCATTTGTCCAAGTTGCATGACAAAGTCTAATGCAGCATTTGAGAATAAGATAAGCATGGCTCACTTACGATTACAGAGCATCACTAATAGAGGTGTAATCGAGCTAAGGTGAGTCAATAACTGACAAGCTCGGCTCGACTAAGAAACTTAAACCTCAAGCTTGGGTTGAGCTCTGTCGAGGTCTATATTTTGTACTCAAGCTTGGCACAACAAAATAATCAAGCTACATGGCTCAACTCAAGTCGGCTCAATTATCAACCCAAACAAGGAGCTCGAAGGTTGACTTCTGCTCTGGTTTGAACTCAAATTCAAAACTCAAATAAATCCTGTAAATAAATAAATACTATATTTTATTTGTATGTGTATAACATTAAAAAATTTCAACCCTCAATTAGGCTAGCAAGTTTCTGGTGCTGAGTAAATACTCAAACTAAGATCAACTTGTTATCTAAGTGGCATGAGGTTGAGCTCAGCTCAACAGTAAACAAGTAGAGTCTGAATAGTGGAGCTGAGTTCAAGTAGCTCAAAACTAGCTTGACTCCTTTACATGCATAATCACAAATAGAACATACCTCAACTGCCAAAGATGTTAACCATTTCCTGGGTAAGTTCCAAGTCAGATGCTCATCAACAATGGCAAGACGGGGGGAGAACAGCCGAAGAGCATTCTCAATTGCCACAGTCCTCGAAGGAAAGACAACAACGTTCTTGCATATTATTGAAAATAATAAGTCAGACGCACAGATAATAGATAAGGTACTCAGATATGCTAAAACAGCATTTGCTTGTGCAATACTATAAGATGAAAAAACATTGTACTGAGGTGCGGATTACTTTCAATTACAAAAATAAAACAAGGATTGCAGCTATATGATGTATCATCACTTACAATGTTCAAGGAGTTTAAATCTTTGCATCAAAATCAAAGATGCTACCAACGAAAATCTTACATCCACTATTATTAAAAAGTTTCAAGCCACCTAACTTGTTGGCATTAAAAAGTCTGACAGTGTTTGGAGCTCAATATACAAATGCTGGAAACCAGAAAGACATTATACAATTGGTAGTAAGTAGTAATGAAATGGAAAAGCCATAGGGTCACCTTCGATGCCATTTTATTGATCAAACATCATAAAGCTAAGTCCAAAAATCAAAAACTACAAAGGAGACCATTGAAGAAAGAGGTATATTAACATTATTTTAATTTTCAATATGCCCAATCATTCATTATAAGGATAACCTGCAAAGGTTTTGCTTATCTCATACAGCAGAATATGACTAAGGATATTGAATAACTCTTGAGTGGATGAGCCTAAGTTTATTATTGTTGTATAATGCACAAGTATACCTCGGAAGACAAATATTACGATATTCCTTACTTGTCAGAATAGAAAGACTAACTAAGAAGCACCAAATGGCTACACTTGAGTAATTGCATGTTAGGCTGCAGTTGCATACATGGAAATTGACACAATTTATCCATTGATAAAATGAATGTTTATCAGTTATCACCCACTTCTCTGGGGATAATTAATTACATTCACTGCCTTATTTTAGCGTTTTAGTCTTGTACCACCACAAAATAAAAAGGTATTGATAAAAATCCTAAAAAAAAGAGTTTTACTAGTAACAGAAAAATACCTGAAAGAAAAATGCCACCATTAATCAAATTTTCACCTTTTAATAGACTGTTACATAATGACCAGCCAACCAGATTGATCTCAAAAAAAGATAAAGATACAGAAAGCTCTATCAAACTATTACTTGAAAGGGTAGGTCACCATGTTCTTGCCTCTAGATAGAATTATGTCGTTAGGTAAAAACTATTTTACTAGTTCATGGTTGTTTTATCATATTCATTACAAGACACGAACACATAATCCATGTGACATGAATTAGTCTCCATTGACCTCTTGCCAACTCATTTTATATGTCTGGGACATACTCCAACAATTAGCATTCGAATGCCAACAGTCAAATGAGTGCTTTTTAGTATGCTTATTATTATCTTAACTTCTTTCTTTTTTTTGGATAATTTAACTTCTTAAGCATATATGCAGAGGTTAAATATGTACATTAACTTTCTGTAACAGCCTTTATGTTTTTCATTTAATTAACTGAAGAATAAACAAATATTCAACACAGATAGCTTTATTCCTTTCCCTCCATATCTTAAAGAGTTAAACCTAATAACATCAAGAAGAAGCCAAAAGGCAAATTCAGTGATACAACAAGAAAAATGCAGGTTGAATTATCTCCCAAAATGAAGGTGCCTGTCTATATGAAAACGAAAATACATAGAGCAATCAGGCTACTAGATCAATATGCTTATATCATATCAAAAACTGAATGGATTTAAATATTGCATGAGTTTTCAACATTTTTGTAATGATACCACAGTCTATCCTTCTTTCTACACCAACCATCCTTTATTCAATTTGACAATTACACATCATAATAACTTGTGCAACGGAAATTCACAAGCATCTTGATTTACAAAAGAGAAAACAAAACTCTAGCAAATAATGAATATTTAGCAGCAGGCAAAATGATTTATCACGTCATTTGAGAAAAAAGAAGGGAATAAAAGTCAAGAATGTTTTCTTACATCAGAAGTAAGTGGAATATGGTGGTACGTTTTCATAAAGCCAGCAATTAGATTACGGAATCTTTTGCATCCAGCTGGTGGCTCATATGGGAAGTATGAATTCTCTTTCAGAATACTGGCAAGATAAGCCAGGAATGGAATCTTCTCATCCGCAACTAAATCATCTTCAAAATATAAATCTAAAGAGCTACTGATCTCTTGGAAGCCACTTTTAAGAAATTCAAATATTACCTTGACCTGTCACTTTAAAAGAATGATCAGCCATTTTATTTTTCCCCAAGCAAGGCAAAGACATCAACTAACTAAAAGCCAAAATCTTGATGAAATGCCCACCTGGTTTGGTTGACGAAGTTGACAACTGTAAACTGATAATCCATGAGAGATACGGCCACCAGCCTTTCCATAGGCCCATGCTGTTCGAGCACAAATGGGCTGATCTCCTGAAAGCCCCATAAAGAATTCAAAACGGTGTTGACTATTCTTCTCAATTTCTACTAAAGCTGAAATATCTGTGTCCCCAGCCTGCAACAACATCTGTCAGCTGAGTACATCTGGATAAAGAAATGGTTACAAGTGAAAAGGGCTTTACTTGCCTGAAGAATTTTGGTTTGCCAAAGCTTGGTGACACGGAAACCACGTCTTTCAAACAGGCGTTTACAGACTCCTTGTCCCGGACGGCCTCCCATATTGAAGATCATAATACCTGTAGGTTTAATGACAGCAATTCCTTCCTCAACTGCCCTGGCAATCAGACCTAAGCCAAATTGATCCTCAACAAAACCCTACATGGGAAAAATGAATGAAATTATTAAGTTGATGCATTAACAGAGGGGATTTTTAAATTTCCTTTTTTTTTTTTTTTTTTTTATAAGAATGACTTAGTACATGATCTTTTACAGATTTGACAGCAATCTTGTTGCCTTAGCATATTTTATAAAGGAATGATCCGAGGATTGAAAAAAGTTAAAATTTACATGAAAGATAACTAGAGTGCATGAAGTTGATACGGTACGAGAGATAGAATTCAGAGTTCAAAAAATGTTTCCGGACAGAAAAGGCTTTAAAATTTTATGTGACCAGATAAATTGTAATGTGCCTAGGCTTCCAGAGTTAAGCCAAGCTGATCTTGAAAAAGCTCTAAATATAGAATAATAAAAGATATAGAAACCCACAATCATTATTCTTTCCATCTAACAATAAAATAGATACAAGAATGGATACGTTGATCAATCTACTCTGACTAATAAGTATAGTTTATCCATTATAAGCATAACTGAGCATGTGAGATCTATTCATGGATGCAAACTTTTTGCCAAAATATAACAGTCTGCTAATAGTTACAGGAACCATTGATATTGAGTTCATGGGCCCATACCCAAAATGAAAAAATAATAAATAAAATAAAAAAGGAAACAGAAAGGGGAAAAAAAAAAAAAGAAGACTAGAGAAAGGCCTCGGGCCTTTATCTCATGTCCTCCAGATTCATGGAATTATCAGTTTTTTTACTCTTATTTCAAACCAATAACCATTGAAATCTTTCTCTTGGTTATTCCACCCAAAAAAAATATGATTCACTGTACTAAAAGGGGGAATGAAAACATCCACGTTCTAGTAGACATTTAACTAGTTTTACTTGATTTCCAGATTAAAGTTGACCAAAGGAAAAGATAAATAAATAAAATGGCACTTTTAACATCCAGCCAAATTCCAGGCATGTGCCAAGAACATTAACTTACACCACTGAGTGAAAGTAATTATAAACGCCAGCTGCTAATATGAATTTCTGATGTTCAATTATCTTGATAAGCTCACAAGCTGAATTGACAGGAATCAATCACGGGAGATTTCTATGAAAGCTAGCATACAAGGAGCCAGCATGTCCACCTAGCAGATCAGTTTGTGCATTTAAATTTTATAAATAAAAAAAAAAAAACCCAAAGTTTGTCCAGATCTGTTAATCAACAAGTGAATGGATGACCCTTAAATTTCTTTGGAAGAGCACCAGCCAATGTTGGTATCTTGGTTTTAAGTAAGTTTACCGTCCAAAGGAAACTTACTCATGAAAACAACTATGCATGAGTAAATAGTCAGAAACGTGAGCTTGTAGCACATTATTAGTTTTCTAACATACTACGCATTAATTAGCATGGAACCAATAAAAAGTCATCCAACCTGAAGTGCACAATAATTACTCAAAGAGTATAGAAATTCCTCGCTTGCATTTTCTGTGATCATTTTCGACATTGCCTCTGGGTTTGGATTAAGAATCTGTAAGAAAAAAAGATAAAAGTATTGTGGGACTAGGATTTTATGTAACTTCATTATTTACTACAAAACCATATGAGTTGTCAACTGTGACAGTACCTGAGGTATGCATCCAACAATTCGTTCAAGTTGAATATCATGTTCCCTACAATAAGATAGCAGGTCAGATTCATGAAACTCCACCCTATCAAGTAAGGTTTTCTTTTCTTCGTCATATATCGGTTGGCCTTTCTCATCAAAAGCATTCATGTATAAGTTTATCCAAGAAACCTTCACTGCTCGTGGATTTATATCAAGGCCATAAACCTGTAGAAGGTTAATTCAGGCACATAAAAAAGATACTTGCAGGATTGAACAACTAAATTGTCTATGCATAAGGAACATGAGGAACATTCTCAGTTTGCGCCAATAGGGTGAAAAAACCACAAAAGTAAACCTTTTCAGGTAACCATTTCTCAGCAATGGCTATAGTTATCCATCCATTTCCACAGCCAAGCTCAGCAAGTGTCTTGTCCTTGAAAATGGAATCTGGGTGTCTATTGAGTCCTTCATAAAAGGTAAATGACCAGTCTTCTGGTATAAAAATGCTAGGGATCACCATCATTGTCAGTTTCTTCCTTCCCTGATAGCCTGCACTTATTGCAAAATATGTTAAAGCAACAAAACTCATGAAGCATGACAAGCATATTACAGGCTATTTATGCTTCTGTTATATAAAAAGTAAACAGATAGAGCAAGAACCATTGCTAAATACAGTGGGATTTAACGCATGCACACACGTGTGCGACCATATGCGGCTTTCATTTGAAATAAATTGGTGTAAGATAGACAATAGAGATCTAAATTATATGATAGAATCAATATTTAAGATGGTTGTTGGAATATGGCTCGGGGTCAAGTGATCCAAACCCATTAATACATCCACATGGGCATATATCTAAATCCTAAATATGGTTGAGTTAATAAGATTGTACATATATGCTATTAAAATCTATTCCTAATAGGTTTGTGAAATGTGCAATATAGATAGGCACATATATTAGAGAAAAAATAAAAAAGTGAAAATCCCAACTACATTAATAAAAGTTCTCTCTCCTAAAATCTCTCTAGCCTAACCCATCAAGTAGTTGTTCAAGAGTAAATAGAGATGTAGATCCTTGGAGGTTCGTGAAGCAAGCATTTATAAATTGATCTTGAAAATTGTGATTGGCATGAGTAATTTCAAAACCTATTGGTTTGGCTTCAATGCATATGCCAATATAAGGCACTATAGAATTGAGGAAGAAGTAAACACTCGCCACAATTATGAGTTTGGTATTGGCCCTGACGGCTTGAAAGACACTATATTGGTTAAGGAATCCTTTGGTTGGCTAGCATAACAATCTCATTTGTATTTTGCAAAGTATATTTCATGTATAGTTTTGATTATGCAGAATCTCTTTCTGAAACCCAGACTTTCATTTCAAAGAATGTTTCTATTTGGACTGTCAATTATGACCCAAACCTAAGAAACCTGCCCAACTTAATTGAACCAGGACCCGACCCAACTCAATTTGACCATAAAATGTCAACAACCCAAACTCGAAAACAACTCGTACCCGAAATGACCAAACTCCGAAACGACCCAAACATAATTTTATTTTTAAAATATTAATTTAGGAAAAATTATAAATATAACATATATTATTAATTTATTTTAATTTTATAACTTTAAATTATCCTTCAAAATCATTTTTTTTATTATTATAATTTTAAATATGTTTTAATATTAGCTTTCTTAATTATGATTAAAAAATAAAAAACAAATTATTTCTATTATTATAATTGGATTTTAAATATTATGTTTATTAGTATATGTTATAAATAAATTTCTTTATTTTTTATTTTACTTTGATAAAATAATTAAATAGATAGATAATAATCAATTTAAAACAAAAAATAATTAACAATAGTTCAATAAAACTAATTATAATACTTACTTTTAAACAGTTTACTATAAACTTCATATAACAAAATCATTACTTTTAAAAATAACTAAAAAGAAAAACTCTATCTAAAATCAAGTAAAACCTAAATTGTAAACATAGTCATGCATACTTATAGTTATACATAATCAAAATATTCCAACTTCCAAGAATTTAAATTACAAATTAAGTAAAAACTAGATGTATGTATCTTATTATAATGATTTATACCTTATGTTATAATAATACCTTATCATATGATATATAATCATTAATATCTTATCGCTATACATGTTATTTAGAACAAATGTATTGTTTTTAGTTTCAATTTTGTAATCTCTTATCATATGATTTAGATTAGCTTGGTCAATAACCATAATATTGGTCCGTTGAACGATATTTGCTACTAAGTTCATAAAAATAGATAATTTTGTTTATTTTATCGTAAAGAGTTACAAAGAGAAATATATATACATATGATATATTAATATGAAAAGATTTATACATTATACAAAAGTACCATGTATGTCAATGTGTTAATAATTGCATCTTTACTTACCATGAAATTTTTATGAATTTACTTTCATACATTATTTTTAGAATTTAGTAATATTAAGTATAATTAACTAATTTAATTTCATAATTAATTTATTATTATATTTTATTATACTTGATAATTAAACTTTTAAATAAAGTTCTTACCTATGTTGGTCCGACTCTTCATTTTTTTGAAGTACCCGTGTCCGACGCATATCTGGACATAAGTATAATGATATGATCCTTCAAGAACCCTCCAAATACATGAAAATCTTGAAAAAAAATTGAATATGCTTGTGTCAGACACATACCCGTGCCCGACACTCACACCCGAGTCCGAGTAACATAGGTTCTTGCTATATAATTTTATTTTAGTAGCAAATCATTTCAAATTCTAAAATAAATTTACTTGGTAAAACTCTTAGTATTAAGAGTTGTTTGTCAAAGTTCAACCATTTCCACAAGCATAAAATTTTACATATCTATACTATTATTAAAATCTCTGACTAAGTTTGGTGTCACGAGTTAAGTAACAAAAGCCAAATAAACCAAATAAAATTATTTTAATAAATAAAAAATTAAAGATATTTGTTTTTATTTTTACATACATAAAAAGTAATTATCCACTTAAAAAAAAAGAAAAAGAAAAAGCTATCTACATTTTTACTTAAAAAAAACTACCCACCTTTACCCACCTTTTATTCATGTATTATTTTTTACAGGCTCAAATATAAAAAAACCCCAGAACTAAAATTAAATAATCATCCAAGCCTCTATCGTTTGATTGCAATCAATTAAGTCATCAAACATCTATTTTCACCCAATTAAGCTTTTGATTAGACAAAAATTTGTTAAAGGCCATCATTAATTTCCATCAAATTGACGGCTCATTTGAGAGAAAATAAATGTTTGAGGACTCATATTGATAAAAATAAATATTTGAAAGCACTAATGGATAAAAATAAATATTTGAAGGCTCAATTGATTGGAATAAAATTATAGGAACTTAGATTATTATTTAATTTTACTTCAAGCACTTTTTTATACTTAAGCTTTTTTATAAAACACAATTACTTAAAAAGATTATATTTTTCACCTACAGTAGATGTGTCAAATTCTAGTTTTACAAACATGTAAATGGATCCAGGTAACAGTTTCACTTTTCAAATACACGATAGTACCCACTTATTTTTAAATATATATATATTTTTATTTTTATCTTTGAATAGAATTTTAATAAAATCTGATTCGATCAAATAATCTGTTTAAATGTAATCTGATTTGATTTAAAAAATTAATGAATTGAACCCGAAATGACCGAACTCAAGTGTCAAATCCGAATTACTCGAATCCAAAATGATCCAAACCCAAGATGATTCGACCGAAAATGACCCAAACTCGGAACGACCCAATCCCGAAATTGACTCAAACTTTTGGAAACTCGAATTAACCCAACCCAAATTGATTGGGTCGTGCCTGAAAACCCGTTTTAATATTTAAAATATAATAAAATATTAAAAATTATTTTTATATTTATATTTATATATTTTTATAATTAAATATAAATAAAATATTTTTTATTTAAATAATAATTCTAGCCGACCCGATCTAAACTATTAAAAGCTATCCTAAACTTGATCTAATTCGGATCGAATCTATTGGGCCATGCGAGTCTAGCAATAAAAGCAAAAGGAAAAAAAATGCATTTTAATGGAATGTTTTAGTTTAGGATCCGAAGGAAACGACAAAATCCAAACTTAGTTATCAGTTTTTTTAATTCTCGGGAACTGAAAATTCCAGCAATCTTGATTGGTTCCCTTGATAAACGTAAAAGTAAACAGATGAGATGAATAAACAAAACATAACAAAACAAAACAAAATTGAAAATGTATATTTTAGAAGTTAGAACCGAAAGATATGGGTTTTTTGCTTTTGATAACAGTGCCCTTATCACTTACTCTTAATTAATATTTGATTTATTTATTAGTAATATTTTTTCATTAATTAGACTGTTAATTTGTATATCTATTTTTAATGCATGGCAAGAAAATATTACCTTTTATATGCTAATCTATCTTACAACTTGAGTATGAGAAAAACTGGTCATTTTCATTTGATTTTAAAACCAAAAAAGAAAAATCCCAAAATATTTTATTTTCTTTCATATTCTTCCACTTTCTTTGAACTAAACATTTTGAAACCGAAAACAATGAGAAGGAATATTATAAAGAAAAAAAGAAATTCAAGGGCAAAGGCAATGGCGAAAATTTGCATTGAACATGTTGTTTTAATTATAAAAGAAAATCCTACCTTCAAACTGGTCCAAGTAAATGTCCTGGATCCGGAAATGGTACTTGTTGAAGTAATCGTCGGACGATCCGACCCGGGAATAAAGATCCGAAAGGAATACCCGGGCGTCGGTGCGGGTCTTGGGATCCTCAAGCCTCTCCAGAAGCGATCTGAAGGCAGCGTATGCAGCATCACCCGATTGCTGGCACTGCTTCAAAAACTCCTCCACCGCCATTTTCACGCACACTCTCTCTTTCTCCTCTTTCGGTTTTCAAATTCAGAGACCAAATATATACTTTTTTTTTTTTTTTTTGCTGTTTGGTTTTCCGATTTTACTTCGCTACAGCCAACAGCTTAGACTTTACTAGTTTGGTAGAGGGCTTCAAGTTTTTAACCCTCACCCCAGTCAACACTTACTAATTTATTCTATTTTTATTTTTTAATTTTCTATATTATTAATAAATTATTTTGGTGTCAATTAATCAATCTATATTATTATTAAAAATAATGATTGAGTTGGTATCACGAATTAACAGGATACTAATTTAATTAGAAAAATATCAAAAAATTCAAATTAAAAATATAATATACAATACAATTAAAAATGTTTATGTAATTTATTTTAAAAAATTATTTTACATATGACATCATCATATATAACTTTCCTACTTGAAAAAAAAGTACTCACATCAAATAACTTCTTTAAAAAAAATATTCAAATATTATCATTAAATTGTTTATTTTAAAATATTTTCTAATTCATAAATTTTTTATTTTCACATGTGGGTGTGCAATATCTAGTTGATATCAATTCAACTAGATTATGACACACCCACTATATGAGTGAATGAAAAAAAAAGTGAATAAAAAATTATATTTAAAAAAAAAATTATTAGCATGTAATTTGTAAGTATGGATACTTTTTTTAAAAAAAGTTGATAAATTTTTTTAAATAAAAATTATATAAAAATTAAAAAAGTCATCAATAACTTTGATATTTTTTTTATATAATAAATTTTTTACTTTTTTTATTTTTTCACCAACTGAGTTGGTGTCACTTAACTCAGTGATATCAACTCAGCCATTCACGTTATAATAGTACTAGATTATGACATACCCGTTATGTTGGTGAATGTGAAAAAAATGAATAAAAAAAAATTGTTTAAAAAAAATCTGATTAGTGGGTCTTTTTTTTAGATTGAAAAATCGTAATTATCCCTTAATTTATATCAATATTGATATATATTTTTTAAAACGTTTAAATAATTTTAGTGACTGAATTGGTGTCTAATTAATTCGTGACACCAACTCAATCACTCATTTTAATATAATAAAGATAATAGTATAGATTCAATGGATGAAATAATATAAAATTTTAAATTATATATTATAATATTTATAAAATATAAAATATAAAATAATGATTTTTTAATATAAAATTTAAATATTTTTAATTAATTTTCTTTTAAAAAATATTGGCATATGAAAAAAATGATCCACTATTTTAGGAAAAAAAATCATTTTTTTCTTATTTCATCCAAATCATTGTGCCAAAATCTAGTTAAATTTAAAATTATTTAAATGTTTGACTAACAATATTTTTTATTTTATTTTCACGCGGCAAAAATTATTTTCTTAACCAACCCCCTGGAATTACGTTTCTCCATTTTTTATAAGTGATGATAGGTGTTTTTTATGTTGCTCACAATCTTTTTTTTTTAAATATTTATGTTCAATATTCGTGTTTGATATTTGTATTTGATGCATATTTAAATATCAATATAAAAATATAACTTTTCAAACATATATAAAAAAAATTTAAAAATTAAATATACATGTATCAAATACATACATATATTTGATACTCATATTTCAATTTAAGTAACATAAAATTTTTCTAAGTTAAATGCTCGATATTTTAATGTTTTTTTAATAATTCCTTATCATTTGTTGATTTTATGTTTTTTTTAGTAATTCCTTACTAATTTGTTCAATTTTAGAATTTATTAGGGCATTGACTTGCGTTTCGCTATCATTTTTTTTTTCTTCTTTGTTTAGTTTATGTTGAGATAATAAAAATATTCTCTTTTCTATTTTATGGTCGGAAATTTGAGACTTTGGCTTTGGCTATCAAGAAAACATGCTATCATTTTTTGTTTTTTTGTAGAGGCTTTGGCTCCACAATTGTATTGTTGGGACAGAAGCTCAGCCATGGCCAATAGAAAAGTATTTTATTGGTTAAAGTTGATTTTAAAAAAAAAAAAATTCAATAATAATGCATTAAATACAAAATTTTTGTTTTAAAATAGTAATTAAATAATGCACTAAATGCAAATTTTTTGTTTTACAATAGTAACTAAAAATTCGGATCAATGTTGAGTTCGGATAATTTTAGATTTGGGTCACTTTTGATTCGGATCATTTCGGGTTCGGATCACTTATGGTTCAGGTCATTCGGGTTTAACATTCGAATTATTCGAGTTCGGGTTATTCGGATTTGTATCATTTTGTATTTAATTTATTAATTTATAAAATCGAATTAGATTTTGTTAGAATTTTATTGAAAGATAAAAAATAAAAAACATTTAAAATAAATAGGATATTATCGTACATCTGAAATCATTATCTGAATCTATTAGATATTTGTAAAATATGTAAAATATTATGTTTGTTGAAAGGTTCAAATATTGATAAGTAACCCTTAATACTAAAAGTTTTACCAAATGAATCAATATTAGAACTTGAAATGGTTTATTATTGAACTTAAATTAGATTTAATAACTTTACTTAAAATTTTAATTATCAAGTATAATGAAATATAATAATAAATGCTTATTCAAAATAAAAATATAATAATAAGTTAATTATGAAATTAAATTAGTTAATTATGGTAAATATTTTAAATTCTAAAAATAATGTATGAAATTAAATCAATAAAATTTTTATAATAAGTAAGATACAATTCTTAACATATTGACATACTGACATATATAATATTTTTGTATAATATATCATTCTTATTATATTAATATATACATATATGATTTTATGTGTGTATATATATATTTCTCTTTGTAGCTTTTTACAATATAATAAAAAATTATTTATTTTTTATGAACTTAGTAAATAGTATCGTTAAACGGACCAATATTATGATTATTGATGAAACTAATCTAAATCATATTGTAGACACCTAATTTTGTCTAGGCCCCATAAACCTGTCAAATTCTCCTTTTTAACTTTTCATAATGCAAAGAGACTTCCACCGTTCCGTAGATGGGTCCCCCAAGACTTTGTTTCGGAGGTCAGCAGAAAAAGTCAACTCCAAAAAAGTCAACCCCAAAAAGTCAATTCCAAAAAGTCAACTCTCAGTCAAAATCAAGATTCAAAGTTGAATTGAACAATGGCAAAATAATTTTGTCAATCCGAGATCTACAACGAAAGATATGGAGTTCAGAAGATGGGTTGCGGAAATTCAATGCAAAGAAAGACCTAATCCGGCCAATTTGGGGAAAACTAAATCAGAGGGGAATTTGATCATAAAAATTGAGCGTTTTCGGACCAATTCAAATTCAATATATGACGGAGGGATTAGAAAAAGAAAATTCGAAAATCAGACTCGTTTTGAGCAAAACCGGGGTTTTGGAGGTTAGAGGTAATCTCGAAAAAATCCCAAAGATAATTTCGGGAAAAATAGCAAACGAGCTCGAAAAATTATGAAAACTTCCAGATCTGAGTTTCATAATTTTTGGAAGATATCGGTAAAGAAAAATTCAGAATCAGAGCTCATTTGAAAAATGGAAAAGTTCGGTTGCACTAACCCGAAATTCCAAAAGATAATTTAGGGAAAAATAGCAAACGAGATCGAAAAATTATGAAAACTTCCAGATCTGAGTTTCATAACTTTTGGAAGAGATTGGTGAAGAAAAACCCGGAATCGGAGCTCATTTGAAAAATGGCAAAGTTAGGGTGCACTAAACCGAAATTTCATAGATAAATTCGGGGAAATAGCAAATGAGCTCAGAAAAATGTGAAAACCTCCAGAATCAAGTTTTACATTGGATGGGAAGAGATGGAAAAGATAAATCTGAAGTTGTGATCCATTTGCAATTAAATTGAGTTCAGGGGGCAAAAAGGTAATTTAATCAAAAAAACCGAAAAGGGCCAATTTGCAATTAAGAAAAATATGAAAGATGGAGGAAATTTTTGAACATTACAGCCCATGGCCGGCTAGCATAGGAGGGAGGAGGAAGGCTTGACCAATTTAATTCAATGGTCACTATCAAGCAAAAAAATGCCATTTTTATTACCTTGCAAATAGTCCTCCCTCATCCAATGGCCTAGGTGCTTTGTAGAAAAGATGAGTACACTCTTTAATGGACAAGATGAATTTGCAAGATGACATTTTTATTTGTCATGAAAATATCCTCATCCAATAGCCAAGATTGTTAGAAGAAATATGAGCACAATTCATCCAAGGGAGGATCATGATTCAGCCAATGGGGGGAGCATGCAAGTTGTCCTTGTGTCATCCAATAGCCTAGGTTCTTTGTAAAGGATGAGTACACATTTCAAGGGCCAAGATCAATTTTCAAGATGATAATTTTATGTTGTCATAAAAAGATTCTAATCTAAAGGCTAGAATTGATGGAGAAAATGAGCACAATTAATCCTATGGTTGGAAGGCCAACCGGCCAAGCATGAGAAAGGGAGGGGGAATGTTTTATTTCTTTAAGAGGCTGGTCATTTTAGAGGGGGATGTCAATATCTAATTTGGCAAGAAAAAGGTTTTTGAAAGAAAGGAAGAAAGGTTTTTACCAAAAGCTTGAAAGGTAGCCATTCCTACCTAGCTGTAGCATGTTTTTCTTCTTCACTCTCATGTGTTTTTCTTTGTTTTCTACATGATTTCTACTTCTTTTCATATGAAAATAAATTTTTTGGATGTTCATTTAAGTTTTCATCCTCTCATTTTCATCAAAAATGGAAGAAAACAAAATTTCACAAACTTTTCTTACATGGCCGAATGCCTTGTTTGAGCTGGCCTTGATTTTTGTTTTGCATTTTTGTTGTGGGAAACATGTGTCGCAACCTAAAAAATAACGAGTCTCATCGCAAGAATTTATTATTCGTTAAGCGTGACATTTAAAAAACCGAGGAAAAGTCGACTTAATTCCTCTAGAAAAATGAAGGTTTTGAAAATGACCTTAAAAAAAGACATGGAGTCGCCACCAATCTTTTTTAGTTAGGTGTGATCGGCCACCTATTAAAACCGGTTTTATAAAATATTTTAAAAATTAATTAAAACATTTTAAAAACCAATTTCAAGTCTACGTTTTAAACCAGAGAAATCAAAGAAGCGGGTTCGGGAGTCGGTTACGTGCGGGGAAGGATTAGCACCCCCACAACGCCCGTATAAATCGGTACCTTATTAATCGTGTGTTATCTCAAGTCTCGGTAAAAAATCGGTTTTAAATTTAGTATTTCAAGTTAATTCCCAATTTAAAGAAAAATAATTCCTTTTTTAATTGAAAATGATCCGGAATTTATGAATTTGAAATTTTCCTATATTCCCCAACAAACGTGGCAAAATATAGAAATTTTTATTAGTTTTGAAAAACTTTCCGAATCATTCTCTTTTTTTTTGAAAGAAAGATATTCCTTTATTAATGATAATTGATGATATTCCCTCCAGCAAACCCAGTAGAAAACTCATGAATTATTTTAACTCGGGAATATCTTTATTTTTTATTGAAAAATCATTATCCATTTGAAAACAGTTTAAAAGATATGAATATGTATATGCATGACATAAATAAAATGACATAGCAAAATCTAAATAATATAATGCTTTCTAAATGATATGATATAATGTAAATGCCTTAGCATATTCTAAATGAAATGAAATAAATGCCTTAGCATATTCTAAATGAAATAAAATATCCTAAGTTATATGACATATTATAAATAAAATGAAATGACCTAGGTAACATAGTATATTCTATATGAGATGCAATATCCTAAGTCATATGATATATTCTAAATGAAATAAAATAACCTAAGTAACATAACATATTCTATATGAAATGAAATAACCTAAGTAACATGATATTTTCTAAATGAAATAACCTAAGTAACATAACATATTCTATATGAAATGAAATAATTTAAATGACATGGCAAACATGAATGATATGGCATATAAATTAAATGAGATGGAATATGAAATAATGCTATCATATAATATGCATGAAAATAAAAATGAAAATAATAATGCATGAACATAGTATATGCTAAATAATATGACAAAAAAATAACTAAATAAAAAGCATAGGACATCATGAAATATTCCAAGTCATATAATAAACAATATAACATAACTCAAAATCATAACAATATCATAGAAATTATCATAGCAAGAATAACATATTATATAAAATGCATGAATATGGAAAATGCAATGCATGAAATGTATTTTTTCCTTTAATTAAGGAAATCCGTATATCTAAAAAGATATCCGGCTACCTTAGGAAAATATATCAAATTAAATATTCTAAAATCAAAATACTTTGTGATTGTTTGAAAACAATTTTGAAAAGCTTGAATTAAAAATAAAAACTGGACTAATTTCTTTAAAATGGCTCTAATTTTCCAAATTTAAAAAATCCGGACTTGACTACCCTTAACCCGAGACTTGAAAAACCATTTTTAGAGTTTAAAAAGGCTTAGAAACTACCCTAAGTCAGTAGCTAACCCTCCTAATCAGCCCACTCTAAGTAACTTAACCAAAACAGAAAAATGATTTTTTTTTTAAAATTCAATTCTGACTCCACTGTCCAGTTTTAAGCCACGATTTTTTATCCTATTTTTAAAAATTCTGAAAAAATTACTGGAGACTCAGGACATGTAAAACTACACGGAAAAAAAATCGGCTTAATTTTCAGATTAAATACGATTGCCCAGAAAAATCGGAAAAGTACGAAAACTGGGTGAAAAAACTGTTTTGCCAAAATACATTTTTGCCTTTGATAAAATCATTTAAAAATCAAAGTAAAACTATTTGAAACTCATAAAATGACTTACAAACAGTAGCTAGGACTTTTTGAAAGTTAGATAAAAATTGGCTAAGTAAAAAAAATCACAAAGGTAGAATAATCAACTTGACAAACTTAATTTTCCACAAGTGTGCTCAAGAGAGCATGACTTTGAACCATTAATTGGCTCAAGTCATTATTCAAGTGGCATGGACATGAAATGCATGAAAAATTACAGCAAACCTAGTGCATGAAATGCATGAGTTTAAACCTAAATGTCATGAAAAAATGCATGGCATTCATATAGTGACCTAGACCTAAATGAACTTGCATGGCATTTAATGCAACCTAGACCTAAAATGCATGAACATGCATGGCAAATAAACCTAACTTAATAACTAAAATATGCATGTCATTTTCACAAACACAAAGCATGCTTAAACTAAAAACTCAACAAAATATCATGCAAATGCTAACCTATCAACTAACATGGCAAGAATGCACATAAAATGCAAAAATTCCAAGGGTGGCCGAATGGAATAATGTGACTAGCAAACATGGCATTTTCGCAAACACTTGGTATACTAACATGCTCAACTAAATCAAATGTCATACAAATGCAAAAACCTACCAACTAACATGGCAAAAATGCAACACACAATGCAAAACACATGGAGTAGCCACATGACCTCAAGCTCCAACAAGCATGGCATTTTCACAAACACTTGGTATACTAACATACTCAACTAAAATATAACACTTAAATCATGCGAAAACCACACAAGAATTTTCACAAACACTTAATATACTAAATCTAAAACATGCTCAACTAAGATATAAAACTCAAATCATGCAAAGACCACACAAGCATTTTCACAAACACTTGATATACTAAATCTAAAACATGCTCAAATTTAAACATCATGAAAACAGAAAATTAAAAATGCAAAAACATGATATTTAAAACATAAATGGCAACAAACAAAGCAACCAAATTACAATATATCTCAAGAATATGAAGTAACATAACACTTAAAACACCAAGATCAAAGAAAATAACATAAACAATATGGTAAAATAAACCAAAACAACAACTTAACTAAATAATGTAGGCCATTTGGCCATGGTGAGTTTATTGTAAAAAAAATTGTAAAAAATATATTCAAGAAAGAGATGAAGGAAGAACTTGAAAAGAACAATAAAAACATTTATTTAAAATGGAAACTCACCAAATAGAAATCAAAATAGCAAAAACAAGAATGGAAAATCAAGAAATTGCAAGAGTTGGTGCTCAAGAGCAACCTCAAGAAGCTATATTTCAAGCTTTATCTCTTCAAACTTTCCTTTCTTTTCTAAATTTTTCTTTTTTGCTTTCAACCAAGAAGAGAAAAACTAAGTAAAAAATCAAAGAACTCAGCAAAATGAAGATGAAAAATGAAATTTCTGACCCTCCCCTTAATGCTAGCAGAATTTTACCTCTCTCCTCCCCTAGGATGTTGTCATTTTGATTTCAACCAACTTCCATCCAAGGGCTAGTGATTCAAGGTGAAAAATCATGAAATTACCACCTTTAGATTAGCATCTCAGATCTCTCAAATTACAGCTGTTCAAGAATAATGTTGAAATCTCTCTTGGCCTATATGACTTAATCACCATGGCTTGATCAAAGAGAATCTCTAACTAACTCTTGATTTTTAGCCATTTGATTGAAAAATCAGAAGCTTCCTCCTTCCTTTGGGCCTGGGCAGGCCAGCACTTCTCTTTTCCAGCCCAACTCTGATTTTGAAAGGCCCAAAGAAGCCATTTTCGGTTGCTTGGGTGAAATGACCGTTTTGCCCCCCGAATGCAAATAAATATCAAACAGACTCCAAATTCAATTTTTCTTTTTTTAATACTTCCAGAATAATAAAATATTGAGTTATGGAAGTTTTCAAAATTATCTAAGTCCGTTTGCTATTTATTTGGATTTTTTCTTCCAAAAATGCCCTTTTATGCCCCTACATTTTACCATTTTTTAAACGAGCTCCAAATCAAGATTTTTCTTCACCAATCTATTCAAAATAATTAAAAAGTGTGATCTGGAAGTTTTCATAATTTTTGGAGCTCATTTGCTATTTTTTCGGGATTTATCGGCTTGAATTACTGTATAGGAGGCCCGGGATTTGGCCATTTTGGAAACGAACTCCGAATCAAGATTTTCTTTCACCAATCTCTTCCAAATAATTTAAAAATGAGATTTGCAAAATTTCAGAATTTTTGGAGTCCATTTGCTATTTTTTCGGGATTTATCTTTTTGAATTATTGCATAAGAGGCCCGGGATTTGGCCATTTTGCAAACGAACTCCAAATCAAGATTTTATTTTGCCAATCTCTTCCAAATAATTTAAAAATGAGATTTGCAAAATGTCAAAAGATTTGGAGCTCATTTGCTATTTTTTCGAGATTTTCCCTTTTGAAGTACTCCATAAGAAGCCCGAGATTTGGCCATTTTGCAAACGAACTCCGAATCAAGATTTTCTTTTACCAATCTCTTTCAAATTATTTAATAATGAGATTGACAAATTTTCATAATTTTCGGAGTCCATTTGCTATTTTTCCCAAATTTTCCAATTTTGCCATTTTGCCTCTGAAACCCGGTTTTGCTCAAAACAAGTTCGATTTTTAGATTTTCTTCAAGCTGAGCCTTGGGCTATCCTTTTTTTAATCATTCCTCATCCATTGGGGGCTTTGGTCTTACCAAGTCGGGCCATTTTTGTGATTCTTCCCGATCTCACCGAAATCCACAAAAACCTTAATTCTCGGTTTTCTCCCAGATTTACTTTTCTTTCGATTTTTCTTGTAAGTGACTTCTCCATTACCCGTAGTCAGTTCTTATCTTTCATTTGGAACTTTCAATTTCGACCAATTTGATCGTTTAAGAATTTTTCCCTAAATTTCTCGGATTAGGGTTTCTTTTCTACTGAATCTCCAAATGCCAACTTCCGAACTCCATATCATTCAATGTAGACCTCGGATTATCAAAATTATTTTGCCATTTTTCAAATGAGCTTAAAATCTTGATTTTGAAAGTGGGTTGATTTTTTCAGTAGTTGACTTTTTGGGGTTGACTTTTTTGGGATTGACTTTTTTTGGGGTTGACTTTTTCAAGTTTGACTTTTTATGCTCGCCCCTTTAAACTAAGTCTCAGAGTACCACCTGCAAGATGAAAAAAAGTCTTTTTACACTCGAAAACATCAATTTAGGAAGAAAACATACATGTTTTAGTGGTCCGGACAAAATTAAGTGTCTACAGCTGTCCCTCTTTGGCTATTGCTGAGAATCAGGAATCAGGCAAAGATAAACCGACACTAATTTTGTACGGTCAGTGAAATCACATGTGAAGGAAAGGGAAAGGGGTTTTCTTTTTCATTCTTCTATCATTTTTTCATTTTTCATTTTCTATTTTTTCATTTTTTCCATTTTTTCCATTTTTTTCCATTTTTCTCTTTTTTCATTTTTTTCAATTTTTTTTTTTTAAAACAGTAAATTGAAGATTTTGTCCTTAAATTGAATTCCCTGACTAATCAAGGCTCGACCCGTCTTAAGGAAACGAATTCGATTTGCAAGAAAGGAAATGACCTCGATGATGGTCTCGGGGCCTTAACCTGTCTTGTTCTCAGCTGTATTTAAAATTCTGGATATCTCCTCCAGAAGCTTCGGCTATCACCACCAAAGTCTTGCTCATTTTTAAAACTGTAAAAATTATGGGTATCACCTCCAAAAGCTTCAGCTATCACCACCGAAGACTTTTTACCTTTTCAAAGGATTTTAAAACTCGGGATATCTCCACCAGAGGCTTTAGCTATCACCATCGAAGACTTGTTCATAATAAATAAATAAAAAAAGTACCTCGACGATGATCTCGGGGCTCGACTCGTCTTAAGGAAACAGATTCGATTTGTAAGACAAGAAATTACCTCGACGATGGTCTCGGGGCCTTAACCTGTCTTGTTCTCAGCCGTGTTTAAAATTCTGGGTATCGCCTCCGGAAGCTTTGGCTATCACCACCAAAGTCTTGCTCATTTTAAAACTGTAAAAATTCTGGGTATCACCTCCAGAAGCTTCAGCTATCACCACCGAAGACTTTCTACCTTTTCAAAGGATTTTAAAACTCTGGATATCCCCACCAGAGGCTTCAGCTATCACCACAGAAGACTTGTTCATATAAAAGAAAGTACCTCGACGATGATCTCGGGGCTCGACTCATTTGAGAAGCAAAACGAGTTCGATTATACCTGAAAGCTTTAAGAGATGATGCAAATGCTTCATGATGCAAATGCAAATGTCTTTAGTTGATGCAAACGCTTCTTGATGTAGATGCAAATGACTTAGATTGATGCAAATGCTTCTTGATGTAAATGTAAATGACTTGATTTGATGCAAACTTTCTTGAAGCAGATTCAAGTAACTTAGGTTGATGCAAATGCTTCTTGATGTAGATGCACATGTTGAATAAAATTCTAGGTAACTCCTCCAAAAGAAGATTTCTCATTTTTCAAAATTATAAAACCCTGGATATCTCCACTAGAGACTTCAGCTATCACCACCGAAGACTTGTTCACTTTTAAAACTGTAAAATTATGGATATCCCCACCAGAAGCTTTGGCTATCACCACCAAAGACTTGCTCATACTAAAATTCTGGGTAACTCCTCCAGAAGCTCTGGCTATCACCACCAAAGACTTGCTCATTGTAAAATTCTGGGTAACTCCTCCAGAAGAAGATTTCTCATTTTTCAAAATTATAAAACCCTGGATATCTCCACCAGAGGCTTCAGCTATCACCACCGAAGACTTGTTCACTTTTAAAACTGTAAAATTATGGATATCTCCACCAGAAGCTTTGGCTATCACCACCAAAGGTTTGCTCATTGTAAAATTCTGGGTAACTCCTCCAGAAGCTTTGAGAAATGATGCAGATGCACATGTCTTTTAAAAGGTGCTCATGCTTCATGGTGCAAATGTAAATGCTTGGATTGATGTAAATGTTTCTTAGTGCAAATGCAAATGGCCTGGATTGATGCCCATGTTTCATGATGCAGATGCCCCTACTAATTGTATTCATGTAACTGTTTTATAAATGGTGTAACTATAATTACCACACAATAATGAAAATGCAATGATTCTAGAAATAATGCAATTCCTTGAGATGACACAAATGCGAATTCCATGAAGAATGTAAATGTAAAGGTAAAATGCAGATGCTTATGGAATAATGTCAATGCAAATACCCATGAATGATGCAAATGCTTGCTGACACTGTGCAGATGTAAAAGCTTGATAAAGAGATGAGTGCTCATGAGTGATGCAAATGCCCCCGATTGTTTTTCTAGACTTTGGCTTAGCCTTTCAAATTCATTTTTCCTCTTCAAATCAGAGTATATCTTCAATTCATTTT
Organism: Fremontodendron californicum; assembly: GCA_030761205.1. Taxonomy (NCBI): domain Eukaryota; kingdom Viridiplantae; phylum Streptophyta; class Magnoliopsida; order Malvales; family Malvaceae; genus Fremontodendron; species Fremontodendron californicum. The sequence goes on along the minus strand of JAULJL010000018.1, from coordinate 17,809,758 downwards.
GGCTATTCTCTTTGCCCCAACAGTTTTCAAACTTTCATCAACAGAGATTTGAACCGGGTTCTATTTCTTCTTCTCATATCTGGAAGTCAAGACCTATCCTGGCAGTTCTATACCTTTGGGTTAGAAAAATCCTTGTCTCATGTCAACATCCAAATGGGTATTTCAAAAAATCTCTTTATTTGTTTTCGCATCTTGAAAACTTCTGAGAAAAAAAAATATTAACCCCACAATGTGTGATGTATAAATCTTTTGAAAACTGATGATCATTGTTAGAAATTTCTCTAAGTATCAATCTGGGTTTTTTCAACTGGGATTGGCAAGGCTTGGTATAATAAGATTCTAGCTTTTCCAGGAAAACTTCATGACAAAAATGTATATCCCTTCTAGGCTCACAAATCGAACAGGTTTTATAAATCATGAATTCATTGAGAACCAAGCAAATTCAACATTCTTTTAGTTACCATATCAAGGCATTTTGACAAGCGTCAAGATTGGCCGGGATGTTTAAACCGGAAAGTTTAATGTTGGGGAAATTTTTTTTTCAGTTTTTGAAGACAATCCTCTGAATGAGAATTGGCAATTTGGGAGTTCAAGAATTCCTAGATGTTCCTCGATGACCACTCCTTTAATAAGATCTTTTCTTTTGTGGTATCGGCACTATCATCGATGGCCTCAAAAATTTCCAAATTTACTCTAGACCGCCCATTTTTGGGTTTTCGCCCTAGAATCCCATTCTTTCCAATTTTTTTTTGGTTCTACCATACACTTGAGAATTCTAAATTCTTCCTTAGTGAAATGATAATTCGATGAAATGAGATAAAATCTGAGGAAAACCCTTCAAATTAAATATTCATGCTTGATCAAAATGAACTTTTAAAGCACGTAATGTAGGCCATGGCTCAGGGTTCAGAAAGAAAGGATAAATAGGCCCAAAATATGTGTTTGAGGGTAATCAGATCAAGGATCCTTTCTTTGAGGAGGATTCTCTTTGAATCATTTGTCCCTTCTTGGAAATTTCTTTCCTTTTGACTTTGCTCTTTTTCTTCCTTGTTTTTGGCTTTCAATTTGCCATGTCTTTCACACATTTTTTTTTCTTTCATTTTGCCCCCTTCTTTTTCAACAGAGTGAGCCCGTCTTTATTCAGGGCTCCATTTACTTTGCATCTATCTTTGAGCTAGGACTCATTTCACAATGATCTTTAAAAAGATCTTTCCTTGCATTTGCCCCCTAGTGTAGAGGGTGATCCTTGATCAGGGTTCAAAGAAGAAAGAATTATTTTGGCTCAAAAGGGGTGACTATGGATAATTTTTTTTATGCGAAAGGGATATGAAAGATGGCCATTTCTCATGTCAAGCACAAATATTCATATTGAAAAGCAATCCCCAGGGGAAATAGATATTCAGAATTTCATTTTGCACTTTGGAATCATCCGAATTCCCATATGCATGATATCACCAAAAAAAATTTATTTTCTTTTTTCCATTGCATGCCCCAATGATTCATGCGTTAGCCCATCCTTCTTCACCATGTATCCATCATTTCCACATATGATGCCCCAATTTGATTAACCATGAGAATTTGTATCAACGAGGAACATAGCAAGTCTAGGTCTATTTGAAAAGGCTGAGTTTCTAATCTGAGTTCCTTGAAGAGACAAGAAAAAATATGACCCAAAAACGGGTTTTCTCTGGGACAAGGGATAATCTAGTTTAATCATTGTGCCCCATGGTGTCAATCATGAAGTGATGTTTGGGCAATTAGTGTTTTGTGGTCATTGGGAAAGGTCATGAATGGTTTTAGCACAATATTGACACACACCAAATTATCAAAATCTAGATTCTTGAAAGAATGTCTCATTTGTTTGAATTTCAAGGAATTTAAAAATTTTCAAAAAGTTCGTTCCTTTATTCATAGCCTAGACTAAGATCTACGTCTTTGCTTATTCTGTGATGACAATGGTTTTATGAAGTCAAATCATTCATATTCCTTGAAGCATTAGGTCTTTCAAGTGTTCTTGGTTTAAGAGATTTAGGCTTAGGAAAACCTAAAGAGAAGGGAGAAGGTATTGGGTCATTTGTAACACTGATCATCAATCTTCTTGAGACTATCCATTATTAAAAATTCCTTAATGCTTGTTTTTGCAAATTCAAGTTATTGTTAAAACATAACAAACATAAAGCATTTAAAATTCAAAATTTATTTAATTCATGTAGATGTTAACATCAGACAAGTGCTTTCATCATCACAGTGTATAGAACTATATGCGTCAAAAACCTAATATGATCATGCGCAATGTTTCTTATGACACTTGGCTTCCCCATCTTCAAAACTTATCAAACCAGCCTTGATGAGATCTCTGACTTGTACTTCAAAGCGGGGCAGTTCTCTGTTGAGTGACCTTGATTGCCAGAATGATAACCACAACACTCATTAACATCATACCAGCTTGGATAAGGAGGCTTCAGAGGCTCTATTTGCATGGGTGTCACAAGGTGATTCTGGATGAGTTGAGGTAGTAGCTCATTGTATGTCACAGGAATCGGGTCAACCTGATTTCTTTTTCGCTTTTTATGCCCCCTTCGATTATTCCCAAGGGTGTCCGATTGATAGACAGATGTAAATTCTGGTGTAGTTGCAGTCATTGGTTGGTAGGGATAAAAACCTTGGGAGACATTGTTCAGGGTAGAGTAAAATGGCTGATACGAGGAGAATTGGGGAGGTGGGGCAAAGTCTTCCACGACTTGGGTATCTTCCTTTTTCTTTTCAGATGCCCCCTTTTTCTTGATATTGGATGTTCTTTCTCCTTCAATTTTCCCATCTTTGATAGCGCTCTCAATCATCTCCCCTGAAATTACCATGTCCGAAAAATTCTTCGCGGTGTTGCCGACAAGTATATCATAGTACGGAGCCTGCAGTGTCTCCACAAAAATGACAGTGGTTTTCTTCTGAGTTAAAGGCGGTTGTACTTGGACAGCCAGGCTCATCCACCGTTGCGCATATTCTTTGAAGCTCTCAGTAGCTCTTTTCTTCATATTTTGCAAGGTGAGACGGTCAGGCGCCGTGTCGGTCATATGCTTGTACTGGTTTAGAAAAACCCTAGCCAGGTCATTCCAAGAGCGAATCTGATCCTTGCTCAACTGACTATACCACCTAATTGCGAATCCGCTGAGGCTATCCTGAAAGCAGTGAATCAAAAGCTTATCATTATCTATATGACTTGTCATCTTCCGGCAGAACATAGTGATGTGGGCTGATGGATCAGTCGTCCCGTCATATTTCACAATGCCAGGGATCTTGAGCTTAGGAGGAATGACTAAATCGAAGACCAAACATCGTTCTTTCGCATCTAAACTCCCAAATACATCTGTATTTTCTACTACTCGAAGCCTTTCATCTGGCAACTGATATTTCCCTTGGGAATCTGCCAACTAAACCTCATTTACTGCAACCTTTTTCAACTTTTCCTGTTCAGCTGGATCATCTGAGTTTACGACATTGACGGGGTTAACAGTGTTCTGGGCATCAATCATTACGACTTCATTCTGACCCTTTTGTGCCTCTAACCCTTTCCTGGAGACAAAGTTTTCGGTGTATCCTTTTCCCTTGATTACGGCAGACATAGCTCTATCAATTTAGTCATTTGATCCTTAGATTCTGCTTGAGACTTTGCTAGCTGTTCTCATAATTTTTTCTTTCCCTTTCCATTTTTTCCATTCGGGCAACTTGTTCATCCTCCATAGCACTAGCCTGTATTAAAAGGGTACTCAGTACTTCTTCTGATTTGAAATGGAAATTCTTTCAAAGACTCTTAAAGCCAAGCCAACTTCTGTTTTATTTCCTCCAAATGTATGTCATGATGAATGAGCCATGAATGCAATTTGATGCAAGTGAAGCCTAAACAATATAATGTATGGACATGTACAATGGAAACATGCTAACCATAAATGTAATAAATGCAATCACAATGCCAACATGTTGCAAACAAAGAATAAACAAATCAACACATGGATATATGCAATGACTGATCATGTGCATTTTAGCATATTTCCCAATGAATAATCATATATCCTATGAATGCAACACGGTATCAATTATGATACATGCAAACAATGAATGATTGATGCAGAGTATATACAAAGAAAATCATGCTAACCATGTGTGTCATGAATGCGACCTAATGCTAATCATGATGTATGTAATAAGCAAATTAATGTATGGATATATACAGAAAAATCATGCTGATTATGAATGCATAAATGCAACCTGATGCTAACATGATACATGTATGAATGTATGGTATGACCAATAATTGATCGGATGCAAAATGCAAAAGGGGAAGATATCACGGAGGAAATTAGAATCGGAGGAACTTAATCATCAACCTCTCATAAATTTGAAACATAATCAATTCATTCCCATATCAATGCTCACAATGGTATAAACCATGTTTTACAAAATTTGAACAATGGTTAAAACTGTCTTTTACAAGCCCTTTATTCTTCCTAGCATCCTAAGGCTATAAGAGCCGGCTATTGAAAAACTGAAATCCTATTACATCATATAAGACCGAAGTCTTTCCATCTCAATGCTGTAAATCTCCCAATCCTATTGGCGCTGTTCCAGTCCTTTATCAATCAGTGTCGTTGGATCCAACCACTTGGCATTTATAAGAGTTTGCACTTTCTTTTTGAATGCTATACAGTCTTCAATGTTATGGCCAACAATTCCACATTGATAATCACATCTTGCATTTGGATTATACCCATTTGGATATGGTGGTAACAGGGGTTTCAATGGGATACAGGCAACCATGTGATTTTGGATCAGTATAGGAGAAGCTCTCGGTAGCTAATTGGAAGGGGATCAAAAGGCCTTTGTCGTTTCTTAGTCACACTGAACCTAGGAGTTGGGGCACTTGGTGGTGGCACTAAGGTCTGAACCGGAGTGTTTACATGGAGATGTGGCGGAACAGCACGGTAAGGGTATGGATTTGGACACGGGGCCTTTGGAGGTTGTACATAGCTCGAGTTTCCTATCCCAGATGCTGGATAAGGTGATTGATGAGGAAAATAGTATGAACTGACAGTTTGTGGTGATGGAGTGGGATTTAGGAATCTCGTAGTGGTCATCCCAATGGACGATTGGACCATAGTAGGGTGGGGATACTGGCTTGGACCTAGAACAGTTTGCAGGTATGGTACTGGATTCGAGGTTTCTATATTTGGTATCAGGCTTTCAGGTTTAATCATTTTCACAATTTTGTCCATAATTTCATTACGGTTGCAACCTTTGTGGCATTGACAAGTCCAGGATCCATCAAGGGTTGTATGTTCTAGACCTAATGGTTTTGGTTGATCCGAAGGCGATGCAGAGCCCTGAGAAGTTCCTCTTTCCTTTTACCCATATCCTCAACCATTTTCAGCAATTTGGCCAGCTGTTCCTTCACCTCTCGGATTTCATGTCCGCACTCCTCTTGATTACGTTCCAGAGCACCCAATCGTTCCTCCGATTCATACCTCATATCTCGAACCCCTTTCATGCAAATGAAAATGTCATGAGATTAAGAATACAATTATGAATGAACATACATTATTCCTATGTGCATGAATATACTGATGACTAATGCATGAGCATATACAGAGAAATTATGGTGACTATGTATGCTATGGATGCAATCTAATGCCAACATGATGGATTAAAAAAATGAATAAATTGATGCATAAGTATATACAAATAATGACTATGCATGTCATAAACTTATTCTACAATGAATGACCATGCATGCTATGATGGCAAAATGATACATGCGGAGAATAAATGAATTAATACAAAGGTAGGTACAAAGAATGACCATGTATATCAAAAATGTATTCTACAATGAATAACCATGCATGTTAGGACTGTGACATGATGTCAAAATGATACAAATAAATTAACCAATGATTACACGAAATTGGTGGAACCTAAATCTTGATTATTCAAAAATCTCATTATGCAAGATTTGCCTCCAAATTTATGATTTTTTGAAACCTGTTTTTTTTATGAAAAACCAATCATATTATTTTCAAAAGAATTTCGGGGTAGTGGATCCTACTATGGTACAATATGCAAATGTTCATGCAACACTACCGGTTTTATGAAATCACCAAATGAGATTACCAACTGTTTATTGCAAAGAATGAGATCAATAATACAACCAAAAATGTACATGCTCTATTCACACATGCATGAAATGTGCAAAATGCAAAAATGCTAGAAAAATGATTTTTTTTTTTTTTAATTTTAAAAACAGCTAATGAACATCTGCCCCAACAATATCTACTTATTTAGGCATCACGATGCCTTCGAGGCGGAGTATCACATTTATTACGGGCGATGTACGTACATCGTTGCCCGATCTACAAAACTTATTCAGAGTGTAAAATAGGTAACAAAAGGTTTAGAAATGTCCTTCCATGTGTTCCTATTTTCGGTATATCTAACGGAAATCCGGCATGGCTTCGTCTAGGTTCACTATATGAAGGTGAATCGATTCTAAGGCTCCGAATTGCTCCTCACTGTCACCGGTGAAGGCTAGTAAGGCACCCCGACAAAAGCGGGTTCAATTCGTTAGAGTATATTTTCCTATGCCCATGCAGAGGATTATCACGAAGGCATTAGGTACTTTATACTCCGAAAGTGTTTCACTAGCCCATACAGAGGATCAATCACGAAGGCTTAGTTACTTTACTTCCACTTAAAAGGACGGAACCCGGGTATAGGATTCATGATATGCAAATGCACGTGTAGTGTGTGTGGAGGAATAACAAACCTTTCACCACCTATTCTACAAACCTTATTCTAAATGCCCTAGCAATTAAAACATTCAAGAATAGTGTAACACATTAACCAACAAGCAATTATAATATACAACCTTAAATAACTAGAGAAAAATAATAAAATGCATGAACATGAGTACGGACATCTTTAAAAATATTTTATTATTTTCAAAATTCTCCTTATTAAAAAATGCGAGAATTAAAATTAAATACCAATTAAACCAACCAAAACCGAGACTTTGATAACACACGACTAATTCTAGGCCTGACTCTCTAATTTCCCCAGCTGTCGCAACCTAAAAAATAACGAGTCTCATCGCAAGACTTTATTATTCGTTAAGCGTGACATTTAAAAAACCGAGGAAAAGTCGACTTAATTCCTCTAGAAAAATGAAGGTTTTGAAAATGACCTTAAAAAAAGACATGGAGTCGCCACCAATCTTTTTTAGTTAGGTGTGATCGGCCACCTATTAAAACCGGTTTTATAAAATATTGTAAAAATTAATTAAAACATTTTAAAACCAATTTCAAGTCTGCGTTTTAAACCAGAGAAATCAAAGAAGCGGGTTTGGGAGTCGGTTACGTGCGGGGAAGGATTAGCACCCCCACAACGCCCGTATAAATCGGTACCTTATTAATCGTGTGTTATCTCAAGTCTCGGTAAAAAATCGGTTTTAAATTTAGTATTTCAAGTTAATTCCCAATTTAAAGAAAAATAATTCCATTTTTAATTGAAAATGATCCGGAATTTATGAATTTGAAATTTTCCTATATTCTCCAACAAACGTGGCAAAATATAGAAAATTTTTATTAGTTTTGGAAAACTTTCCGAATCATTCTCTTTTTTTTTGAAAGAAAGATATTCCTTTATTAATGATAATTGATGATATTCCCTCCAGCAAATCCGGTAGAGAACTCATGAATTATTTTAACTCGGGAATATCTTTATTTTTTATTGAAAAATCATTATCCTTTTGAAAACAGTTTAAAAGATATGAATATGTATATGCATGACATAAATAAAATGACATAGCAAAATCTAAATAATATAATGCTTCCTAAATGATATGATATAATGTAAATGCCTTAGCATATTCTTAATGAAATGAAATAAATGCTTTAGCATATTCTAAATGAAATAAAATATCCTAAGTTATATGACATATTATAAATAAAATGAAATGACCTAGGTAACATAGTATATTCTATATGAGATGCAATATCCTAAGTCATATGATATATTCTAAATGAAATAAAATAACCTAAGTAACATAACATATTCTATATGAAATGAAATAACCTAAGTAACATGATATTTTCTCAATGAAATAAAATAACCTAAGTAACAAAACATATCCTATATGAAATGAAATAACCTAAGTAACATGATATTTTCTAAATGAAATAACCTAAGTAACATAACATATTCTATATGAAATGAAATAATTTAAATGACATGGCAAACATGAATGATATGGTATATAAATTAAATGAGATGGAATATGAAATAATGCTATCATATAATATGCATGAAAATAAAAATGAAAATAATAATGCATGAACATAGTATATGCTAAATTATATGACAAAAATATAACTAAATAAAAAGCATAGGATATCATGAAATATTCCAAGTCATATAATAAACAATATAACATAACTCAAAATCATAACAATATCATAGAAATTATCATAGCAAGAATCACATATTATATAAAATGCATGAATATGGAAAATGCAATGCATGAAATGTATTTTTTCCTTTACTTAAGGAAATCCGTATATCTAAAAAGATATCCGGCTACCTTAGGAAAATATGTCAAATTAAATATTCTAAAATCAAAATACTTTGTGATTGTTTGAAAACAATTTTGAAAAGCTTGAATGAAAAAATAAAAACTGGGCTAATTTCTTTAAAATGGCTCTAATTTTCCAAGTTTAAAAAATCCGGACTTGACTACCCTTAACCTGAGACTTGAAAAACCATTTTTAGAGTTTAAAAAGGCTTATAAACTACCCTAAGTCAGTATCTAACCCTCCTAATCAACCCACTCTAAGTAACTTAACCAAAACAGAAAAATGATTTTTCTTTAAATGCAATTCTGACTCCACTGTCCAGTTTTAAGCCACAATTTTTTATCATATTTTTAAAAATTCAAAAAATTCTGAAACAAATACTGGAGACTCAGGATATGTAAAACTACACAGGAAAAAATTGGCTTAATTTTCAGATTAAAGATGAATGCCCAGAAAAATCGGAAAAGTACGAAAACTGGGTGAAAAAACTGTTTTGCCAAAATACATTTTTGCCTTTGATAAAATCATTTAAAAATCAAAGTAAAAATATTTGAAACTCATAAAATGACTTAAAAACAGTAGCTAGGACTTTTTGAAAGTTAGATAAAAATTGGCTAAGTAAAAAAAATCACAAAGGTAGAATAATCAACTTGACAAACTTAATTTTCCACAAGTGTGCTCAAGAGAGCATGACTTTGAACCATTAATTGGCTCAAGTCATTATTCAAGTGGCATGAACATGAAATGCATGAAAAATTACAGCAAACCTAGTGCATGAAATGCCTGAGTTTAAACCTAAATGTCATGAAAAAATGCATGGCATTCATATAGTGACCTAGACCTAAATGAACTTGCATGGCATTTAATGCAACCTAGACCTAAAATGCATGAACATGCATGGCAAATAAACCTAACTTAATAACTAAAATATGCATGGCATTTTCACAAACACAAAGCATGCTTAAACTAAAAACTCAACCAAATATCATGCAAATACTAACCTATCAACTAACATGGCAAGAATGCACATAAAATGCAAAAATTCCAAGGGTGGCCGAATGGAATAATGTGACTAGCAAACATGGCATTTTCACAAACACTTGGTATACTAACATGCTCAACTAAATCAAATGGCATACAAATGCAAAAACCTACCAACTAACATGGAAAAAATGCAACACACAATGCAAAACACATGGAGTAGCCACATGGCCTCAAGCTCCAACAAGCATGGCATTTTCACAAACACTTGGTATACTAACATACTCAACTAAAATATAACACTTAAATCATGCAAAAACCACACAAGCATTTTCACAAACACTTAATATACTAAATCTAAAACATGCTCAACTAAGATATAAAACTCAAATCATGCAAAGACCACACAAGCATTTTCACAAACACTTGATATACTAAATCTAAAACATGCTCAAATTTAAACATCATGAAAACAGAAAATTAAAAATGCAAAAAAATGATATTTAAAACATAAATGGCAACAAACAAAGCAACCAAATTAAAATATAACTCAAGAATATGAAGTAACATAACATTTAAAACACCAAGATCAAAGAAAATAACATAAACAATATGGTAAAATAAATCAAAACAGCAACTTAACTAAATAATGTAGGCCATTTGGCCATGGTGAGTTTATTGTAAAAAAAAATTGTAAAAAATATATTCAAGAAAGAGATGAAGGAAGAACTTGAAAAGAACAATAAAAACATTTATTTAAAATGGAAACTCACCAAATAGAAATCAAAATAGCAAAAACAAGAATGGAAAATCAAGAAAGTGCAAGAGTTGGTGCTCAAGAGCAACCTCAAGAAGCTATATTTCAAGCTTTATCTCTTCAAACTTTCCTTTCCTTTCTTTTCTAAACTTTTCTTTTTTGCTTTCAACCAAGAAGAGAAAAACTAAGTAAAAACTCAAAGAACTCAGCAAAATGAAGATGAAAAATGAAATTTTTGACCCTCCCCTTAATGCTGGCAGAATTTTACCTCTCTTCTCCCCTAGGATGTTGTCATTTTGATTCCAACCAACTTCCATCCAAGGGCTAGTGATTCAAGGTGAAAAATCATGAAATTACCACCTTTAGATTAGCATCTCAGCTCTCTCAAATTACAGCTGTTCAAGAATAATGTTGACATCTCTCTTGGTCTATGTGGCTTAATCACCATGGCTTGATCAAAGAGAATCTTTAACTAACTCTTGATTTTTAGCCATTTGATTGAAAAATCAGAAGCTTCCTCCTTCCTTTGGGCCTGGACAGGCCAACACTTCTCTTTTCCAGCCCAACTCTGATTTTTTGAAAGGCCCAAAGAAGCCCTTTTCGGTTGCTTGGGTGAAATGACCATTTTGCCCCCCAGATGCAAATAAATATCAACCGCACTCCAAATTCAATTTTTATTTTTTTAATACTTCAAAAATAATACAATATTGAGTTATGGAAGTTTTCAAAATTATCCGAGTCCGTTTGCTATTTATTTGGATTTTTTCTTCCAAAAATGCCCTTTTATGCCCCTACATTTTACCATTTTTTAAACAAGATCCAAATCAAGATTTTTCTTCACCAATCTCTTCAAAATAATTAAAAAGTGTGATCTGGTAGTTTTCATAATTTTTGGAGCTCATTTGGTATTTTTTCGGGATTTATCGGCTTGAATTACTGCATAGGAGGCCCGAGATTTAGCCATTTTGTAAACGAACTCCGAATCAAGATTTTATTTTTCCAATATCTTCCAAATAATTTAAAAATGATATTTGCAAAATTTCAGAATTTTTGGAGTCCATTTGCTATTTTTCCGGGATTTATCTTTTTGAATTATTGCATAGGAGGCCCGAGATTTGGCAATTTTGCAAACGAACTCCGAATCAAGATTTTCTTTCGCCAATCTCTTCCAAATAATTTAAAAATGATATTTGCAAAATTTCAAAATATTTGGAGCTCATTTGCTATTTTTCCGGGATTTTCCTTTTTGAATTACTGCATAAGAAGCCCAGAATTTGGCCATTTTGCAAACGAACTCCGAATCAAGATTTTGTTTTACCAATCTCTTTCAAATGATTTAAGAATGAGATTGAAAAATTTTCAGAATTTTCGGAGTCCATTTGCTATTTTTCCCAAATTTTCCAATTTTGCCTCCGAAACCCGGTTTTGCTCAAAACAAGTTCGATTTTCAAATTTTCTTCAAGCTGAGCCTTGGGCTATCCTTTTTTAATCATTCCTCATCCATTGGGGGCTTTGGTCTTACCAAGTCGGGCCATTTTTTTGATTCTTCTCGATTTCACCGAAATCCACTAAAAACCCTAATTCTCGGTTTTCTCTCGGATTGACTTTTCTTTCGATTTTTCTTGCAAGTGCCTTCTCCATTACCCGTAGTCAGTTCTTATCTTTCATTTGGAACCTTCAATTTCGACCAATTTGATCGTTTAAGCACTTTTCCCCAAATTTCTCGGATTAGGGTTTCCTTTCTACTGAATCTCCAAATGCTAACTTCCGAACTCCATATCTTTTAATGTAGACATCGGATTATCAAAATTATTTCACCATTTTTCAATTGAGCTTAAAATCTTGATTTTGAAAGTGGGTTGATTTTTTCAGTAGTTGATTTTCTGGGGTTGACTTTTTCGGGGTTGACTTTTTCTGGGGTTGACTTTTTCAAGTTTGACTTTTTATGCTCGCTCCTTTAAACTAAGTCTCAGAGTACCACCTGCAGGATGAAAAAAAGTCTTTTTACACTCGGAAACATCAATTTAGGAAGAAAACATACCTGTTTTAGTGGTCCGGACGAAATTAGGTGTCTACAACATGATTGTGGAAGGTTTATTATTTGTTTTATGTTCTGATTTTTCAAATAAATGAAGCAAAAGAGGTTGAAATGGCTACATGATCTTGATAAAAATCAAGTGACCATGGTTAGGGGAGGGCTATGCCCATTGTACCAACCATGGAGCTCACCTCCATTTTTTAGTTAGCTTGGTTTATTTTCTGATTTGTGGTTTGGAAAGGCTTCATGATCTTGATAATATCAAGTGATTATGGTTAGGGGAGGGCTATGCCCATTTGTACTAACTATGGAGCTCAATTTTCCTTGTTCTTTGTTTACTTGTTTTTCTTATTACTTCCTTGCATGCCTATACATATTTTGGTCATGTTCTTTGCATCATTTTGTTTCATATTAGTTTTTAAATCATTTTCATGTTGTAGTAAGCCTTCTATACCATTCAACCATTCTTGCACATTTTTTACTTTGTCATATCTTGCATTTTACCATGCATCATTCTTGTATTTTAAGCATGCTTTGCATCTTGCATTTTGGCCATATAGCATTTGGCCATGTATTGCATTTTGAGCATGTTTTGCATCATATATCATGCCATGTAGTATTCGGCCATGTCTTGCATTTTGCCATGTATTATATTTTGCATCTTTAGCATGCTCTACATTATGTATAAAAATCATGTACCATTCGGCCCTCCCATGCATTTTAGGTCTTGGTCAAGCTTTGCATTATATTTGCCTATGTCATTCATCTTAGGTCACCTAGCTATGTCATTTAGCATGCTGTGTCCATGATAAATCTTGCATCATATTCAGCCATCTCATGCATTTTAGGTCTAGGTCATGCCATGTCACTTATGCCATGTCATCATTTCATGCTATGTCATCCATATAACATGTCATACCATGTCATTTTCCATATCATTTATCATCTAGCTGCATTTTCATGCCATGCCATACATGCCATGTTATCATTTCATGCCATTCGGCCATCCATATGCCATCACCATACATTCGGCCATTCACATGCCACTACCATGACCATTCTGCCACCATGATATTTCCTACATGTCATTGTATTTTTATGCCATAACATTTAAATGCATAACATATTTTTTTTCCATGTCATTTAAATATGCTAAGCTCATGTTTGTCATGTTGATTGCACTCACATAACATTCATTCTCATGTTATGTCACTTGGTTTGTCATGTCATTATGCTTATCATTTTGTTTGCTAAGTCAATTCCATTCACATGACTTTATTATCATGCTATGCTATTCATAACATTTTTAATAAATAAGGCAATGTTCCCGAGTTTAAATAATTCATGATTTTCTCTGCTGGATCTGTCGGAGAGGATATCATCAATTATTAATGAAGGAATACCCTTTTCTAAAACAAAGATGATTCGAAAAATTTCAAAATAAATAAAACTTTCTATGTTTTGTCGGGTTTGCCGGGAAACATGAAAAGATTTTTGGTATTAATAAATTCTGAGTCATTCTCGAATAAATTCATCTTGCTTGCCATGTCGATTTCATCCACATGCCATGTCATTTTATGCCATTTCATATGCCATGTCATCTTTCTTGCCTTGTCAATTTCATTACATATGCCATGTCATTTTGCTTGTCATGTTGATTTCATTCACATGCCATGTCATCTTATGCTATGTCATCCACATGCCATGTCATTTTATGCCATTTAATATGCCATGTCATCTTGCTTGCCATGCCAATTTCATCCACATGTCATGTCATTTTATGCCATTCCATATGCTATGTCATCTTGCTTGCCATGTCGATTTCATTCACATGCCATGTCATTTTATGCCATTTCATATGCCATGTCATCTTGCTTGTAATGTTGATTTCATTCACATGCCATGTCATCTTGTGCTATGTCATCCATATGCCATGTCATTTTATGCCATTCATATGCCATGTCATTTTGCTTGTCATGTTGATTTCATTCACATGCCATGTCATCTTATGCTATGTCATCCACATGCCATGTCATTTTATGCCACTTCATAGGCCATTGCTTGCCCTGTCGATTTCATTCACATGCCATGTCATCTTATGTCAGCCATATGCCATGTCATCTTGCTCGCCATGTCGATTTCATTCACATGCCATGTCATTTTATGCCATGTCATGTAGCTATTTCATATTATGTCATTCATAGGCCATGTCATCTTGCTTGCCATATCGATTTCATTCACATGCCATTTTATGCCATGCCACATGCCATATTATGTCATCCTCATCCTCATTCTCATGCCATGTCATTATGTATGCCATGTCATTTTTATTATATATGCCATGTTGATTTCATTCACATGCCATTTTTTATGCCACGTCATTTTGTTTGCCATGTCGGTTTCATTCACATGATATTTTTTCTTATACCACACCATTTTTCGTGCCATGCCATTTTGTTTGCCATGTCGATTTCATTCACATGACATTCATTCTTAAGCTATGTCATTCTGCTTACCATGCCATGATAAATACGCATGCCTATTTAATTTTCGTCTTAGCAACATGTTTGTATATTCATGGTTATTTTCAATAAATTTTCAAACACATGGAAAATAAATAATATTTCTATAAATCAAGATTATTCCGGAGTTAAAATAATTCATGAATTCTCTGCTGGGTCTGCCGGGGACGATATCATCAATTATCATTAATAACGGAATATCTTTTTCAATGAAAAAGATTCGGAGAATTTCAAAATCAAAGAAAAATTATATGTTTTGCTGAGTCTGTCAGAAAACATGGGAAATTTTATGCTAAGCAAATTCCGGATCATTTTCAAATATAATATAAACTTTTAAGGGAATTATTTACAAAAACCAATTTTAAAATCGACTTTTTACCTAGATTCGAGATAACACACGACTAATAAGGTACCATTTTATACGGGCGTTGTGGGGGTGCTAATCCTTCCCCACATGTAACCGACTCTCGAACCCACACTTGTTTTTCTCTGGCTCAAAGCGTAGACTATAAAATTGGTTTTAAAAATATTTTAATTAATTTTTAAAATATTTTATAAAAATCAGTTTTAATAGGTGACCGATCACACCTAGCCAAAAAAAGATTGGTGGCGATTCCATTTCTTTTTTCGAGGCTGTTTACACACCCTCGACCTTTTAACTTAAGAGGAATTAAATCGTCTTTTTCTCTGCCTGTTTTTCCTCCCCTCACTTGAACGGGTTCGCCATCTCCTCGGAGGATCACGTATCAACACATATGATAAGAGATTATAAATTTGAAATTAAAAACACCATATTTATTCTAAATAACGTGTATAACGATAAGAAATTAATTTATTATATATCACATGATAAGATATTATTATAATGTATACAAATCATTATAATAAAATACACATATCAATGATCTATTTTATATGTTTTTAAGAAATTACATGATAAGACTTAAGAGATTATACATTTGAAATTAGAAACAACACATTTATTTTATTCCTAAAAATATGTATATTAATAAGAAATTATCTAATTTAATTTAAATAACATGATAAGAAATTATTATAACGTAATATATCAATCATTAAGATAAAATAACATTATTATTGTCAGTGACCTTTGTTTATGTATTTTATTCTATATTGTATGAGAAGATGATATACTTTGAAAATTAAAAATAATACATTTATTTTAAATAATATGTATAATGATAAAATATTATAAACATCCAATTTTATCCGAGTCTTTTAAAATATTATTCGAGATAATTTGATTTAAATCGTGTTTGATTGTTAGATTAATCTTGCTCGAAGTATCTTAATTTTGATAAAATATTATCTAAATCGAATTCGAGATTAATGTTGATTTTTGGATTTATAGCCATATTTTTTTTATAATTTGATCTTAGTTTGAATGACTTTAGGACTTCAACTTATTTTGGGTTTGAAATTATTGTTTTAGATTTTATTTTGGGTTTTGAGACTAATATTGCTTTCTAGTTATGTTTTTTGGTTTTAGACTTGGGCTTTGGATCCAATTTGGGCCATACCCATATCCATATCCATATCCGTTTTATTTTATTTTATTTTGTTTTTCCTTTCTTTTCTTATTTTTTCTATTCATTTTCTTAATTTTTATTTTTATTTTACTTCATTATATCTTTATTTTTTTGCAAAATGAAAAAATAATAAATAAATAACTAAAAAGAAAGAGAAATAGATTTTGAAACCAAAAACAATATTTGAATCCGAGACAGAAAGACTTTTAAAAAACAATTAGAATTGGATTTGAAAAGAAAAATCAAATTTAACAAACTTAAAACTTTTATTCTAATTCTTATTTAAACACATAATAATCATCATCGAAAAACAATCACGAAAGGAAAAAGCGATTGGCAGCAAGAGATTTTTGAGATTTTCGGTTTTGCGAGAATCTTTGAGATTTCTTTTTGGATTTTCGATTTAAGGGTGTTTTGCAGTGATTTCTTTGTGGGTTTTCTAAATTGAGGAAAAAAAAAGATTTTGGTATTTTAGTAACAAAAAGGTGGTGGCAGATCTTATTTTCAAATTTAGATATAAGAGATTTTAGGATTATTTTTAGAAATCTAATTTGGCCGAAAGATTGAGAAGGTGTCTAACGGTCGAATCTTGGGATTTGGAACGTTGGAACAAATATTATATAAGTTATTATAAATCATATGTATATCCATGACAATAAAATACATAATTTATATTAAATCATATTATTAGATTATCTTAAGTAATATAACATATAGTTTTATTGAATTATTGTTAATTATTTTTGTTTTAAAATAATAATTATCAATCTATTTAATTATTTTATCAAAGTGAAAAAATAAAAACTTTATTTATAATATATACTAATAACTATAAATATAAAAATTAAAATTCAATTATAATAATAAAAATAATTTAATTTTTAATTATAATTAAAAAATAATATTAAATAAATATAAAATTGTAATAGTAAAGATAAAAGGTTTTAAAAGATAATTGAAGATATAAAATTAAAATAAATTAATAATCTTGTCATATTTATTTATTTTATTAAATTAATATTTTTAAAATAAAATTATACTTAATTAAATTTCGAGTTAATGTTTTCGGGTCATTTCGAGTTCGAGTTATTTCGGGTTTGGATCGTTTCGACTTTGAGTCATTTCGAGTTCGGGTCATTTTTTGTTTGAGTTATTTCGAGTCTGGATCATTTCGAGTTCAAGTCATTTTGAATTGGGGTTGTTTTTGGGTTCAGGTTTGGGCGGGTTCGGGTTGTTGACTTTTTATGCTCAAATCGAGTTGGATCGTATTCGTCGGTCAAGGTAATTTTTCGGATTCGGATCAAAATTAACAAATCTATCAATATCTATAGACACTAATTAACGGGACCCATATTCTATTCTATCTATTCTCTATAATATTCCTCATTAGATTCAATTCAAGCCATACTATAGCTGTATAAGTAGCTTTTTAATTTTTACAGCTGGTGACTTTAAATGCACGTATGTGTGGTCTCAACTCATTTTGCTTCAAAGGCAAATTAGTTGCCATTCATAGGCATTTCTTGTTTACACTAATCAAGAACAATAGTGTATCTGTTTTTTTCTACTTAATTATTCAAAATGCAAATAAATAATATATATATTATTCCCACACCAAAACATAGTTAAGATCGAAATCCAAAAGTGTAATACTTCAACCAGCTCTTTAAGCTTTCCAAAACAACTATCACAATCCAGACATGGGCTAGCTAAAGGGCATATCAGTTTATATTCTTATAATTTCTTCAAATATTTTGGATTAATGTAGTCTTACGTAAATGAACATACTCTGATTAATGCATTAATTTGTTTGAGCTATAACTTAAGTCATTTAGTTTCAAAGTATGATGAGTTGATGACCACTTCATCTTTTGCAAAATTAATCAATAATTAATTGATAAGCCCTCTTGATATGGGCTTGACTAGGGATGTAATCGAGTCGAGTTCAAGTTGTAAGAAATTTGAGTTTGACTCGTAATTCAAGACTCAAAATTCGATTCGAGTTCGATCGAGTTTCACTTTTAAAGTTTAAGCTCGATTCGAAATAAAAATCGAACTGTTCGAGTTCGCTCGATTAGGCTCGTTTACCTAGTAAAAAATTAGCTCGATTCCCATATTCGATCTCAAACTCGATTATTTGTACTTGAGCTCGAGTTCGAATTGAGATTTTTTAATATTAATTAAAAATAAAAAATATATATTAAAAATAAAAAAAGCTCGATTAGGCTCGCGAGCTACTCGAGTCAAGCATTAGGATACTCGAATTCGGCTCGCTCGATAGCTTGATCTGCTCGAACTTGACAATGACCGAACCGAATTCGAATTTTTTTCGAGCTAATTGAGTAGTTTACGAGCACATACATTTGGTTTATGGCTTGACACTTTTAAGGGTTGTGTTCTATATATAATAGCTAGCCTTCAAACAAGATGCCTTGCAGGGGTTGCTTGGCTTGGTTATGATTCATTTACCTCTTAATTTTTCTGGTTAGCTAATTTAAATTTTGTGATATACTGTAAATACACATAGAAAGCAAGAAAAATAGTGTGTCCCTAGCTAGCTAGCATTTAGGAACACTCATCAGCTTAAAGAATAGGGTAGCCTGGCAGGCTTTGTTTTTTACATCCCAACTCAAGAAAATTAATTAAAACTACATTATTTATTGACTTATTTACGCAATGACCATACATGCCAAATTAATTTTTAAGTTAACAATCTCTTTGTATATTTTAAAAATTGATTTCTCTTTCTCTTTCTCTTTTTTTTTTTTTTTTTTGTTTTTTGTTTTTCCTTTCAAAATACTCTTGATATTGGCGTAGCTAGTTGAAAAGATTCTTTATTAATGAAACTATTTTTAGATTTATGTATTAACCAAGTAAGCACATTAGAAAAAAAGGGATAGTTTACATATTGAATCTTGGGATAAACTTGCAAAAACTTTCGAGGAGGGAAAAAATCTTAAGTTTAATCAAAAGCAATTGAAAAGCCAATGAAACTATTTAGGTAAAAATATATAGGTGGTCTAATTTAATAGGAGAATCTGGTCATGACTACAATCCAATAACGAACACTGTAGATTGGGCTGCGGAAAAATGGAAAAAGTATATTAAGATATCATTCTTTCATTTATTTTTTTTTTTTTTAAAAAGTAAAATTTTAATAGTAGTTAGACAATTCTTATGCTAATAATATTTTATATAACAAAAAATTCCAAAGGCAAAACAATTTCGATACATTAGATTACAATTTGCAGATGAGATGAAATCCTTATTTTATGGTATTAGATCTGTCGCAACCTCAAAAAGTCCCGAAACAATTTTGGTCCCGTCGTGGGATAAATTGGTCTCGTTAAGAACGTGACATTAGGGAAAAAACAGAGGAAAAGATAACTTAATTTCTGTTGAAATAAAAGTTGAGGGTATGAAAACGACCTCGAAAAAAATGGAGTCGCCACCAATCTTTTTTGGCTAGGTGTGATCGGCCACCTATTAAAATCGGTTTTCAAAAAATATTTTAAAATTAATTAAAATATTTTAAAACCAATTTTGAATTCTACATTTTAACCCAGAAAAAAGTGCGAGTTCAGGAGTCGGTTACGTGTGGAGAAGGATTATGTTGTTGATTTTCACCACGCAAGTGCACGTATCGTAACAAGTAATATAATGAAAAGTGAAGAGTCGAACCCACGATGAATTGCTACTAAATTTGCTAAGTACTAAAATTAACACAACTTAATTTTATCTAAACAACTAATTAAAGATGATAATCTAAAACTAAATTAAAAGAAAGTAAATTCAAAAGATGAATCCAATTAATTAATAAAAGCCTAGAATTACAACTTTCCTCAACACTTCGCTTGAATCTCTCTCTACCTCTTCACTTGATTAATGACCATGAGTTGTTAACCTAGAGTTCTATCTTATTATAAGTATCAGTCGATTGTCTCATAAAAATATCTTTCTTAACCAATTAACTATATGTCTATGATAATTGAATTAAAGAAGAACTCATTAAGCTTAGGCTCTAACAATGGTTACACATGACAAGTAAGTATATTTCTACCCTACCTGCAGTTCAATTCATCCTAATAAATGAATATGAAACATATGTTATTCAATCCATGTCTAACACTAAACTCCCTATGTCTAGTTGTATTTAGGTTAACAAATCAATCTAATTGGTGGCCAATCAACTAGAAGCATTAAGAACAAGATTGAACAAATAACTCAACAAACCATTAAATCAAGCTAGAGAGAGAAAGTAAATTCAAACTATATGTTGAGTTCCATTGAAATCCTAGTAAAAGAAATTTAGTTCATGATAATTAATGAAAACAAATAATTAAATAGTTTCACCATCATCAACAACACAAGAAAAATAAAGAAGAGAAAAGAGAAAACTAAGAGTTGTCAGTTCTTGAATCTTGAATCTTCCAATCTTCTTGAGAGAATTTTTATGGCAACTATCTTCTTGAGAGCTTTTGATGGAAACTATCCTCTTGAGAGAATTAGGTTTTAGAACTCAAATCCCCCTTTATTTGACCTAAAAGAGTCCTATATAAAGTGTCGAAGGCCTTCTGGAGTTCGAACCTTCGCTCCCAAGAGAAACAGGTAAGTTTTGCCTTTTTTATGTTTTTGTGGTACTGTTCACGACTCCCCGGCGCTGCAGCACTGGCTTTCCAGCACTGCAGCGCTGACTCTCGAATTGGAGTGCCAGCCTTCTCGATTTGCTGTACTTCGCCTCTGTCATCTTCTCAAACTTCATCAGCTGTTTTGACTGGGCAAATATTATCCGATTTTAACGAGTCTTATATCGTTGGAAAGGTATGGAAGTCAGATTCAAAAGTCAAGATGGGAGTGTTCTCATTTGAAGTTTTTAAGATAAATTTTTTCTTGAAAGAAGCTCCGGAGGTCGAATCTGCCAGCTCATTGGTTTGCATCGTTTTTCATCGTTTTGCACCTTGAAGCTCCAGATCACCTTGGACCTATAAAAAAAAATACATAAATAACAACTAAATAACTATTTTAAACATAAAATGGATAAATAAAATAAATCTAAAAAATCTAAAACTAATCAAATCCTAATAAAATCTTCAAGGACTCAGCCGATTTAAATGCATAAAAAGTGACAAAATAACTATATTTCCTAGAGTTATCACACCCCCAAACTTAATATTTTGATAGTCCTCAAGAAAAACAAAACAAAATAAAACTCAACAAACTAAATAAATAAATGAATTGACTCAAAAAATCACTCAAGATAAATGCACTCAAACAATGATTTCTTAATTTTCCTCAAAGTCACCTCAAAATCCTGATTCAAAGTAGACATTAAACATAATCCAAATCTATGATTCAATTCAATCGTAAACTTCATGCTTGAATGGATTTCCAGTGTGTGTGTGAATAATCTCTTTGCAAATCATCACATGCAATCTAAATAAGTTTATATCAATGCAAAATACTAATTAGTACTCGATTCTCATATGTTTGCTTTTCAACTCTCTCTCCACTAATGTAAACTAACACTTCATCAAAGATCAAGTAGGTCTTTATTAAGCTTGTAATGTTAGGCTAGGGTCAAGATAGGATAAATATATATTTCGGTTTAAGTCACCCAAAAACACTTTACATTTTTTTTTCAAGATTTTTGTGAGCCATAGTCTTTTCCTCAAATTACATACTTTCTTCCTTTTTGCATCACCAATTTATTCATTTTTTTTATTCTTCATTCTCGAAGAACCATAAACTTTTTATTTTTATATATCACCACTTCACCCAATTTCGACATGGCTTATAATTGTTTCCTGTAATATCATCACATGCCTATGTAGTGAGGGTTAATCATGGTTTTTTTTTTTTTATTTGGCTTGGCTAAAAGATGTGGCTGTCGCAACCTAAATAAATAACATAACATGACAAATATCATCGCAAAACTTTATTATTCGTTAAGCATGATATTAAAAAAAACCGAGAAAAAGTCGACTTAATTCCTCTAAAAAAACGAAGGTTTTGAAAACGACCTCATAAAAAAAATGGAGTCGCCACCAATCTTTTTTAGCTAGGTGTGATTGGCCACCTATTAAAACCGGTTTTATAAAACATTTTAAAATTAATTAAAATATTTTTAAAACCAATTTCAAGTCTGCGTTTTAAACCAGAGAAATCAAAGAAGCGGGTTCGGGACTCGGTTACGTGTAGGGAAGGATTAGCACCCCCATAACGCCCGTATAAAACGGTACCTTATTAATCGTGTGTTATTTCAAGTCTCGATAAAAAAGACGATTTTAATTTAGTATTTCAAGTTAATTCCCAATTTAAAGAAAAATAATTCCATTTTTAATTGAAAATGATCCGGAATTTATTAATTCAAAACTTTCCTATATTCCCCGACAAAATTGGCAAAATATAGAAATTTTTATTTATTTGGAAAAAATTTCGAATCATTCTCGTTTTTTGAAAGAAAGATATTCCTTTATTAATGATAATTAATGATATTCCCTCCAGCAAACCCGGTAGAGAACTCATGAATTATTTTAACTCAGGAATATCTTTATTTTTTATTGAAAATCATTATCTTTTTCAAAACATTTAAAAATATGAACATGAACATGTATGACATAAATAAAATGACATGACAAAGTCTAGATAATATAATGCAACCTAAATGATATGACATAATTTAAATGGCATAGTATATTCTAGGTGAAATGAAAAATCCTAAGTATCATGGTATATTCTAAATGAGATAAAATGATTTAAATGACAAGGCAATTTTAAATGATATGACATATTTTAAATGACATGACATATTATAAATAAAATAACCTAAATGACATGGAATATGATCTAAATGACAAGAAATGACATGAAACATAAAATAATGCTATCATAAAATATGCATGAAAATAAAATAAAAATGCATGAACATAGTATATGCTAAATAATGTGACAAGAAAATAAATGACTAAATAAAAAATATGGGCTATCATGAAATATTCAAAATCATATGGCAAACAATATAACATCATAAAATGTAAATCAAAGTAATAATAATACCATAAAAAATATCATAGCAAAAATCACTCATTTAAATAAAATGCATGAACATGGAAAATGCAATGCATGAAAATGTATTTTTCCTCTAAATAAATAAATCCGTATATCTAAAAGAATATCCAGCTACCTTAGGAAAATATGTCAAATTAGATTTTCTAAAAAGACAAACTTTGTGATTGTTTGAAAACAAATTTTGAGGAACAACTTGAATAAAAATAAAACCCTTACCAAACCCTTTTAAAATGGCTCTAATTTCCTAAGTTTAAAATCCCGGACTTAACCACCCTTAACCCGAGATTTATAAAATCATTTTTAAAGTTTAAAAAGGCTTACAAACTATCCTAAGACAGTAGCTAAAGTTTCTAACCAACCCCTTCTAAATGCCTTAGCCAAATTCAACCATTATTTCTCTTTTGATTTCAAATCTGCCTCTACTGTCAGATTTTGACACACGATTTTTTTGCCTATTTTTAAAAATTCAAAAAAAATCTAAAAAACATATTGGAGACTTAGAACATGTAAAAATACACGAGAAAAAATTGGCTTAATTTTTTGATTAAAGATGACTGCCCAGAAAAATTGGAGAAGTTCGAGTACTTGGTGAAAAAAACAGTTTTGTCAAAACACATTTTTTGCATTTGATAAAGTCATTCAAAAATCAAAGTAAAAATTGTTGGAGATCATCCTAAAGACCTAAAGACAGTAGATAAACATTTAAAAACCTTGGACAAAAATTGGCTAAGTAAAAGAAATCACAAATGTAGAATAATCAATTTGACAATTCCTTAATTTTCCATAAGTATGCTCAAGAGAGTATGGCTTTGAGCCATTGATTGGCCTAAGTCATAAATAAGGTGGCAATGACATGGAATGCATGAACATACAGCAAATTAAATGTATGAAATGCATGGTCTAAAGGTCTAAATGGTAAAGAAAATGCATGACAATTCAAGACAACCTAAATGCCTAGCATGAGTTTGCATGGCAATAAATGCTATCCTAACTTAATATGCATGCAATGCTTGATAATGCAAATATGACTTGGACCTAATATGTTATGAATATGCATGAAAATGCTAATGTAACCTAAGACCTAAGTAGCATAGCAATGCATGGCAATACCAATATGATTTAAGACCCAATATGCATGGCAATACCAATATGGCGTAGACCTACAATGTAATGAACTTGCATAGCAATACTATGAACATACAATGACCAATGAGACTAATATTAATGCTGGAACAAACAGAAACTAATACACAATTTCAATATATGATAATGCAAAGCATGTTACCTAAACAAAAATGCAAATGCATGATAAGGCAAGGGATGCATGAAGAGGCCGAATGTGGTTACATGATACTCTAATGCAATCCTATCTAGTAAATGACACAAGTACATGACAAATCATATCAAGATGCATAATGTCATGACATTTTCATAAGCATATGACATACTAAAATCAAAATGCACAAGCTCATGGCATGGAGATGCAAACAAGTCAAGAGGCAAGATGGAAATGCACATGCAAGGCATACTAAGTGGAATAGCCGAATGGTCATATACCCCAAATGATGGCATTTTATCATAGCATTTTCACAAGCATATGGCATACTAAAATCAAAATGTACAAGATCATGGCATGGAGATGCAAACAAGTCAAGAAGCAAGATGAAAATGCACATGCAAGGCATACTAAATATCAAGATATGCTAACTCACGGCATGGAGATGCAAACAAGGCAAGAAGCAAAATCAAAATGCACGTACAAAGCATACTAACATGGTGTAGCCGAATGACCATATGACAATATATGAAAAATGCAAACATGTTTATAAAATAAGACATGATACATAAAAAAAATGCACAATATGAGCATATGACACAATGGCCGAATCTTCAAGGACACAATATCATGCATGGAAATGAAATATAGAAACAAATATAACATAGAACATAATGTAAAGAACATATAAAAAAATTAAACATAGCCATGCAAAGCAAATAACAAGCAAAACTAGTAAATAAAACAAGGAAAGTTAAGCTCCATGGTTGGTATCAAATGGGCATAGCCTCTCACCTAACCATAATCACTTGGTCTTTCCAAGATCATGAAGCCTTTCCATCTCAATAAAACAGAAAATAAACCTTGTTAAACAAAAAAAAAAAAAAAAATTAAGGTGAGCTTCATGGTAGATAAAAATGGGCATAGCCTCTCCCCTAACCATGGTCACTTGGTCTTGCCAAGATCATGTAGCCATTTCAACCTTTTTGCTTCATCTTTTTGTAAAAAATCAGAATATAAAATACTCTAAAAATCCTTCTAAAAATCATTTTTCACAACAACAAGCAAGGAAGAAAGAAAAAGAAAACCAAGGCAAGCAAACATGCCATATTCGGCCAAGCCTAAAACCATGTAAAAAAATTTTTTTTCCACCATTTTGATGAAGTAGAAGAGATGAAAGCTTAAGTAAACATTAAAACTCTTTATTTCTATGAAAAATGTAGTAGGAAAGCAAGATAGAAAATCAAGAAAACACCATGGAAAACAAGAAGAAAGCTATGCTAGAGCTTGGTAGAGATGACTACCTTCAAGCTCTCTATTGAAAAACCTATTTTTTTTCTTTCTTTCAAAACCTTTTTCTTTGCCAAATTAGCTACTGTTTCCAGCCAAAAAACCTATGAAAAAATGAAACCAACCCCCCCTCTTTAGCCTTGGCCGAATGGCCTCTCACCCTTGGATGGAAATTGCACTTTTTCTCCTCCAATCTTGGCCTTTAGATTAAGATATTTTGATGACAACATAAAAATGTCATCTTTCCAATTGATAGCAGCCCTTAAGATGTGTACTTAGCCCTTGTAGTAACCTCAGCCCTTAGATGCAAAATAGGACCAATCCCATGCACTCATTTTCTTGCCCCCTTGAGTGCCTACCCTTGGATGAGTTGTGCTCTTCCATTCTTGGTCATTGGATGAGGACAACATAAAAATGACATCTTGTAGATTAAACCCAGCCCTCAACATGTGTACTCAGCCCTTGTAGATGGCCTAAGCCATTGGATGAAAAGAGATAATCCCATGCACTCCCTTGCTTAACCAAATGGATGCTAACCCTTGGATGAATTGTGCTCATCTTTTTTATTCCATTCTTGGCATTAGATGAGGGTTCTTTCATGAAAAATAAAAATGACATCTTGGCATTTAAACTTGGCCATTGGATGGTGCATTCAACTTTTCTACAAGGCACCTAAGCCATTGGATGAAGGGGGGACCATTTGCAAGGTGTTAGTGGTAGCATGTGGCTTGATAGTGACTAGGGAATTAAATTGTTCAAGATTCATTCTTTTCCTCTATGCTGGCTGACCAAGGGAAGAAAAATCTCAGCAATTCCTTCTTCTTTCATATTTTTCTCAATTACGAATTTGCCCTTTTTTGGTTTCTTCGGTGAAATAACCTTTTTGCCCCCCAAACCTAAATAAATAGCAAATGAACTCCAAATTCAAATTTATTTTTTTAATACTTCCAAAATAATAAAAAATTAAATTTTGGAAGTTTTCAAAAATTTTCGAGTCCATTTGCTATTTATTTCGGATTTATTTCCAAAATTGCCCCTTTTATGCACCCGAACTTTACCATTTTTTAAACGAGCTCCGAATCCAGATTTTTCTTAACCAATATTTTCCAAATAATTTTAAAATGTGATATGGAAGTTTTCATAATTTTTGGAGCTCATTTTCTATTTTTTCGGGATTTATCTGCTTGAATTGCTGCATAAGGGCCCCGGGATTTGGCCATTTTGTAAACGAACTCCGAATATAGATTTTCTCTTTCCAATCTCTTTCAAATAATTTTAAAATGAGATTTGAAAATTTTCAAAATTTTTGGAGTTCATTTGCTATTCGGGATTTATCTTCTTGAATTTATGTATAGGGGACCCGGGATTTGGCCATTTTGCAAACGAACTCTGAATCAAGATTTTCTTTAGCCAATATCTTCAAAATGATTTAAGAATGAGATCTACAATTTTTCAGAATTTTTTGAGTTCATTTGCTATTTTTCCCAAATTTTCCAATTTTGCCCTTTTTCCTCCGAAATCCGATTTTGCTCAAAACAAGTTCGATTTTCAGATTTTCTTCAAACTGAGCCTTGGGCTATCCTTGTTTAATCATTTCTCATCAATTAAGAGCTTTATCCCTACCGAATCGTGCCATTTCTGTAATTCTTCCAAATTTTATCGAAATCCAAGAAAAACCCTAATTCTCGTTTTTCTTTCGAATTGACTTTTCTATCAGTTTTTCTTCCAAGTAGCTTCTCCATTACCCGTAGTCAGTGCTTATCTTTCATTTGAGACCTTCAATTCTGACCAATTTGATCGTTTAAGCACTTTTCTCCAAATTTCTCGAACTAGGGTTTTCTTTCTAAGGAATCTCATAACCTAACTTTCGACCTCCATATCTTTTAATGTAGACCTCAGATTATCAAAATTCTTTCCCCATTTTTCAATTGAACCTCAAATCTTAATTTTGAAAGTGGGTTGACTTTTTTGAGTTTGACTTTTTCTGTATGTTTTCTTAGACTAAGTCTCAGAGTATCACCTGCAGGATGAGAAAAGCCTTTTAGCATTCTGAAACAGCAATTTAGGAAGAAAATGTACTTGATTTAGGGGTCCAGACAAAATTAGATGTCTACAGCTGCCCCTCTTTAGCAATTGCTAAGAATCAGGAATCAGACAAAGATAAAGAAACACTAATTTTGTACGGTTAGTGAAATCACATATGAAGAAAGGGAAAGGGGTTTTCAATCATCATCATTCATTTTTTTTTTGAAAAAGCTGTAAATTAAAGATTTTGTCCTTAAATTGAATTTCCTGACTAATTAAGGCTCTACCCGTTTTAAGGAAACGAGTTCAATTTGCAAAAGAAAAAATTGTGCCCGAAGGTTTAAGGTCTTAAAAAATGGTGCTCGAAAGCCTTACCCGTGATTTGAAAAATTATGCCCGAAGGTTTTAAAAATGGTGCCCGAAGGTCTTAAAATGGTGCCCAGAGGTCTTAAAAATGGTGCCCGAAGGTCTTAAAAATGGTGCCCGGAGGCCTTACCCGTGATTAAAAAATTATGCCCGAAGGTCTTAAAAAATGGTGCCCGAAGGTTTTAAAAATGGTGCCCGAAGGTCTTAAAAATGGTGTCCGAAGGCCTTACCCGTGATGAAAAATTATGCTCGAAGGTCTTAAAAATGGTGCCCAGAGGCCTTACCCTTGCTTAAAAAATTATGCCCAAAGGTCTTAAAAAATGGTGCCCGAAGGTCTTAAAAATGGTGCCCGAAGGCCTTACCCGTGATTAAAATACCTTGACGACAGTCTCAAGGCTCGACTCATTTGATAAACAGAATGAATTCGATTAGAACAAAAGGAAATACCTCAACGGTGGTCTCAAGGCTCGACTCATTTGATAAAACAAAATGAATTCAATTTAAAACTAAAGGAATACCTCGACGGTGGTCTCAAGGCTCGACTTATTTGAGAAGTAGAATGAGTTCGATTTGGAAAGACAAAAGTTTTCTTAATTCCTGTAAAGCTAAATGAAATGATGAGAATGACATGCTTTGCAAATGCTGGTATGTTTCCTGAGGATGAATGCAATCAAATGATTGTGTCATGATTTCTAATTTATGGTTTCTTTGAGGTTCACAGATTATCTGACTTCATGACGGAGTCTTCAATTATTCACCGATGCCCCACTTAAGGAACCCTTTACTCAAGATAAATTGTCAAACAGTCCCAGTTTTTTACTTTGCTAAAATTCACAAATTTCTGACTTCATGACGGAGTCTCCAACACATTCACTGCTTTTCTTTACTTGGAGAATTTTCCATTGAGATTAGTGGTTTCCAAACCTTTTCTAAGATTTAGATCTATTCCTTAGTAATACTTTTAAACTCCCTTTTATTAAGAAATTTATGTTTACTAATCATCATTCAATTTAATAACAAACAAAATTCAATCTCAAAAATGTATGAAAGAAAATATGAAACAAGCAATTGTCATAAAAGGGGTAACAAAAATTTATTGCAACAAAATTTTTTAAGATGATAAAAGTGTATATTAAGGATATAAGAAACAAATGTAAAGTTATAACTTGTTGATGCCCCAGATGCGGAATATCTTGGACCCCTCCTTTTTCAAATCATCTGAAATTTCTCTTGAACGGTCAATTTACTTGGGTAATCCCTCGGCTTTCGTAGTTACGTCAAACTGAGTTGTTCCCTTTTTCTCTGATTTTCAAATACTTTCTCCCCCTTTACACGAAGCATTGATTCAAACCTTAATCAGTACTTGAGCCACCTTTTGCGGGTTTTCAACTCAAGTGTCACCCATTCGGTATTAAGTCATCCTTTGCGGGTTTTCGGCTTAAACCTCTCCTTTTTCTCTTTTTTTTTCCACGCATCTGAGAATTCTAAATGCTTCCAAGGTAAAAACGTCAATTCAAAAGATGGGATGAATTTTGAGAAAAAACCTTTCAAATTAAATATCCATGCTTGATCAAAATAGACTTTTAAAGTACGTAATGTAGGCCATGGTTCGAGTTTAGAAGGAAAGGATAAAATAGGCCCAAAATGTGTTTAAGGGTGATTGGATCAAGGATCATTTCCTGAGGAGAATTCATTCTTGAGACATTTGTCCCTTTTTGGATTTTTTTCTTTTTTTTTATTGCCGGCTTTCATGTGCCATTCTTTGATTTCACATTTTCCAATGGCTCTCTCTCTCTTTTTTTTTTTTTTTTGCCATGATTTTGATTATTTTTCCTCGTATTTGCCCTCCAGTGTAGAGGGTGATCCTTGATCAGGTTTTCAACGAGAGAAATAATTCCTAAGGCTCAAAGGGGTGACTAGGGATAATTTCTTTTTAGTGAAGGGAATATGAAAGATGGCCATTCATCATATCAAGCATGAACATTCTCTTTGAAAAGCAATTCTCATCTCTTTGAAAAGCAATTCTCAGGGGAGATAGATATATAGAATTTCTATTTCTACACTTGGAATCATTCGAATTCCCATGTGCATAGCATCACACTTTTTTTAAGCATAATACTTCTTCAGTTCATTAGAATCACGGGATGTCTAAAATCATCCCCGTCCATCCGAGTTAGAATCAATGCTCATCCAAAAAAAGCTCTTTTTACCACATAGGGTCCTTCCCAATTTGGAGCCCATTTTCCTCGCGGATCCTTCACTATGGGGAGAATTTTTCTTAGTACCAACTCTCCTTCTCAGAACTGTCTGGGTCGAACCTTCTTGTTATGGGCTCGAATCATCCTTTTTTGATACAACTGCCAGTGACAAATTGCCTTCAATCTTTTCTCTTCGATGAGATTCAGTTGTTCATAACGAGCTCTAACCCATTTTGCCTCTTCTAAGCCAACCTCCATCAAAACCCGAAGTGAAGGAATATCAACTTCAATAGGTAACACTGCTTCCATACCATATACCAAAGGAAATGGCGTTGCCCCTGTAGATGTACGAACTGAAGTGCGATATGCGTGAAGAGCAAAAGGAAAGATCTCATGCCAGTCCTTGTACACATCAGTCATCTTCTCAACAATCTTCTTGACGTTTTTGTTGGCTGCTTCTACTGCCCCATTCATCTTCGGACGATAAGGTGCCGCATTGTGATGGGTGATCTTGAACTGAGTCTATACCTCTTGTAGACACCTAATTTTGTCCGGACCACTAAAACAGGTATGTTTTCTTCCTAAATTGACGTTTCAGAATGTAAAAAGACTTTTTTCATCCTGCAGGTGGTACTCCGAGACTTAGTCTAAGAAAGCAAGCATAAAAAGTCAAACTTGAAAAAAGTCAACCCTAAAAAGTCAACTACTAAAAAAGTCAACTCACTTTCAAAGTCAAGATTTGAAGTTCTATTGAAAAATGGCGAAAGAATTTTGATAATCCGAGGTATACATTGAAAGATATGGAGTTCGGAAGTTGGGTTACAGAGATTCAGTAGAAAGAAAATCCTAGTTCGAGAAATTTGGGTAAAAGTGCTTAAATGATCAAATTGGTCAAAATTGAAGGTTCCAAATGAAAGATAAGCACTGAATACGGGTAATGGAGAAGCTACTTGGAAGAAAAATTGAAAGAAAAGTCAATCTGGAAGAAAATCGAGGATTAGGGTTTCTGGTGGATTTCGATAAAATTTGGAAGAATTATAGAAATGACCCGATTCGGTAAGACTAAAGCCCATAATGGATGAGGAGTGATTAAAAAAGGATAGCCCAAGGCTCAGTTTGAAGAAAATCTGAAAATCAGACTTGTTTTGAGCAAAATCGGGTTTCGGAGGAAAAACGGCAAAATTGGAAAATTTGGGAAAAATAGCAAATGAACTCCAAAAATTCTGAAAAATTGCAGATCTCATTCTTAAATCATTTCGAAGAGATTGGTGAAAGAAAATCTTGATTCGGAGTTCGTTTGCAAAATGGCCAAATCCGGGTCTCCTATGTAGAAATTCAAGAAGATAAATCCCGAAAAAATAGCAAATGAACTCCAAAAATTATGAAAATTTGCAAATCTCATTTTTAAATTATTTGGAAGAGATTGGAGAAAGAAAATCCGGATTCGGAGTTCGTTTGCAAAATGGCCAAATCTCGGGTCCCCTATGTAGTAATTCAAGCAGATAAATTCAGGAAAAATACCAAATGAGTTCCAAAAATTATGAAAACTTCTAGATCACACTTTTAAATTATTTGGAAGAGATTGGTGAAGAAAAATCTGGATTTGGAGCTCGTTTAAAAATGGTAAAGTTTGGGAGCATATAAAGGCAATTTTGGAAAAAAATCCAAATAAATAGAAAATTGACTCGAAAAATTTGGAAAACCTTCAGAATTCAATTTTTTATTATTTTGAAAGTATTCAAAAAATAAAATTTGAATTTGGAGTCCTTTTACTATTTATTTATGTTCGAGGGGTAAAAAGGTCATTTTACCCAAGAAACCGAAAAGGGCTTTTCTTGCCTTTTAAAAAAATGAAGCATAGGCTGGAAGAAGAGGGGTTGGCCGGCCAAGGCCCAAGGATGGGTAGATATTTTCTGTTTTTTAATCAAAAGGGCAACAATGAAGAGGAAGTTAGTTGATTTTTGATCAAGCTTTTGCAAATAAGCCACACGGACCAATGCATGAAGAGGGAGAGTGTCAACATAATGGCTTATGATTCTTGAACAGCTGTAATTGTGGATAGCTAATGGCATAATCTAAGGGTGATAATTACATATTTTAAACATCTTGGATCAATAGCCTTTGGATGAAAATTGGTTGAATGAAAAATGACAACATCCTAGCATTGGGGGAGGGATTCAGCCACTACAAGAGGGGTCTCTATCTCCTTTCAATTTCAGCTATTAACTCTCTATTATCTCTTGGTTTTTGCTGATTTTTCTCTCCATTTTTGAAAGGCAAAAAGAAAAGTTTAGAAAAGAAAAGAAAGTTAGAAGAGAAAAAGCTTAAAAGATAGCTTCTAGAGGTTGCTTTAAGCACCATACTCTTGCCTTTCTTTGATTTTCCATTCTTGATTTTCTGTTTTCATTTAATATTTGGTGAGTTTCTTTTGATTTTTCTTTTTAAATAAGTGTTTTTAATATTCTTCTATAATTTCCTTCTTGATTCTTCCTTGTAAAAAGCTTTTGAAACTTTTTTTTCTTTTCTTTTTTGAGGTGGCCGAATGGCCTAGTGTTCTGTAGTTGCTGCTTTGCATTTTTATTTCATGTTATTCTTGATGTTTAACAAGTTTTAATGCTTTAAATCTTCTTCTAATACATAAACATGAAGCTTGTTTTAATTTGGTTGCTTGCTTATTTCCATTTTTGAGTCTATTATCATGTTTATTTTACTTATCTTGCATTTTTGATTTTTTGTTTTTAAAATGTTTAAGTTTGTTTATGTTTTACATTTTGTAATCCATGTATTTGTAAAAATGCCTATTTATTTTCTTGTCTTTACTTTATATTTGCATGATTTGAGTGTTATTCTTTAGCTATGCATGTTAGTACATCATGTGTTTGTGGAAATGCCATGTTCATTTTGAAGCATGAGGCCATTCGACCACCCCACTATTTTATGCTTTGCATGTACATTTTCATCATGCTAGTTGATAAGTTTGCATTTTCATGATATTTGGTTGAGTATTTTGTTTAAGCATGCGATATGTTTGTGTTATTGCCATGCATTTTTTAGGTTTAGGATTGTTTGCTTTGCCATGCATATTCATGCATTTTAGACCTAGGTTGCATTAAATGCCATGCAAGTTCATTTAGGTCTAGATCATTTTATTGATGCCATGCATTTTCAAGTCATTTAGGTTTTAAATCATGCATTTCATGCATCATATTTGCTGTATTTTTCATGCATTTCATGCCCTTGCCACTTGATTTATGACTTAGGCTAATCAATGGCTCAAAGTCATGCTCACTTGAGCATACTTATGGAAAATTAAAGAGTTGTCAAATTGATTATTGTACCTTTGTGATTTTTTTACTTAGCAAATTTTTGCCTAACTTTCAAAAAATGTTAGCTACTGTTTGTGAGTCTTTTAGAGAGTCTCTAATGTTTTTACTTTGATTTTTAAATGATTTTATCAAAGGCAAAAAAATGTGTTTTGGCAAAACAGTTTTTTCACACAGTACTAGTACTTTCTCGATTTTTTTGGGCAGTCATCTTTAGTCAGAAAATTAAGCCAATTTTTTCTCGTGTAGTTTTATATGTCCTGAGTCTCCATTATTTTTTTTTAGATTTTTTTTTGAAATTTTAAAATAGGGTAAAAAATCATGCTTTAAAACTGGACAGTGGAGTCAGAATTGAATTTGAAGGAAAATCATTTTTCTGTTTTGGTTAAGTTACTTAGAGGGGGTTGATTAGGAAGTTTAGCTACTGACTTAGGGTAGTTTCTAAGCCTTTTTAAACTGTAAAAATGATTTTTTTAAATTTCGGGCTAAGGGTGGTCAAGTCCGAGATTTTAAACTTAGGAAATTAGAGCCATTTAAAAGGGGTTTAGCTAGGTTTTTATTTTTAATCTAAGCTTTTCAAAATTGTTTTCAAACAATCACAAAGTATTTTGGTTTTAGAATAGTTAATTTGATATATTTTCCTAAGATAGCCGGATATCTTTATAGATATACTGATTTCCTTAATTAAAGGAAAAAAATACATTTTCATGCATTGCATTTTCCATATTCATGCCTATTATATAATATGTAATTTTTGCTATGTTTAATTTTCATGATGGTGTTATTATCTTTGATTTAAAATTTTGATATTATATTATTTGTTATATGGTTTTGAATATTTCATGATATCCTATATTTTTTATTTAGTTATTTTTGTCATATTATTTAGCATATACTATGTTCATGCATTATTATTTTTAATTTTATTTTCATGCATATTATATGTTAGCATTATTTTAATTTCATGTCATTTAGATTATATGCCATATATATCATTTATATTTGCCATGTCTTTTAAATCATTTTATTCCATTTAGAATATATCATGTGACTTAGGATATTTCATTTCATATAGAATATATTATGTTACCTAGGTCATTTCATTTCATATAGAATATATCCTGTTACCTAGGTCATTTCATTTCATTTAGAATATATCATAAGACTTAGGATATTTCATTTCATTTAGAATATGCTATGCATTTAAATTATATCATACCATTTAGGTTGCATTATATTATCTAGACTTTGCTATGTCATTTTATTTATGTCACACATATTCATATTTTTTAAAATATTTTGAAAAAGGTAATGATTTTCAATAAAATAAAGATATTCCCGAGTTAAAATAATTCATGAGTTCTCTACCGGGTTTGCTGGGGAAGATATCATCAATTATCATTAATAACGGAATATCTTCTTTAAAACGAGAATGATTCGGAAAATTTGTCAAACTAATAAAAATTCCTATATTTTGCCACGTTTGTTGGGGAATATAGGAAATTTTTGAATTAATAAATTCCGGATCATTTTCAATTAAAAATGGAATTATTTTTCTTTAAATTGGGAATTAACTTGAAATACTAAATTTAAAACCGACTTTTTTACCAAGACTTGAGATAACACACGATTAATAAGGTACCATTTTATACGGGCGTTGTGGGGGTGCTAATCCTTCCCCACATGTAACTAAGTCCCGACGCTTCTTTGATTTATCTGGTTTAAAACGCAGACTCGAAATTGGTTTTAAAAATAGTTTAATTAATTTTAAAATGTTTTATAAAATCGATTTTAATAGGTGGCCGATCACACCTAGCTAAAAAAGATTGCTGACGACTCCATGTCTTTTTCAAGGTCATTTTCAAAACCTTCATTTTTCAAGAGGAATTAAGTCGACTTTTCCTCGTTTTTTTTTTAATGTCACCCTTAATGAATATAAAGTCTTGCGATGAGACTTGTTATTTTTTAGGTTGCGACAGCTTGGTGACTCTGCTGGTGACTTTTAGAGAGTTAGGCCTAGAATTAGTCGTGTGTTTTCAAAGTCTCTGTTTTGTTGGTTTAATTAGTATTTAATTTTAAATTCCCCCATTTTTTAAATAATAAGGAGAATTTTGAAAAATAATAAAATGCTTTAAATATGTCCATATTCATGTACATACATTTTATTATTGTTCTCTAGTTATTTAGTAATTGTATATTATAATTGCTTGTTGGTTAATGCATTACACTATTCTTAATAAATGGGTGGGGCATTTAGAATAAGGGGTGTAGAATAGGTGGTGAAAGGTTTGTTGTTCCTCCTCACACAATACACGTGCATTTGCATATCATGAGCCCTATACCCGGGTTTCGTCCTTTTAGGTGGGAACAAAGTAACCAAGCCTTCGTGATTAACAATCTGCATGGGCTAGTGAAACACTTCCGGAGTACTAAATTACCTAAGCCTTCGTGATTAACAATCCGCATGGGCTAGGGAAATAGACTCTAACGAATTGAACCCTTTTTTATCGGGGTGCCTTTCTAGCCTTCACCGACAACAGCGAGGAACAATTCGGGACCTTTAGAACCTATTCACCCTCATATAGTGAACCTAGGCGAAGCCATGCCGAATTTTTGTTAGATGCACCGAAGTTAGGAACACTTGGAGGAATGCTTCTGATCTTTTACCATGTATCTCTACATTTTGAATAAGCATGGCAGATCGAGCAACGATGTACGTACATCGCCCGTAATAAGTTTAATATCCTGTCCCAAAGGCATCGTGATGCCTAAGTGAGTCGATACTGTTGGGACAAGTGTTCACTAACTTTTTGAAATTGAAATTATATACATTTTTTTCAAACATTTTTGCATTTTTCACATTTCATGCATGTGTGAATAGAGCATGTACATTTATGGTTGTATTGTTGATCTCATTTTCTTGTAATAAATGGATGGTGATAATAATCCTTTTTGATGATTTCATAAGACCAGTAGTGTTGCAAGAACATTTGGACATTGTACCATAGTAGGATCCACTACCCCGAAATTCTTTTGAGAATAATATGTTTGGCTTTTCATAGAGAAAACATGTTTAAAAAAAATCATAGATTATATTTGGAGGCAAATCTTGCATAATGAGATTTTTGAATAATCAAGATTTAGGTCCCACCGGTTTCGTGTAATCATTGGTTAACTTCTTTGTGTATACTTTTGTGTTGATTCATTTATTCTTTGCATGTATCATTTTGAAATCATGTTACAATCCTAACATGCATAGTTATTCATTGTAGAATGCATTTGTGATATACATGGTCATTCTTTGTATCTACCTTTGTGTTAATTCATTTATTCTTTGGATATATCATTTTGACATCATGTTACAGCCATAGCATGCATGGTCATTCATTGTAGAATACGTTTATGACATGCATAGTCATTATTTGTATATACCTGTGCATCCATTTATTCATTTTTTTAAAAAAAAAAAATGCATAATGTTGGCATTAGATTGCATCCATTGCATACATAGTCATCATAATTTCTCTGTATATGTTCATGCATTAATCATTAGTATATTCATTCACATAAGAATAGAGCATGTACCTTCATAATTGTATTTTTAATCTCATGACATTTTCATTTGCATACAAGGGATTCGAGATATGAGGAAAGAATCGGAGGAACGATTGGGTGCTCTGGAACGAAATCAAGAGGAATTTGGACATGAAATCCGGGAACTGAAAGAACAACTCACCAAATTGTTGAAAATGTTTGAGGATATGGGTAAGTGTAAAGGGGAACTTTCTCAGGGCTCTGCATCGCCTTCGGATCAACCAAAACCATTAGGACCAGAACATCAATCCTCGCTGGATCCTGCGCTTGTCAATACCACAAAGGTTGCAATCCTGATGAAATTATGGACAAAATCGTGAAAATGATTAAACCCGAGAGCCTGATACCAAAGATAGAAACCTCGGATCCTGTACCATACCTGCAAACTGTTCTAGGTCCAAACCAGTATCCCTACCCTAGTATGGTCCAATCGTCCATTGGGATGACCACTACGGGATTCCTGAATCCCACTCCATCACCACCAACTGTCAATTCGTACTATTTCCCTTATCAATCACCTTATCAAGCATCCGGGATAGGAACCTCGAACTATGTACAACCTCCAAGGGTCCTGTGTCCAAATCCATACCCTTACCATGCTCTTCCGCCACCTCTTTATGTAAACACTTCGGTTTGAACCTTAGTGCCACCACCAACTACCCCAACTCCTAGGCCATGTGTGACTAAGAAACAACTAAAAAACAAGACTCAAGAGCAGTATGATCCCATTCCAATAAGCTACCAGGAGCTTCTCCTATACTGATCCAAAATCACATTGTTGCCTGTATCCCGCTTGATGCACCCAAAAGAGTGTATCTTATTTTTCCTTGCACTAAAAAGATCAATTGTAAGTATAGTAGTTAGCAAGGGTCGAGTCCTCAGGGATTGGGTTTTAGTTTATAAGTTGATAGTTTAAAACTTAAATTCAAGAACAATAAAAGAAAAGGGGTTTTTTAAAGCCAGATTTAAACTAAAGTAAATAATAAGAATAAGATGCAAGGCGGTATAACCAGCCAATAAAAATATATATACTAAGCAAGGCGGTATAACCAGCCAATAAAAATATATATACTAAATTAGGCGGTATAACCAGCCAATAAAAATATATATACTAAATTAGGCGGTATAACCAGCCAATAAAAATAAAACAAAATTAATATACAAATTAGGCGGTATAACCAGCCAATAAAAATAAATATACTTTTAAAAATAAGCAAACTAGAAAAGTAAGAAAACAAGTAAGAAGAATCAAAAATGAAAAATATGGTTAAGGTTTCATTCTCCACCACTAGACATCATTAAGAATCAATTTTAGATCTATCAATATCAACCAACTATCAAAGTTAACAACCGTAGATAACAACAAGCTCTGTTATCCCAATCTTTCCTTAGTTTGTCGTTAAATAGAACAAGCTCTCTATTTAATCTCTAACCATCAAACAACCTAGAATAAGCTCTCTAGATTCAATTTAATGGCAGCTTTATGATGAGAAAGATAGGTTGATCTAAGCAACAAACACATAAGCTCGGATTGTTCAACTTAGGTTATGTTCCACTTTGCAATTATTGAAAACTTGACCATAATCATTAATCACAAATTGCCACTTATGAATAGGAAATCAAGACAATTACACGGATCAAGACTCCTAAACTAGCAATAGATAATTATCAAGATCTATCTAGTTGTACACCTAAACAAATCAAGACAACATCATGAACAATTCTTGTAGAAGAACATAAGCAACTTTGATAGAAAATTAATGATAGATAGAATCTGAAAATCAATCACAAAACATGTCTAGGGCTTTGAAATCACCCTCAACCAAATAGAAGTTTAGCCTAGCATAGGCATTATAAACATAAAATTAAATAGAATCTAAGAAGAAAATAAAAGAAAGAAAGAAGAAGAAGAAGAATATTAATTATCCAACCTCTTGCTCTTTCTAAAGAAAAAGAAAACTAGAGAAAATAAAGAAGAAGAAAACTTAGAGAATTTTGTTAAAATGGCTAATATCCTACCAATCTCCAATATGATCCCTTACAATCATCCAAGGCCCTCTATTTATACACATTTTGGAGGGCTAAATGACAAGAGACAAGCTTTACAAATTTCAAAGGTAGGTATATGACGATTTTGATCAGCCAACTTGTTGGTCGATTTCGTCAATATTGGAGGCCTGATCTGATCACATGGTCTTCTAGACAAAGGTTCCCCTATCAGTTACGAAACCATAGCCGTTGTAATCAGCTCATTTGCTGATGTGGTTAAGCAGATATGGGCAAAATACGAAAACATGTCAGCACAGACGTCATTGCACATCAGCCACCTTGATGGTCGATTTCTTCAATATTGGAGGCCTGATCGGATCACATGGTCTTCTAGACAAAGGTTCCCCTATCCGTTACGGAACCATTGCCGTTGGAATCAGCTCATTTGCTGATGTGGTTAAGCAGATATGGGCATAATACGAAAACATGTCAGCACAGACGTCATTGCACATCAGCCAACTTGATGGTCGATTTCTTCAATATTGGAGGCCTGATCTGATCACATGGTCTTCTAGACAAAGGTTACCCTATCAGTTACGGAACCATTGCCGTTGGAATCAGCTCATTTGCTGATGTGGTTAAGCAGATATGGGCATAATACGAAAACATGTCAGCACAGACGTCATTGCACATCAGCCAACTTGATGGTCGATTTCGCTAGGGAAAACGACTCCGTTTTAAGAAGTGTAAAACATGAAAAAGATAGATATGCCTCTTAGCTTTGCATGGATACAAATTTCAGCCTTATTGCTTCAGTGAAACTCGAGATATAGCTGATATGGCAAAAGGTGTCGGAACTGAAACTGAACTGGATTTGCCCTTAATTCTAGTAATCTGAAATCACTCAAAGAAACTTGTGAAAAACACCAAAAT
The DNA here is from genome assembly GCA_030761205.1 of Fremontodendron californicum. Classification (NCBI taxonomy): domain Eukaryota; kingdom Viridiplantae; phylum Streptophyta; class Magnoliopsida; order Malvales; family Malvaceae; genus Fremontodendron; species Fremontodendron californicum. Next base: position 17,769,233 of record JAULJL010000018.1, on the reverse strand, counting down.
ACATAAAAATATAAAAGATCATAAACACAATTAGACTAAACAATAATAACTCGTATTTGACACAAAACATTAATAAAACATAACTAAAAACTATATAATTATACGAGTTATCACACCCCCACACTTAGATTGTTGCTAGTCCCTAGCAACGACTCAATAAAAATAAAATAAGAAAATCTAATCTAATCCATTTTCGTAGGAAATCACGGTGGCACTTAGCATGTGACACAAGCCTTTAAACCCCTAGGTGTCCCTAGTGGACGAGTTTAGTCTCGTGAGGGTTTACTAGAACGATACCCACAAACATTGAAAAACTAAAATATAAATAAACTGCATATACTAAAAATATTTACTCCTAATCCTTTCAATACAAATTAGAGACAATATTTGAACAAGTCTTATAAACTAATCAATAGCTTAAAGAATTTCACAAAAAATCATGCTTGAATGTAAATTGTTTGAGTTAAGCCAATATTAGCATAACATATCTCAATCAAAATATTGCATGTTCAAATTTAATCTCAACTTCTCACATGGGATACCCTCATGATTTTCACTCTTTAAAGTAGTGGTGAAGTGTTTACACTCAATCAATCTCATGAAAACAGTTCTACCATATTCTTGCTTGTCCACCTATTCTCCACTATTTAGATCATACAACTTCATGAATCAAGAGGTCTTTAATCAAGGTTGTAATGGGGCCAAGGGGTTTGTAATGTGGTTGAAGAACAAAAGGATAAAGATATCACAAAGGTTCCAAAGAGTTCATAAAGTTTAGAGATATAAAAAGATCATACAAAGAAACTTCTCAAAACTCTTTACAAGTACATAGTCACCTAGGCCGGATATTCATGTTGGGCCTTTTCTTCATTCTAAACGACTTTGTAACATCTTTTTCTTTTTCCACAAATTCAAGAGATGATTCATATTTTTTTTTTTTTTTACATAGGAATGTATTTGCCAGTATTCCATTTCTTTTTCTCTTGACTTTTCTTTTCTTTTCCCCCCACACTTATTTCTTGTTTCTAACCCAAATTTTTAACTAAAAATATCCCTTGTCTTTGTAACTTGTCTCAAAACATGCTAATTCATCTTTGGAACAAAGGTAAAGATATAAGTATATTTAGGTTAGGGACAAGTTATGGTTACCAAAGAGATAGCTTATTCAATGTAGGCTCAAATTGGTTCACTAAGGGTGTGTTCTCTTGGAACATCAATAAGGGATGGCTGTTTGGCCCTGGCTAAAAATCCTAATGCCTCTATCATATTCATGTTGTCACATGTATCAATATAGTCTCAAACGGTTTAAAGCAAGTTCTAGAGAATCATGTAATCATAAGAGCACTCAAGAAAGAAATTAGATTGATTTGTATAATGCATCAATCATTATAGGCTCAAAAACTCACAAGGATGATTATACAAGTCAGATTAAGTCTAAACATGCTTCTTTCTCAATCAACATATTATATTAACATTGGCTCATAAAAAGGTTGACATCAAGCTCAATTCTCATGAAAATCTTCTTACTAATAAATCTGTTTTAGACTTATGCAATTCATATCTCATCATTGTATTAAAAAGGAACTAAAACTCACAAAAAAAAAAAATAATAATAATAATAAAGAAAAAAAAATAGTAGACAAAAATAAAAGAAATCCTAAATCATTCCCCCCCACACTTAATTCTTACATTGTCCTCAATGTAAGTCTATTAACTCAAATGAAAGAATCATGTGTAAGATAAAAGAACTAATAACATAAGAATAGGAACAACTAAGACTCAAAACAAAACAAACTCATGCATCCTAAATAATCCTAAAATACTAAACAAAAATTAACAAGTAAACATAAAAAGATTAAAATCAAACTGACAAGGTATGTCTCAAGTCTCCCTTACTCAGACCTTGTTCAGAATGAATACTTCTAAATTGCTTAAAACACAACAAACTATTTTTTTTTTTTTTTTTGAAAAGAAAACATCAAACTGACAAGGTATGTCTCAAGTCTCCCTTACTCAGACCTTGTTCAGAATGAATACTTCTTAAATTTTTTTTTTTTTTTTTTTTTTTTATTAAATTAGCAAAATATGTCCCTTACCCCCTACTAAAATATGACATTGTCCCCAATGTCAAATTTTAAAGGTAGAATTTAGGAGATATTACCTGCAGAGGTTGCTAACCACTTATTATAACTGAGACACAACAAGCAAAATGTTAGATAATGTCACAAAGACAAAGTGCAATCCACTCCTTGCTCGTCCATATCTCTTTTTCTTTTTCCGAGCGTTTGCGAAACAACCGTAGTAGATAAACACTCATAAGCTTGGAGCTTTTTGAGTAAATCTTCAATGGTTGTAGCAGAAATTATGGTTCTCCTTGCCTCTGAAAACATGAATCCATTATCCACAGCATTATCTAAATATGAAAGCAAATTACTAAAATAACCATTAATATTAAGCAAACCAATGGGTTTCTTATTTGTGACCAAAGATGACCAAGAAGCCACGCAAGCTATTTCTTCCAATGTACCCAGACCTCCTGGTAAAGCAATGAATGCATCGGCAGAATGGTACATGATTGTTATCCGTTCAGGGACACTCCAGACTTGTATTTCCTTACCCACGGTAGGTCCACAAAAACTTGTGAATAGTTTTGGCACGATTCCTAGAACTGGACTTCCTCCGGCGTGTGCTGCTGTAGCGACTGCTCCCATTAAACCCGTACTACCGCCTCCATAAATCAAGTGGATCTTTTGTTGGGCAAGTATTACTCCAACTCTTATGGCTTCATCAGCGAATATGTTATTTTTCCCTGGATAAGCACCTCCAAAGACACAAATTTTTTTAATGCGCTGGGATGAAGTACTTTCCATTTTTTTTTTTTTTCGAGTGCCTGAAAGAGAATGAGTACATGGTGTAATATATAGAGGACTGAGTAGTGAATCAGACAAGAGTAATAATGTCGCCGAAAGTGTATCTGACCTGTCAGAAGAAAATGTTAACCTAACAAAAGATTTTTGCGTGATTTCAGGAAGAAAATCGAAAAGAGAAGAAAAATCAACCGTAAAAGACAAATAAAAAAAATAAAAAAAACGAGAATAGTTACACAAATCGAACAACACGTAAATTAAACCAAAATAAAGTTATTGCAAATCAAACCAAAAACTGAGAAGTCATTTATTGTAGTTGTGATTGTGGCTCACATCTTCCTCTGGTTTTACGTCCAGAAACGGCTTAAACGCCTTCTATGAGTCGAGGATATGCTTCCCATCCAGTTTTCTTACAAGCTGGCAAACAGGGTCTTTTAACATCAGATTCCCAAGATGTTGCCATTCCCTTTGGAATTGCGGCCATAAATCAAGAATTTCTCTTTGTACGTCTCCACTAGGATGCGTCTCAAGAGAAAGTTGGATATTACCCAAATTCTCCTTACTCAGTCCATCCTTAATGAATTCAATTTTATCATCTCGATTAGAGGACGGAATCCCAATAGAACGACATTTACCGTTACACGTCCATCGTGCACATTTGTGGCAATTTGAACTCATGCGCTTTGCTCGTCGCTTCTTTGCAAAAGTGCTTCTACCTGTACCTGGTAAATGCAAAACAGGAAGATATTCATCTTCACGTACCTTGGCTTCAATTAGCCAACGTATGTCGTCAGGAATCCCTTTGCGCATAAGCATTCTTAATCTTTCAAGTCGAACTTGGTAAAGCTTCAGTAAAATATTTCGAGGAAAAGGAGGAAATCGTTTCTGCAATCTTGTGAGAATATCATCCATCCTGAAAAAGAATGAAAAAAAAAATTGAAAGAGAAATTGGAAGAGAAATTTATATACAATATCAGTTTTGTGGGTAGCTGATGGAACCGATTTAAATAATCACGGAGTACCGTTATCCGCCATTTAACCGGGGTTAAAAAAAAAAAAAAAAAAATTTATATTTACATCTAGTTATTTTCAAAACAAGGATCAAAAAGAAAAACAACATAAAAAAGACTCAAAAACAAAACACTCTAAATAAAATCCTAAATTCTTCCCCCCACACATAATTTTTACATTGTCCTCAATGTAATGCTATTATCCCCCAATGCAAGAATTATATGTAAGAGAAAAGAACTATTAAACAAAAGAAAAGAAAAACAATAAAAGATAGAATGATGGAGAGTAAGGAATATGCAAATCTGATATAATAGATGTTCTCCATCCTTTTGGGTTGCCTCTCCAAGAAGCGCTTGGTTTATTGTCCTCAGCTTGACTTAGACCCATGCCATTATTATTCAACATACTTTGGCTCAAAAAGTGGAAACTCCTCCACATCTTGTATTGGAAAGTTCTCATAGTAAGGCTTCAATCTATGACCATTCACTTTGAATGCCTTATCTGTTTTCGGGCTTTGGATTTCAACTGCACCATGAGTAAATACATTAGTAATAACAAAAGGTCCAACCCAACGAGAACGTAACTTACCTGGATATAACTTAAGGCGTGAATGGAAGAGAAGAACTTTTTGTCCAACAACAAATTCTTTTCTTGATATCATCTTGTCATGGAATGCCTTAGTTTTTTCCTTGTAAATCCTAGAATTCTGATAGGCATCATTCCTTATCTCCTCTAATTCTTGTAGGTCAAGTTTTCTTTTCTTTCCTATCTCATCCATCTCCATGTTGCATTGTTTGATAGCCCAATATGATTTATGTTCCAATTCAACCGGAAGATGACAAGGCTTACCATAAACAAGTCGATAAGGAGACATACCAATGGGTGTCTTATATGCTGTCCTATAAGCCCAAAGTGCATCATCAAGTCGTGAACTCCAATCCTTCCTATTTGGATTAACTGTCTTTTCAAGGATGGACTTAACTTCTCGGTTTGACACTTCAGCTTGCCCACTAGTTTGAGGATGATATGAGGTGGAGACCTTGTGTGTGATGTTATACTTCCTCAAAAGTGCTTCCATAGTCCTATTGCAAAAGTGAGTACCTCTATCGCTGATTATGGCCTTTGGCGTTCCAAACCTAGCAAAGATATTAGTCTTGACAAAATCTGAAACAACTTTAGAGTCATTAGTCCTAGTGGATTTTGCTTCCACCCACTTTGAAACATAATCAACGGCAAGTAAAATATAAAGATTACCAAAAGAAGGAGGAAAAGGTCCCATGAAATCCATGCCCCATACATCAAAAATTTCAACAATAAGTATTGGAGTTTGAGGCATTTGATTTCTAGCACCTAAGTTACCAGTTCTTTGGCAACGATCACATGACTTGCAAAAGAGGTATGCATCTTTGAATATGGTAGGCCAATAAAATCCAGAATCAAGAACTTTCATGGCTGTTCTTTTGGATCCAAAGTGTCCTCCACATGCATAAGAGTGACAAAAGGTGAGAATAGATTGAAATTCAGTTTTGAGTACACACCTTCTTATAATCTGATCGGAGCAATGCTTCCAAAGGTATGGATCATCCCATATGTAGTATTTGGCATCACTCTTGATCTTATTTCTTTGAGCTTGTGTCAACTCTTGTGGCAACTTCTTGGTAACTAAGTAATTAACAATATCAGCATACCAAGGAGTTGTTGTTCTTATAAAAAGAAGTTGCTCATCCGGAAAGTTCTCATTCAAGGGTAGTGCATCATCTTCATGAACTAAACGGCTAAGATGGTCCGCAACCAAGTTGTCACTACCTCTCTTATCTTTTATCTCCAAATCAAACTCTTGTAAGAGAAGTATCCATCTGATCAACCTTGGTTTGGCCTCCTTCTTAGTGAGTAAGTACCTAAGGGCTGCATGGTCAGAAAATACAATTACTTTAGTACCAATTAAATAAGATCGAAATTTTTCTAAAGCAAATACAACAGCCAAAAGTTCTTTTTCAGTAGTGGAATAGTTCAATTGAGCATCATTAAGAGTCCGGGAGGCATAATAAATGGCATGTGAGGCTTTGCCAACCCGTTGGCCCAAAACAGCTCCAATGGCATAGTCACTAGCATCACACATGATTTCAAAAGGTATATTCCAATCTGGTGGTTGCATGATAGGAGCTGATGTCAAGAGTCCCTTCAATGTTTCAAACGCCTCTTTGCATTTATCATCAAAGTGGAAAACCACATCTTTTTGTAGTAGCTTGCAAAGAGGTAATGTGATCTTTGAGAAGTCTTTGATAAATCTCCTATAGAAACCTGCATGTCCAAGAAAAGAACGAACCTCTCTCACATTTGTGGGAGGTGGTAAAGAATGCATAATATCTATTTTAGATTTATCAACCTCCATCCCTCTAGAAGAAATAACATGACCCAAAACTATTCCTTGTTTTACCATAAAGTGACATTTTTCCCAATTCAAAACAAGGTTAGTTTCCATGCATCTTTCAAGTACAAGTGTAAGGTTCTCTAGACATCTATCAAAAGAATCACCATAGACACTAAAATCATCCATAAACACTTCTATGATATTCTCTACATAATCTGAAAATATGCTAACCATACACCTTTGGAATGTAGCTGGTGCATTACAAAGACCAAATGGCATACGCCGGTATGCAAAAGTACCAAATGGACATGTGAATGTTGTTTTCTCTTGGTCCTCCGGAGCAATGGCTATCTGATTATAACCTGAAAAACCATCAAGAAAACAATAATGAGAATGGCCAGCTAACCTTTCAAGCATTTGATCAATAAAAGGTAAAGGAAAGTGGTCTTTGCGAGTTGTGGTATTAAGTTTACGATAATCAATACAAACTCGCCATCCTGTTTGAATCCTAGTAGGAACAAGTTCATTCTCATTATTTGTTACCACCGTTACACCTGATTTCTTTGGAACCACTTGGACTGGGCTCACCCATTTGCTATCCGAGATAGGATAGATCACTCCAACATCTAGGAGCTTCAGTATCTCCTTTTTCACAACCTCCATCATAGGAGGGTTCAATCTCCTTTGTGCTTCTCTTGTTGGTTTAGACCCTTCCTCTAACAAAATCCGGTGCATGCACATGGATGGGCTTATTCCCTTGATATCGGCAATTGTCCAACCAATTGCTGTTTTATGCTCTCTAAGCACCCGGATAAGTCGCTCTTCTTGCAAAGGTGTGAGCTCTTTGGCAATGATGACAGGTAGTGTGTCCTTTTCCCCTAAGAACAAATATTTCAAGTGGTTCGGTAGTGGTTTCAATTCTAAAGTTGGTGCCTGCAAAATGGAAGGTAGAAGTTTCTCATTAGATAAAGGCAAATCAATAAATGAAACATCAAACCTTGCATCTTTAGGTTGCAGCGAGTGTAAAGATTCTAGTGCCCCTTCCACCTGGTCACTCAAGGCTAGTTTAGCATTCCCCATTCCGAGATGGTTGCTAAGGACTATTTCCACACTATCTTCACCATCTAGCTCATAAGCTTGCTGCACTAGTGAGTCAATTATATCAATATTAAAAACAGAATGCACATCACTAGGATATCTCATGGCCTCAAAAATGTTAAAGCGAATTATTTCACCATCAAATTCCATAGTTAAAGTGCCATCATGTACATCTATTTTAGTTCTTGCTGTTTTCAAGAATGGTCTCCCTAATAGAATAGGTGTGGGATTAGAAGACATTTCATCTTCCATCTCAATAACATAAAAGTCAGCGGGAAAAACCAATTCATTAACCTGTACAAGAACGTCTTCTACAACTCCTCTTGGATAAGTGTTAGAACGGTCAGCAAGTTGTATTATAACACCGGTTTCCTCTAATGGTCCTAGATTCAATGAAGCATAAATTGAATATGGCATGACATTAATAGATGCCCCTAGATCTAGCATAGCACGCTCAAACCTGGTGTTGCCTATCTTACAAGGAATGGTAAACATACCTGGATCCTTGCATTTAGGTGGGAGTTTCTTTTGAAGAACAGCTGACACATTCTCCCCTACACTTACCTTTTCATTCCATTTCAACTTCCGTTTAGATGTGCACAACTCTTTTAGGAACTTGGCATATCTTGGCACTTGCTTGATAGCATCTAGTAAAGGAATGTTCACCTCTACTTTCCGGAAGGTTTCCAAAATTTCCTTCTCTTGCTCCTCCTTCTTGGACTTTGCTAACCTACTAGGAAAAGGTGGAGGAGTTATATAAGAAGGAAAAGATGGTTTAGGAATTACCTTTTTTAGTGGCTCGTTGGGATGTGAAGAGGATGCCATGGTATTGTTCTCCCCTTGAGCACTATCATTTTGTGGTTTCTCTAGCTGTTTCCCACTTCTTAAATTTATAGCATTGGCATTCTCTCTTGGATTCACTATGGTTTGGGAAGGTAATTTCCCAGAATCCCTTGCTTGCATTTGACTCATGGTTGTTGCCAATTGCCCTATTTGAGTCTCCAAATTTCGAATACTTGTCTTTGTTTCCTGTTGAAATTGAATTTTATTAGTAGAAAGAGCTTTAACAAGATCTTCAAGAGAAGTACCTGAATTTTGGGTGGGTGGTAGTTGTTGTCGGGTTTGGTATGGTTGTTGCACTCTTTGCTGAAAACCCGGTGGCCTGTGGTCAAATGGTGGAGGAATAGTTTGTGATTGGTTCCCTCCATAATTGAAGTTTGGATGATCCCTCCATCCTGGATTGTATGTGTTTGAGTAGGGATCATATTTCCTTGATTGGTTTTGAAATCCACCCATGGCATTCACATGTTCATTGGTATCCTCTTGAAGTGTTGGACACATATCAGTTTGGTGCCCTATGTTTGAACATATGCCACAAGCCTTTATTTGTTGTATTTTACCTACAGCCAATTGTTGAACAAGAGAAGTCAGTTTATCAAATTTTTGTTCAAGGGATGATATACTTACCTCATTAACTCTCTTGGATTGTGGTGGTGGATCTTGTCTCATTGAGAACTGTTGAGAATTGGCTGCCATGTTGGAGATTAATGTTCTAGCAGCCCTGGGAGTCTTATCAACTAGAGCTCCCCCACTAGCGGCATCTATCATACTTCTCTCCATGGGCATGAGACCTTCATAGAAGTATTGGATGAGAAGTTGTTCACTTATCTGATGGTGTGGACATGATGCACAAAGTTTCTTGAACCTCTCCCAATATTCATATAAGGACTCTCCGTTGTATTGCCGAATCCCACATATCTCTTTCCTAATGTTGGCAGCCTTAGATGCTGGGAAATACCTTTCCAAGAATGCTTTCTTCAAATCATTCCATGTAGTGATGGTCCCGGATGGTAGATAGTAGAGCCATTCCTTTGCTGAATCAGCTAGAGAGAATGGGAAGGCTCTCAACTTAACTTGCTCTTCCGTGACCCCTGTTGGTCTCATGCTTGAGCAAACTACATGGAATTCCTTGAGGTGCTTATTTGGATCCTCTCCTGCAAAACCATGAAAAGTTGGGAGAAGATGAATCAAACCAGATTTTAATTCAAAAGCTACCTCAAGATTAGCATATTCAATGCATAATGGTTGTTGACCCAAGTCCGGAGCGGCTAGCTCCTTGAGAGTTCGGTTGTCAGCTGCTGCCATCTCTCCTTGCTTCTCTTGGATGTTTTGGATCAACTCCTCAATTGGTTGTTGGTGAGAAGTTATAAATTCCCGAATTTTCCTAAGTCGTAAGTCTTCTTCGGGGGCTTGGAACATTCACTAATAAAAAAAAAATAAGAAAGTAAATAATTAGAACAGAAAATAAGAATAAACCAATAAACTAATAAACTAAAGAAAGCAATCCCCGGCAACGGCGCCAAAAATTTGATGCACCCAAAAGAGTGTATCTTATTTTTCCTTGCACTAAAAAGATCAATTGTAAGTATAGTAGTTAGCAAGGGTCGAGTCCTCAGGGATTGGGTTTTAGTTTATAAGTTGATAGTTTAAAACTTAAATTCAAGAACAATAAAAGAAAAGGGGTTTTTTAAAGCCAGATTTAAACTAAAGTAAATAATAAGAATAAGATGCAAGGCGGTATAACCAGCCAATAAAAATATATATACTAAGCAAGGCGGTATAACCAGCCAATAAAAATATATATACTAAATTAGGCGGTATAACCAGCCAATAAAAATATATATACTAAATTAGGCGGTATAACCAGCCAATAAAAATAAAACAAAATTAATATACAAATTAGGCGGTATAACCAGCCAATAAAAATAAATATACTTTTAAAAATAAGCAAACTAGAAAAGTAAGAAAACAAGTAAGAAGAATCAAAAATGAAAAATATGGTTAAGGTTTCATTCTCCACCACTAGACATCATTAAGAATCAATTTTAGATCTATCAATATCAACCAACTATCAAAGTTAACAACCGTAGATAACAACAAGCTCTGTTATCCCAATCTTTCCTTAGTTTGTCGTTAAATAGAACAAGCTCTCTATTTAATCTCTAACCATCAAACAACCTAGAATAAGCTCTCTAGATTCAATTTAATGGCAGCTTTATGATGAGAAAGATAGGTTGATCTAAGCAACAAACACATAAGCTCGGATTGTTCAACTTAGGTTATGTTCCACTTTGCAATTATTGAAAACTTGACCATAATCATTAATCACAAATTGCCACTTATGAATAGGAAATCAAGACAATTACACGGATCAAGACTCCTAAACTAGCAATAGATAATTATCAAGATCTATCTAGTTGTACACCTAAACAAATCAAGACAACATCATGAACAATTCTTGTAGAAGAACATAAGCAACTTTGATAGAAAATTAATGATAGATAGAATCTGAAAATCAATCACAAAACATGTCTAGGGCTTTGAAATCACCCTCAACCAAATAGAAGTTTAGCCTAGCATAGGCATTATAAACATAAAATTAAATAGAATCTAAGAAGAAAATAAAAGAAAGAAAGAAGAAGAAGAAGAATATTAATTATCCAACCTCTTGCTCTTTCTAAAGAAAAAGAAAACTAGAGAAAATAAAGAAGAAGAAAACTTAGAGAATTTTGTTAAAATGGCTAATATCCTACCAATCTCCAATATGATCCCTTACAATCATCCAAGGCCCTCTATTTATACACATTTTGGAGGGCTAAATGACAAGAGACAAGCTTTACAAATTTCAAAGGTAGGTATATGACGATTTTGATCAGCCAACTTGTTGGTCGATTTCGTCAATATTGGAGGCCTGATCTGATCACATGGTCTTCTAGACAAAGGTTCCCCTATCAGTTACGAAACCATAGCCGTTGTAATCAGCTCATTTGCTGATGTGGTTAAGCAGATATGGGCAAAATACGAAAACCTGTCAGCACAGACGTCATTGCACATCAGCCACCTTGATGGTCGATTTCTTCAATATTGGAGGCCTGATCTGATCACATGGTCTTCTAGACAAAGGTTCCCCTATCCGTTACGGAACCATTGCCGTTGGAATCAGCTCATTTTCTGATGTGGTTAAGCAGATATGGGCATAATACGAAAACATGTCAGCACAGACGTCATTGCACATCAGCCAACTTGATGGTCGATTTCTTCAATATTGGAGGCCTGATCTGATCACATGGTCTTCTAGACAAAGGTTACCCTATCAGTTACGGAACCATTGCCGTTGGAATCAGCTCATTTGCTGATGTGGTTAAGCAGATATGGGCATAATACGAAAACATGTCAGCACAGACGTCATTGCACATCAGCCAACTTGATGGTCGATTTCGCTAGGGAAAACGACTCCGTTTTAAGAAGTGTAAAACATGAAAAAGATAGATATGCCTCTTAGCTTTGCATGGATACAAATTTCAGCCTTATTGCTTCAGTGAAACTCGAGATATAGCTGATATGGCAAAAGGTGTCGGAACTGAAACTGAACTGGATTTGCCCTTAATTCTAGTAATCTGAAATCACTCAAAGAAACTTGTGAAAAACACCAAAATACATAAAAATATAAAAGATCATAAACACAATTAGACTAAACAATAATAACTCGTATTTGACACAAAACATTAATAAAACATAACTAAAAACTATATAATTATACGAGTTATCACCGCTGAAACCCCTGTTACCACCATATCCAAAGTGGTATAATCCAAATGCAAGATGTGATTATCACTGTGGAATTGCTGGCCATAGCATTGAAGACTGTATAGCCTTCAAAAAGAAAGTGCAATCTCTTATAGAGATCAAGTGGATCGATCCAACGACTCTGATTGATAAAAGGCTGGGAAAGCGTAATTAGAATTGGGAGATTTACGTCAATGATGTAGAAAGACTTCGGTCTGATATGATGTAGTAGGATTTCACTTTTTCAGTTTTCGGCTCTTATAGCCTTAGGATGCTAGGAATAATAAAGTGCTTGTAAAGATAGTTTTAACCACTACTCAAATTTTGTAAAACATGGTTTATACTATTGTGAACGTTGATATGGGAATGAATTGACTATGCTTCAAATTTATGAGATGTTGATGATTAAGTTCCTCCGATTCTTATTTCCTCCGTGATATCTTCCCCTTTGCATTTTGCATCCGATCAATTATTTGTCATACTATACATTCATACATGTATCATGTTAGCATCAGGTTGCATTCATGCATTCATAATCAGCATGATTTTTCTGTATATATCCATGCATTAATTTGCTTATTCTTTACATGCATCATGTTGACTTTGGGTTGTATTCATGACAAACATAGTCAGCATGATTTCTCTGTATATGCTCATGCATTAATTTGTCATATTAACATTAGGATGCATTCATGACACACATGGTCAGCATGATTTTCTTTGTATATACTTTGTATCAATCATTCATTGTTTACATGCATCATAATTGACATCGTGTTGCATTCATAGTGTATATGATCATTCATTGGGAAATACGCTGAAATATACATGATCATTCATTGTATATATCCATTCGTTGATTTGTTTATTCTTTGCTTGCAACATGTTGGCATCGTGATTGCATTTATTACATATATGGTCAGCATGTTTCCACTGTATCATATTGTTTAGGCTTCACGTGCATCAAATTGCATTCATGGCTCATTCATCATGACACTCACTTTTGGGGGAATAAAACAGAAGTTAGATTGGCTTTAAGAGTCTTTGAAAGAATTTCCATTTCAAATCAGAGATATAAGAAGTACTGAATACCCTTTTAAAACAGGCTAGTGCTATGGAGAATGAACAAGTTGTCCGAATGGAAAGAATGGAAAGGGTACAAGAAGAATTGCGAGAACAACTGGCAAAGTCTCAAGCAGAATCTAAAGATAAGATGACTAAATTGACGGAGCTAATGTCCACCGTAATGAAGGGATACACTGAAAACTTGGCCGCCAGAGAAGGGTTAGAGGCACGAAAGGGTCAGAATGAGGTCGTAATGATGGATGCCCAGAACACAGTTAACCCCGTCAATGTCTTAAATTCAGATGATCCAGCTAAATAGGCAAAGTTGAAAATGGTTAATGAGGTAGAGTTGGCAGATTCCCAAGGGAAATATAAGAAGCTAGATGAAAGGCTCCGGGCAATAGTAAATACAGACATATTCAGGAGTGTGGATGCAAAAGAACGATGTTTGGTCCTCGATTTAGTCATTCCTCGTAAGTTCAAGATCCCTGACATTTAAAATATGATGGGACGACTGATCCGTCAGCCCACATCAATATGTTCTGCCAAAAGATGACAAGTCATATAGATAATGCGAAGCTTCTGATTCACTACTTTCAGGATAGCCTCAACTGGTCCGCAATTAGGTGGTATAGTCAATTGAGCAAGGATCAGATTCGCTCTTGGAATGATTTGGCTAGGGCTTTTCTAAACCAGTACAAGCATATGAGTGACAGGACACCTGATCGTCTCACTTTGCAAAATATTGAGAAAAGAGCTACTGAGAGCTTTAAAGAGTATGCTCAAAGGTGGAGGAACAAGTCTACCCAAGTACAACCACCTTTGACACAAAAGGAAATCACCATCCTTTTTGTGAATACACTGCAGGCTTCGTACTATGATAGACTCGTCGACAATTCTTGAAGAATTTTGTAGATATGGTAATCTCAGGTGAGATGATTGAGAATGCTATCAAGAATGGGAAACTTGAAGGAGAAGGAACATCCAATGCCGAGAGAAATAAGGCACCTAGAAATAAAGAGGAAAATGTCCAAGCTATGGGAGATTTCGTCCCATATTCCCAATTTCCCTCATACCAATCATGTTACCCTACTGAGGTATCTCCAAGCCTTTATTTGTATCTACCAACCCAAGCACCTAATCCTATACCAGCCCTTGCAACAAGGCCTACTTCCGAAAAATGACCGCGGGACAACCAAGAAAGAATTCCAATCCCCATCATTGACCTGCTGCCATTACTAATAAAGAATCAGTACCTTACCCCGATACCTTTGAAAATAGCTCTGAATCCATCAGCGAGGAGTTATGACCCTGATAGCAAGTGTGATTATCACCTGGGGGTAGTTGGGCATTCAACTGAAAAATACAGACAATTGAAGGAAAAGATTGAAAGTCTTTTCTGCGATAGTATTTTGACACCGGAGCTTATCAATCAGTGGAAGGCCGTGATAACTCGTATAATTATATAGTTTTTAGTTATGTTTTATTATTGTTTTGTGTCAAATACGAGTTATTATTGCTTAGTCTAATTGTGTTTATGATCTTTTATATTTTATGTAATTTGGTGTTTTTCACGAGTTTCTTTGAGTGATTTCAGATTACTAGGTTAAATCAAGAATTAAGGGCAAATCCAGTTCAGTTCCAGTTCCGACACCTTTTGCCATATCAGCCATATCTGGAGTTTCACTGAAGCATTAAGGCTGAAAATTTTACAGTGCAAAGTTAAGAGGCATATCTATCTTTTTCATGCTTTACACTTCTTGAAACGGAGTCGTTTTCCCTAGCGAAATCAACCATCAAGTTGGCTGATGTGCAATGACGTCTGTGCTGACAAGTTTTCGTATTTTGATCATATCTTCTGATTCACATCAGCAAATTAGCTGATTCCAATGGCTATGGATCACAAACTGATAGGGGAACATTTTTCTAGAAGACCATTTGATCAGATCAAGCCTCCAACATTGACAAAATCAACCATCAAGCTGGCTGATCAGAATTGTCATACAATATGACGAAAATTGTTAGAAAAATGCACCCACCTATTATACCTACCTTTGAAATTTATAAAGCTTGTCTCTTGTCATTTAGCTCTCCAAAATGTGTATAAATAGAGGGCCTTGGATGATTGTAAGAGTATCATTATACATTGGTAGGATATTAGCCATTGTAATAAAATTCTCTAAGTTTTCTTCTTCTTTCCTTTCTCTAGTTTTCTTTTTTTATTTACTTATGCTTCTCACATTTCTTTTCATTTTATTCATATCTATTATGTGTTGCTAATCATATTGTTGAGGTGATGAGGTGAAGCTCTTGGTAAATGCTAAGGTTAGTCTCTTAAACATGAGCTAAAATGAATCATCATTTATAAACACTAGTATAGATAATATTTTCTTTTGGTTTAAAATCATACTTGCAAAGTAGGGATCTTGATTCATTATTGACAATGAAAATGACACAGTAAATGCTTGGTTTCATAACCTTGATTTGTTGTAGACATATACCTTAGCATAAGGAATGCTTGGACTCTTTTTATGAGTTTTGAGGACACCAAATGAACATAATATCATATGCTATGGACGTTGGACAATTTGGACTGAATTGCTAAACCTTCCGATTGGAATCTCCCTTATGTGTGAATTTCAATTGTGTAATAAAACAAGATTAATCTTAGCATAACACCAAGAGTGGATTCTCTAACCTCAATATCTTTTCTTATTGTTTTGTTTATATCGTGTTTAATTTCTTTTATGTTGTTTTGTTTATTTTGTTCTCTAATATCTTGTTTATCTTGTTTTGTTGTTGATTCCTTAATATCTTGTTTACTTTCTTTTTCTTATATATTTATAAACTTATACTTACTAATACGCTTTCTTGTGGTTCGACCTCGGACACCCGAGAATTTATTACTTGAACATAACCTGCACTTGGGTTTACAACTCTTAATTGAGTCTCCATCAAGTTTTTGGCGCCGTTGCCGGGGAGGCAATACTAAGTATATAAGTTTATAAGTATATTTATTTTTATTGGCTGGTTATACCGCCTAATTTTCTATATATTTATATTTATATTGTAAAGTTTATATTTATATAAATATATTATCTGTATATTAACTTTGTTTTATGCTTGTTTGGCGACGTGATTTTAGATCTCGTCGTTTAGTTAGATTTTATTGTGAAACTTTTTCAGGTAATCTTTCTAATACAACTCCTACCATGGCTGACAATGAAAGTGTTCATGCTGAAGATGAGAACAGACAAGTACGCACCATGCGTGACTACTTGCAACCAACTCGAAGCTCATCACCCTCTTGTTTTATTTTTCCTCTCAATGCAAACAACTTTCGTTTTAAACCAGGTATGATAGCTTTGCTTCCAAATTTCCATGGGTTAGAATCGGAAAGTGCTTACTCATTTCTAAAAGACTTCGAAGATGTATGTGTCACCTTTAATGACCAACAATGTACAAATGAAATTGTCAAGCTAAAATTATTTCCTTTTTCTTTAAAAGATAAAGCAAAAATTTGGCTTCATAATTTAAAACCAAGGTCAATTGGCACATGGCAAGAATTACAAACTGAGTTTCTAAAGAAATTTTTTCCAGCACATAAAACTACTGCTTTGAAAAGACAGATTCAAAATTTCAATCAAAATCAAAATGAAGCATTTTTTCAGTGCTGGGAGCGTTTTAAAGATTTGTTAAGTTCTTGTCCACATCATGGTTTTGAAAAATGGCATCTTATTAGTTTCTTTTATGAAAGTTTAACTCCCGAAACTAAACAATTTGTTGAAACAATGTGTAACGGTGAGTTTCTAGAAAAAGAACCTGAAGAAGCCTTTGACTACTTAGACCATTTGGCAGATAACTCTCAAGCCTGGCACACAGATAATTCCTCTGAAAGTTCCAATGGATCTAATCTTGTTTCTAACAGAGGTAAATATCATTTTAGTCAAGAAGATGAGATAAAAGCTAAAGTAGCTAATTTGGCTAGAAAGATTGAAGCCATGGAACTTAGAGAAGTAAAAGAAGTCAAAACGGTTAAAAATAAAGAAAGTTGTGGAATTTGTGAAATCATGGGACACCCCACTTCTGAATGTCCAAACATTCCCATTCTTAAAGAAGCGTTGCATGATCAAGTAAATTCCATAAACACATTTAAAAAGCCTTTTCCTTCTCCTTACTCTGAAACGTATAACCCTGAATGGAGAAATCATCCCAACTTCAGTTGGCGGAATAATAATCATGTTCAGGTACCACAATCTCAAAAGCCGGGCAACACTTTTTCCTATCAACCTTCACGTGTACAAACCTTGGAAGAGACATTGCAAGCATTCATGCAAACACAAGCAAATGTGAATAACCAAACTTCACAGGACATCAATGAGATCAAAAACACCTTGTCCACATTGACAGCTTCATTACGCACTCAAGAAAAAGGTAAGTTTCCTGCTCAACCTCAGCCTAACCCTTCTACTCAATGTCTTGTTTCTTGCTCCAATGAAACTCAACAGGAAAATGCCAGTTCTATCACAACTCTTCGAAGTGGAAAGGCAATTGACAAAAACATTCCATCAAAAGACCAAGATCCTCCTTCCCCTCCGAAAAGTAATGGTAAGGATGATGGTAAGTCTGAACTTCTTGAAAATTTGGACAAAGAAAAAAGTATGCATCCTGCTCCTTTTCCTCAAAGGTTGCAAACAATAAAGAATTTGAATCAAAATGCAGAAATTTATGAACTTTTCAAACAAGTTGAGATTAACATTCCTTTATTGGATGCAATCAAACAAGTTCCATCTTATGCTAAATTTTTGAAGGACATGTGCACAGTTAAAAGGAAACATAATGTACAAAAGAAAGCATTTCTGACGGAAAGTGTGAGCTCAATCATTCAGCACTTTACTCCACCAAAATTCAAAGATCCTGGATGTCCAACAATCTCATGCATCATTGGAAACACTAGAATAGAACGTGCATTGCTTGATCTTGGTGCTAGTGTTAATCTTTTGCCTTTTTCTGTTTATCAACAGTTAGGTTTAGGTGAACTCAAGGAAACACCTGTTACACTTCAACTAGCTGATCGTTCTGTAAAAATTCCTCGAGGGATAGTTGAAGATGTTTTGGTTCAAATTGATAATTTTTACTTCCCTGTTGATTTTATTGTTTTGGACACACATCCTGTTTCAAATCCAAATGTTCAAATTCCTGTTATATTAGGCCGTCCATTTCTTGCAACTTCTAATGCTCTGATAAATTGCAGGAATGGTATTTTGAACATTTCTTTTGGAAATATGACTTTAGAATTAAATGTGTTCAACATTTGCAAGCAACCTGGTGATGATTCAGAAGTACATGAAGTGGATTTCATTGAAGAACTTGTTCATGATCATCTCACCACTACCACATTCCGTGATCCTTTAGAAGCTTATTTAATTGAATGTGAGTTTGATAATGCTTCAGAAATTTCACACACTGATTCTTTGTTAAATTCTTTTCAGGATAAGCATTGTTGGAAACAAAAGTTTGAGGAACTTCCATCACTCACAAATGTCACTATACCATCAACTATTGAACTACCCAAGCTGGATTTAAAACCATTGCCATCCGAGCTAAAATATTCCTTTTTGGGTGAGAATGAAACTTTTCCAGTCATAATTTCTTCACATCTTGATGAACTACAAGAAGGAAAAATTCCTTCTCAATGGAGCCCCCAAGATAAAAGGAAGTTTCTGAATGAGGTAAAGAAGTTCTATTGGGATGACCCTTACTTGTTCAAATATTGTCTTGATCAGATTTTTCGAAGATGCATTCCCGACAATGAGGTAAGTAGTGTAATTAAGTTTTGTCATTCCGAGGCATGTGGTGGTCATTTTTCATCAAAGAAAACTGCTGCAAAAATTTTACAGTGTGGATTTTACTGGCCAACTTTATTCAAAGATGCACATAATTTTTGCAAGTCATGTGAAAGTTGTCAAAAATTAGGTTCCATTTCGAAAAGAAACATGATGTCTTTGAACCCAATTCTTGTAATTGAAATTTTTGACTGTTGGGGTATTGATTTCATGGGACCATTTCCACCATCTTTTGGTTTCTTATACATTTTAGTTGCAATAGATTATGTTTCAAAGTGGATAGAGGCAATTCCATGTCGAAATAATGATCACAAAACAGTGATTGAATTTTTAAAAGAAAATATTTTGAGTCGATTTGGAATTCCTCGATCTATCATAAGTGATGGGGGAACACATTTTTGCAACAAGGTTTTTGAAACATTAATGAAGAAATATGCCATTACACACAAAGTTGCAACCCCTTATCACCCGCAGACAAATGGACAGGTAGAATTAGCAAATAGGGAGATTAAACAAATTTTGGAAAAGACGGTTAATCCAAATCGCAAAGATTGGTCTCTTAGACTTAACGATGCATTATGGGCCTATCGAACAACTTTTAAAACAACATTGGACATGTCTCCTTATAGGCTAGTTTATGGAAAACCTTGTCATTTACCTATGGAACTTGAGCATAAAGCATATTGGGCCATTAAAATGTTCAACTCAAACCTTGATGACGCTTCTAATTTACGGAAATTACAAATAAATGAACTTGAGGAACTCAGAAATGATGCATATGAGAATTCTAAAATTCACAAAGAAAGAACTAAAGCCTTTCATGACAAGTTAATTTCAAGAAAAATATTTGATGTTGGGCAAAAAGTTCTACTTTATAATTCTAGACTTCACATATTTCCTGGTAAGTTGAGATCAAGATGGACTGGCCCATTTGTGGTTAAGCATGTGTATCATTATGGAGCAGTTGACATTGAGAATCCTCAAAATGGTAACGTATTCAAGGTAAATGGACAAAGACTCAAACTCTTTTTGGAAAATCATGTTACTCAAGAAGAGGTTGTTTTTCTTTCTGATCCTTGTTTTGAAAATAACTAGATGTAAATATAATTTTTTTTTAACCCCGGTTAAATGGCGGATAACGGTACTCCGTGATTATTTAAGTCGGTTCCATCAGCTACCCACAAAACTGATATTGTATATAAATTTCTCTTCCAATTTCTCTTTCATTTTTTTTCTTCAGGATGGATCATATTCTCAAAAGATTGCAGAAACGATTCCCTCCTTTTCCTCGAAATATTTTACTGAAGCTTTACCAAGTTCGATTTGAAAGATTAAGAATGCTTATGCACAAAGGGATTCCTGAAGACATACGTTGGATAAATGAAGCCAAGGTACGTGAAGATGAATATCTTCCTGTTTTGCATTTACCAGGTACAGGTAGAAGCACTTTTGCAAAGAAGCGACGAGCAAAGCGCATGAGTTCAAATTGCCACAAATGTGCACGATGGACGTGTAACGGTAAATATCGTTCTATTGGGATTCCGTCCTCTAATCGAGATGATAAAATTGAATTCATTAAGGATGGACTGAGTAAGGAGAATTTGGGTAATATCCAACTTTCTCTTGAGACGCATCCTAGTGGAGACGTACAAAGAGAAATTCTTGATTTATGGCCGCAATTCCAAAGGGAATGGCAACATCTTGGGAATCTGATATTAAAAGACCCTGTTTGCCAGCTTGTAAGAAAACTGGATGGGAAGCATATCCTCGACTCATAAAAGGCGTTTAAGCCGTTTCTGGATGTAAAACCAGAGGAAGATGTGAGCCACAATCACAACTACAATAAATGACTTATCAGCTTTTGGTTTAATTTGCAATAACTTCATTTCGGTTTAATTTACGTGTTGTTCGATTTGTGTAATTATTCTCGTTTTTTTTTTTTTTTTTTGCATTGGTCTTTTACGGTTGATTTTTCTTCTCTTTTTGATTTTCTTCCTGAAATCACGCAAAAATCTTTTCTTAGGTTAACATTTTCTTCTGACAGGTCAAATACACTTTCGGCGACATTATTACTCTTGTCTGATTCACTACTCAGTCCTCTATATATTACACCATGTACTCATTCTCTTTCAGGCACTCGAAAAAAAAAATGGAAAGTACTTTGTCCCAGCGCATTGAAAAAATTTGTGTCTTTGGAGGTGCTTATCCAGGGAAAAATAAAATATTCGCTGATGAAGCCATAAGAGTTGGAGTAATACTTGCCCAACAAAAGATCCAGTTGATTTATGGAGGCGGTAGTACGGGTTTAATGGGAGCAGTCGCTACAGCAGCACACGCTGGAGGAAGTCAAGTTCTAGGAATCGTGCCAAAACTATTCACAGGTTTTTGTGGACCTACCGTGGGTAAGGAAATACAAGTCTGGAGTATCCCTGAACGGATGACAATCATGTACCATTCTGCCGATGCATTCATTGCTTTACCAGGAGGTCTGGGTACATTGGAAGAAATAGCTTGCGTGGCTGCTTGGTCATCTTTGGTCACAAATAAGAAACCCATTGGTTTGCTTAATATTAATGGTTATTTTAGTAATTTGCTTTCATATTTAGATAATGCTGTGGAAAATGGATTCATGTTTTCAGAAGCAAGGAGAACCATAATTTCTGCTACAACCATTGAAGATTTACTCAAAAAGCTCCAAGCTTACGAGTATTTACCTGCTACGGTTGTTTCGTAAACGCTCGGAAAAAGAAAAAGAGATATGGACGAGCAAGGAGTGGATTGCACTTTGTCTTTGTGACATTATCTAACATTTTGTTTGTTGTGTCTCAGTTATAATAAGTGGTTAGCAACCTCTGCAGGTAATATCTCCTAAATTCTACCTTTAAAATTTGACATTGGGGACAATGTCATATTTTAGTAGGGGGTAAGGGACATATTTTGCTAATTTGTAAAAATAAAAAAAAATGTTGTGTTTTAAGCCATTTAGAAGTATTCATTCTGAACAAGGTCTGAGTAAGGGAGACTTGAGACATACCTTGTCAGTTTGATTTAATCTTTTCAAAAAAAAAAAAAAACACTATCTGGTCCGTTTATTATCTGCATGTTTTTTACTACTTTCGTGTATGTATTTTTTTTTTGAGTATTAGTATAATCTTGGCAAGCATGTGGATAAAGCAATAGAGTTACAAAGGCTTTGATTAAGTTATCTAGGTTATTTTCAATTTGGTTTTCTGAAAATTGAATATTTTTGATGATCAAATGTCTTTGAGATTGTTTTTGGCAGATCGGTTCGATTGTTGTTGGAATGTGAATTCATGGTGAGCCTTTGGAAAGCCACGGAAAACTAGGAAGACATAGTAAGTTTACTTTTTCTCTTCATTCCACATGCAGATTTAGGTCATCACATAGATGCTTGCATCTATACATGATCTGATCTTAGAACAAAGTCACTATCTAGAAATCCCCTTATCTTTGCCCCCCTTACATTAGGAGCCCATAGGTTGTAAACCTTCGGGTTGGATCCCTAGATATGAACTCCAGAAATTATGCCAAAGTGAACGGATACGATTCCGACCCCCATTCCCTCTTTATACTTTTATGATAATATTTGTGATCATTGGGTTTGGGATTGTGTGTTTCCTTCTTGTTTATTTTGTTATCTTTTGAAATCTGAAAAAAAAAAATTGGGAATAATGCAAAAGAGGGTAGTTAGAATGAGTGACTGTTTTTAGAGTCGTGAACTTCGAACTTATTGATGCCAAAACAATGTTGTGATGAGTTGAGAAAAAGATGCTGAAAAAAAAGAGCTGATGAAAATCTGTCTTGTTTGATCAATTGAATGAAAAGAAAGAAAAAGAAAGTATGGAATCCAATGTGATTTCTGAAAAAAAAAAAAAAAAACAAGAATGATGATTATGAATAGATGTGATTATGCATAAAAGATGTCCCAATGAGGGCACAAATCAAAAGAAAATCACTTGTGCTTAAAAAAAAAAAATCAGAATTCAAGATTCGAGGTTCTTCATTATAGAGAGGTTTTTACTTTTCTATTTTCTTTGGATCGAGTCTTTTCTTGCTTTTTGTTTTCTTTTCAAAATATTTATGTTGAACATAGGACTAAGGATGAGTGAGAATGGAAATATTTTGAGAGGATTGATCACATTATTATTATATTTCTTGAGCCTAACTTGTGATAAACCTCAGATTATGTTTGAACATTCCACCCCTCACTTGTCCATAAGCCTCAGATTCATCTCTGTACCGATCAGATTTGTCAAGTTCACTTGTGAACTGCGGTGACAAGAATCTTAGCATGTGCACTTATGAAGCTATAGTTTGCCTAGTCCTCCATGGCTAGCTAAAGTCTCGCCAAGAAGGAAGTTCCTCAATCGTACGGTAATGCCTTCAATTTTAATCTCATTGACCCTTTACTCGAACTTAATATGCCAATGATACTTAATTAGATGCCTTGCCAATTCTTACGCTTGATCTTGCTTGTTTGTTTGAGATCCCTTTAACTTGTTTCCTGTTTATTTTTTTTCTAGGATTGAGTCGTTGCTAGGGACTAGCAACAATCTAAGTGTGGGGGTGTGATAACTCGTATAATTATATAGTTTTTAGTTATGTTTTATTATTGTTTTGTGTCAAATACGAGTTATTATTGCTTAGTCTAATTGTGTTTATGATCTTTTATATTTTTATGTAATTTGGTGTTTTTCACGAGTTTCTTTGAGTGATTTCAGATTACTAGGTTAAATCAAGAATTAAGGGCAAATCCAGTTCAGTTCCATTTCCGACACCTTTTGCCATATCAGCCATATCTGGAGTTTCACTGAAGCATTAAGGCTGAAACTTTTACAGTGCAAAGTTAAGAGGCATATCTATCTTTTTCATGCTTTACACTTCTTGAAACGGAGTCGTTTTCCCTAGCGAAATCAACCATCAAGTTGGCTGATGTGCAATGACGTCTGTGCTGACCCGTTTTCGTATTTTGATCATATCTTCTGATACACATCAGAAAATTAGCTGATTCCAATGGCTATGGATCACAAACTGATAGGGGAACATTTTTCTAGAAGACCATTTGATCAGATCAAGCCTCCAACATTGACAAAATCAACCATCAAGCTGACTGATCAGAATTGTCATACAATATGACGAAAATTGTTAGAAAAATGCACCCACCTATTATACCTACCTTTGAAATTTATAAAGCTTGTCTCTTGTCATTTAGCTCTCCAAAATGTGTATAAATAGAGGGCCTTGGATGATTGTAAGAGTATCATTATACATTGGTAGGATATTAGCCATTGTAATAAAATTCTCTAAGTTTTCTTCTTCTTTCCTTTCTCTAGTTTTTTTTTTTTTTTTTTTACTTATGCTTCTTACATTTCTTTTCATTTTATTCATATCTATTATGTGTTGCTAATCATATTGTTGAGGTGATGAGGTGAAGCTCTTGGTAAATGCTAAGGTTAGTCTCTTAAACATGAGCTAAAATGAATCATCATTTATAAACACTAGTATAGATAATATTTTCTTTTGGTTTAAAATCATACTTGCAAAGTAGGGATCTTGATTCATTATTGACAATGAAAATGACACAGTAAATGCTTGTTTTCATAACCTTGATTTGTTGTAGACATATACCTTGGCATAATGAATGCTTGGACTCTTTTTATGAGTTTTGAGGACACCAAATGAACATAATATCATATGCTATGGACGTTGGACAATTTGGACTGAATTGCTAAACCTTCCGATTGGAATCTCCCTTATGTGTGAATTTCAATTGTGTAATAAAACAAGATTAATCTTAGCATAACACCAAGAGTGGATTCTCTAACCTCAATATCTTTTCTTATTGTTTTGTTTATATCGTGTTTAATTTCTTTTATGTTGTTTTGTTTATTTTGTTCTCTAATATCTTGTTTATCTTGTTTTGTTGTTGATTCCCTAATATCTTGTTTACTTTCTTTTTCTTATATATTTATAAACTTATACTTACTAATACGCTTCCCTGTGGTTCGACCTCGGACACCCGAGAATTTATTACTTGAACATAACCTGCACTTGGGTTTACAACTCTTAATTGAGTCTCCATCAGGCCGCTTTATCGTAAATCAGTTTCTTTTAGGGTTTAAGAGGGAGAATTACTACCTTTGAAGGATGTCAATATGAGCATTTTGATGCATGTAGTTTCAGACCTTATGATGAAAACACTTGTCTCATGTTGACATTCATATGAATTAAATGAATTTTGAATTTTGAATTTTAAATGCTTTGTGTTTGTTGTGTTTTAACAATAATTTGAATTTGCAAAAACAAGCGTTAAAGAAGTTTTAATAATGGATAATCTCGAGAATATTGATGATCATTGTTACAAATGACCCAATACCTTCTCCCCTCTCTTTTAGGCTTTCCTAGGCCTAAACCCCTTGAATCGAGAACATTTGAAAGACCTAATGCTTCAAGGAATATGAATGATTGAACTTCATAAAACCATTGTCATCATAGAATAAGCAAAGATGTAGATCCTAGTCTAAGCTATGAACAAAGGAACGAACTTTTCGAAATTTTTTTGAACTCCTTGAAATTCAAACAAATGAGACTTTCTTTCAAGAATTTAGATCATGGTAATTTGGTGTGTGTCAAGGTTGTGCCAAAACCATTCATGTCATTTTCAACAACCACAAAACACTAATGGCCCAAACATCACTTCATGATTGACACCCTAGGGCACAATGATTAAACTAGATTATCCCATGTCCCAGAGAAAACCCATTTTTAGGTCATATTTTCTTTGTCTCTTCAAAGAACTCAGATTTGAAACTCAGCCTTTTCAAAATAGACCTAGACTTGCTATGTTCCTCGTTGATACAAATTCTCATGGTTAATCAAATTGGGGCATTATATGTGGAAATGATGGATACATGGTGAATAAGGATGGACTAATGCCTGAATTATTAGGGCATGCGATGAAAAAAAAAGGAAGAAAAATTGTGATATCATGCATATGAGATTTCGGATGATTCCAAAGTGCAAAATAAAATTTTGATTATCTATTTCCCCTGGGGATTGCTTTTCAATGAGAATATTTGTGCTTGATATGATGAATGGGCATCTTTCATGTCCCTTTCGCAAAAAAAGAAGTTATCCATAGTCATCCATTTTGAGCCAAAAGAGTTCTTTCTTCTTTGAACCCTGATCAAGGATCACCCTCTACACTGGGGGGCAACTGCGGGGAAAGATCTTTTCAAAGATCATTGAGAAATGAGTCCTAGCTCGAGGACAGATACAAAGCAAATTGAGTGCCTAAATAAATACGGGCTCACTCTGTCAAAGGAAAAGGACAAGGAAAAGATGGTGAATTGGAAGCCAAGAACAAAACAAAAGAAAAAAACACACAAAAAAAGTGTGTGAAAAAGTATGGCAAATGAAAGCCAAAAGCAAAGAAGAAAAAGAGTAAAAGTAAAAAGGAAAGAAATGTCCAAGAAGGGACAAATGCTTCAAAGAGAATTCTCCTTAAGAAATGATCCTTGATCTGATTACCCTCAAACACATATTTTGGGCCTATTTATCTTTTCTTTTTGAACCCCGAACCATAGCCTACATTACGTGCTTTAAAAGTCCATTTTAATCAAGCATGAATATTTAATTTAAAGGGTTTTTCCTCGGATTTTATCCTATCTCATCGAATTATCATTTCACTAAGGAAGAATTTAGAATTCTCAAGTGCATGGTAAAACAATGAAAAAGAAAAAAAGAAAGAGAAGGAAAATGGAAAGAATGGGACTCTAGGGCGAAAAACCAAAAAAAATGGGCGGTCTAGAGTAAGATGGAATTTTGATGCCATTTGTATTAGTGCCGATACCACAAAAGAGAAGGTCATCTTGAAGAAGTGGTCATCGAGGAACATCTAGGAATTTTTTAACATCCCAAATTATTAGCTCTATTCGGAGGATTGACTTCAAAAATTGAGATTTTTTCCCTCCAAGATTAAACTTTCCAGTTTAAACATACCAGCCAATCTTGACGCTTGTCAAAATGCCTTGATATGAACTAAAAGAGTGTTGAATTTGTTTGATTTTCAATGAATTCATGATTTATAAAACCTGTTCCATTTGTGAGCCTAGGAGGGACATACATTTTTGTTCTGAAGTTTCCTAGAAAAATCAAAATTTTGTCATACCAAGCATTGCCAATTCAAATTGAAAAACCCAGATTGACACTTAGAGAAGTTTTTAACAATGATCATCAGTCTTCAAAAGATTTGTACATCACACACTGTGGGGTTGAAATTCTTCTTCAGAAGTTTTCAAAATGAGAAAACAAATAAAGATATTTTTTGAAATACTCATTTTTGATGTTGACATGAGATAAGGGTTTTTCTAACCCAAAGGTGTAGAACTACTAGGGTTTATCTGGATTTCCAAATATGAGAAGAAGAAATAAAACTCGGCAAGCAGACTTCTGTCAATAAGAGTTTGAAAACTGTTGGGGCAAAGAGAATAACCAAAGATTGAAGAATGAATTGAGGATATACTCTGATTTGAAAAGGAGAAATAAATTGGAAAGGCTAAGCTAAAG
Organism: Fremontodendron californicum; assembly: GCA_030761205.1. Taxonomy (NCBI): domain Eukaryota; kingdom Viridiplantae; phylum Streptophyta; class Magnoliopsida; order Malvales; family Malvaceae; genus Fremontodendron; species Fremontodendron californicum. Next base: position 17,741,760 of record JAULJL010000018.1, on the reverse strand, counting down.
TCTAGAAAAATGACCAGGGGCATTTGCATCATTCTGAGAAGTAATTGCATCATTATCGATCTTTGCATTTGCATCCTTAGAAGCATTTTGCACGTTGTCAAATCCTTGCATTTGCATCATTTAGAAGCATTTGCATAATGCCAATCTTTGCATCTGCATCATTCCATGAAATAGTTGCGTTAACACCAATTTTTCATTTGCATCATATAGAAGCATTTGCACATTGTTGACCTTTGCATTTGCATCATTCTGAGAAATAATTGCGTTATTTGAAGATAATTTGTATGTACACCATGCAACATCTGCATCTTATCCAACATCTCTATCATCACCAAGAAACATTTGCATCAATTCAAAACATTTACATTTGCAAAATGAGGTATGTGCATCATGTTAATCATTTGAACCAACATCAAAAAAGCATTCGCATCTTCTCAAAATCTTCTGATTAATTTTTAGCATTTTTTTTAAATCACGGGTAAGGCCTCCGGGCACCATTCTTAAGACCTCTGGGCATCAATTTTAAAGTCGTATAAAACTCATTTTCTCAAATCACGGTTAAGACCTCTGGGCACCATTTTTAAGACCTCCGGGCATCATTTTTAAAGTCGCATACATCGAGTTTTTTTTAAATCACAGTTAAGGCCTCCGGGCACCATTTTTAAGATTTCCGAGCATTATTTTTAAAGTCGCGTACAACGCATTTTTTCAAAATAATGGTTAAGGCCTTCAGACACCATTTTTAAGACCTCTGGTCATCATTTTTAAAGTCACATACAGCGCATTTTTTTTTCAAATCACGGGTAAGGCCTCCGGGCATCATTCTTAAGACCTCCGAGCATCATTGTTAAAGTTGCATACAGCGCATTTTTTTTGAATCACGGGTAATTTTGGACATACATACGCACCTTTGGGACTGACTTTGTTCAAATCTCGATAATCGACACACATACGCACCTTGCCATCCTTCTTTGGTACTGGAACAATGTTTGCCACCCATTTTGGATATTTTGGCACCTCTAAGAATCCAGCATCAAACTGCCTCTTCACCTCCTCTTTTACCTTTAACAGCATGTCTAGCCTCATTCTTCTCAACTTTTGCTGAATTGGCTTGCACTCTGGCCTTAAAGGGAGCTTTTGAACCACAATGTTTGGATCCAAACTCGGCATGTCTTGGTATGACCATGCAAATACATCTACATATTCTCGGAGCAAGGCTATCAATTCACCCTTTATTGATGACAACAATGTAGTCCCGATTTTAACCTCTTTTATCTCCTCACTACTTCCCAAATTCAACAATTCCAATAGCTCCTCATGAGGAAGTACTTGTTTCTCTTCTTGTTCTATTTTTCTTAATAGGTCCGGAGGTAGACCATAATCCTCAATATCTTCGTTGGCCTCAAACTCACCTGTGCAAATGGGTCTCTCAAAATCAATTTCAGAATTACTGACAGGAAGGTCCTCATATTCCGCATTCGTGCACCTGTAAATAGGTGGGGAAGAAAAAATATAGGAAAATATATATACAATGGAAGCAAAATAAATAGCATAAATAAAAGAAATATGGACACATCAATATGAAAGAAATGCATCATGTTTGTTATTTATTGGATGAAAAAGAAAAAAGCCCATTAGAAAAGAAATTCTTAATATCTTCGGGCAAAGATATTTAAGATTTGTTTAAAAGCATTACGTTAGAATAGACCTAAAAACTATGGGTAGCTCGGTTGCACTCCAATTGGTCAGTCTATATCCTGGTGGACAAGGTCGCACCATCCAGTTAGCATTCTCACTTTCAATTCTTTCTTCCCTAGTCGTGCAGATCTCCATATCATACATCTGCTCATCCCTTTCACCTGGAATCTATCGAAGGCTTGCTCGATCATTATGAGCACATCATCAGAATTCTTTTCTCCGAACAGAGAACCAGCTGGACGAAAGCTGTGAAGGGTAGGTGGGAATGTCATAGGCTCCCACTCAACATCCATACCCGCGAGACGGGCCATCCTCCTTTGTCGGTTCCTTTCAACTTGTTTTCTTTTCTCATGGACCTTCGAAAAATACCCTAGGCCAAATCGGTCTTTCTTTCCCACTACTTCCATTGCTCGATCCATCCCCTGAAGATATTTTTCGAGACCTTTTCTAGCCCTGCAGCCTTTTTCCACGGTAGTTCTTACCCCCAGCTTTGTGTTCTTAGACAACCTTGGTTTCAAAATTTTTCATCATTCAGCGATGAAAATAGCATTTACGAATTCCAAAGATCGAAAGGAACATTCTACGGCACCTTCATTGGGTTCAAGATAAGGAGGTTCAGTAGATGCAGAGGCTATTACGTCCTCTTCTTCTGATACAGTGACCAAATGCCCATCTATCACAAATTTCAGCTTTTAATGGAGAGACAAAGGTATAGCCCCTGCTGAATATATCCACGACCTTCCCAATAGGTAATTATAGGATGGATTAATATCCATGACCTGAAAGTTCACTGTATAGGTGCATGGGCCTATCTCCAGAGGAACCTCAATAGTTTCCATTACATCTCTCCTGGTACCATCAAAGGCTCTGACCACCGTGCAGCTTGGCAGCATATAAGAAATATCCACTGACAATTTGGACAGGGTTTCTAAAGGCATCACATTTAATGAAGAACCATTATCCAAAAGGACCCTTGGTAATATGTGCCCCTTGCAAGTGGTAGTTATGTGAAGAACCTTTGTTGACCCAATACCATTGGGTGGTATTTCCTCATAACTGAAATATATATGGTCATCTGCAGCGATGTTTCCCACCAATCAGTCTAATTTTTCTACCGATATGTTGTTAGCCACATATACCTTATTCAACACTCTCAACAGGGCATTTCTGTGTGGTTCCAAATTCAAAAGCAAAGATAAGATTGAAATTCTAGCTGGTTGACGTTGCAGTTGCTCAACCACGCTATACTCACTATGCTTTATGAATTTTAAGAACTCGCAGGCTTCTTTCTCATTCACCGGCTCTTTTATTCTATTTACTAGGGCTGACCCCTTTTCTATTTCTTTTGACAAATCCATCTCAGTATGGATTGGTTCAACTGCTTTCTTCCCTTTGTCCGTTCCTTTATCTTTTCCTATTAATCCCTGATCAACAACCTCAGGAGCATAACACCTTCCACTTCGTGTTAAGTGCCCCACACCTGTGATATCCTGCTGACTTGAAGACCCAAGGATAACCATGCTATAGTCATATTTCCATGGTATAGCTTCGTTTTCCTTGTACGAAAAGGAAACAGGCAAATCAATGATTAACTTAGGCGCACTTTCCTCAACGATTGGCATAACTTTCTTCTCTAGCTCATCATAATAGATGATCAAGGGTCTTCCTATCCGTAGCCAACTGCATTCTCAATAACCTCTACTTCTTCCTCTGTCTTCTCATAAAATTGGGCCTCCCCATCATCCATCATATTTTGGACTTTAGCCAGAAAGTCCTCGCAGTCCTGTATGATATGACCTCCACACATATGGAACGAGCACCAATTCTGCACCCTCTTTGTAACCATTTTTAAACTGTCTTCATCCCCCACCATTCCTGCCTTAACCATCTCGACCTACAACATTGGAGTCTTGAATTCCCTGGCATCCCTTTTTACCCTTTTGACTTCCCCTGTCCATATTGCATTTACCCGGTTCTTCGCATGACCTGGCAATGGCTTTCCCGCTACATTCGACCCATTCTTTGCCCCAAAATTCACAACTCCGGCTTTGATTAGGCTTTGGACTTTCTTTTTAAAGGCCAGACAATCTTCAGTTGAATGTCCTTGAATTTCTGCGTGGTACGCGCATTTAGTATTTGCATTGTACCATCTTGGATATGGCGGTGTCAGAGGTTTGAGGTACACGGGTGCAACAAGTTGACCCTGCAACAGTTTGGGATATAGCTCACCATAGGTGGTAGGAATCAGATCAAATTGGGGTTTTTGATCGTTCCTTGGTGAACGTTGGTCATTACACTGGGCTCTCTGAGTGTTTGGGACAGTGTTTCAGGGAAGGTTTATTTATGGGGATATGCCAGTCGGAAACAGTTGTTGTGGTATATTGGTATAAGGGAATGGATTTTGGGTAAGGTGGTTCACACTAGGGTAATAAGGATTATACCCCGGGTAAGGTGTGTAGGGTGTAGGAGGTGCATAAGATGTGGTAAGAGTATAGGGCCTTGGTGGTGTATGTGGTATGGGTGGTGCATAAGGGTATTGGTTGATACTAACTGCGTGGGTCTCCTCTTTCTTCCTGGTAGGGAATACCTTTTTCGAAATAGAAGGCTCATCCCCTTCCATTTTCCCATTCTTAATGGCCGACTCTATCATTTTCCCGGATATTACCATGTCTACAAAGTTCTTGGTGGCACTCCCCACCAATTTATCATAATAGGGTGCTTTCAGGGTTTTGATGAAAAGCACTATAGTGTTTTTGGTAGTTAAAGGGGGTTGCACTTGTGTGGCCAGATCCCTTCACCTTTGCGAGTATTCTTTGAAACTATCAGTGGTCCTCTTTTCCATGTTTTGTAGCGACAACCTATCAGGTACCATATCAGATACATGCTTATAATATTCCATAAAAGCCCTGGCTAGATCCGTCCATGAACGAATCTTGGTACGACTCAGTTGGTTGTCCCATCGGGTTGCAGACCTTGTCAAGCTATCTTGGAAACAATGGATAAGCAGTTTCTCATTATCATTGGGACCCGTCATTCTTCTGCAGTACATGGTCAGATGTGCTAATGGATTGGTAGTCCCATTATATTTTTCAAAGTCTGGTACTTTGAATTTTGGGGGAATTAGTAGATTGTGCACTAAACTCATTTCTTTGGCATCCAGACTGCCAAATAACTCCACCCCTTCAACGGCCCTCAGTCTCTCCTCCAATAGTTGATATTTTTTTCTGTGATTCTGCCATTTCGACCCTCTTCAACTCAGTCATCTTTGCTTTTTCCTTTTCAGTTAGTTCCTCAAAGCCTGGAATGCTAACATCATTTTCGTCAGCTCCCATATTACCCTTTCCGGGAACATAGTTCTATGTCTCAGTAGCTGGCTGGATATAAACATAGGAGGCTGCCCTAATTGGCACCTCTTGGCCCTTTTGTTTTATGTTATCAGGTTGATCCTTTTCAACTACCACCTTTTTCCTGGTGACCGAATTCTCTCCTGGCCCTTTTTGTTTCATCATGGCACTCATCATTTCCATGAGTTTAGTCATCTGTTCTCGTGATTCCTCCTGAGATTTAGCTAACTGTTCCTGTAGTTCCCTTTCAGTTCTTTCCATTCTTTCAATTCTAGCAAGCTGATCGTTCTCCATAGCTCTGGCTTAAGATCGAGTATTGTAAGGGTTTCAAAATCTGATTCTTTCTGAGTGCGACCAATTGTACCTTTAGTTTTGAAAACCATGAATTAGAAATTATTGACACATCTTTTTTATGTTTTATAAAAAAATGAATGAATGAATGTATGACTAAATGTGAATAAATGAATCAAATAAAATGGATATGTACATGACTACGTATATGAATACGAAAGAATAAATGAATAAACAAGTGAAATGAACAATAAATGTTTAAGTGTATGAATATGAATGAATGAACAAGTAAGAGGAATGAACAAGTGGTTAAGTGTATGAACATAAACGAATTTCAAAAATGAATGATTATAAATATGAGTATGTACAAATGAACAAACAAAATATATAAAAAAGAATGCATTTGAATGTATTGGTCCCGGGATAATTTCAACCGAACGGTCTTTCATTGATTTCCCGAAACTAAATACATCACAGATAGAATAAAAAGATCACTGCCTAAGATACGTCTGTAATTCGCCTTTGAAAATTCTATTACAAAATTAGTCCCATAGTGATTTCCTCGGATCTTGGACTTTCTTTCATAATCTCATTTTGATTGCCCTGCTCTTCAATCTGACCCCTACTTGTTCACGGCCCCTTGACGCATCAGCAGAAGCATCATCGTGTAAGCTTTCATTAGCTTGCTTCTGCAGTGGATTGGCTCGGGCTTCCTCATGCTTCACCCTCTCTTCCAGTAGATATTATCCTTCTTGAGGTTTTTGACCTCATGCTCCCATTCCCCGAAAGTCTTGAGTGTCCCCTCAAATCTGAGCTCAAAGCTGTACCTCTTGTTCTCCAAATGTAATTCCTGAAGATTGCCCTTAGCAGTGTCCGTTTCTCTCTTGATCTTTTCTTTTTCTCTTTCTCGAGCTGATTCCCTATTTTTCATGTCCTCAAGCTCTTCTTGTAGTCGGGCAATCTCCTTGCTCATCTGGGCCTTTTCTTTTTCAAATTTTGCCCTTGCGTTTTCTAGCTCCGATGGCATTTCCCTCGGTGGCGAATTCATGAACTGGACCTCTTCGCCATCTGATGTCAACAGCCTATCATTAACCCTTAATTCCCTCTATACCAGGTAATCAGGTGTGACGATGTCAGCATATCTGGCCACTTTTATCCGGTAAGTTTTCTTCCATGCTTCAATCACTGCCCGCACCTTTCCAGAATATCTGTCTTCTCCATAAGTGAACTCTGATGATCCTAGATTATGAGTCATGGGTGTGAATTACCGAGACTCAACTTGTCTTTGCACCAACAAAGGCGCATAACTCACAGACCCCTAAATTTCGAGTAGTGGAACTCCCGAGTTGTCCCCACATTGGTACATAATCGGCATAGGAACCATCCATGGAGCTCTCCAAGTCACCATCTCCCCTTTTAGATTTCGAAACATATTGACCTATTTCTCTTCATCCCGTCTTCAGGCCAATCATTTTGAAGGAATTCTCTAATGAAACTAAAGACTTCATGTACGGTTTGAAGGAAACCTTTTGTATCTTCCAAAAGTGACTTTGAATCCAAATATAAAGGAGTTGTACACATCCCTTGATTCTCCCTTGTCCTTCCCTTTTACAAAAATTCAAAGATCGGATAGTTTCAGCTAGGATGGCTGGAGATGGGTTGATCCTCTGTTCCAACTTTTCAAAGAAATCAAACACGGCTATATCCACATGACCTAATATATTCAGGAATATGATTAATTCGTAGATGGCTAGAGCGAAGATGTCCCTGGCTTTTTCTTTGTCAGAACAACCCAATATCAACTGTCGGAGAGTTTCCCAAGGAATGCATCCATTTTTCTACTTTGTATCCATATGACTCTCAACCCATGTTGTATCCATTCTTGTGATCCTAGCCACTTTCCTCTTAGAACCTGAAGGTTTCACTTCCTTCAAATATACACGATCATGATTAGGACATTCAATACGTAATAGTGCTGAATATTCTTTAATCAGTGGGGTCATATCCTCCTGATTAAAAGTAAAACATCTATAGGCAGGATTCCAAAACTGTACTATAGCCTGAATCAACCCACTATTGACCCGAATCAGAATTAAGAGTGCTATATCTCCATATTTCTGAGTGAAGGCTTCTTTCTCTAATACATTCCACTCATTCCAAATGTCGACTAACACTCGGAGATTATTCTATCTAGAATCCACTTTGACCCTTTCCGGCAATACTGACACATAATCTTTCTTCAGGCAATCACCATCCTCTCTCTGATCTTTTTCCGACCGTGCCCTAACTACTGCATGATCTTCTATCACTGAAATAACCTGACACTCCATGAAAGTCCTTTGGGTTGATGACTATCCCGAGGCCAATAAACTCCAAGTGTATGATGATGTCTATGATGCATGTCAAAGAAAAGAAAACAGAAAGAAATAGATTAGTAAAGAAATGAATTCACAAATATAACATAAATAACAACATGCTTTTTTCTTTTTTTAAAAAAATGTCCCAAAAATTTTAATAGAGCTTCGGCATTACGGAGCCTTTGCAGAAAAATAATAAATTTATTACGAGCGATATGATGTTCGTTCATCATCACCCAATTTGTAAAATCTAACATATAGAAAGATGGTAAAAGGTTGGAAATGTTCCTCCATGTGTTCTTAAACTTTGGGTATCTAACAGAAATCCGGCATGGCTTCGCCTAGTTTCACTATTTGAAGGTGAATCGGTTCTAAGGCCCGTAATTGTTCCTTACTGTCGCCTGTGAAGGCTAGTAAGGAACCCCGATAAAAGCGGGTTCAATTCGTTAGAGTATATTTTCCTATGCCCGTACGGAGGATTATCACGAAGGCATTAGGTACTTTATACTCTGAAAGTGTTTCACTAGCCCATATGGAGGATCATCAAGAAGGCGTAGTTACTAGGATCATCAAGAAGACGTAGTTACTTTACTCCCACTTAGAAGGACGGAACCCGGGTAGAGAATTCATTTTGTGCAAATGCAAATATAGTGTGTGTGGAGGAACAAAACAAACTTGTCACCACCTATTCTACACCCCTTATTCTAAATACCCCACTAAAATGAAATAATGTAAAGCATCAGTCAAGCAAACATATAAATATACGCAACAAAATAACCAGAGAACAAATAATGAATATGAAGATGGACTTATTTAAAACATTTTATTATTTTCAAAATTCTCTTTATTATTTTAAAAATATGGGAATTAAAATTAAATACCAATTAAACCAACAAAATCGAAATTTAGATAACACACGACTAATTCTAGGCCTGACTCCCTTAAAAATATCCCTAGTGGAGTCGCCAAGCTGTTGCAACCTAAATAACATAACATAACAAGTCTCATCGCAAGACTTTATTATTCGTTAAGCATGACATTAAAAAAACCCAAGGAAAAGTCGATTTAATTCCTCTAAAAAAATGAAGGTTTTGAAAACGACCTCGTAAAAAGACATGGAGTCGCCACCAATCTTTTTTAACTAGGTGTGATTGGCCACCTATTAAAACCGGTTTTAAAAACATTTAAAAATTAATTAAAATATTTTTAAAACCAATTTCAAGTCTACGTTTTAAACCAGAAAAATCAAAGAAGCGGGTTCGAGACTCGGTTACGTGTGGGGAAGGATTAGCACCCGCACAACGCTCGTATAAAACGGTACCTTATTAATCGTGTGTTATTTCAAGTCTCGGTAAAAAAGTCGGTTTTAATTTAGTATTTCAAGTTAATTCTCAATTTAAAGAAAAATAATTCCATTTTTAATTGAAAATGATCTGGAATTTATTAATTCAAAACTTTCCAATATTCGCCGACAAAATCGGCAAATATAGAAATTTTTATTTATTTGGAAAACTTTTCGAATCATTCTTTTTTTTTTTAAATAAAGATATTCCTTTATTAATGATAATTGATGATATTCCCTCCAGCAAACCCGGTAGAAAACTCATGAATTATTTTAACTCAGGAATATCTTTATTTTTAATTGAAAATCATTATCTTTTACAAACATTTAAAAATATGAACATGAACATGTATGATATAAATAAAATGACATGGCAAAGTCTAGATAATATAATGCAACCTAAATTATATGACATAATTTAAATGGCATAGTATATTCTAGGTGATATGAAAAATCCTAAGTATCAGGGTATATTCTAAATGAAATAAAATGATTTAAATGACATGGCAATTTTAAATGATATGACATATTTTAAATGACATGGCATATTATAAATAAAATAACCTAAATGACATGGAATACGATCTAAATGACAAGAAGTGACATGAAACATAAAATAATGCTATCATAAAATATGCATGAAAATAAAATAAAAATGCATGAACATAGTATATGCTAAATAATGTGACAAAAAAATAAATGACTAAATAAAAAATATGGGATATAATGAAATATTCAAAATCATATTGCAAACAATATAACATCATAAAATGTAAATCAAAGTAATAATAATACCATGGAAAATATCATAGCAAAAATCACTCATTTAAATAAAATGCATGAACATGGAAAATGCAATACATGAAAATGTATTTTTCCTCTAAATAAAGAAATCCGTATATCTAAAAAGATATCCGGCTACCTTAGAAAAATATGTCAAATTAGATTTTCTAAAAAGACAAAACTTTGTGATTGTTTGAAAACAATGTTGAGGAAGAACTTGAATAAAAATTAAAACCCTTACCAAACCCTTTTAAAATGGCTCTAATTTCCTAAGTTTAAAATCCCAGACTTAACCACCCTTAACATGAGATTTATAAAATCATTTTTAAAGTTTAAAAAGGCTTAGAAAATACCCTAAGACAGTAGCTAAAGTTTCTAACCAACCCCTTTTTAATGCCTTAGCCAAATTTAACCATTATTTCTCTTTTGATTTCAAATCTGCCTATACTGTCCGTTTTTTCACATGATTTTTTTTGCCTATTTTTAAAAATTCAAAAAAAAAATACTGGAGACTCAGAACATGTAAAAATACACGAGAAAAAATTGCTTAATTTTCTGATTAAAGATGACTACCCAGAAAAATCGGAGAAGTTCGAGTTCTGGGTGAAAAAAACAGTTTTGTAAAACACATTTTTTGCCTTTGATAAAGTCATTCAAAAATCAAAGTAAAAATTGTTGGAGATCATCCTAAAGAACTAAAGGCAGTAGATAAACATTTAAAAATCTTGGAAAAAATTGGCTAAGTAAAAAAAATCACAAAGGTAGAATAATCAATTTGACAATTCCTTAATTTTCCACAAGTATGCTCAAGAGAGCATGACTTTGAGACATTGATTGGCCTAAGTCATAAATCATATGGCAATGACATAGAATGCATGAACATACAGCAATTGAAATGTATGAAATGCTTGGTCTAAAGGTCTAAATGGTAAAGGAAATGCATGACAATTCAAGACAACCTAAATGCCTAGCTTGAGTTTGCATGGCAATAAATGCTATCCTAACTTAATATGCATGCAATGCTTGATAATGCAAATATGACTTGGACCTAATATGTTATGAATATGCATGAAAATGCTAATGTAACCTAAGACCTAAGTAGCATAGAAATGCATGGCAATACCAATATGATTTAAGACCCAATATGCATGGCAATACCAATATGGCCTAGACCTACAATGTAATGAACATGCATAGCAATACTATGAACATACAATGACCAATGAGACTAATGTTAATGCTGGAACCAACAGCAACTAATACACAATTTCAAGATATGACAATGCAAAGCATGTTACATAAACAAAAATGCAAATGCATAAGAAGGCAAGGGATGCATGAAGAGGCTGAATGTGGTTACATGATACTTTAATGCAATCCTATCTAGTAAATGACACAAGTACATGAGAAATCATATCAAGATGCATAATGTCATGACATTTTCATAAGCACGTGACATACTAAAATCAAAATGCACAAGCTCATGGCATGGAGATGCAAACAAGTCAAGAGGCAAGATGAAAATGCACATGCAAGGCATACTGAGTGGGATAGCCGAATGGTCATATACCCCAAATGATGGCATTTTATCATAGCATTTTCACAAGCATATGGCATACTAAAATAAAAATGTACAAGCTCATGGCATGGAGATGCAAACAAGTCAAGAAGCAAGATGAAAATGCACATACAAGGCATACTAAATATCAAGATATGCTAATTCACGGCATGGAGATGCAAACAAGCCAAGAAGCAAAATGAAAATGCACATGCAAAGCATACTAACATGGTGTAGCCGAATGACCATATGACAATATATGAAAAATGCAAACATGTTTATAAAATAAGACATCATACATAAAAAAATGCACAATATGAGCATATGACACAATGGCCGAATCTTCAAGGACACAATATCATGCATGGAAATGAAATATAGAAACAAATATAACATAGAACATAATGTAAAGAACATATAAAAAATTAAACATAGCCATGCAAAGCAAATAACAAGCAAAACTAGTAAATAAAACAAGGGAAGTTAAGCTCCATGGTTAGTATCAAATGGGCATAGCCTCTCACCTAACCATAATCACTTGGTCTTGCCAAGATCATGAAGCCTTTCCATCTCAATAAAACAGAAAATAAACCATGTTAAAAAAAAAAAAAAATTAAGGTGAGCTTCATGGTAGGTAAAAATGGGCATAGCCTCTCTCTTAACCATGGTCACTTGGTCTTGCCAAGATCATGTAGCCATTTCAACCTTTTTGCTTCATCTTTTTGTAAAAAATCAGAATATAAAATACTCTAAAAAACCTTCTAAAAATCATTTTTCACACAACATGCAAGGAAGAAAGAAAAAGAAAACCAAGGCAAGCAAACATGCCATATTCGACCAAGCCTAAAACCATGTAAAATGTTTTTGTAGAGTTGACTACCTTCAAGCTCTCTATTGAAAACAAGAATACACCATGGAAAACAAGAAGAAAGCTATGCTAGAGCTTGGTAGAGATGACTACCTTCAAGCTCTCTATTGAAAAACATTTTCTTTCTTTCTTTCAAAATCTTTTTCTTTGCCAAATTAGATACTGTTTCTAGCCAAAAAACCTATGAAAAATGAAACCAACCCCCCTCTTTAGCCTTGGCCGAATGGCCTCTCACCCTTGGATGGAAATTGCACTTTTTCTCCTCCAATCTTGGCCTTTAGATTAAGATATTTTGATGACAACATAAAAATGTCATCTTGCCAATTGATAGCAGCCCTTAAGATGTGTACTCAGCCCTTGTAGTAACCTCAGCCCTTAGATGCAAAAGAGGACCAATCCCATGCACTCCCTTGCTTGCCCCCTTGAGTGCCTACCCTTGGATGAGTTGTGCTCTTCCATTCTTGGTCATTGGATGAGGACAACATAAAAATGACATCTTGTAGATTAAATCCAGCCCTCAACATGTGTACTCAGCCCTTGTAGATGGCCTATTCCATTGGATGAAAAGAGATAATCCCATGAACTTCCTTGCTTAACCGAATGAATGCTCACCCTTGGATGAATTGTGCTCATCTTTTTTCTTCCATTCTTTGGCCATTAGATGAGGGTTCTTTCATGACAAATAAAAATGTCATCTTGGAATTTAAACTTGGCCATTGGATGGTGCATTCAACTTTCTTACAAGGCACCTAAGCCATTGGATGAAGGGGGGACCATTTGCAAGGTGTTAGTGGTAGCATGTGGCTTGATAGTGACTAGGGAATTTAATTGTTCAAGCTTCCTTCTTCTCCTCTATGCTGGCTTACCAAGGGAAGAAAAATCCCAGCAATTCTTTTTTCTTTCATATTTTTCTCAATTACAAATTTGCCCTTTTTTGGTTTTTTAGTGAAATAACCTTTTTGCCCCCTAACCTAAATAAATAGAAAACAGACTTTAAATTTGAATTTTATTTTTTCAATACTGTTGAAATAATAAAAAATTGAATTCTAGAAGTTTTCAAAATTTTCCGAGTCCATTTGCAATTTATTTTGAATTTATTTCTAAAATTGCCCCTTTTATGCACCCGAACTTTACCATTTTTAAACGAGCTCCGAAAACTGACCAATCTTTTCTAAATAATTTAAAAATGTGATCTGGAAGTTTTCATAATTTTTGGAGCTCATTTGCTATTTCTTAAGGATTTATCTGCTTGAATTATTGCATAAGGGACCTGGGATTTGGCTGTTTTGCAAATGAACTTCGAATCAAAATTTTCTTTCGCCAATCTCTTCCAAATAATTTAAAAATGAGATTTGCAAATTTTCATAATTTTTGGAGTTCATTTGCTATTTTTTTCGGGATTTATCAGCTTGAATTACTACATAGGGGACCCGAGATTTGGCCATTTTGCAAACGAACTCCGAGTCAAGATTTTCTTTCGCCAATCTCTTTGAAATGGTTTAAGAATGAGATTTGCAAATTTTCAGAATTTTTGGAGTTCATTTGCTATTTTTCCCATATTTTCCATTTTTGCCATTTTGCCTTCGAAACCCGGTTTTGCTCAAAACAAGTCCGATTTTCAGATTTTCTTCAAACTAAGCCTTGGACTATCCTTGTTTAATCATTTCTCATCAATTAAGGGCTTTAGTCCTACCAAATTGGGCCATTTCTATAATTCTTCCAAATTTCACCGAAATCCACCAAAAACCCTAATTCTCGGATTTCTTCCGAATTGACTTTTCTATAAGTTTTTCTTCCAAGTAGCTTCTCCATTACTCGTAGTTAGTGCTTATCTTTCATTTGAGACCTTCAATTCTGACCAATTTAATTGTTTAAGCACTTTTCCCCAAATTTTCTGAAGTAGGGTTTCCTTTCTACTGAATCTCGTAACCCAACTTCCGACCTCCATATCTTTTAATCTAGACCTCGGATTATCAAAATTCTTTCACCATTTTTCAATTGAACCTAAAATCTTGATTTTGAAAGTGGGTTGTCTTTTTCGAGTATGACTTTTTCTGTCTGCTTTCTAGACTAAGTCTCGGAGTACCATCTGTAGGATGAGAAAAGCCTTTTAGCATTCTAAAACATCAATTTAGGAAGAAAATGTACCTGATTTAGGGGTCCGAACAAAATTAGATGTCTACAGTGGCAATCAAAGAAAAGAAATATATCAATAGGCACAAAGAGGTAGACTAAGGATATTAATATATCAAGGTAGGCTCGAAAGGCTCAAACGATCCAAAGATGGCCTAAATCACTTCCTTAACTTAGTGTTGTCTAGGATTTCACCTCGAGAGAGAATCAAACAAATTCTTGGTTCTAGACATAATCGCAATTCACATCAACATAAGCAGTCTTTAAATAAGCAATGCGAATCTAAGTAAGAGATCAAGTGCTCAATTATTGAAAATCACTTAACAAAAGAATTTATCATAAATTCTTCTCATGCTTATGTTTTCTCAAAAATCAAGATAAATCAATAACTAAAATAAAATTAGACAGTCACACAAACTAAAATAAATCTAAAGACACAATAAAATTAGACAATCACACAAACTAAAATAAATCTAAAGACACACTCCCAAACTTAAAACAAATATTGTCCTTAATGTTTGGAACTAAAAAGAGTAAGAACAAGAAAACTCCCCTATCGATGTAAGCAACATCTTAGACCTCAAGTCTAGTGAGTGGTCACTATAAACGAAAACAAAGTAAAAAGAAATTAATAATAATATCCTAAAAAAATGAAAATTCAAAATTAAAGAAAATAAAAATTTAGAACTTGGGTTGCCTCCCAAGAAGCGCTTGATTTATAGTCATCGGCTTGACTATCTCATTGTTCATCATCCTGTACCCAACCACTTGATGATTTTCAATTCATGCCATTTGCCTGTTCTTTCTTTGAACAGTTTAGCAGTCCTGCAGGCTTGAAAGCAAAATTCATCCCTTTCCGTGATAGAATTCAAGAATGCTTTAAGTGGATCAATGGGATAAATCTCTATGAATTCCTTGTTGTTAGCACTATCTATCCCATCAATTAGTTTTGGCTGTTGGATGCATTGGGGAATAGGCTGTGGTGGTGGGTCACACTGGATCAATTCTTCTTGAACTTTTTCAACTTTTTTTTCACCCACTTTTTCTTATTCAATAGGATTGTTTGGTGGTGGGTCACATTGAATCCATTCTTCTTGAGCTTTCACAAATTCTTCTTCAATAAGCTCAGTTGGCAATTTAGACTCTTTGCTATCCTCATCTATCTCTTGTTCAATCCCAAGTGTGATTTCATTGCAATGCTCGTCTTCACTTGATCTGGAGTTAGTTTCAGTACCACATCGAAGAGTTTCTTGAGGTTGGTTGTTAATGGCGGTAACAAGCTGGCTTATTTGTATCTCAAGATTTCTGATCGAGGCATCATTTTCCACCATGTATTGCAACATCATTTCTTCCAATGATGGATTCATTTCTGGAACCGGTGCTTGAGCTTGAAGTAATGTTTAATGATTCTGATTGATCACTTCTTGGCTTGCCATGAATTGCACAAACACCTCTTCCAATGAAGGTTTCTTTTCTGGGACAGGTGCTTGTGCATATGGTGGAAACTCAAAAGGATATGCTTGATTGTCTGAATAGGAGGACCATTGATTGTTGTTCCACGAAGAATTTTGGTGATCTCCCCAACCTGGATTGTAGTCGTTGGAATAAAAATTATTTTGCTGCATATTGCAGTTTCCAACATACTGCGTTGATTCAGCATAGGTTGGGCACCAATCACTATGATGTCCACCCCTAAAAAATTCACAAATTACAAATGGGCTTTGGACAGAAGGTACACACAAAGTGTCAAGCTTCTTGTTAAGTGCATCCAATTGTCTAGATAAAGCATTGATTGCATCCCGTTTATATTCCCACATAGTGCATCCAAATCAACAAAACCTGAAAATAAAGTTTAAATTAAGACTAAGGTTGCTTAGTATTAATATTAACAGAAATAATAAACAATTCCCCGGCAATGGCGCCAAAAACTTGTTGTCAATTTTCACTACGCAAGTGCACGTATCATAACAAGTAATATAATGAAAAGTAAAGAGTCGAACCCATGAGGAATCGCTATTAAATTTGCTAAGTACTAAAGTTAACATAACTTAATCTTATCTAAACAACTAATTAAAGATGGTAATCTAAAACTAAACTAAAAGAAACTAATATTAAAAGAAAGTAAATTAAAAAGATGAATTCAATTAATTGATAAAAGCCTAGGACTACAACTTCCTTCAACACTTCGCTTGAATCTCTCTCTACCTCTTCACTTGATTAATGACCCTGAGTTGTTAACCTAGAGTTCTATCTTATTTATAATTTGTAGATGGTCTCATAAAATAATCCTTCTTAACCAATTAACTATATGTCTATGATAATTGAATTAAAGAAGAACTCATTAAGCTTAGGCTCTAAAATGGTTAAACATGACAAGTAATTATATTTCTGCCCTACCTGCAGGTAAATTCATCCTAATAAATGAATATAAAACATGTGTCATCCAATCCATGTCTAACACTAAACTCCCTATGTCTAGTTGTATTTAGGTTAACAAATCAATCTAATTGGTGGCCAATCAACTAGAAACATTAAGAACAAGATTGAACAAACAACTCAACAAACCATTAAATCAAGCTAGAGAGAGAAAGTAAATTCAAATTATGTGTTGAGTTCCATTGAAATCCTAGTAAAATAAATTTAGTTCATGATAATTAATGAAAACAAATAATTAAATGGTTTCACCATCATCAACAACACAAGAAAAATAAAGAAGAGAAAAGAGAAAAGTAAGAGTTGTCAGTTCTTGAATCTTGAATCTTCCAATCTTCTTGAGAGAATTTTGATGGCAACTATCTTTCTGAGAGCTTTTGATGGAAACTATCCTCTTGAGAGTATTAGGTTTTTAGAACTCAAACCCCCTTTATTCTGACCTAAAAGAGTCCTATTTAAAGAGTCCAAGGCCTCCTGGAGTCCGAAACTTCGCTCCCAAGCAAAACAAGTTTTGCCTTTTTTTTTATGTTTTTGCAGTACTATTCATGACTCCCTCGGCGCTGCAGAGCTGGCATTCCAGCACTGCAGCGCTGACTCTCGAATTGGAGTGCCAGCCATCTCGGTTTGCTGTACTTCACCTCTATCATCTTCTCAAACTTTATCAGCTATTTTGACTAGGCAAATCTTGTCCGATTTTGACGAATCATATATTGTTGGAAAGGTATAGAAGTCAGCTTAAAAAGTCAAGAAGGGAGTTTTCTGATTTGAAGTTTTAAGATCAATTTTTTCTTGAATGAAGCTCCGGAGGTCGAATCTGCCAGCTCATTGGTTTGCACCATTTTTCATTGTTTTGCACCTCGAACTCCAGATCACCTTGGACCTATAAAAAAACATAAACAACAACTAAATAACTATTTTAAACATAAAATGGATAAATAAAATAAATATAAGAACATCTAAAACTAATCAAATCCTAATAAAATCCTCAAGGACTTAGCCGATTTAAATGCATAAAAAGTGGCAAATAACTATATTTCCTAGAGTTATCAGATTAGCACCCCTACAACGCCCGTATAAAACGGTACCTTATTAGTCATGTGTTATCTCGAGTCTCGATGAAAAGTCGGTTTTAGATTTGGTATTCCCATTTTAAAAAAATCCTTTTTTTGTTTGGAAATGATCCAGAATTTGTTATTGCAAAAAATTTCTATATTCCCCGGCAAATCGGCAAAAATATAGAATTTTTATTGTTTTTGAAAATCTCCACATCATCCTCTTTTAGAAGGGTATTCCTTTGTTAATATAATTGACGAAGACTCCCTGGCAACTCAGAGGAGAATTCATGAATTACACTAACTCGGGCATATTGCCTTATTTTATTTAAAAATGATATTTTCAAAAATTTAAATGATCGTGAATGTACAAATTATCACTAAAACAGGAATACAAAACATGCATAATTAACATGGCATGGCAAGCAATTTATTTTAACATGACAAAAGAATTAATGGCATGGCATGCTTGACATGACAAAATTTAAATGACATAGCCAAAAGAATGAATGACATGGCATATGAATCAAAGACATGGCATGCTTGACATGACAAAATCTAAATCATATACCCTAAAAAAATGAATGATATGACATGCTTGACATGGAAAACTCTAAATGACATGATACATGAATGAATGACATGGCATATGATTAATGACATGGTAAAAGATTAATGACATGACATGCTTGACATGGAAAAATCTAAATAACATGGCATATGAATGAATGACATATCATGCTTGACATGGCAAAATTTGAATGACATGGCACATGAATGAATGACATGGCATAATCTAAATGATATGATATATGAATGAATGACATGGCATATGAATGATATGGCATATGACATGGCAAAATTTGAATGACATGGCATATGAATGAATGACATGGAATAATCTAAATGATGTGATATATGAATGAATGTCATGGCATAATCTAAATAATATGGCATATGCATGAATGACATGGCATATAAATGACATAGCCTAATCTAAATGATATGGCATATGGGTGCATGAAATGGCATAACCTAAATGATATGGCATATGAATGAATGACATGGCACATGAAGGGATGACATGGCACAATCTAAATGATATGACATATGAATGAATGTCATGGCATAATCTAAATGATATGGCATATGCATGAATGACATGGCATAATCTAAATGATATGGCATATGCATGCATGACATGGCATAATCTAAATGATATGACATATGAATGAATGACATGACAAAATCTAATTATGGCAACATGAATATAAAATGACATCAACATGAAATATTCATGGACATGGAATTTTCATGTGAGGAATCATACAAATAGCATATGTCGAAAAATATTACCACTCTCGGGCAAACCCTGCAAAGCATGGAAAATAATTCTTTCCTATGACATTTATATGATTCCGAATAAAATAAAATCCAATATCTTTCAATTCCATAAACATGTGCGTTGAATAATTTTCTAACCTCCTTGGAAACTCGGCAAAGATTAGGAACTAATTCTCACCAAATGTTTAGGAGA
This sequence comes from Fremontodendron californicum, assembly GCA_030761205.1. Classification (NCBI taxonomy): domain Eukaryota; kingdom Viridiplantae; phylum Streptophyta; class Magnoliopsida; order Malvales; family Malvaceae; genus Fremontodendron; species Fremontodendron californicum. The sequence continues at coordinate 17,722,364 of JAULJL010000018.1, read as the reverse complement.
TCGAAACATACGTTTTATGTTAAATTAAAATGAAAAACATTTTAAAACATGCAATGCATGAAGGTGTATTTCTCTCTTGAAGTAAGGACATCCATATACCTAAAAAGGTATCCGACTACCTTTGAAAGAAACTTAAATTGGATTTTCAAAAACCGAATAACTTTGGGCTCGGATTTAAAAAAATTTGGAATTTTTGGGATGAAAAAGGCCTCATGACTGAATACCCCTAAGAAAAAGCTCTAGTTTCCCTATATTTTTTGAAACCCGGGTTGACCATCCTTGACTCGATTTTTGTAAAATCGATTTTTATCCTTGAAATGAGATGGAAATCAACCTAAGACAGTAACTAATGACTCAAATCAGCCCCTTCTTTGTATACAAATAAAAAAAAACTTATTAGTTTAAAAAACATTTCTGACTCCCAAAATCAGTTTTAAAAAACTATTTTTTTCCCTTTATAAAAATATTAAAAAGTTATGGAAAAATCAGTATAGACTTGAAACATGATGGTCTTTATGGGAAAAAATAGGCTTAATTTTTGGACCAAGGATGCCTTGACCGAATTTTCACTAAAGTCAGAATAGTGAACTAAAAACTGTTTTATCAAAAACCATTTTTCCAACCTTGATAAAAAAATCTAAAAATCTTGAAAAAAAATTCCAGGGCATCCACTAAAGGTCTACTACATGTGGTAAATAAACCTTTTTATTTTGACAATAGATGCTTAATAAAAAAAATGCTCAAAGTCAGAATATCCAACTTAAACTATCACTCTTCCAACTAGTATACACAAGAGAAATTTGGCTAGAGACCATTAATTGGCCTTAACCAAAAATCAAGTTGGGAATGGAGAATGCATGATTTTATATCCAACAAACATATGAAAATGAATCAAGCATGAATTAAAAATATAAACAAACAAAGAAACAGAAGGTTGGCTCAATGGTTGGTTCCATGGACATAATCCCACTTAAACAAAATCACTTGATAAAAATCAAGATCCTCAAGCTTCTCAAACCTTTTATTTCATATTAAAAAAAAAAAAGAAAATAAAAGAAATAGCCTATCCTACCATAATGGTGAATCCCACAAACAACATGCAAGAAAATCAAGCATAGACAAACACAATGAGACCTCCATGGTTTCAACCAAAGCAAGAAAACATGTTGAAAAATTTTATCAACCTTGTTATTTTGTAAAGAATAAAGAATAAAGGAAAGAAAACCTTTAGAATTTTGTTTTGAAAACCTTTTTTTAACAAAAAATGTTAACAATCACATGAAAAAGAAGAGAAAAAGAACATGAAATCCAAGTAAATAAATGGAAAAGAAAGGAAGAAATAGCTACCTAGCTAAGCTTTCCTTCCAAGCTTCTTCTCTTTTCCTTGAGAGGTTTCTTCCTTTTATCCTTTTTTTTTCTCAAGAGTATAGTGAGTTGCTTTGAAGAAAAAAAAAAATTGAAAATCCCCTCTTTTTTGGTGTGGCCGAATGCCCCATTGTATATTGGTGTCCTCATCTTTTTTTAGCCTTTGTCATGCTTTACATGCTCTCCCAACATCTTTGCTACATGGCTAAAAAATGTTCCCTCCTTGCATGGTGCTTTCCTTAAATTAAGGGTTCTTGTCTCCTATTTGCATGATGTTTCCCTTAAATTAAGGGTTTTACAACCTCTCATTGGCCAACAATGCCACCTAGATTATTCTTGTCTCCTATCTCTAGAAAATATCTAAGCCACTTGTCATGATCATATGGCTTACTATTAAAATATCTTCCTAGGTAGAATTTTTAATCCTATTTGGCATCATCTCATAGCCTTCACATGCTCTTCACATGGCTTTGCAATTTGGAGGCCTCCCATTGGCCAAAAATACCATGTAGGCAAGTAATGGAGAATCTTGTCAATTCTTAAAAATGTCATCTTGCTATTCAATCTTGGCCATTTGATTAAGATGATCACACCTTCTCCTTTATCCATGGGTTGGCCAAAAATGTCCTGGAATTTTCCAGGCCATTCCTTTTTTTATTTGCAAAATGGCCCTTTTCGATTTTCTCGATAAAATTGCATTTTAGCCCCCAAACTTAATTTAATTACAAATAGACCCCAATTTTGAATTTTTCTTTTCCAACCCACCCCGTCCAATATAAAACTCAGTTTTGGAGGTTTTCATATTTTTTCGAGCTCGGATTCTATTTTTCCCTGATTTTTCTCTAAAGTTTCGGGTTACTGCCTCCCAAACTTTGCTTTTTTTCCATTTGAGCTCCGATTCCATATTTTTCTTCTCCAATCCCTTCCATAAAATATAAAACCCAGTTGTAGAAGTTTTCATAATTTTTCGAGCTCGTTTTCTATTTTTCTTTGGATTTTTCTCTTGGAATTTCGGATAATGCACCCGAACATTGTCTTTTTCCATTTGAACTTCGATTCTGGATTTTTCTTGTCTAATCTCTTCCATAAAATATAAAATTCAGTTCTAGAAGTTTTCATAATTTTTCGAGCTCGTTTTCTATTTTTCCTGGATTTTTCTCTTGGAATTTTGGATTAGTGCACTCGAACGTTGTCTTTTTCCATTTGAACTCCGATTTTTTATTTTTCTTCTCCATTCCTTCCATAAAATATAAAACTCAGTTCTGGAAGTTTTCATAATTTTTCGAGTTTGTTTTCCATTTTTCCCGGAATTTTTCTCTTGGAATTTTGGATTAGTGCCACCGAACTTTGTCTTTTTCCATTTGAACTCCGATTCTGGATTTTTCTTCTCCAATCTCTTCCATAAAATATAAAACTCAGTTATGGAAGTTTTCATAATTTTTTGAGCTCGGATTCTATTTTTCTCGAATTTTCCAAAATTGCCTTTTAACTCCCAAAATCTCGGTTTTACTCGAAACGAGCCCAATTTTTTATTTTTTTTCCACTGCCTTTGTCATGTATAAAATTGGAGTTTGTCTAAAAATACCCAATTTTCACATCTGAATTCCTCTCCGATTTAGTTTTCCCTTTTTTCTCAATATTGAGAATTTTCTCGTTTTTTTGTTTTTCCTCCAATCAGATCTTCCTTGGGATCCACTTCAAATTGGGACTTGGGATATTTTTATTTATTTATACTTTATCAACTGGGGGTTTTAATTTCACCGAATTGGGCCATCTCTATAGTTTTCCCCAAATTTTTGAGTATCCTATTTCTTCATTAAATCCTTATTTTCCTTTTTCTCTTCAAACCACATCTTCCTTCAACTCCGATTCAAAATTGAACCTTCCAATATCCATATTTATGGATCTTATTCCATTTGGAACCTCCAATTTCTTCCAATTTGATCGTTTTCGCACTTTTCTCCAAATTTGCAGAATTAGGCATTTTTCCTACACTGAATTTTTGCCATCTATCTTTCAAACTCTCTATCTTTCGTTGTAGACCTCCGATTATCAAAATTCTTTCACCATTGTTCAATTCAACTTCGAATCTTGATTTTGACTAAGAGTTGACTTTTTTAGTGGTTGACTTTTTGGGATTGACTTTTTTGGGGTTGACTTTTTTGGATTTGACTTTTTTGGTTGACTTTTTTGTTTTGACCTCCGAAACGAAATCTTGGAGACCCATCTGCAGAATGAGGGAAGATTTTTTGCATTTTGAGAAATTGAGAGGAGAATTTGCCTTGTTTAGGGCGCCTGGACAAAATTAGGTATTTACAGCTGCCCCTCTTTGACTATTGCTAAGAATCAGGAATCAGGCAAAGATAAAATAGACAATAATTTTATCCGGTTAGTGAAATCACATCAAGAGGGAGAATTTTCTTCATTTCTTATTCATTTTTTGATTTTTCATTTTGTTAATTGTAAAATAAAAGAAATTTTTCCTTAAATTGAGTTCCCTGACTAATCAAGGCTCGACCTGTCTTAAGGAAACATGTTCGAATTGCAAGAGAAGAAAATACCTCGGGGAGATCCCGGGGCCTTACCTTATCTTGGTGAAGCTTTGTTTAAAACAATAAAATTTGTCCTTAAATTGAGTTCCCTGACTAACCAAGGCTCGACCCGTCTTAAGAAACGAGTTCGATTTGCAAGAGAAGAAAATACCTCGACGGAGATCTCGGGGCGTTACCTTATCTTGATGAAGTTTTGTTTAAAACAAATAAGTTTTGTCCTTAAATTGAGTTCCTTGGCTAATCAAGGCTCGACCTATCTTAAGGAAACGAGTTTGATTTCTTTATAACTTGGATGTCTTGTCTGAGAAATCTGGTTGTCTTGTCCAGGAATGTGTTGGATGTCTTGTCCAAAAAAATCTGGTTGTCTTGTCCAAGAAATGTTGGATGTCTTGTCCGAAAAATCTTGTTGTCTTTATCCAGGAAAATGTTGGATGTCTTGTCCGAGAAATCTGGTTGTCTTATTCGGGAAAATGTTGGATGTCTTGTCCGAGAAATCTGGTTGTCTTTTCCAGGAAATATTGTGTGAAATTATATAAATGGCATGGTATCGGGATATTTCACCGAACTCTGACAACCCGGCAGAGCTTTAGAAAAATATCTTTTCACATGACATGTATATAATTTTGGATCAAATGAAAACATATTTTCGAATAATTTGTCCTTAAATTGAATTCCCTGACTAATCAAGGCTCGATCTATCTCAAGGAAATGAGTTCGATTTTGCAAGAAGAAAATACCTCGATGGGGATCCTAGGGCCTTATCTTATCTTGGTGTGAAATTATATAAATGGCATGTGTCAAGATATCGAACTCCCCGGCAACCCGGCAGAGTTTTAGAAAAATATCTTTTCACATGACCTGTATATAATTTTGGGGATAACATTTTAATTTGGATGTCTTGTCCAGAAAAATTTTGGATGTCTTGTCCAAAAAGAAGTTTGGATGTCTTGTCAAGAGAAGTTTGGATGTCTTGTCCAGGAAAAATCTTAGATGTCTTGTCCAGAGAATGTTGGATGTCTTCTCCAGAATGCTCATATAAAAGGTTTTTTCTTCCTTTTATGCCAGCTACATTGGACTTAAAAAGGAAAACATTCTACAATTCCTGCAATGTTAGTTGAATGCAGTGATGTTGATGATAGGCTTTGCAAAATGCTTGTAAGATGCATGTTCCCTAGGGCTGAAGTGCAATTACATGATTGTCATGAGTTTTAAATCCATGATTTCATTGAGGTTCACGGTCTTCTCAACTCCATTGTTTGCTCTTCTTGATGAGCTTTTCATCATTATAGGCTCACTGAGATTTACAAATTTCTTGATTTTGTGACAGTGTCTTCAACCTATCCATGGTTTGCCCCACTTGATAAGCTTTGTCCTAACAGTTTCACCATGATCCATAAGTTTTCTAACTCTGTGACGGTGTCTCCAACCTATCCATGGTTTGCTCTATTGGGTGAGCTTTTCAGTATCATGGATTAATGTGTTTAATCCATCTAATGTTTGCCCCACTTGATGAGCTTTTCAGCATTATGGACTGTTGCGAGTTTCTCTAAATTTTAATGGTTTCCAAACCTCATCTAAAATTTAAATCTACTCCATAGTAATGCAAAGAAATCCTTTTATTTAAAGTTTTTTATGTTTACTAATCATCATTCAATTTGATAACACTAAAAAATGCATCACAACATATATGAAAGATGGTATGAAATAGTCAAATGCCATGAAAATGCCAACAAGAGTTCATTGCAAAAAGGTTTAGATAACAAAGATGAATATCAAGGATTAAAAAGGGAAATGTAAAGGAAAAGGTATAGATGCCCCAGATGAGGAATATCCTGGACCCTTCTTGCTTCAGTTCCTCTGAAATATCTTTTGAGCGAGCCACTTGCTTGGGAGACTTCTCGGCTTCCACAATTGCTTCAGACAGAGTTTTACCCTTTTTCTCGGATTTTTTGATACTTTTTCCCCTTTACATGGAGTATTGATTCAAATATTTGATCAGTACTTGGGCTGCCCTTTGCGGATTTTCAACCCAAGTGTCCCCCGTTCGGTTTTAAGTCGCCATTTTTGGGTTTTCGGCTTAAACCTCTCCTTTTACATTCTTTTTTCGTGTTCCACCATGCATCTGAGAATTCTAATTTCTTCCATGGTAAAATAACAATTCAAAAGATGGGATGAAATATGAGAAAATCCCTTCAAGTTAAATACCCATGCTTGATCAAAATGGACTTTAAAAGCACGTAATGTAGGCCAAGGTTCGGGTTTAGAAAAAAAAGGATAAATAGGCCCAAAATGTGTTTAAGGGTGATCAGATCAAGGATCATTTCATGAGGTGGATTCATTTTTGAAACATTCATCCTTTTTGGACTTTTCTCTCTTTTTTTGAACTTTGTTTCTTTTCATTCTTGGCTTTCATTTGCCATTCATTTTCACACACTTTTTGTGTGTGTCTTTTTTCTTTTTTTTTTTATTTGTTTTTGTTTTTGATGGCTTGCTTCACCATTTTTTTAAGGAGGTTTTTCCTCACATTTGCCCCCAGTGTGGAGGGTGATCCTTAATCAAGGTTCAAAGAAAGAAAGAATTCCTAAGGCTCAAAGGGGGTGACTAGGGTAATTTCTTCTTAGTGACAGGAATATGAAAGATGGCCATATATCATATCAAGCATGAATATTTTCATTGAAAGGCAATCCTCACGGGAAATAGATAAATAGAATTTTCATTTTTGCACTTGGAATCATTCGAATTCTCATATGCACAGTATCACATTTTTTTTATTCAAGCATAGTACTTATTCAATTCATCGGCATTCACGGGATTTCTAAAGTCATCCCCGTCCATCCCAGTTAAGATCAATGTTCCTCCAAAAAAAGCTCTTTTCACCACATAGGGCTCTTCCCAATTCGGAGCCCATTTTCCGCGAGGATCTTTCACAATAGGGAGAACTTGCCTCAATACCAACTCTCTCTCTCGAAATTGCCTGGGGCGAACCTTTTTGTTGTGGGCTCGAATCATCCTTTTCTGATACATCTGCCCATGGCAAATTGCCTTCAGTCTTTTTTTTTTTAATGAGATTTAACTGTTCATAGCGAGCTTTAACCCATTCTGCCTCTTCTAGTCCAACTTCCATCAAAACACAAAGTGAAGGGATTTCAACCTCAATTGGGAGCACTGACTCCATCCCGTTGTCGTAACCTAAAAAATAACAAGTCTTAATTCCGCTTGAAATAAAATGAGGGTTTGAAAACAACCTCGAAAAAAAATGGAGTCGCCACCCATCTTTTTTGGCTAGGTGTGATCGGCCACCTATTAAAACCGATTTTGTTAAACATTTTAAAAACCAATTTCGAAGTCTGCGCTTTTAAACCAAAGAAATCAAAGAAGCGGGTTCGGGAATCAATTACGTGCAGGGAAGGATTAGCATCCCCACAATGCCCGTATAAAATGGTACCTTATTAATCATGTGTTATCTCAAGTCTCGGTAAAAATTGGTTTTAGATTTGGCATTTTAAAATAATTCCCAATTTAAAGAAAAATAATTCCATTTTTAATTGAAAATGATCCGAAATTTATTAATATAAAGTTTTCCTATATTCTCCAGCAAACCCGGTAAAATATAAATTTTTTTACTTATTTGGAAAATCTCCGAATCATTTTCATTTTTAAAAGAAAGATATTCCTTTATTAATGATAATTGATGATATCCTCTCCAGCAAACCCGGCAGAGAACTCATGAATTATTTTAACTCGGGAATATCTTTATTTTTTATTGAAAATCATTATCTTTGTTAAAAGCATTATAAAAAGATGAATATGAATATGTAAATTATTACTAATGACGTGGCAAAAGATGACATAGCAAAATCTAGATGACATAGAATAATCTAAATAACATGGCAACATCTAAATGACATGGCAAGATCTAAATGACATGATATAATCTAAATGACATGGTATAATCTAAATAACATGGAATAATTTAAATGACATGACATAATTTAAATGACATGACAATAGAATTAATAACATGACATGATAAGAAACATAAAATAACATTATAATAAATTATGCATGAAAATGAAAAAAGGCAATGCTTGAACATAATAAATCCTAGATGATGTGGTAAAATAATTAATGACTAGGCAAGAAGCATAGAATAACGTAAAATATCCATAACCATATAACAATCAATATAACATCATGAAATATAAACCAAAGCAATGACATCATTATAGAATATTCATAGCAAAAATTATATATCATAGAATATGCATGAACATGAAAAATGCAATGCATGAAAGTGTATTTTTTCGTTTAAATAAGGACATTCGTATACCTAAAAAGATATCCGACTACCTTAGGAAAAGACTTAAATCAGATTTTCTAAATCAAAGATACTTTGTGATTGGATTGAAAACAATTTGAAATTTTTTGGATGAAAATGACACTATGGCCGAAACTTTCTTTTAAAAAGGCTCTATTTTCCAAAATTTGAAAACCCTGGTTGACCACCCTTGAGTCAACTTTTATAAAATCAAATTTTATGATTAAAATGACTTAGAAATTAACCTAAGACAGTAGCTAATGTCCCAAATCAGCCCCCTCTTAATGCCTTAAACAAAACAGAAAATTATTAATTCTCAAAAACAAATCTGACTCCTCTGACCAGTTCTAAAACGTGATTTTTTTACCCTTCTAAAAAATTTCAAAAAAATCTAAAAAATATGGGAGACTCAGAACATGTCGACCTCTATGGGTAAAAATCAGATTAATTTTTTGACTAAGGATGACCTACTTGAAAATTCATGAAAGAAAAAACAGTGGGTAAAAAATTGCTTAACCAAAAAATATTTTTAAACCTTTGATAAAAAATCCAAAAATCAGAATAAAAATATTAGAGACTTATCTAAGGTCCTACAACCAGTGGTAAAAAATTATAAAAATTTGGATAAGGGCTGCTTAGTGAAAAAAATCCTAAAGTTAGAAAATCCAACTTGTACAAATCTTAATTTTTCACAAGCATGCTCATGAGAGCTTGGCTTTAAACTATTGATTGGCTTAAGTAAAAAATCAAGTGGGAATGAAATGAAATGCATGAACAAACAACAAGTTAAATTGCATGAAATGCATGACCTAATGCCTAAATGACATAGAAAATATGCATGGCATAAAGGATGACCTAATTCCTAGAATGACATGGGAAATGTGCATGGCATAAAAGATGAACTAATGCCTAATATAACATGAAATGTGCATGGAAATAAATGATAACCTAATACCTAATATGAGATAGAAATATGCATGGCAATAAATGATAACCTAATGCCTAATATGACATAGAAATATGCATAGCAGTATAATATGACCTAAGACCTAATATAACATAGAAGATATGCAAGGCAATATAAGATGACCTAATGCAATAATATGACATGAAAATATGCATGGAAGCAACATGAACATTGTAGACACCTAATTTTGTCCGGACCACTAAAACAGGTATGTTTTCTTCCTAACTTGATGTTTCCGAGTGTAAAAAGACTTTTTTCATCCTGCAGGTGGTACTCCAAGACTTCATTTAAGAGGGTGAGCATAAAAAGTCAAACTTGAAAAAAATCAACCCCAAAAAAGTCAACCCTAAAAAGTCAAACTACTAAAAAAGTCAACTCACTTTCAAAATCAAGATTTTAAGTTCAATTGAAAAATGGCAAAAGAATTTTCGTAATCCGAGGTCTACATTGAAAGATATGGAGTTCGAAAGTTGGGATTTGGAGATTCAGTAGAAAGGAAACCCTAATCCGAGAAATTTGGGGAAAAGTGCTTAAACGATCAAATTGGTCGAAATTGAAGGTTCCAAATGAAAGATAAGCACTGACTACGGGTAATGGAGAAGTCACTTGCAAGAAAAACCAAAAGAAAAGTCAATCCGAGAGAAAATCGAGAATTAGGGTTTTTAGTGGATTTCGGTGAAATCAGGAAGAATCACGGAAATGGCTCGACTTGGTAAGACCAAAGCTCCCAACGGATGGGGAATGATTAAAAAGGGATAGCCCAAGGCTCAGCTTGAAGAAAATTTGAAAATCGGACTTGTTTTGAGCAAAATCGGGTTTCGGAGGCAAAAGGGCAAAATTGGAAAATTTGGGGAAAATAGAAAATGGACTCCGAAAATTTTGAAAATTGGTCAATATCATTATTAAATTATTTGAAAGATATTGGTAAAATAAAATCTTGATTCGGAGTTCGTTTGCAAAATGGCCAAATCCCGGGCTTCTTATGTAGTAATTCAAAAAGAAAAATCCCGAAAAAATAGAAAATGAGCTCCAAATGTTTTGAAATTTTGAAAATATCATTTTTAAATTATTTTGAAGAGACTGGGGAAAGAAAATCTCGATTCGGAGTTCGTTTGCAAAATGGCCGAATCCCGGGCCTCCTATGCAATAATTCAAGAAGATAAATCCCGAAAAAATAGCAAATGGACTCCAAAAATTATGAAATTTTGCAAATCTCATTTTTAAATTATTTGGAAGAGATTGGAGAAATAAAATCTTGATTTGGAGTTCGTTTGCAAAATGGCCAAATCCCGAGCCTCCTATGCAGTAATTCAAGCCGATAAATCCTGAAAAAAATACCAAATGAGCTCCAAAAATTATGAAAACTTCCAGATCACACTTTTTAATTATTTTGAAGAGATTGGTGAAGAAAAATCTTGATTTGGAGCTCGTTTAAAAAATGGTAAAAGTAGGGGCATAAAAGGGCATTTTTGGAAGAAAAAATCCAAATAAATAGCAAACGGACTCGGATAATTTTGAAAACTTCCAGAACTCAATTTTTTATTATTTTGGAAGTATTAAAAAAATAAAAATTGAATTTGGAGTCCGTTTGATATTTATTTGCATCTGGGGGGCAAAACGGTCATTTCACCCAAGCAACCGAAAAGGGCTTCTTTGGGCCTTTCAAAAAATCAGAGTTGGGCTGGAAAAGAGAAGTTCTGGCCTTCCCAAGCCCAAAGGAAGGAGGAAGCTTCTGATTTTTCAATCAAATGGCTAAAAATCAAGAGTTAGTTAGAGATTCTCTTTGATCAAGCCATGGTGATTAAGCCACATACGCCAAGAGAGATGTCAACATTATTCTTGAATAGCTGTAATTTGAGAGAGATGAGATGCTAATCTAAAGGTGGTAATTTCATGATTTTTCACCTTGAATTATTAGCCATTTGATGGGAAATTGGTTACAACAAAATGACAACACCTTGAGACATTATAGGGGGGATTCGGCCAACTCTTTGGAGGAGGCAGGAAATTCATTTTTTCATTTCATTTTACTAAGTTATTTTGATTTTTACTTAGTTTTTTTCTCTCCTTGGTTGAAAGCAAAAAAGAAAAGTATAGGAAAAAAAGGAAAGTTTCAAGAGATAAAGCTTGAAAAGATAGCTTTTTGAGGTTGCTCTTGAGCACCAACTCTTGCACTTTCTTGATTTTCCATTCTTGTTTTGGCTATTTTGATTATTATTTGGTGAGTTTCTATTTTAAATAAATGTTTTTTATTGTTCTTCTTAAGTTCTTCCTTCATCTCTTTCTTAAGTATATTTTTTACATTTTATTTTTACAATAAACTCACCATGGCCAAATGGCCTACATTATTTATTTGAGTTTCTGTTTTGGGTTTATTTTACCATATTGTTTATGTTATTTTCTTTGATTTTGATGTTTTAAATGTTATGTTACTTCATATTCTTGAGTTTTATTTTAATTTGGTTGCTTTGTTTGTTGCCATTTATGTTTTAAATATCATGTTTTTGCATTTTTAATTTTCTGTTTTCATGTTGTTTAAATTTGATTATGTTTTAGATTTAGTATATCAAGTGTTTGTGAAAATGCTTGTGTGGTCTTTGCCTGATTTGAGTTTTATATCTTATTTGAGCATGTTTTAGATTTAGTATATTAAGTGTTTGTGGAAATTCTTGTGTGGTTTTTGCATGATTTGAGTGTTATATTTTAGTTGAGCATGTTAGTATACCAAGTGTTTGTGAAAATGCCAAGCTTGTTGGAGCTTGAGGCCATTTGGCTACTCCATGTGTTTTGCATTGTGTGTTGCATTTTAGCCATGTTAGTTGGTAGTTTTTTGCATTTGCATGACATTTAATTTAGTTTTGCATGCTAGTATACCAAGTGTTTGTGAAAATGCCATGTTTGCTAGTTACATTATGCTATTCGGCCACCCTTGGAATTCTTGCATTTTATGTGCATTCTTGCCTTGTTAGTTGATAGGTTAGCATTTGCATGATATTTGGTTGAGTTTTTGGTTTAAGCATGCTTTGTGTTTGTGAAAATGCCATGCATATTTTAGTTATTAAGTTAGGTTTATTTGCCATGCATGTTCATGCATTTTAGGTCTAGGTTGCATTAAATGCCATGCAAGTTCATTTAGGTCTAGGTCACTTTATGAATGCCATGCATTTTTTTTCATGACATTTAGGTTTAAAACCATGCATTTCATGCATTATGTTTGCTTTATTGTTTCATGCATTTCATGTTCATGCCACTTGAATAATGACTTGAGCCAAATAATGGTTTAAAGTCATGCTCTCTTGAGCGTACTTGTGGAAAATTAAGTTTTGTCAAATTGAATATTCTACCTTTGTGATTTTTATTTACTTAGCCAATTTTTATCTAACTTTCAAAAAGTCCTAGCTATTATTTGTGAGTCATTTTATGTGTTTCAATTATTTTTACTTTGATTTTTAAATGATTTTATCAAAGGCAAAAATGTGTTTTGACAAAACAGTTTTTTCACCCAGTTTTCATACTTTTCCAATTTTTCTGGGAATTCATCTTTAATCAGAAAATTAATCCAATTTTTTTCCGTGTATTTTTACATGTCCTGAATCTCCATTAGTTTTTTCAGAATTTTTTGAATTTTTAAAAATAGGATAAAAAATCGTGGCTTAAAACTGGACAGTGGAGTCAGAATTGAATTTAAAGAAAAATCATTTTTCTGTTTTGGTTAAGTTACTTAGAGTGGGCTGATTAGGAGGGTTAGCTACTGACTTAGGGTAGTTTCTAAGTCTTTTTAAACTCTAAAAATGGTTTTTCAAGTCCCGGGTTAAGGGTAGTCAAGTCCGGATTTTTAAACTTAGGAAACTAGAGCCATTTAAAAAAGATTTAGCCCAGTTTTGACTTTTAATTCAAGCTTTTCAAAATTGTTTTCAAACAATCACAAAGTATTTCGGTTTTAGAATGTTTAATTTGACATATTTTCCTAAGGTAGCCGAATATCTTTTTTAGATATACGGATTTCCTTAATCAAAGGAAAAAATACATTTCATGCATTGCATTTTTCATGTTCATGCATTTTATATAATATGTGATTTTTGCTATAATAATTTCTATGATATTGTTATTATTTTGATTTATATTTTTTGATGTTATATGGTTTATTATATGGTTGTGAATATTTCATGATATCCTATGCTTTTATTTAGTTATTTTTATTTAGCATATACTATGTTCATGCACTATTATTTTTATTTTCATGTATATTATATGATAGCATTATTTTATTCCATGTCATTTAAATTATATGCCATATCATTCATATTTGTCATGTCATTTAAATCATTTCATTTCATTTAGGATATATTATGTCATCTAGAATATTTTATTTCATTTAGATTATATCATATGACTTAGGATATTGCATTTCATATAGAATGTATTATGTTACATAGGTCATTTAATTTCATTTAGAATATATCATATAACTTAGGATATTTCATTTTATTTAGAATATGCTAAGGCATTCAAATCATGTCATGACATTTAGGTTGCATTATATTATTTAGATTTTGCTATGTCATTTTATTTATGTCATGCATATACATATTCATATCTTTTAAAATGTTTTCAAAAGGATAATGATTTTTCAATAAAAAATTAAGATATTCTCGAGTTAAAATAATTCATGAGTTCTCTACAGGGTTTGCTGGAGGGAATATCATCAATTATCATTAATAAAGGAATATCTTTCTTTCAAAAAAAAAAGAGAATGATTCGGAAAGTTTTCCAAAACTAATAAAAATTTATATATTTTGCCACGTTTGTTGGGGAATATAGGAAAATTTTGAATTTATAAATTCCGAATCATTTTTGATTTAAAAATGAAATATTTTTCTTTAAATTGGGAATTAACTTGAAATACTAAATTTAAAACCGATTTTTTTTTACCGAGACTTGAGATAACACACGATTAATAAGGTACCGTTTTATACGGGCGTTGTGGGGGTGCTAATCCTTCCCCGCACGTAACCGAGTCCCGAACCCGTTTCTTTGATTTCTCTAGTTTAAACGCAGACTTGAAATTGGTTTTAAAATGTTTTAATTAATTTTTAAAATATTTTATAAAACCGGTTTTAATAGGTGGCCGATCACACCTAGCTAAAAAAGATTGGTGGCGACTCCATGTCTTTTTCAAGGTCATTTTCAAAACCTTCATTTTTTAGAGGAATTAAGTCGACTTTTCTTCGATTTTTTTTAATGTCACGCTTAACGAATAATAAAGTCTTGCGATGAGACTCGTTATTTTTTAGGTTGCGACAGCTTGGTGACTCCACTGGGGACTATTAGAGAGTCAGGCCTAGAATTAGTCGTGTGTTATCAAAGTCTCGGTTTTGGTTGGTTTAATTGGTATTTAATTTTAATTCCCGCATTTTTTTTAATAAGGAGAATTTTGAAAATAATAAAATATTTTTAAATATGTTCATACTCATGTGCATGCATTTTATTATTGTTCTCTAGTTATTTAAGGTTGTATATTATAATTGCTTGTTGGTTAATGCGTTACACTATTCTTGAATGTTTTAATTGCTAGGGCATTTAGAATAAGGTTTGTAGAATAGGTGGTGAAAGGTTTGTTATTCCTCCACACACACTACACGTGCATTTGCATATCAAGAATCCTATACCCGGGTTCCGTCCTTTTAAGTGGGAGTAAAGTAACTAAGCCTTCGTGATTGATCCTCCGTATGGGCTAGTGAAACACTTTCGGAGTATAAAGTACCTAATGCCTTCGTGATAATCCTCCGCATGGGCATAGGAAAATATACTCTAACGAATTGAACCCGCTTTTATTGGGGTGCCTTACTAGCCTTCACCGGCGACAGTGAGGAACAATTTGGGGCCTTAGAACCGATTCACCTTCATATAGTGAACCTAGGCGAAGCCATGCCGAATTTTCGTTAAGATATACCGAAAATAGAAACACATGGAGGGACATTTCTAAACCTTTTGTTACCTATTTTACACTCCGAATAAGTGTGGTAGATCGGGCAACGATGTACGTACATCGCCCGTAATAAATGTGATACTCCGCCTCGAAGGCATCGTGATGCCTAAATAAGCAGATATTGTTGGGGCAGATGTTCATTAGCTGTTTTAAAAAAAAAAAATCCTTTTTCAAGCATTTTTGCATGTTTCACATTTCATGCATGTGTGAATAGAGCATGTGCATTTTTGGTTGTATTATTGATCTCATTCTTTGCAATAAACAGTTGGTAATTTCATTTGATGATTTCATAAAACCGGTAGTGTTGCATGAACATTTGGACATTGTACCGTAGTAAGATCCACTACCCCAGAATTCTTTTTAAAATAATATGATTGGTTTTTCATAAAAAAAAAAAACATGTTTAAAAAAAATCATAAATTTGGAGCCAAATCTTGCATAATGAGATTTTTGAATAATCAAGATTTAGGTCCCATCAATTTCGCGTAATCATTGATTTCTTTGTATATACCTTGGTGTTAATTCATTTATTCTTAGTATGTATCATTTTGACATCATAACATGCATGGTTCTTCATTGTAGAATACATTTGTGATATACATGGTCATTTCTTTGTATCTACCTTTGTATTAATTCATTTATTCTTCGCATGTATTATTTTGACATCACAGCATGCATGGTCATTCCTTGTAGAATACATACATAGTCATTACTTGTATATACCTATGCACCAATTTATTCATTTTTTTTAATGCATCATGTTGGCATTAGATTGCATCCATAGCATACATAGTCACCATAATTTCTCTGTATATGTTCATGCATTAATCATCCGTATAGTCATGCACATAGGAATAAAGCATGTACATTCATAATTGTATTCTTAATCTCATGACATTTTCATTTGCATGAAAGGGGTTCAAGATATGAGGAATGAATCGGAGGAACGATTGGGTGCTTTGGAACGCAATCAAGAGGAATGTGGACATGAAATCCGAGAGGTGAAGGAACAGCTGGCCAAATTGTTGAAAATGGTTGAGAATATGGGAAAGAGTAAAGGGGAACTTTCTCAGGGATTTGCATCATCTTCGGATCAACCAAAACCATTAGGTCCAGAACATACAATCCTTGCTGGATCCTGCACTTGTCAATGCCACAAAGGTTACAATCCTGATGAAATTGTGGACAAAATCGTGAAAATGATTAAACCTGAGAGCCTGATACCAAAGATAGAAACCTCGGATCCTGTACCATAACTGCAAACTGTTCTAGGTCCGAACCAGTATCCCCACCCTACTATGGTCCAATCGTCCATTGGGATGACCACTACGGGATTCATGAATCCCACTCCATCACCAACAACTGCCAGTTCATACTATTTCCCTCATCAATCACCTTATCCAGTATCTGGGATAGGAACCTCGAGCTATGTACAACCTCCAAAGGCCCCGTGTCCAAATCCATATCCTTACCATGCTGTTCTGCCACATCTCCATGTAAACACTCCGGTTCGGACCTTAGTGCCACCACCAAGTGCCCCAACTCCTAGGTTCAGTGTGACTAAGAAACGACAAAGGCCTTTTGATCCCCTTCCAATTAGCTACCGAAAGCTTCTCCCTATACTGATCCAAAATCACATGGTTGCCTGTATCCCATTGAAACCCCTGTTACCACCATATCCAAATGGGTATAATCCAAAAGCAAGATGTGATTATCACTATGGAATTGTTGACCATAACATTGAAGACTGTATAGCATTCAAAAAGAAAGTGCAAACTCTTATAAATGCCAAGTGGTTGGATCCAACGACACTGATTGATAAAGGACTGGGAAAGCGCCATTAGGATTGGGAGATTTGCAGTAGTGAGGTGGAAAGACTTCGGTCTTATATGATGTAATAGGATTTCACTTTTTCAGTAGCCGGCTCTTATAGCCTTAGGATGCTAGTAAGAATAAAGTGCTTGTAAATACAGTTTTAACCACTGTTCAAATTTTGTAAAACATGGTTTATACCATTGTGAACGTTGATATGGGAATGAATTGATTATGTTTCAAATTTATGAGAGGTTGATGATTAAGTTCCTCCGATTCTTATTTCCTCCGTGATATCTTCCCCTTTTGCATTTTGCATCCGATCAATTATTGGTCATACCATACATTCATACATGTATCATGTTAGCATCAGATTGCATTTATGCATTCGTAATCAGCATGATTTTTCTGTATATATCCATGCATTAATTTGCTTATTACATACATCATGATTAGCATTAGATCGCATTCATGACACACATGGTTAGCATGATTTTCTTTGTATATACTCTGTATCAATCATTCTTTGTTTGCATGTATCATAATTGACACCGTGTTGCATTCATAGGATATATGATCATTCATTTGGAAATACATTAAAATGTACATGATTATTCATTGCATATATCCATGTGTTGATTTGTTTATTCTTTGTTTGCAACATGTTGGCATCGTGATTGCATTTATTACATACATGGTCAGTATGTTTCCATTATATATGTCCATACATCATTTATTTTATTCTTCACATGCATCAAATGACAATCATGGCTCATTCATCATGACATACATTTGGGGGAAATAAAACAGAAGTTGGCTTGGCTTTAAGAGTCATTGAAAGAATTCCCATTTCAAATCAGAAGAAGTATTGAGTACCCTTTTAATACAGGCTAGTGCCATGGAGGATGAACAAGTTGCCCGAATGGAAAAAATGGAAAGGGAACAGAAAGAATTGCGAGAACAACTAGCAAAGTCTCAAGCAGAATCTAAGGATCAGATGACTAAATTGGTGGAGCTAATGTCTGCCGTAATCAAGGGAAAAGGATACACTGAAAACTTTGTCACCAGGAAAGGGTTAGAGGCACAAAAGGGTCAGAATGAGGTCGTAATGATTGATGCCCAGAACACTGTTAACCCCGTCAATGTCCTAAACTCAGATGATCCAGCTGAACAGGCAAAGTTGAAAATGGTTGCAGTAAATGAGGTGGAGTTGACAGATTCCCAAGGGAAATATCAGTTGTTAGATGAAAGGCTCCGGGCAATAAAAAGAACAGATGTATTTGGGAGTTTAGATGCAAAAGAACGATGTTTGGTCCTCGATTTAGTCATTCCTCCTAAGTTCAAGATCCCTGACTTTGTGAAATATGACGGGACGACTGATCCATCAGCACACATCACTATGTTCTGCTGGAAGATGACAAGTCATATAGATAATGATAAGCTTTTGATTCACTGCTTTCAGGATAGCCTCAGCGGATCCGCAATTAGGTGGTATAGTTAGTTGAGCAAGGATCAGATTCGCTCTTGGAATGACCTGGCTAGGGTTTTTCTAAACCAGTACAAGCATATGACCGATATGGCGCCTGACCGTCTCACCTTGCAAAATATGAAGAAAAGAGCTACTGAGAGCTTCAAAGAATATGTGCAACGGTGGATGAGCCTGACCGTCCAAGTACAACCGCCCTTAAATCAGAAGGAAACCACTGTCATTTTTATGGATTACACTACAGGCCCCGTACTATGATATACTTGTCGGCAACACCACGAAGAATTTTTCGAAAATGGTAATTTCAGGGGAGATGATTGAGAATGCTATCAAAGATGGGAAAATTGAAGGAGAAAGAACATCCAATACCAAGAAAAAGGGGGCATCTGAAAAGAAAAAGGAAGATACCCAAGTCGTGGAAGACTTTGTCCCACCTCCCCAATTCTCCTCGTATCAGCCATTTTACTCTACCCTGAATAATGTCTCTCAAGGTTGTTATCCCTACCAACCAATGACTGCAACTACACTAGAATTTACATCTGTCTATCAATCGAACACCCTTGGGAATAATCGAAGGGGGCATAAAAAGAGAAATAAAAATCAGGTTGACCCGATTCCTGTGACATACAGTGAGCTACTACCTCAACTCATCCAGAATCACCTTGTGACACCCATGCAAATAGAGCCTCTGAAGCCCCCTTATCCGAGCTGGTATGATGCTAATGAGTGTTGTGGGTACCATTCTGGCAATCAAGGTCACTCAACAGAGAACTGCCCCGCTTTGAAGTACAAGGTCAGAGATCTCATCAAAGCTGGTTCGATAAGTTTTGAAGATAGGGAAGCCAAGTGTCATAAGAAACATTGTGCATGATCATATTAGGTTTTTGACGCATGTAGTTTTATACACTGTGATGATGAAAGCACTTGTCTCATGTTAATATCTACATGAATTAAATGAATTTTGAATTTTAAATGCTTTGTGTTTGTTGTGTTTTAACAATAACGTGAATTTGCAAAAACAAGCATTAAGGAAGTTTTAATAATGGATAGTCTCAAGAAGATTGATGATCAGTGTTAGAAATGACCCAACACCATCCCCCTCTTTTTGGGCTTCTCTATACCTAAACCTTGAATCAAGAACACTTGAAAGACCTAATGCTTCAAGGAATATGAACGATTGAATTTCAAAAAAAAAAAAAAATTAAGAGAAGCATTGTCATTACAGAATAAGCAAGGATGTAAATCCTAGTCTAGGCTATGAACAAAGGAACAAACTTTTTGAAATTTTTTCGAATTCCTTGAAATTCAAACAAATGAGACATTCTTTCAAGAATCTAGATTTTGGTAATTTGATATGTGTCAAGGTTGTGCCAAAACCATTCATGTCATTTTCAACAAACCACAAAACACTAATTGCCCAAATATCACTTCATGGTTGACACCTTGGGGCACAATGACTAAACCAGATTATCCCATATCCCAGAGAAAACCCATTTTTAGGTCATATTTTCCTTGTCTCTTCAAAGAACTCAGATCTGAAATTCAGTCTTTTCAGTACAGACCTAGACTTGCTATGTTCCTCGTTGATACAAATTCTCATTGGTTAATCAAATTGGGGCATCATATGTGGAAATGATGGTTATATGGTGAAAAAGGATAGGACTAACGCATGAATCAGTGGGGCATGCGACAAAAAAAATGAAAAATGAGAAAATTTGTGATATCATGCATATGAGAATTCAGATGATTCCAAAGTGCAAAATGAAATTTTGAATATCTATTTTCCCTGGGGATTGCTTTTTCAATGTGAATATTTGTGCTTGACATGAGAAATGGCCATCTTTCATATCCCTTTCGCACAAAAAAAAAAATTATCCATAGTCACCCCTTTTGAGCCAAAAGAATTCTTTTTTCTTTAAACCCTTATCAAGGATCACCCTCTACACTGGGGGGAAAATGCGAGGAAATATCCTTTTAAAGATCATTGAGAAATGAGTCCTAGCTCAAAGACAGATACAAAGCAAATGGAACCCCGAATAAATACGGGCTCACTCTGTCAAAGAAAAAGAAGAGAAAAAGATGGCGAAATAAAAGCCAAGAAAAACAAAAGAAAAACACAATGAAAAAATGTGTCTGAAAGACATGGCAAATTGAAAGCCAAAAGCAAGGAAGAAAAAGAGCAAAGTCAAAAGGAAAGAAATGTCCAAGAAGGGACAAATGCTTCAAAGAGAATCCTCCTCAAGAAATGATCCTTGATCTGATTACCCTCAAACACATATTTTGGGCCTATTTATCCTTTCTTTCTGAACCCTGAGCCATGGCCTACATTACATGCTTTAAAAGTCCATTTTGATCAAGCATGAATATTTAATTTGAAAGGTTTTTTCCTCATATTTTATCCCATTTTATCGAATTATTATTTTACTAAGGAAGCATTTAGAAATCTCAAGTGTATGGTGAAAAAAAAATAGGACTCTAGGGCGAAAACCCAAAAATGGGCGGTCTAGAGTAAAATGAAAAATTTTGATGCCATCTATGAAAGTGTCAATACCACAAAAAGAGAAGGTCATCTTAAAAAAGTGGTCATTGAGGAACATTTAAGAATTCCTGAACCTCCCAAATTGTCAATTCTCATTCAGAGGATTGTCTTCAAAAACTGAAACTTTTGTTCCCAAGATTAAACTTTTCGGTTTAAACATCCCAGCCAATCTTGATGCTTGTCAAAATGCCTTGATATGGAAACTAAAAGAATGTTAAATTTGTTTGGTTCTCAATAAATTCTTGATTTATAAAACCTGTTCCATTTGTGAGCCTAGAAGGGATATATATTTTTGTCATGAAGTTTTCCTGGAAAAGCCAGAATCTTGTTATACCAAGCCTTGTCAATCGCAGTTGAAAAAACCCAGATTAATACTTAGAGAAATTTCTAACAATGATCATCAGTCTTCAAAAGATTTATACATCACACATTGTGGGGTTAATATTTTTTGTTTAGAAGTTTTCAAAATGCGAAAACAAATAAAGAGATTTTTTTGAAATACCCATTTTGATGTTGACATGAGACAAGGATTTTTCTAACTCAAAAGTGTAGAACTGCCAAGATAGGTATTGACTTCCAGATATGAGAAGAAGAAATAGAACCCAGTTCAATCTCTGTTCATGAAAGTTTGAAAACTGTTGGGGCAAAGAGAATAGCCTAAATGAATTGAAGATATACTCTTATTTGAAGAGAAAAGTGAATTTGAAAGGCTAAGCCAAAGTTTAGAAAAACAATCGAGGGCATTTGCATCACTCATGAGCACTCATCTCTTTATCAAGCTTTTACATCTGCACAGTGTCGGTAAGCATTTGCATCATTCATGGGTATTTGCGTTGGCATTATTCCATAAGCATCTGCATTTTACCTTTACATTTACATTCTTCATGGAATTCGCATTTGTGTCATCTCAAGCAATTGCATCATTTCTAGAATCATTGCATTTTCATTATTGTGTGGTAATTGTAGTTACACCATTCATAAACTAGTTATATGAACACAATTAGTAGGGGCATCTGCATCATGAAACATGGGCATCAATCCAGGCCATTTGCATTTGCACTAAGAAATATTTTACATTTGCACCATGAAGCATGAGCACCTTGTTAAAAGACATGTGCATCTGCATCATTTCTCAAAGCTTCTGGTGGGGATATCCAAAATTTTACAGTTTTAAAAGAACAAGTCTTCGGTGGTGATAGCTGAAGCCTCTGGTGGAGATATCCAGGGTTTTATAATTTTGAAAATGAGAAATCTTCTTCTGGATGAGTTACCCAGAATTTTACAATGAGCAAGTCTTAGGTGGTGATAGACAAAGCTTCTGGTAGGGATATCCAGAATTTTACAGTTTTAAAAGTGAACAAGTTTTTGGTGGTGATAGCTGAAGCCTCTGGTCGAGATATCAAGGATTTTATAATTTTGAAAAATGGGAAATCTTCTTCAGGAGGAGTTACCCAGAATTTTACAATGAGCAAGTCTTTGGTGGTGATAGTCAAAGCTTCTGGTGGCGATATCTAGAATTTTACAGTTTTAAAAGAACAAGTCTTCGGTGGTGAAAGCTGAAGCCTCTGGTGCAGATATCCAGGGTTTTATAATTTTGAAAAATGAGAAATCTTCTTTTGGAGGAGTTACCCAAAATTTTGTTCAACATGTGCATCTACATCTAGAAGCATTTGCATCAATCTAAGTTAGTTGAATCTGCATCAAGAAAGTTTGCATCAAATCAAGTCATTTACATTTGTATCAAAGACATTTGCACCAATATAAGTCATTTGCATCTACATCAAGAAGCGTTTGCATCAACTAAAGACATTTTTATTTGCATTATGAAGCATTTGCATCATCTCTTAAAGCTTTCAGGTATAATCGAACTCGTTTTGCTTCTCAAATGAGTTGAGCCCCGAGATCATCGTCGAGGTACTTTCTTTTATATGAACAAGTCTTCGGTGGTGATAGCTGAAGCCTCTGGTGGAGATATCCAGAGTTTTAAAATCCTTTGAAAGGGTAGAAAGTCTTCAGTGGTGATAGCTGAAGCTTTTGGAGGTGATACCCAGAATTTTTACAGTTTTAAAATGAGCAAGACAGGTTAAGGCCCCGAGACCATCGTTGAGGTCATTTCCTTTCTTGCAGATCGAATTCGTTTCCTTAAGACGAGTCGAGCCCTGAGATCATCGTTGAGGTACTTTTTTTATTATGAACAAGTCTTCGGTGGTGATAGCTGAAGCCTCTGGTGGAGATATCGAGAGTTTTAAAATCCTTTGAAAAGTCTTCGGTGGTGATAGCTGAAGCTTCTGGAGGAGATACCAAGAATTTTAAACACAACTGAGAACAAGACAGGTTAAGGCCCCGAGACAATCGTCGAGGTCATTTCCTTTCTTGTAAATCGAATTCGTTTCCTTAAGACGAGTCGAGCCCCGAGATCATAGTCGAGGTACTTTTTTTTTTATTATGAACAAGTCTTCGGTGGTGATAGCTGAAGCTTCTGGAGGTGATAACTAGAATTTTTACAGTTTTAAGAATGAGCAAGGCTTTGGTGGTGATAGCCGAAGCTTCTGGAGGAGATACCCAGAATTTTAAACACAGCTGAGAACAAGACAGATTAAGGCCCCGAGACCATCGTCGAGGTCATTTCCTTTCTTGCAAATCGAATTCGTTTCCTTAAGACGGGTTGAGCCTTGATTAGTCAGGGAATTCAATTTAAGGACAGAATCTTCAATTTACTGTTAAAAAAAAATTGAAAAAAAGGAAAAAGAGGAAAAATGAAAAAATAGAAAATGGAAAATGGAAAAATATGAAAAATGAAAAAATGAAAAAATGATAGAAGAATGAAAAAGAAACCCCTTTCCCTTTCCTTCACATGTGATTTCACTGACCGTACAAAATTAGTGTCGGTTTATCTTTGCCTGATTCCTGATTCTCAGCAATAGCCAAAGAGGGACAGCTGTAGACACCTAATTTTGTCCGGACCATTAAAACAGGTATGTTTTCTTCCTAAATTGATGTTTCCGAGTGTAAAAAGACTTTTTTCATCCTGCAGGTGGTACTCCAAGACTTAGGTTAAGAGGGCGAGCATAAAAAGTCAAACTTGAAAAAAGTCAACCTCAAAAAAGTCAACTCCGAAAAAGTCAAACTACTAAAAAAGTCAACCCACTTTCATAATCAAGATTTTAAGTTCAATTGAAAAATGGCGAAAGAATTTTGGTAATCCGAGGTCTACATTGAAAGATATGGAGTTCGGAAGTTGGGATTTGGAGATTCAGTAGAAAGGAAACCCTAATCCGAGAAATTTGGGGAAAAGTGCTTAAACGATCAAATTGGTCGAAATTGAAGGTTCCAAATGAAAGATAAGCACTGACTACGGGTAATGGAGAAGTCACTTGCAAGAAAACCCAAAGAAAAGTCAATCCGAGAGAAAATCGAGAATTAGGGTTTTTAGTGGATTTCGGTGAAATCAGGAAGAATCACGGAAATGGCCCGACTTGGTAAGACCAAAGCCCCCAATGGATGAGGAATGATTAAAAAGGGCTAGTCCAAGGCTCGGCTTGAAGAAAATCTGAAAATCGAACTTGTTTTGAGCAAAATCGGGTTTCGGAGGCAAAAGGGCAAAATTGGAAAATTTGGGGAAAATAGAAAATGGACTCCGAAAATTCTGAAAATTAGTCAATCCCATTATTAAATCAGTTGAAAGAGATTGGTAAAATAAAATCTTGATTCGGAGTTCTTTGCAAAATGGCCAAATCCCGGGCTTCTTATGTAGTAATTCAAAAAGGAAAATCCCGAGAAAATAGCAAATGAGCTCCAAATATTTTGAAATTTTGAAAATATCATTTTTAAATTATTTGGAAGATATTGGCGAAAGAAAATCTCAATTCGGAGTTCGTTTGCAAAATGGCCAAATCCCGGGCCTCCTATGTAATAATTCAAGAAGATAAATCCCGAAAAAATAGCAAATGGTCCAAAAATTCTGAAAATTTTCAAATCTCATTTTTAAATTATTTGGAAAAGATTGGTGAAATAAAATCTTGATTTGGAGTTCGTTTGCAAAATGGCCAAATCCCGGGCCTCATATGTAGTAATTCAAGCCGATAAATCTCGAAAAAATACCAAATGAGCTCCAAAAATTATGAAAACTTCTAGATCACACTTTTTAATTATTTTGAAGAGATTGGTGAATAAAAATCTTGATTTGGAGCTCGTTTAAAAAATGGTAAAATGTAGGGGCATAAAAGGGCATTTTTGGAAGAAAAAATCCAAATAAATAGCAAACGGACTCGGATAATTTTGAAAACTTCGAGAACTCAATTTTTTATTATTTAGGAAGTATTGAAAAAATAAAAATTGAATTTGGAGTCCGTTTGATATTTATTTGCATCCGGGGGGCAAAACGGTCATTTCACCCAAAGCAACCGAAAAGGGCTTCTTTGGGCCTCTCAAAAAATCAGAGTTGGGCTGGAAAAGAGAAGTTCTGGCCTGCCCAAGCCCAAAGGAAGGAGGAAGCTTCTGATTTTTCAATCAAATGGCTAAAAATCAAGAGTTAGTTAGAGATTCTCTTTGATCAAGCCATGGTGATTAAGCCACATAGGCCAAGAGAGATGTCAACATTATTCTTGAACAACTGTAATTTGAGAGAGCTGAGATGCTAATCTAAAGGTGGTAATTTAATAATTTTTCACCTTGAATTATTAGCCATTTGATGGGAAATTGGTTACAACAAAATGACAACACCTTGAGACATTATAGGGGGGATTCGGCCAGCTCTTTGGAGGAGGCAGAAAATTCATTTTTTCATTTCATTTGACTGATTTCTTTTGATTTTTACTTAGTTTTTCTCATCTCCTTGGTTGAAAGCAAAAAAGAAAAGTTTAGAAAAGAAAGTAAAGTTTGAAGAGATAAAGCTTGAAAGATAGCTTTTTGAGGTTGCTCTTGAGCACCAACTCTTGCACTTTCTTGATTTTCCATTCTTGTTTTTGCTATTTTGATTATTATTTGGTGAGTTTCTATTTTAAATAAATGTTTTTTATTGTTCTTCTTAAGTTTTTCCTTCATCTCTTTCTTAAGTATATTTTTTACATTTTATTTTTGCAATAAACTCACCATGGCCAAATGGCCTACATTATTTATTTAAGTTACTGTTTTGGGTTTATTTTACCATATTGTTTATGTTATTTTCTTTGATTTTGATGTTTTAAATGTTATGTTTCTTCATATTCTTGAGTTATATTTTAATTTGGTTGCTTTGTCTGTTGCCATTTATGTTTTAAATATCATGTTTTTGCATTTTTAATTTTTTGTTTTCATGTTGTTTAAATTTGAGCATGTTTTAGATTTAGTATATCAAGTGTTTGTGAAAATGCTTGTGTGGTCTTTGCATGATTTGAGTTTTATATCTTATTTGAGCATGTTTTAGATTTAGTTTATTAAGTGTTTGTGAATGGTTTTTGCATGATTTGAGTGTTATATTTTAGTTGAGCATGTTAGTATACCAAGTGTTTGTGAAAATGCCATGCTTGTTGGAGCTTGAGGCCATTTGGCTACTCCATGTATTTTGCATTGTGTGTTGCATTTTTGCCATGTTAGTTGGTAGGTTTTTGCATTTGCATGACATTTTATTTAGTTTTGCATGCTAGTATACCAACTGTTTGTGAAAATGCTATGTTCGCTAGTTACATTATGCTATTCGGCCACCTTTGGAATTCTTGCATTTTATGTGCATTCTTGCCATGTTGGTTGATAGGTTAGCATTTGCATGATATTTGGTTGAGTTTTTGGTTTAAGCATGCTTTGTGTTTGTGAAAATGTCGTGCATATTTTAGTTATAAAGTTAGGTTTATTTGCCATGCATGTTCATGCATTTTAGGTCTAGGTTGCATTAAATGCCATGCAAGTTCATTTAGGTCTAGGTCACTTTATGAATGCCATGCATTTTTTTCATGACATGTAGGTTTAAATACATGCATTTCATGCATTATGTTTGCTGTATTGTTTCATGCATTTCATGTTCATGCCACTTGAATAATGACTTGAGCCAATTAATGGTTTAAAGTCATGCTCTCTTGAGCATACTTGTGGAAAATTAAGTTTTGTCAAATTGATTATTCTACCTTTGTGATTTTTTTTTACTTAGCCAATTTTTATCTAACTTTCAAAAAGTCATAGCTACTGTTTGTGAGTCATTTTATGAGTTTCAAATATTTTTACTTTGATTTTTAAATGATTTTATCAAAGGCAAAAATGTGTTTTGACAAAACAGTTTTTTCACCCAGTTTTCGTACTTTTCTGATTATTCTGGGAATTCATCTTTAATCAGAAAATTAAGCCGAGTTTTTTCCGTGTATTTTTACATGTCTTGAATCTCCAGTATTTGTTTCAGAATTTGTTGAATTTTTAAAAATAGGATAAAAAATCATAGCTTAAAATTGGACAGTGGTGTCAGAATTGAATTTAAAGAAAAATCATTTTTCTGTTTTGGTTAAGTTAATTAGAGTGGGCTGATTAGGAGGGTTAGCTACTGACTTAGGGTAGTTTCTAAGCCTTTTTAAACTCTAAAAATGGTTTTTCAAGTCCCGGGTTAAGGGTAGTCAAGTCCGGATTTTTAAACTTAGGAAATTAGAGCCATTTAAAAAAGATTTAGCCCAGTTTTTACTTTTAATTCAAGCTTTTCAAAATTGTTTTCAAACAATCACAAAGTATTTCAGTTTTAGAATATTTAATTTGACATATTTTCCTAAGGTAGCCGAATATCTTTTTTAGATATATGGATTTCCTTAATCAAAGGAAAAAAAATACATTTCATGCATTGCATTTTTCATGTTCATGCATTTTATATAATATGTGATTTTTGCTATAATAATTTCTATGATATTGTTATTATTTTTATTTATATTTTTTTGATGTTATATGGTTTATTATATGGTTTTGAATATTTTATGATATCCTATGCTTTTATTTAGTTATTTTTATTTAGCATATACTATGTTCATGCATTATTATTTTTATTTTCATGTATATTATATGATAGCATAATTTTATTCCATGTCATTTAAATTATATGCCATATCATTCATATTTGTCATGTCATTTAAATCATTTCATTTCATTTAGGATATATTATGTCATCTAGAATATTTTATTTCATTTAGATTATATCATATGACTTAGGATATTGCATTTCATATAGAATGTATTATGTTACATAGGTCATTTAATTTCATTTAGAATATATCATATAACTTAGGATATTTCATTTCATTTAGAATATGCTAAGGCATTCAAATCATGTCATGACATTTAGGTTGCATTATATTATTTAAATTTTGCTATGTCATTTTATTTATGTCATGCATTTACATATTCATATCTTTTAAAATGTTTTCAAAAGGATAATGATTTTTCAATAAAAAATTAAGATATTCCCGAGTTAAAATAATTCATGAGTTCTCTATCGGGAGGGAATATCATCAATTATCATTAATAAACTAATAAAAATTTCTATATTTTGCCACGTTTGTTGGGGAATATAGGAAAATTTTGAATTTATAAATTTTGAATCATTTTTGATTAAAAAATGAAATATTTTTCTTTAAATTGGGAATTAACTTGAAATACTAAATTTAAAACTGATTTCTTTTACCGAGACTTGAGAT
The DNA here is from genome assembly GCA_030761205.1 of Fremontodendron californicum. Taxonomy (NCBI): domain Eukaryota; kingdom Viridiplantae; phylum Streptophyta; class Magnoliopsida; order Malvales; family Malvaceae; genus Fremontodendron; species Fremontodendron californicum. The sequence goes on along the minus strand of JAULJL010000018.1, from coordinate 17,693,696 downwards.
AACACACGATTAATAAGGTACCGTTTTATATGGGCATTTTGAGGGTGCTAATCCTTCCCCGCACGTAACCGAGTCCCGAACCCGTTTCTTTAATTTCTCTGGTTTAAACGCATACTTGAAATTGGTTTTAAAAATGATTTAATTCATTTTTAAAATATTTTATAAAACCGGTTTTAATAGGTGGCCGATCACACCTAGCTAAAAAAGATTGGTGGCGACTCTATGTCTTTTTCAAGGTCATTTTCAAGACCTTCATTTTTTAGAGGAATTAAGTCGACTTTTCCTTGATTTTTTTTATTGTCACGCTTAACGAATAATAAAGTCTTGCGATGAGACTCGTTATTTTTTAGGTTGCGACAAACATATAATGATCGAATGAATATAATAACAATGCAAGAATATGGGAAAGCAAATACACAATCACATGGCATAATGATGCAAAGCATGAATGAAAACATGGTAGCCAAATAATCATGATGAAAATGCAAATACACATGGCAGCCGAATAGACAATGCTGAAAATGTAAGACTATGGCATGGCAATAACACAAACATATGGCATGCCAAATATGCAAAGCATGAATGAAAGCATGGTACCCAAATAATCATAATGAAAATGAAAAGATATGATTAAGCAAATACATAAACATATGGTATGGCAATAATGTAAAGCATGAATAACTTGATATAATAAAAACAAAAAATAAAAATTAGTAAATAAAAAAAGTAGACATAAAAATAAATAATAAAAACAGAAAAATAAGAGTAAGTAAAGAAAATAGAAATGAGCTCCATATTTTTATTATTGTAGAAAGCTAAATCATCAAAACAAATTAACCTACCACAACCAACATATGAATAAAATCAAACACAAGATAATCATACTCAAGGACATAACGGCCATGATAGTAAAAACGTAGTAAAAAATGTTTTTGATATCTTTGATGAAAACAAAAGATATGAACCTTAAAAGAAAGCTTTAAAAACCTTTATTTCATGAGAAAAGAACAAGAAATTACATGGAAAATAAGCAAATCAGCATAGAAAAAGAAAGAAAAATACAAGAGATTGGTGCCAAAAGGCTATCTTTCGAAGCTATCTCTCAAGCTTGCTTCTCTTCAAAAACACTCTATGCTTTTCTACTACATTAGCTATTGCTCATACATGAAATCATTAGCCAAAAAAACCTCAAAAAAAAAACCCCTCTATTTATAGGCTGGCCGAATGGCCTTGATGTTGTGATAGTGTTGTCATCTTTTTTCCTATCTAGCAAGATCAAAGGCTACTAATCAAATATGATAAAAATATGAATTTGAAACCATAGGATGAAGTGATCAGGCCCTAACCATAACCAGCTATCCAAAAATCCTAACCATAATGTGTTCATCTTTTCTCTTCATCACCTTGGCCACTTGGCATGATCACAAGGGCTCAATCAAATAAAAATGTCACCTTTCTATCCAATTTTGGCCCTTGGATGAGAGAATTAGCCATTCTTCCCTTTTTCATGGGTTGGCCGAATGGCCTTGAAGTTTTTACCATCTTCAGTATTTTTTTAAATTGCAAAAATGACCCTTTTCGATTTCTTCGATAAAATTATATTTTAGTCCCTAAACTTAATTAAATTGAAAACAGACCCTAAATCCTGATTTTCTTTTTCCAATCATTCCAAATAAGAATAAAACTCAGTTTTGGAAGTTTTCATAATTTTTCGAGCTCGTTGCCTATTTTTCTCGGATTTTTCTTTAAAATTACAGATTAGGCCTCCCCGAACTTTGCCTTTTTTCAAATCAGCTCCAATTTGAGATTTTTATTTTCTAATACCTCCTAATCAATATAAAACTCAGTTCTAAAACTTTTTATAATTTTTCGAGCTCGTTTCTTATTTTTCCCAGAATTTTCTTTAAAAGTTTCGGTTTGGTGCCTCCCAAATTTAGCCTTTTTCAATTGAGCTCCAATTCCACATTTCTCTTCACCAATACCTTCCAAATAATATAAAAATGATATCTGAAAGTTTTCATAATTTTCTGAGCTCGTTTCCTATTTTTCCCGAAATTTTCTTTTGGAATTTCGGACTAGTACACCCAAACTTTGTCATTTTTCATTTGAGCTTCAATTCTGGATTTTTCTTCACCAATCTATTCCAAATGACATAAAATTCAAATCTGGAGGTTTTCGTAATTTTTCGATCTCGTTTCCTATTTTTCCTAAATTTTCCAAGATTGCCCTTTAACCTCCAAAACCTCGATTTTACTCAAAACAAGTCCGATTTCCAGATTTTCTTTTCCCATTGCCTTTGTTATATATTGAATTGGAGTTGGTCCAAAAACGCCCAATTTTTGTGATCAAATTTCCCTCTGATTTGATTTTTCTTTTTCCAATATCGGGAATTTCCTCATTTTTTCGTTTTTGCTCCAATCGGCTCTTTTCTTGGAATTAATTCAAACTGAGCCTTGGGCTATTTTTGTTTACTCACTCTTCATCAATTAGTGGCTCCAATTTTATCGAATTGGGCCATCTCTATAGTTTTCCCCATTTTTGCAAAATTCACCATTTTTAACCAAAAACCCTAATTTTCGGTTTTCATTCCAAATTGACTCACGCTTTGATTCTTCTTCCAATTGGCATTTCTAATACCCTTAGTTATTAATTATATTCCATTTGAAATCTCCAATTTCGACCAATTTGATTGTTTAAGCATTTTTTTCAAATTTACTGAATTATATCTTCCCTTTCACTGAATTTCCATAACCCCTCATCCGAACTACATATCTTTCATTGTAGACCTCAGATTATCAAAATTCTTTCACCATTTTTCAACTCAACTTCAAATCTTAATTTTGATTAAGGGTTGACTTTTTTAGTGGTTGAATTTTTTGGGGTTGACTTTTTTTGGATTGACTTTTCATGCTGACCTCCTAAACAAAGTCTGGTTTAAGGGCTCGGACAAAATTAGGTGTCTACACCTGTATACCAGTGAAAATGGCGTAGCACCTGTAGATATGCGAATCGAAAGTACGATATGCATGGAGAGCAAAAGGCAAGATCTCATGCCAATCTTTGTACACATCAGTCATCTTTTAAACAATATTCTTGATGTTCTTATTGGTTGCTTCTACAGCCCCATTCATTTTTGGACAATAAGGCATCAAATTATGATGCTTGATCTTGAACTGGGTACATACTTCTCTCATCATCTAAATGTTCAGGTTGAGAGCATTGTCCGAAATTATTCTTTTCGAGAGTCCATATCGACACACAATCTCCTTTTTGATGAATCTGCACAACACTAACTTCGTTACACTGGCATAAGAAGCGGCTTCTACCTACTTTGTTAAGTAATCTATGGCCACCAAGATAAAACGATGTCCGTTCGAAGCTTTCGGGGTAATGAGCCATGGTGTCGTCATGACATGCAGTGGTGATGGAAGCACATGAATATTGTCTGCATATATCTGGCATTTATGGCACTTCCGAGTATAATTGATGCAATCCTCTTCCATTGTTAGCCAATAGTATCCTACCCTCATAGTCTTTTTAGCCAGCATGTGGCCGTTGGCGTGGGTGCCACATATCCCTTCGTGGACCTCTTCGAGAATTCTCTGAGCTTTAGCGAAAACGACACACCTCAACAGAACCTGGTCTTTCCCTTTCTTATAAAGGATTTCACCGTCTAAGATAAAACCCATCGCCATTCTCCTCAGGGTTCTCTTATCATTTCTCATTACTTGTTCAGGGTACTGTTGACTCTTGATGTATTGCAAGATGTCGTAATACCAAGGGCGACCATCCGTTTCTTCTTCGATGCTCAAGCAGTGGACAAGAGACTCATATATGCTTATCTTTATTGGTACAACTTCGGCCCCTTCATTCACTATAAACATTGATGATAAAGTAGCTAAAGCATCGGCCCATTCGATTTTCTTCTCGGGGGAAGTAATTGAAAACCACTTCTTCAAACTCTTCAATTAAGCTCAGTATAAGCTCTCGATATCGGATTAGCTTGGCATCCGGGGTTGGTATATTACCAGGGCTGAATCTTCAAATACCTCTAGTGTCTTGATCTTTCTTTCTATGGCAGAACGAAGGCCCATAGTACATGCTTCATACTCAACGGTATTATTTGTATAATCGAAATTCAATATGGCAGTGAAAGGATAATAATCTTCCTTAGGGGATATGAGTACTGCACTGATTCCGTGCCCCATAGCATTAGATGCGCCACCAAAATACATCTTCCAAGTTTTCTTCTCAGAGGAAGTCCCATTTTCTTGTGAGACACACAGTAAGTCTTCGTCAGGGAAATCAAAATTCAGAGGCTGGTAATCCTCCATCGCTCGACTTGCTAGAAATTCGGCTACTGCGCTACCCTTTATAGCTTTTTGGCTCACGTACACAATGTCATATTCAAAAAGCAGCACTTTCCATCTTGCCATTCTTCCTGACAACGAAGGTGCCTCGAATACGTATTTGAGGGGATCTATTTTTGCAATCAGCCACGTTGTGTGATACAACATGTACTGCTTGAGCCTTCGGGCAGTCCAGGCTAGGGCACAACAAAGCTTTTCCACTAGGGAATACTTCAACTCATACACAGTGAACTTTTTACGGAGATAGTAGATGGCCTGTTATTTCTTTTTGGTCTCATCATGTTGCCCCAACACACATCCCATGGACCTTTCAGATACTGACAAATACGATATCAACGGCTTTCCTTGGACAAGTGGCATTAGTATCGACGGGGTTGACAGATAATGCTTGACCTTATCAAAGGCTATTAGATATCCTTCATCCCATTCCCCCGGATCACGTTTTCGAAGTAGCTTGAATATCGAGTCACATTTATCGGTCAGCTGAGAGATGAACTAAGCAATATAATTCAATCTACCCAAAAAGCTTCTTACTTCTTTCTGAGTTCGAGGTAGAGGCAAGCTCTGAATAGCTTTCACTTTATCCGGATCTATTTCAATTCCTTTATTGCTAACAATGAAACCCAGTAGCTTTCCTGGAGTGACTCTGAAAGTACACTTTGCCGGGTTGAGTTTAAGTTGGAACTTTCTCAACCTTTATAAAGATTTTTAAGGTTCGCAATATGTTCGTCCTCTCCTTGCAACTTTGCGATCGTATCATCGACATAAACTTCGATTCCTTTATGCATCATGTCATGGAATAAAGTTACCATGGCTCTTTGATATTTTGACCTAGCGTTCTTTAATCTGAATGGCATCACCTTATAGAAAAAGGTTCCCCACATAGTCACAAATGTGGTTTTATCCATATCCTCTGGTGCCATCTTAATCTGATTATACCCTAAGAATCCGTCCTTGAAAGAAAACACAGAATTCTTCGTGGTATCATCTACTAGAGTATCAATGTGAGGCAATGGGAAATTATCTTTAAGACTTGCCATGTTCAGATCCCGGTAATCAACACACATTCATACTTTGCCATCTTTCTTCGAAACTGGGACAATGTTTGCTACCCACTTTGGGTATTTTGCCACTTCCAAGAATCAGGCCTCGAATTGCTTTTTCACTTCTTTCTTTATTTTCAAAAGCATTTCGGGCCTCATTCTTCTCAACTTCTACTGAGTTGGCTCGCACTATGGTTTTAATGGAGTTTGTGAACCATGATATCAGGGCCCAACCCAGGCATGTCTTGGTAAAACCATGCAAACACATCTGCGAAATCCCGGAGTAGAATTATCAATTCTTGCTTTATCAATGGTGAAATGGAAGTCCCAATCTTGACCTCTCTTATTTCTTCCCTATTCCCCAAATTTATCACTTCTAACTAGTCTTTATGAGGCAATACTTGCTTCTCCTCTTGTTCTATTATTGTCAATAGATCTGGAGGCAAATCACAATCCTCGACATCTTCGTTGGCGTCGAAATCACCTGCACAAATGGGTCTTTCAAAATAAAATTAAAAATTATTGACAGGACAATCCTCATATTCCGTATCCGGGCACCTGTAAATAGGTAGGGGAGAAAACAATATAAAAAGGCGTATTGGCAAAAATAATGAAAGAATGAAAAATGAAAGAATGCGGACACATCAATATGAAGAAAATGCATCGTGATTGTCATTTATTGAATGAAAAGTCTTAAACATAAGCCCATACAAAATGATTCTTAATGCCTTTGGGTAAAGGCAATTAAGATTGATTCAGAGCATTAAACTAGAGTAGACCTAAAAACTAAAGGAAGTTCAGTCACACTCCAATTTGTCAACTCGTAACCCGGGGGATATGGGCGTACCATCCAACTTGTGCTTTTATTTCTTAACTCATCTATTTCGGCCATGTCGATCATCATTTCTTGTGGCTGTTTATCTTCAACCCTGTAGAATTTCTTGAATGCTTGTTCCAACATGACCATCACATCATCAAAATTCTTATCACCAAACTCGAAACCTATTGAACAAAAAATGTGAAGGATTGGAGGGAAAGTCATGGGTTCCCATTCCATATCCACACCTAAAAGTCGGGCCATCCTCCTCTTTCTGTTCTTCTCAACTTGTCTTCTTTTCTCATGGGCTTTAGGGATGTACCCGAGACCGAATTGGTCTTTCTTTCTGGCCATTTCTATCGCTCTGGCTATTCCTTGGAGATATTCAGTAGCCTTTTCCAACTACCTCTCACCCCTAACTTGGTACTTTTGGATAACCTCGGCTCTAGAATTTTACATCCCTCGATGATGAACACAACGTTGACAAACTCCAACGACTTGAGCGAGTACTCTAAGACATCCGTATTCACTTCTATATAAGGGGAATCAGTGGATACGAAAGCTATAATATCTTCTTCTCCTGACACACTGACTAGGCGCGATTCTATCACAAATTTTAGCTTTTGATGGAGAGATGAAGGCACAACTCCGGCAGAGTGAATCCATGACCTTCCCAACAAACAATTGTAAGATGGGGTGATATCCATCATTTGGAATTTGACCTCATAGGTACAGGAGCCTATCTGAAATGGGATTTCAATGCTTTCCATCACCTCCTTGGCGAGTGCCATTAAAAGCTCTGACGACGGTATGACTCGATAGCATGTAGGACATATCAATTGGCAGTTTCGACAAGGTTGTCAATGGCATCACATTCAAAGAGGATCCATTGTCGAGGAGCACTCGAGGCAGAATATGGCTCTTACAAGTAGTGGTTATATGAAGAGCCTTGGTGGATCCTATACCATTTGTCAGTATCTTATCATAACTGAAAGAGATATAGTCATCTGCTGTGATATTCCCCACTAATCGGTCTAACTTCTCTACCGATATGTTGTTAGTCACGTAAGTCTGGTTCAAAATTCTCAGCAGAGAATTTCGGTGTGGCTTTGAGTCTAACAGCAGTGAAAAAACTAAAATCCTCATCGATTGGCTGTGTAACTGTTCTACTACAGTGTATTCACTGTGTTTAATGAACTTTAACAATTCGCAAGCTTCTTTCTCATTTATCGGCTCTTTTACTTTATTAACTAGGGGCGAATCCTTTTCCACTTCCCTCGATCGTTCCATCTCCATAGGGTCTGGTTACATTGTCTTTTTCCCTTTATCAGGTCCTCCTATCTTTCTCATTTAGCTTTGTTCAGCCGTTCCCAGGGTATAGCATCTACCATTTCAGGTTAGATGACCCATTCCAGTTACATCCACGACGGCTGTCTGATGATTCAAGGATCCCGGTATCACCATACTATATTCATAGTTCCACGAAATCGTCTTGTCCCATTTGTAAAGAAAAGGTGATGATAATTCTATGATCAATTTCAGAGCTGGTTCCTCGACCACTAGAATAGCCTTTACCTCTGGCTCATCTTAATATACGATTAGAGGTCTGTCCACCCCATAACCAGTCTCATTCATACTGACTTAAAGATTTTCTACCTTTTCAAAAAAACTGGCCCATATCCATCATCCTTTGAATCTTTGCTAAAAACTCTTCACAATCCTGAATGACATGCCCTTTATACTCGTGATATTGGCAAAAACCCTCCAACTAGTTGGCTATCTTCCTCACATCTGATTTCGGTTGGATCAACCCTACCTTGGCGATCTCTACCCAAACTCTGATCATTGGCGTCTTTACCTTTCTAACATCTCTTTTTACCTTTTCAACCTCTCCTGACATTATTGCGTTAACCTTAGCCTCCGTGTGATTAGGCAACGGGTTACCCGCAATATTAGGCCCATTTTTCAGTCTGAATTTTATAATTCCTGCATCAATAAGGCTCTGGACCATGTGCTTGAACGCAGTGCAGTTCTTGGTTGAGTGTTCTTGAATCCCCACACGGTATGCGCAATCAGCGTTGGAATCATACCATTTGGGATATGGAGATTTTAAAGGCTGAAGATAGACAGGTGCGGCGAGTTGCCCCTATAGAAGCTTTGGGTACAACTCACTGTAAGTGGTAGGGATTGGGTCATATTGAGGTTTTTGGTTATTCCTCACAGGCCTTTGATCATTCCGGGTGATATTTTGAGTGTTTGGCGTAGTGTTTGGTGGAATGACTATCTAAGGCGATATGCTAGTCGGGTATGGTTGTGTAAGGAAAAAGGTTTAAAGTAAGGCTGTTTATAGCCAAGTAGTATGGATTATAGTTTGGGTAAGGCGTATAAGATGTCGGAGGTGCAAAAGGGTGGTCACTGAAAATGACTGCATGAGCTTCCCCTTCTTTCTTTTTGGCAAGAGTTGTTTTCTTGTGGGTGACTTGCTCCCCATTTTCTATCTTTCCGCTCTTAGTAGCGGTTTCAATCATCTCTCCAGATATGACCATATCTGCAAAAGTTTTGGTGGCATTACCCACCAACTCTCATAGTATAGCGCCTTTAGAGTATTGACAAAGAGAACCGTAGTTTCTTTATCAGACAAAGGTGGCTACACCTAGGTAGCCATGTCTCTCCATTTTTGCGCATATTTGAAGCTTTCAGTAGCTTTCTTCTCCATATTTTGCAGGGATAGTATATCGGGTACCATGTCAGACACATGTTTGTAATGTTCCAAAAAAGCCCTAGCCAAGTCCGTCTAGGAGCGGATCTTGCTTCGGGTGAGCTGATTATACCAACGAGTTGTGAATCGAGTAAGGCTATCGCCATCTTCAGGCAATACATTGTCAAGTGCACGGAAGGATTAGTGGTCCCATTGTATTTTGCAAAATCTGGCATTTTGAACTTTGGTGGGATCACTAGATCGGAAACTAACTCATCTCCTTTGCATTGAGGCTACCAAACAGTTCAGCCCCTTCGACGGCCCTCAGCCTTTCTTCTAATAGCTGATACTTCTTTCGTGATTCAGTCGTTTCAACCTTTTTTAGCTTCGTCATTTTTATTTTCTCTTGCTCGGCGAGATCATCCAGATCTGAGACCTCAATAGGATTTGCCGGGATTGCCCCAAGATTCACCCTAATCGACATTTGTTTTTGTGCCCCTGTGTTGGGTTGAACATACACGAAAGGCATTGCAGCTTCCGGTGGTAAAGTTTATGTAATCTGTGAGGATTGGCCGATTGTCAGTACGGCTTCTTGTTGACCCTCTTTCCCTCTTGATTTACTGATTCTAATCCTAGGGCTGAATTTTTCGTGTGTCCCTTTCCCTTAACTGCGGCGGACACCAGTTCCGTTAACTTATTCATTTGATCTCTCGATTCGGCCTGGGATGTGGCCAACTGTTCCCGTAACTCATCCTATGCCTTTTCCATTCTCTCTATCCGGGTAGTCTGTTCATTTTCCATGATCCTGACTTGCGATGGAGTATTATACTGATGCAGAGTACTTCTCTCTGGGTGTTTCGTTGGATGCCTAATTTTTATACCTTAGTGTAAATACCACAGATTATAATTTCATGACACATTATTCCTTTTTATGTATTAATGAATGAACAAATGATTTAATGAGTCACTGAACAAATGAATGAATGAATGTTTCTATGATTATGTGGTATGAAATGATGAAACTAACGGTATTTGCCTTAAAATCAAATTCCAACACAAAGGTTTTTAATTAATTCATAGAAACTCATTACAAATCATCTCTCAATATCGGGTTACATAAAAGTATTTGATCTGTTCATACTGGTCCTGTGTTTCCTCTAGGAAATTCAACAGATTTTATCCATGTTTCCCTGTCGGGTTGACATCCTGTCTCAAAGTCTTCACTTTCTTCACCATCTCTCTTACCTTAACCACAGCCTTGCGGATCTACCTAGTCAAGTGGTCTATATACTGTTGTCTCCCTAAATTTTTTGTCTTCCACCTCATGCTAGTATTTATGGCTAAATCATTTGCTTGGCTCCACTCGTTCTCTCTCTCGATATTCTCGGATGATGGTAGTGATGTCAGCCCTCTGTACTTGCAACTGATGCTCTAGGGTCTGCACGATCACATGGAGTGTCTCATTATCCTTGTGCAGCATGGATGTCTTTTCCCTCTCATTTCCCAATCTGGCTTTCAATAGCTCATTCTCTTATAGGCACCTTTCCAACTTGGCCAAAATCAATGAGCGTGCATCACACCGTTTCTGCCGCTCAAGAGCAAATCTGGACACCTTTTCTTTGTTTTTCTTAGCCTTCCTTTACCAGAAATCCAATTCTTTTGGAATCTTTTCTATTTCTTTCTCATGTGCGCTAGGAGGCCTGCTAGTTCCAGTAAATTTTCCCTTGGTCCTTAGCTTCTTGCTCTCTTGATGTAAATTCTTTATGTCGATTGTGCCGTGTCTCGCTCTTTAGCCACTCTCTGTGTCTTGGCCTCTTGGATCTAAAGGTTGGTCTTCAAATCTTTGACTTTCTCTTGAAGCTTATCATACTCACGCTTCAATTTCCCTTTGTCATTTTCCAACTCTTGCCTGACAATCTCAACTTCTGATGGCACTACTGGTTCTAGCTGAAGTGTTACCGGATGAAAAGAGGTGTCCTCGAGAGGAAGCACAATGTCACGGACCCTCCTAGCTCTCCATACCTGATATATCGGGGTATCGTTGTCAGTGTACCTACCCACTTGCGATCGATGTAACTTCTTCCATGCTTTGATAACTCCACGTATCTTTCCCACATATCCAGACTCACCATATGAGAACTCCATCGAAATAAGCTCATGAGTCATTGGGATAAACTATTCGGATCCATATTGCCTCCGTACTAGTAATGGCGCATAGCTAACGGCCCTCCAGATTCCCAATAGTGGAACCCATAAATTCTCACCACAACGGTACAAGATCGACCTAAGTGGCATCCACGGAGCCCTCCAAGTTATTGTAGACACCTAATTTTGTCAGGACCACTAAAACATGTATGTTTTCTTCCTAAATTGATGTTTTAGAATGCAAAAAGACTTTTCTCATCCTACAGGTGGTACTCCGTGACTTAGTCTAAGAAAGCAGACAGAAAAAGTCAAACTTGAAAAAGTCAACCCCAAAAACTCAACTACTAAAAAGTCAACCCACTTTCAAAATCAAGATTTGAAGTTCAATTGAAAGATGGTGAAAGAATTTTGATAATCCGAGGTCTACATTGAAAGATATGGAGTTCGAAAGTTGGGTTACGGAGATTTAGTAGAAAGGAAACCCTAGTTCAGGAAATTTAGGGAAAAGTGCTTAAACGATCAAATTTGTCAGAATTGAAGGTTCCAAATGAAAGATAAGCACTGACTACGGGTAATGGAGAAGCTACTTGGAAGAAAAACTGAAAAAAAGTCAATTCGAAAGAAACCGAGAATTAGGGTTTTTGGCGGATTTGGCTGAAATTTGGAAAATTCGCAGAAATGGCTTGATTTAGTAAAACTAAAGACCCTAATTGGTGAGGTGTGATTAAATAAGGATAGTCGAAGGCTCAGTTTGAAGAAATTTCGAGAAAAGAGCCGATTGGAGGAAAAACGGAAAAACGAGGAAGTTCTCGATAGTGAAAAGAGGGAAATAAAAACGGAAGGGAATTTGATTGTAAAAATTGGGAATTTTTGGACATACTCCAATTTAGTATATGAAAAAGCCACAGAAAAAGAAAATCTAGAAATCGGCCTTGTTTTGTGCAAAATCGGGCTTTGGAGGCAAAAGGGTAAAACTAGAAAATTCAAGAAAAATACCAAAATGAGCTCCAAAAATTCTGAACATTTGTAGATCTCATTCTTAAATCATTTTCGAGAGATTGGCGAAAGAAAATATGAATTCGGAGTTCGTTTACAAAATGGCCAAATCCCGGGCCCACTATGCAAAAATTCATAAGGATAAATCCAAAAAAAATAGCAAATGAGCTCCAAAAATTTTGAAAATTTGTATATCTCATTATTAAATTATTTGGAAGAGATTGGCTAAAGATAATATGGATTCGGAGTTCGTTTGCAAAACAGCCAAATCCCGGGCCCACTATGCAGGAATTCATGCAGATCAATTTCGAAAAAATAGCACATGAGCTCCCAAAATTATGAAAACTTCTAGATCATACTTTTAAATTATTTGGAAGAGATTGGTGGAGAAAATTTTGGATTCGGAGCTTGTTTAAAAATGGTGAAAGTTTGGGTGCAGAAAAGGGTAATTTTGGAAGAAAAAATCTAAAAAATAGCAAATGGGCTCAAAAATTTTTGAAAACTTCCAGAATTCAATTTTTTATTCTTTTGGAAGTATTGAAAAAATAAAATTTGAATTTGGAGTCCATTTGCTATTTATTTAGGTTCGGGGGTCAAAAAGGTTATTTTATCGAAGAAACCAAAAGGGGCTAATTTGTAATTAAGAAAAATATGAAAGATGAAGGAATTGCTGAAATAATTCCTCCCTTGGTCAGTCAGCATAGAGGAGAAGAAGGAAGCTTGATCAATTTAATTCCTTAGTCACTATCAAGCTCAAAATGCTTCCACTACTACATTGCAAATGGCCCCCATTCATCCAATGGCTTAGGTGCCTTGTAGAAAAGTTGAATGCACCATTCAATGGCCAAGAATAAATGCTAAGATGACATTTTTATTTGTCATGAAATAACCCTCATCCAATGGCCAAGAATGGAAGAAGAAAGATGAGCACAATGAATCCAAGGGTTGGCATTCATTTGGCCAAGCAAGGGAGTGCATGGGATTGGTCCTTTTCATCCAATGGCTTAGGCCATTTACAAGGGTTGAGTACACTTTTTAAGGGCTGCGATTAAATGCCAAGATGACATTTTTATGTTTTCATGAAAGAATCCTCATCCAATGGCCAAGAATGGAAGAAGAAAGATGAGCACAATTCATCCAAGGGTAGAGGTTTATTCGGCCAAGCAAGGGAGAACATGGGATTTTATCCTTGTTTCATCTACGGGCTGAGGTTATTAGAAGGGCTGAGTACACATCTTAAGGGCTGATATCAATTGGCAAGAAGGTATTTTTATTGTGTCATCAAAAGATCTTAATCTAAGGGCCAAAATTGGAGGAAAAAAAGTGCAAAATCTATCCTATGGTTGAGATGCCAACCGGCCAAGAGGAAAGGAAATGGGGGATGTTTGTTTTTTCCATATAGTCTAGGTCATTTGATGAATGAAGGTAGTAGCTAATTTAGCAAAGAAGAGGTTTTTGAAAGAAAGAAAAGAAAGGTTTTCTAAAAAGAGCTTGAAGATAGTCATTTCTACCTAGCTCTAGCATGGTTTTCTTCTTCTTTTCCATGTTGATTTCTTGATTCTCTATTTTGTTTTCCTACTACATTTCTCATAGAAATCAAAATTTTCAAATGTTTACTTAAGTTTTCAACTTTTCTTCTTCATCAAAAATGGTTGAAAATAATTTTTTTACAAGGTTTTTGCTTGCTGAACTTGACGTGAATGCTTGCCTTGATTATTTTTTTCTTCTTTGCATGTTGTTGTGAGAAACATGATTTTGGAAGGTTTTATTTAAGTATTTAATGTTATGATTTTTTACAAAAAAATGAAGCAAAAAAGGTTGAAATGGCTACATGATCTTGATACATATCAAGTGACCATGGTTAGGGGAGAGGCTATGCCCATTTTTACCAACCATGAAGCTCACCTCTATTTTGTTGATTAGCATGGTTTATTTTCAGATTTTTTTTTTTGAAATGGAAAAGCTTCATGATCTTGACAAGATCAAGTGATTATGGTTAGGGGAGAGATTATGCCGATTTTGTACCAACCATGGAGCTTAACTTTCGTTGTTTTGTTTACTAGTTTTTTCTTGTTATTTTCTTTGCATGTCTATGTTTATTTTGATCATGTTCTTTAAATTTTTTATGCTATATTTGCTGTTATATATTTTTTTCTTCACGATATTTCCTTGTAGGTTTCGGCCCTTGTGTTTTCCTTGATAATATTTTACATTTTTCTCATGTATCATACCTTGTATGTTGCCATGTTTGCATTTTATATTTTGTCATGGACCATTCGGCCTCCTCCACCTCCTATGCTTTGTATGTGCATTTTCATCTTGTTAGTTGATAGGTTTGCATTTCCATGCCATAATTTTATGTATCTTGCATGTTAGTGTGTTAAATGTTTGTGAAAATGCCATACTCATTTAGGCTTAGGAGCATTCGGCTACCCTTTCTCTCTTTGCTTTGCATGTGCATTTTCATTTTGTTTGTTGACTTGTTTGCATTTCCATGCTTTGTTTTTGTGTATTTTATTTTAGAATGTTATGTGTTTGTGTTATTGCCATGCTTTATTTAGGTCTAGGTTTTGCGTACATTGCCATGCATTTCATGCATTTTAGGCCTAAGTTGCATTAGAATGCCATGCAAGTTCATTTTAGGTCTAGGCCATATTTACTATGCCATGCATTTTTCATGTCATTTAGGTTTTAAATCATACATTTCATACATCATATTTGCTGTATGTTCATGCATTTCATGTCATGCCACGTGATTTATGACTTAGGCCAACCAATGGCTCAAAGTCATGCTCACTTGAGCATACTTGTGGAAAATTAAAGGGTTATCAAATTGATTATTCTAATTTGTGATTATTTTTTACTTAGCCAATTTTTGTCTAACTTTTTAAAAGTGTTAGCTACTGTTTGTGGGTCTTTAGGAGAGTCTCCAACATTTTTACTTTGATTTTTAAATGATTTTATCAAAGGAAAAAAAAATATGTTTTGGCAAAATAGTTTTTCACTAGTATTTGTACTTTCCCGATTTTTCTGGGCAGTCAGCTTTAATTAAAAAATTAATCCAATTTTTTCTCATGTAGTTTTACATGTTTTGAGCCTCTAGTATTTTTTTTTTTACATTGTTTTGAATTTTTAAAAATAGGTTAAAAAATCATGTGTTAAAACTAGACAGTAGAGGCAGATTTGAATTCAAAAGAAAAACAATTGTTGAATTTGGCTAAGGCATTTAGAGGGGTTGGTTAGGAAGTTTAGATACTATCCTAGCTTGGTTTTTAGACTATTTTAAACTTTAAAAATGATTTTATAAACCTCGGGTTAAGGGTGGTCAAGTCCGGGATTTTCAAACTTAAGAAATTAGAGTCATTTAAAAGGGGGGTTGGGCCAGGGTTCATTTTCATCCAAAATTTCAAAATTGTTTTCAAACAAATCAAAAAGTATTTTGATTTTAGAAATTTAATTTGATATATTTTCCTAAGTTAGCCAGATATCATTTTAGATATACGAATTTCCTTAATTAAAGGAAAAAATACACTTTCGCGCATTGCATTTTTCATATTCATACTATATTATATGTGATTTTTTTCTTTGATAATTTCTATGGTATTGTTATTATTTTGATTTATATTTTTTGGTGTTATGTTGTTTGTTATATGGTTTTGAATAGTTCATGCTATTCTATGTTTTTTTATTTAGTCATATATTTTTGTCACATCATTTAGCATACACTATGTTCATGTATTATTATTTTTATTTTATTTTATTTTTCATGCATTTTTCATGATAGCATTATTTTATGTTTCATGTCATTTCATTTCACTTAGATTATATTCCATGTCATTTAGATTATATTGTTTAGAATATGCCATGTCATTTGAATCATATCATTGCACTTAGAATATAACATGTTAGGATATTTCATTTCTTTTAGAATATGCTATGCCATCTAAATTATATCATCTCATTTGCATTATTGTATCTAGACTTTATTATATCATCTTTAATATGTCACACATATTCATGTTCATATTTTTTAAAATGTTTTGAAAAGATAATGATTTTCAATAAAAATAAAGATATTCCCGAGTTAAAATAATTCATGAGTTCTCTATCGGGTTTGCTGGAGAGGATGTCATCAATTATCATTAATAAAGGAATATCTTTATTTCAAAAAAACGAGAATGACTCGGAAGGTTTTCCAAAATAAATAAAAAATTTTATATTTTATCGATTTTGTCGTGGAATATAGAAAAATTTTGAATTAATAAATTCTGGATCATTTTCAATTAAAAATGGAATTATCTTTCTTTAAATTAGGAATTAATTTGAAATGCCAAATTTAAAACCGACTTTTTACCGAGACTTGAGATAACACATGATTAATAAGGTATCATTTTATACGGGCATTGTGGGGGTGCTAATCCTTCCCCGCACGTAACCGAGTCTCGAACCCGATTCTATGATTTTCTCTGGTTTAAAACACAGACTTGAAATTGGTTTTAAAAATGTTTTAATTAATTTTAAATTTTTTTACAAAACCGGTTTTATTAGGTGTCCGATCACACCTAGCTAGAAAAGATTGGTGGCGTCTCCATGTCTTTTTCAAGGTCATTTTCAAACCTTCATTTTTCAAGAGGAATTAAGTTGTCTTTTCCTCTGTTTTTTCCAATGTCACGCTTAATGAAATATAAAGTCTTGTGATGAGACATTGTTATTTTTTTAGGTTGCGACAGCTTGGCGACTCCATTGGGGAAATTTAGAGAGTTAGGCCTAGAATTAGTCGTGTGTTATCAAAGTCTCGGTTTTGTTGGTTTATTTGGTATTTAATTTTAATTCCCAAATTTTTCAATAATAAAGAGAATTTTGAAAATAATAAAATGTTTTTAAATATGTCCATAATCATGTGCATACATATTATTATTTTTCTCTGGTTATTTTGTCGTATATAGTTTTTCCTTGTCTAATTGATGCTTTACATTGTTTAATTTTAGTGGGGTATTTAGAATAAGAGGTAATTTAGGTCGTGACAGGTTTGTTTTGTTCCTCCGCACACACTACATTTGCATTTGCATATCATGAACCCTCTACCCAGGTTCAGTCCTTTTATGTGGGAGTAAAGTAACTACACCTTCGTGATGATCCTCCGTATGGACTAGTGAAACACTTCCGGAGTATAAAGTACCTAATGCCTTCGTGATGATCCTCAGTATGGGCATAGGAAAATATACTCTGACGAATTAAACCCGCTTTTATCGGGGTGCCTTACTAGCCTTCACAGGCGACAGTGAGGAACAATTCGGGGCCTTAGAATCGATTCTCCTTCATATAGTGAACCTAGGGGAAGCCATGCCGGATCTCTGTTAGATACCCGAAGTTAAGAACACATGGAGAAACATTTCCAATCTTCTACCGTCTTTCTATATGTTAGTTCTTACAATTTGGGTGATGATGAACGAACATCATATCGCTCGTAATAAGTTTTTTATTTCATCCCAAAGGCGTCATAATGCCGAAACTCTGTAAAAAATTTCGAGACATTTTTTTTTTAAAAAAATGTTATTATTTATGTTATATTTGTGAATTCATTTCTTTTTGTTTTCTTTTCTTTGACATGCATCATAGACATCGTTATACCTTGAAGTTTATTGGCCTTGGGATAGTCATCAACCCAAAAGACTTTCATGGAGTGTCAGGTTTATTTTAGTAATAGAAGATCATGCAGTAGTTAGGGCACGGTCGGAGAAAGATCAGAGGGAGGATGGTGATTGCCTGAAGAAAGATTAGGTGTCAGTATTGCCGAAAATGGTCAAAGTGGATTTTAGACAGAATAATCTTCGAGGGTTAACCAACATTTGGAATCAGAGGAATGTATCAGAGAAAGAAGCCTTCACTCAAAAATATGGAGATATAGCCCTCTTAATTTCGATTAGGGTCAATAGTGGGTTGATTCAAGCTATGGTACAGTTTTGGAATCTTTCTTATAGATGTTTTACTTTTAACAAGGAGGATATGACCCCACTTATTGAAGAATATTCAGCACTGTTACGTATTGAGTGTCCTAATCCTTGTCGGGTATACTTTAAGGAGGTGAAACCTTCGGGTTTTAAGAGGAAAGTGGCTAGGATCACAGGAATGGATACAATATAGGTTGAGAGTCATGTGGATACAAAGCAGAAAAATGGATGCATTCCGTGGGAAACTCTCCGACAATTGATATTGGGTCATTCCGATAAAGAAAAATCCAGGGACATCTTTGTTTTAGCCATATATGGATTAATCATATTCCCAAAGATATTGGCTCATGTGGATATAGTCGTGTTTGATTTCTTTAAAAGGTTGGTACAGAAAATTAACCCATTTTCGGCCATTATAGTTGAAACTATCCGATCTTCGAATTTTTGTAAAGGGAAGGACAAGGGAGAATCAAGAGATGTGTGCAACTCCTTTATATTTGGATTCAAAGTCACTTTTGGAAAATAGAAGAGGTTTCCTTCAAACCGTACATGAAGTCTTTAGTTTCGATTAATGAATTCCTTAGAAAGGATTGGCTTGAAGATGAAGATGAAGAGAAATGGGTCAACATTTTTCTGAATCTAAAAGGGGAGATGGTAACTTGGAGAGCTCCATGGATGGTTCCTATGCCGATTTTGTATAAATGTGGGGACAACCTGGGGGTTCCACTTCTCGAAATTTAAGCGTCTGTGAGTTATGCACCTCTATTGGTGCAAAGACAGGTTGAGTCTCGACAATTCACACCCACGACTCATAAGCTAGGATTATCAGAGTTCACTTATGGAGAGGATGGGTATTCTGGAAAGGTGCGGTCAGTGATTGAAGCATGGAAGAAAACTCATCGGATAAAAGTGGCTCGATATGCCGACATCGTCACACCTGATTACCTGGTATGGAGGGAATTGAGGGTTAATGATAGGTTGTTGACATCGGATGAGGAAGAGGTCCAATTCATGAATTCGCCACCAAAGGAAGTGCCATCAGAGTTAGAAATTGCAAGGGCAAAATTCGAAAAAGAAAAGACTCAAATGAGCAAAGAAATTGCCCGATTGCAAGAAGAGCTCGAGGACATGAAAAACAGGGAATCAGCTTGGGAAAGAGAAAAGGAAAAGATCAAGAGAGAAAGGGACACTGTCAAGGGAGATCTCAGGGATTTGCACTTGGAAAACAAAAGGTATCGCTTCGAGCTCAGATTTGAAGGGACACTCAAGACTTCCGGGGAATGGGAGCAAGAGGTCAAAAACCTCAAGAAGGAGAGTAACTATTGGAAAGAGAGAGCGAAGCATGAAGAAACCTGAGCCAATCAAATTGAGAAGCAAGCTAAGGAAAGTTTACACAGTGATGTTTACGCTGACATGTCAAGGGGCCATGAACAAGTAGGGGTCAGATTGAAGAGCAAGGCAATCAAAAAGAGACTGTGGAAGAAAGTCCAAGATCCAAGAGAGTTACTATAAGACTAATATTTTTGTAATAGCACTTTGAAAAGCAAATTATGGACTTGTCTTAGGCAGTGATCTTTTTATTTTATCTTTGATGTATTTAGTTTCAGGAAATCAATGAAAGACCGTTTGGTTGGAATTATCCCGGGGCCAATACTTTCAAATGCATACATATTTTTATCATTCATTTATTCTATCCTTTATATATTTTGTTTGTTTTATTCATAGTTATAATTATTCATTCATTTATTCTGCATGTTTATTCATTCATATTAATATACTTAGTCATTTATTGATTCATTTTATTTGTTCATTCATTTACTCTTTCATATTTTTATAGTTAGTCATTTATTTATTCATTTTATTTGTTCATTCACATTTAGTCATTCATTCATTTTTAATAAAACATAAAAAATGTGTCAATAAATTCTAATTCATAGTTTTCAAAACTAAAGGTACAATTGGTCGCACTGTGAAAGAACCGGATTTTTGACACCCTTACAATACTCAATCTCAAGCAAGAGCTATGGAGAATGATCAGCTTGCTAGAATTGAAAGAATGGAAAGAACTCAAATGGAACTGCAGGAACAATTGGCTAAGTCTCAGAAGGAGTCACGGAAACAAATGACCAAACTCATGGAAATGATGAATACCATGATGAGACAGAAATGGCCAAGGGAAAATTCAGTTACAGGAATGGGGGCAGTGAACCAGGAAGGCCGACCTGAGGTGGTGCAGCTAAATGGCCAGACATCCCAGCATGTGGGAAATGAACTTCCAACCGAGGCAGCATCCTATGTTTATAGTCAACCAGTGGGTGAAGCACATAATTTTGGTCCTAGGAAGGGAAACATTGGGGTTGACCCAATTGATGTTAACATTCCAAACTTTGAGGAACTGGATGAAAAGGAAAAGGCAAAGGTGACTGAGCTGAAGAAGGTTGAAATGGCAGAATCCAAAAAAAAATATCAACTGCTGGAGGAGAGGCTGAGAGCCTTTGAAGGGACAGAGTTATTTGGCAGTCTGGATTCCAAAGAGATGAGTTTAGTACACGATCTGGTAATCCCCACAAAGTTGAAAGTGCCAGATTTTGAGAAATATAATGGGACTACCAACCCATCAGCACATCTGACTATGTACTGCAGAAAAATGACAGGGCACGATAATGATGAAGAATTGCTTATCCACTATTTCCAAGATAGCTTGACAAGGTCTGTAACCCGATGGTATAATCAACTGACTCGCACTAAGATTCGTTCATGGACAGATTTAGCCAAGGCTTTCATGGAGCATTATAAGCATGTATCTGATATGGTACCTGACAGGCTGTCACTACAGAACATGAAAAAGAAGACTACTGAGAGTTTCAAGGAATACTCGCAAAGGTGGAGGGATTTGGCTACACAAGTGCAACCCCCTTTAACTAGCAAAGAAACTACAGTGCTTTTCATCAATACCTTGAAAGCACCATATTATGATAAATTGGTGTGGAGTGCCACTAAGGGCTTTGCAGATATGGTGATATCCGAGGAGATGATAGAGTCTGTCATTAAGAATGGGAAAATGGAAGGGGGTGAGTCTGCTACTCCGAAGAAGGTATTCCCTGTTAAGAAAAAAGAGAAGACCTACACAGTTAGCTTCAACCAATACCCCTATGCACCTCCTGCACCATATACACCTTTCAGGCCTTATACTCTTTCTACATCCTATGCACCTCCCTGCACACCTTACCCGGGGTATAATCCTTACTACCCCAATGTGAATCACCTTACTCAAAATCCATTCCCCTATACCAATATACCACAACAGCCTTTTTCAATTAGCGTGTCCCCATAGATAAATCTTTCCCGAAACACTATCTCAAATACTCAGGGTCCCGTGCGCAATAACCAACGTTCACCAAGGAACGATCAAAAACCCAGTTTGATCCCATTCCTACCACCTATGGTGAGATATATCCCAAATTATTGCAAGGCCAACTTGTTGCACCCGTATACCTTAAACCTATAACACCGCCATACCCAAGGTGGTACAATGCATATACTAACTGCGCGTATCACGTAGGGATTCAGGGACATTCGACTTAGGATTGCATTGCCTTCAAAAATAAAGTCCAAAGTTTAATCAATACGGAGTTGTAAAATTTGGGTCAAAGGATAGGCCAAATGTAGTGGGAAACCTATTGCCCGATCATGCTGAGAATCGGGTAAATGCAGTATTGACAGGGGAAGTCAGAAGGGTAAAAAGGTATGTCAGTGAAGTCAAGACTCCAATGATAAAAGTATGGGTCGAAATGGTTAAAGCAGGAATGGTTGAAGATAGAGACAATTTAAAAATGGTTGCAAACAAGGTGGAGAATTAGTGCCCGTTCCATAGATGTAAAGTCATATCATACAGGAATACGGAGACTTTCTGGCTAAATTCCAAAAGATAATGGATGAGGGGGAAGCCCAGTTTTACGAAAAAATAAAGGAGGAAGTAGAGGTTATCGAGAATGCAACTGGCTATGGGATAGGAAGACCTTTGATCATCTAATATGATGAACCAAAGGAGAAAGTTATATCGGTTATGAAGGAAATTATATCTAAACTAATCATAGATTTGACTTCTTCCTTTTCATACAAGGAAAACAAAGCTGCATCTTGGAAGTATAACTGTAGCATGGTTATGCCAGGGTCTTCGAGTCAGCAAGATATCACAGGTATGGGGCACTTAACACGAAGTGTAAGGTGTTATTCCCCTGAGGTGGTTGAACAGGGATCAACGAGGAAGGATGGAGGAATGGACGAAGGGAAAAAGACAGCTGAACCAATCCATATTGAGATGGATTCGTCAAAAGAAGTAGAGAGGGGGTCAGCCTCGGTTAACAAGATAAAAGAGCCATTGAATGAAAAGGAGGCTTGCGAGTTTTAAAGTTCATAAAGCATAATGAGTATAGTGTGGTTGAGCAATTACAGCGTCAACCAGCAAGGATTTCAATCCTATCTTTGCTACTAAACTCGGAGCCATACCGAAATGCCTTGTTGAGAGTTTTCAATCAGGCATATATGGCTAACAACATATCGATGGAAAAACTAGACAGATTGGTGGGAAACATTGCAGTAGACGATCACATCTATTTTAGTTATGATGAAATACCATCCAATGGTATTGGATCAACAAAGGCTCTTCACATAACAACTACTTGCAAGGGCACATACTACCAAGGGTGCTTTTGGATAATAGATCTTCATTAAATGTGATGCCCTTGGAAACCCTATTCAAATTGCCAATTGATATTTCTTATATGCCGCCTAGTTGCACGGTGGTTAGAGCTTTTGATGGAACTAGACGGGAGGTAATAGGAACTATCGAGGTCCCGATGGAGATAGGTCCTTGTACCTATAAGGTGAACTTCCAAGTCATGGATATTACCTCGTCCTACAACTGCTTGTTGGAGAGGCCTTGGATATATTCAGCAGGGGCTGTACCCTCATCTCTCCACCAAAAGCTGAAATTCGTGATGGAGGGACGTTTGGTCACCGTATCGGGAGAAGAAGATATCATAGCCTCTGTATCTATTGGTTCTCCTTACATTGAGCTAGATGAAGATGTTGTAGAATGTTCCTTCCGGTCTTTGGAGTTCGTAAATGTAGTATTCGTCGTTGAAGGACAAAGAATTCCAAAACCGAAGTTGTCCAAGAATACAAGGTTGGGAGCAAGAACTACCGTGGGAAAAGGCTGCAGGGCTAGAAAAGGTCTCGAAAAATATCTTCAAGGAATGGCTCGAGTATTGGAAGTAGTGGGAAAGAAGGACCGGTTTGGCCTAGGATATCTTCCGAAGGCCCATGAGAAGAGGAAACAAGTTGAAAAGGACTGACAAAGGAGGATGGCACGTGTCGTGGGTATGGATATTGAGTGGGAGCCTATGACTTTCCCACCAATCATTCACAGCTTTAGCTTAGTCAGTTTTTTGTTCGGAGAAAAGGATTCAGAGAACGTACTCATAATGATTGAGCAAGCTTTTGAAAAAGTTCCATGTGAATAAGGGTGGGCAGATATGGGATATGATGATCTGCATGACCAGGGAAGAAAGAATGGAAAATGAGAATGCAAACTGGATGGTGCGACCTTATCCACCAGGATATAGATTGACCGATTGGAGTGCGACCGAGCTGCCCATAATCTTTAGGTATATTTCAAAATAATACTTTAAAAACAATCTTAATTATCTTTGCCCGAGGATATTAAGAATTTTTTTCTGTATTAGGGCTTTTGTTTAAACATTTTCATTCAATAAATAACAAGCATGATGCATTTTCTTAATATTGATGTGTCCATATTCTTTCATTTATGCTATTTATTTTTCTTTCATTGTATATAGGTTTTCCTATATTGTTTCTTCCCCACCTATTTACAGGTGTACGGATGTGGAATATGAGGACCTTCTTGTCAGTAATTCTGAATTTGATTTTGAAAGACCCATTTGCACGGGTGATTTTAAGGTCAACGAAGATACTGAGGATTATGGTTTACCTCTGAACTTATTAAGGAAAATGGAACATGAGGAGAAATAAGTACTTCCTCATGAGGAGCTATTGGAAATGGTAAATTTGGGAAATGGTGAGGAGATAAAGAAGGTTAAAATTGGGACTACATTGTCATCATCAATAAAGGGTGAATTGATAGCCTTGCTCCGAGAATATGTAGATGTATTTGCATGGTCGTACAATGACATGCCAGGTCTGGATCCAGATATTGTGGTTCATAAGCTCCTTTTAAGGCCAGAATGCAAGCCAATTCAGCAAAAGTTGAGAAGAATGAGGCCGGACATGCTGTTAAAGGTAAAAAGGAGGTGAAAAGCAATTTGATGCTGGATTCTTAGAGGTGGCAAAATATCCGGAATGGGTGGCAAACATTGTTCCAGTACCAAAGAAGGATGGCAAGGTGCGAATGTGCGTCGATTACCGAGATTTGAACAAAGCTAGTCCCAAAGATAATTTCCCTTTTCCTTACATTGATACTTTGGTGGATAATACGGTGAAGAGTTCTTTGTTTTCTTTCATGGAAGGATTCTTGGGATATAATCAGATTAAGTTGGCACCGGAAGATATGGAGAAAACCATATTTGTTACAATGTGGGGAACATTCTGCTACAAGGGAATGTCGTTTGGGTTGAAGAATGCTGGGGCAACATATCAGAGGGCCATGGTGACCTTGTTTCATGACATGATGCATAAGGGAATTGAGGTCTATGTTGATGATATGATTGCAAAGTCACAAGGAGAAGAGGAGCATATTGCGAATCTTAGAAAACTCTTTGAATGACTAAGAAAGTTTCAGCTCAAGCTAAACCCGACAAATGCACTTTTGGAGTCACTTCGGGGAAATTGTTGGGTTTTGTTGTTAGCAAAAGGGAATTGAGATTGATCCGGATAAAGTGAAGGCCATCCAAAATTTGCCACCACCTCGTACTCAAAAAGAAGTAAGAGGTTTTCTGGGGAGATTGAATTACATTGCTCAGTTTATTTCTCAGTTAACCGATAAATGTGATCCAATATTTAAGCTACTTCGAAAACGTGATCCAGGAAAGTGGGATGAGGGTTGTCAGATCGCCTTTGAAAAGGTTAAACATTATCTATCCAACCCACCAGTATTAATGCCATCGGTTTCGGATAAACCGATGATATTGTATCTTTGAGAGATCCATGGGTTGTGTTTTGGGGCAGCTTGATGAGACTGGAAAGAAAGAACATGAGGTTTACTATCTTAGCAAGAACTTCATAGATTATGAGCTGAAATATTCGTCGGTAGATTGATGAGACTGGAAAGAAAGAATAGGCGGTTTACTATCTTAGCAAGAACCTCATAGATTATGAGCTGAAATATTCGTCGGTAGAAAAGCTGTGTTGTACCTTAGCTTGGATTGCTCGGAGGCTCAGACAGTACATGTTGTACAGCACGACATGGTTGATCGCCAAGCTAGATCCAATGAAGTACATGTTGGAAGCACCTTCTTTGTCAGGGAGGACGGCAAGATGGCAGGTTTTGTTGTTAGAGTACGACATTGTATATGTAAGTCAGAAAGCTATCAAGGGCAGTGTAGTGGTTGAATTTTTAGCAAGTCGGGCAGTGGAAAATTATGAGCCGTTGAACTTTGATTTCCCAGATGAAGATTTGATGTATGTTTCGCAAGCGGATGAGGTTCCCCTGAAGAAGAAAATATAGAAGATGTACTTTGATGGGCATCTAATGCCATGGGGCACGGAATCGTTGCAGTGCTCATATCCCCATAAGAAGATTATTATCCTTTCACTGCCAGATTGGATTTTGATTGTACAAACAATACTGTAGAATATGAGGCATATACTATGGGCCTTCGTGCTGCTATAGACAAAAAGATAAAAAAACTATAGGTTTTTGAAGACTCAGATTTAGTGATATATCAATTGCGCGGAGAATAGGAAACACGAGATACAAAGCTAATTCGATATCGAGAACTCATACTGAGCTTATTAGAGGAATTTGAATAAGTAAATTTCAATTATTTCTCCCGAGAAGAAAACCGAATGACAGATGCTCTGGCTACTTTGTCATCAATGTTTAAAGTGAATGAATGGGCGGAAGTTGTGCTGATCAAGATGAGCATATACGAATCTCCTGCCCACTGTTTGAGTATCGAAGAAGAAGTAGATGGTCTCCCTTGGTATAACGACATCTTGCAATATATCAAGAGTCAACAGTATCCAAAACGAGCAACAAAAAATGATAAGAGAACTCTGAGAAGGTTAGAAATAGGTTTTGTTCTAGATGGCAAGATTCTCTACAAGAAAGGGAAAGATCAAGTCCTATTGAGATGTGTCAGATTTGTCGAAGCTCGGAGAATCATAGAGGAAGTCCATGAAGGGATATGTGGCACCCATGCTAATGGTCATATGCTTGCTAAGCAGATTGTGAGGGCAGGATATTATTGGCTGACAATCGAAAGAGATTGTATCAGTTATTCCCGGAAGTGCAATAAATGCCAGATCTATACAGATAAGATTCATGTGCCACCACCGACATTGCATGTCATGACCGCACCATGGTCATTTTCAATGTGGGGAATAGATATGATTGGGCCTATTACCCCGAAAGCTTCAAATGGACATCGCTTCATCCTAGTGGCCATAGATTATTCACAAAGTGGGTGGAAACTGCTTCTTATATGAATGTAACAAAGTCGGTGGTATGCAATTTTGTTAAGAAGGAAATCATATGCCGATATGGATTGCCAGCAAGAATTATTTTAGATAATGCTCTCAATCTGAATAATAAGATGATGAGAGAAGTGTGTACTTAGTTCAAGATCACGCATCACAATTCAGCACCTTATTGTCCAAAGATGAATAGGGTAGTAGAAGCAGCCAACAAAAACATCAAGAAGATTGTCGAGAAGATGACTGATGTGTACAAGGATTGGCAAGAGATCTTGCCTTTTGCTCTTCATGCATACCGTACCTCGGTTCGCACATCTACAGGGGCAACGCCATTTTCTTTGGTATACGGTATGGAAGCAGCGTTACCTATTGAAGTTGAGATTCATTCACTTCGTGTTTTGATGGAAGTTGGCCTAGAAGAGGTGGAATGGGTTAGAGTTCGTTATGAACAGCTGAATCTTATCGAGGAGAAAAGATTGAAGGCAATTTGTCATGGGCAGTTGTATCAAAAAAGGATTATTCGAGCCCACAACAAGAAGGTTTGTCCTAGATAGTTTCGAGAAGGGGAGTTGGTACTTAGGAAAATTCTCCCCATAGTGAAAGATCCGCGAGAAAAATGGGCTCCAAATTGGGAAGGACCGTATGTGGTAAAAAGAGTTTTTTTTGGAGGAGCATTGATTCTAACTCGGATGGACAGGGATGATTTGAGAAATCCCATGAATACTGATGAACTGAAGAAGTATTATACTTGAAAAAAAAAGTGTGATGCTATGCGCATGGAAATTCGAATGATTCCAAGTGTAAAAATGGAAATTTTATATCTATTTCCCCTGAGGATTGCCTTTCAAAGCGAATATCCATGCTTGGTGTGATGAATGGCCATATTTCATATTCACTAAGAAGAAATTATCCCTAGTCACCCCTTTGAGCCTTAGGAATTATTTCTTTCTTTCAACCTTTATCAAGGATCACCCTCTACGCTGGAGGGCAAATACGAGGAAAAATAATAAAAAAATCATGGCAAAAAGAAAGCCATTATGTGAAATCAAAGGATGGCAAATGAAAGCTAGCAAGGGAAATAGATTAAAAAAGGAAAAAAAAAGTAAAAAAAAAAAGGAACAAATGTTTCAAGAATGAATTCTCCTCAGGAAATGATCCTTGATCCAATCACCCTTAAACACACTTTGGGCCTATTTATCTTTTCTTTATAAACCCGAACCTTGGCCTACATTACGTGTTTTAAAAGTCTATTTTGATCAAGCATGGATATTTAATTTGAAAGGTTGTTATCCGAATTCATCCCAACTTTTGAATTGACATTTTTACCTTGGAAGCATTTAGAATTCTCAGATGCATGGTAGAATACAAGAAAAAAGAGAAAATAAAAAAATAAAAAAAGAATGTAAAAGGAGAGGGTTAACCCGAAAACCCGCAAAGGGCGACTTAATACCGAAAGGGGGACACTTGAGTTGAAAACCCGCAAACGGCTACTCAAGTACTGATTAAGGTTTGAATCAACGCTTCATGTAAAAGGGGGATAAAATGTCTGGAAATTAGAGGAAAGGAGAAAAAATATGTTTGGCGTAACTACGGAAGCCGAGAGATTACCCAAGTAAATTGTTAATTCAAGAGAAATTTCAGATGGTTTGAAAAAGCAAGGTCCAAGACATTCCGCATCCGAGGCATCTACAACCTATAACTTTACATTTGTTTCTTATATCCTTGATATCCACTTTTATCATTTTAAAACATTTTGTTGCAATAACATTTTGTTATCCCTTTTATAACTTTTGCTTGTTTCATACTTTCTTTCATACATTTTTGAGATGCATTTTGTTTGTTATTAAATTGAATGATGATTAGTAAACATAAAAATCTTTAAATGAAAGGATTTCAGAGTATTACTAAGGAATAGATTTAAATCTTAGAAAAGGTTTGGAAACCAATAATCTTGATGGAAAATTCACCAAGTCAAGGAAAACAGTGAATTTGTTGGAGACTCCGTCACGAAGTCATAAAATTTGTGAATTTCAGCGAAGTCAAAAACTGGGATTGTTTGACAATTTTCTTGAGTGAAAGGTTCCTTAAGTGGGGCATCAGTGAACATTTGAAGACTCCGTCATAAAGTCAGATAATCTGTGAACTTCAAAGAAACCATGGATTAGAAATCATGACATAATCATTTGATTGCTTTCATTCTTAGGAAACATACAAGCATTTGCAAAGCATGTCATTCTCATCATTGCATTTAGCTAACACTGCAGAAATCTGAAAAACTTTGGCTTTCCCAAATTGAACTCGTTTTTGCTTTTCAAATGACTCGAGCCTCAAGACCGCCGTCGAGGTATGTTCCTTTCATTTTCAAGTTAAATTTATTTTTTCCAAATTGATCAAACCCAGTATCATTCTTAATATTTCCTTTTGATTTTAAATCAAATTCATTCTACTTCTCAAATGAGTCGAGCCCCGAGACCATTGTCGAAGTATTTCCTTGTGTTTTAAATCAAACTCATTCTGTTTATCAAATGAGTCGAGCCCCTAGACCATCATCGAGATATTTCCTTTTGTTTTAAATCGAATTCATTCTGCTTCTCAAATGAGTCGAGCCCCGAGACCATCGTCGAGGTATTTTTCTTTTGTTTTAAATCTAACTTGTTCTGCTTCTCAAATGAGTCGAGCCCCGAGACCATCGTCAAGGTATATTCCTTTAGTTTTCAAAATCAAATTGGTTTTACAAATGAATCAAATCCAAGTATTCCTTTTGTTTTAAATCGAATTCATTCTGTTTATCAAGTGAGTCGAGCCTCGAGACCATCGTCGAGGTATTTCCTTTTGTTTCAAATCGAATTCATTCTGTTTATCAAATGAGTCGAGCCTCGAGACCATCATCGAGGTATTTCCTTTTGTTTTAAATCGAATTCATTCTGTTTATCAAATGAGTCGAGCCTCGAGACCATCGTCGATGTATTTTCTTTTGTTTTAAATCGAATTAATTCTGTTTATCAAATGAGTCGAGCCTTGAGACCGTTGTCAAGGTATTTTCATCACGGATAAGGCCTCCAGGAACCACTTTTAAGACCTTCGGGCATAGTTTTTCCTTTAAATCATGGATAAGACCTCCGGGCACCTTTCTTAAGACCCGGGCATCATTTTTTAAAATTGCGTGCAACGCATTTTTTCCAAATCACGGATAATGCCTCCGGGCACCATTTTTAAAACCTCCGGGCATAATTTTCTTCTTTTGCAAATCGAACTCGTTTCCTTAAGACGGGTCAAGCGTTGATTAGTCGGGGAACTCAATTTAAGGACAAAATCTTCCATTTACAACTTTTCCCAAAAAAAAGAAAAGAAAAAAAGAAAGAGAAAGAATGAAAACCCCTTTTGCTTCTCTTCCTATGTGATTTCACTAACCGGACAAAATTAGTGTTTGTTTATCTTTGCATGATTCCTGATTCTCCGTAATAGCCAAAGAGGGGTAGTTGTAGACACCTAATTTTGTCCAGACCACTAAACAGGTATGTTTTCTTCCAAAATTGATGTTTCAGAATGCAAAAAGACTTTTCTCATCTTACAGGTGGTACTCCGTGACTTAGTCTAAGAAAGCAGACAGAAAAAGACAAACTTGAAAAGTCAACCTCGAGAAGTCAACTATTGAAAAGTCAACTCACTTTCAAAATCAAGATTTGAAGTTCAATTGAAAGATGGTGAAAGAATTTTGATAACTCGAGGTCTATATTGAAAGATATGGAGTTCGAAAGTTGGGTTACGGAGATTTAGTAGAAAGGAAATCCTAGTTCGAGAAATTTGGGGAAAAGTGCTAAAATGATCAAATTGGTCAGAATTGAAGGTTCCAAATGAAAGATAAGCACTGACTACGGGTAATGGAGAGGCTACTTGGAAGAAAAACTGAAAAAAGGTCAATTCAGAAGAAAACAAGAATTAGGGTTTTTGGCGAATTTTGGTGAAATTTGGGAAAATTGCATAAATGGCCTGATTCGATAAAACTAAAGCCCCTAATTGGTGAGAAGTGATTAAACAAGGATATCCCAAGGCTCAGTTTGAAGAAATTCTAAGAAAAAAGCCGATTGAAGGAAAAACGAAAAAACGAGGAAGTTCCCGATACTGAAAAGAGGGAAAATCAAAACGAAAGGGATTTTGATTGTAAAAATTGGGCATTTTCGGACCAAATCAAATTCAGTATATGAAAAAGGCAAAAAAAAAAAAAAGAAAATATGGAAATTGGCCTTGTTTTGTGCAAAATCGGGCTTCGGAGGCAAAAGGGCAAAACTGGAAATTTTGGGAAAAATACCAAATGAGCTCCAAAAATTTAAAAATTTGCAGATCTGATTCTTAAATCATTTTATAGAGATTGGCGAAAGAAAATCTAGATTCGGAGTTTGTTTGCAAAATGGCCAAATCCCGGGCCTACTCTGTAGAAATTCATAAGGATAAATCCCGAAAAAATAGCAAATGAGCTCCAAAATTTTTGAAAATTTGAAGATATCATTATTAAATTATTTGGAAAATATTGGTGAAAGAAAATCTGGATTCGGAGTTCGTTTACAAAATGGCCAAATCCCGAGCCCACTATGCAGGAATTCAAGCAAATAAATCCTGAAAAAATAGCAAATGAGCTCCAAAAATTATGAAAACTTTCAGATCAGACTCTGAAATTATTTGGAAGAGATTGGTGAAGAAAAATCTGGATTCGGAGCTTGTTTAAAATTGGTGAAAGTTCAGGTGCAAAAAAAGGCAATTTTGGAAAAAAAAATCCAAAAAAAAATAGTAAATGGGCTTGGAAAATTTTCAAAACTTCCATAATTCAATTTTTTATTATTTCAAAAGTATTGAACAAGGAAATTTTGAATTTGGAGTCCGTTTGCTATTTATTTAGGTTCGGGGGTCAAAAAGGTTATTTTATCGAAAAAACCGAAAGGGACCAATTTGTAATTAAGAAAAATATGAAAGATGAAGGAATTGCTGAGATAATTCCTCCCTTGGTCAGTCAACATAGAGGAGAAGAAGGAATCTTGATCAATTTAATTCCTTAGTCACTATCAAGCTCAAAATGCTTCCACTAGTACCTTGCAAATGGTCCCCCCTTCATCCAATGGCATAGGTTCCTTGTAGAAAAGTTGAATGCACCATTCAATGGCCAAGATTAAATGCCAATATGACATTTTTATTTGTCATGAAAGAACCCTCATCCAATGGCCAATAATGGAAGATGAAAGTTGAGCACAATGAATCTAAGGGTTGGCATTCATTCAGCTAAGCTAGGGAGTGCATGGGATTGGTCCTTTTCATCCAATGGTTTAGGCCATTTACAAGGGCTGAGTACATATTTTAAGGGCTGGGATTAAATGCCAAGATGACATTTTTATGTTGTCATTAAAGAATCCTCATCCAATGGCCAAGAATGTAAGAAGAAAGATGAGCACAACTCATCCGAGGGTAGAGGTTCATTCGGCCAAGCAAGGGAGAACATGGGATTGTATCCTTGTTTCATCTAAGGGCTGAGGTTATTAGAAGGGATGAGTACACATCTTAAGCGCTTCTATCAATTGGCAAGAAGGTATTTTTATTGCGTCATCAAAATATTTTAATCTAAGGGCCAAAATTGGAGGGAAAAAATGCAAAATCTATCCTATGGTTGAGATGCCAACCGACCAGGAGGAAAGGAAACGGGGAATGTTTGTTTTTTCCCATATAGGCAAGGTCATTTGATGAATGAAGGCAGTAGCTAATTTAGCAAAGAAGAGGTTTTTGAAAGAAAGAAAAGAAAAGTTTTCTAAAAAGAGCTTGAAGATAGTCATTTCTACCTAGCTCTAGCATGGTTTTCTTCTTGTTTTCCATGTTGATTTCTTGATTTTCCATTTGGTTTTCCTACTATATTTCTCATAGAAATCAAAGTTTTAAAATGTTTACTTAAGTTTTCATCTTTTCTTCTTCATCAAAAATGGTTGAAAACAATTTTTTTTACAAGGTTTTTGCTTGGCCGAATTTGACATGAATGCTTGCCTTGATTTTTCTTTTTTTCTTCTTTGCATGTTGTTGTAGGAAACATGATTTTGGAAGGTTTTATTTAAGTATTTAATGTTCTTATTTTCTATCAAAAAAATGAAGCAAAAGAGGTTGAAATGGCTACATGATCTTGATACATATCAAGTGACCATGGTTAGGGGAAAGGCTATGCCCATTTTTACCAACCATGAAGCTCACCTCTATTTTTTTGATTAGCATGGTTTATTTTTTGATTTTATTGAAATGGAAAGGCTTCATGATCTTCACAAGATCAAGTGATTATGGTTAGGGGAGAGGCTATGCCCATTTTGTACCAACCATGGAGCTTAACTTTCCTTGTTTTGTTTAATAGTTTTTTCTTGTTATTTTCTTTGCATGTCTATGTTTATTTTGATAATGTTCTTTACATTTTTTATGCTATATTTGCTTTTATATTTTTTTCTTTCTTCATGATATTTCCTTGTAGGTTTTGGCCCTTGTGTTTTCCTTGATAATATTTTGCATTTTTCTCATGTATCATACCTTGTATGTTGCCATGTTTGCATTTTATATTTTGTCATAGGACCATTCGGCCTCCTCCACTTCCTATGCTTTATATGTGCATTTTCATCATGTTAGTTGATAGGTTTGCATTTACATGCCATAAGTTTATGTATCTTGCATGTTAGAATTTTAAATGTTTGTGAAAATGCCATACTCATTTAGGCTTAGGAGCATTCGACTACCCTCCCTCTCTTTGCTTTGCATGTGCATTTTCATCTTGTTTGTTGACTTGTTTGCATTTCTATGCTTTGTTTTTGTGTATTTTAGTTTAGAATGTTATGTGTTTGTGTTATTGCCATGCATTCTTTAGGTCTAGGTTTTTCTTACATTGCCATGCATTTCATGCATTTTAGACCTAAGTTGCATTAAATGCCATGCAAGTTCATTTTAGGTCTAGGCCATATTTATTATGCCATGCATTTTCATGTCATTTAGGTTTTAAATCATACATTTCATACATCATATTTGCTGTATGTTCATGCATTTCATGTCATGCCACATGATTTATGACTTAGACCAATCAATGGCTCAAAGTCATGCTCACTTGAGCATACTTGTGGAAAATTAAAGGGTTATCAAATTGATTATTCTACCTTTGTGATTTTTTTTTACTTAGCCAATTTTTGTCTAACTTTTTAAAAGTGTTAGCTACTGTTTGTGGGTCTTTAGGAGAGTCTCCAACATTTTTACTTTGATTTTTAAATGATTTTATCAAAGGCAAAAAAATTGTGTTTTGGCAAAACAGTTTTTCACCCAATACTTGTACTTTCTCGATTTTTCTAGGTAGTCATCTTTAATCAGAAAATTAAGCCAATTCTTTCTTGTGTAGTTTTATATGTTCTGAGCCTCTAGTATTTGTTTTAGATTTTTTTCAATTTTTAAAAATAGGTTAAAAAGTCGTCTGTTAAAACTGGACAATAGAGGCCGATTTGAATTCAAAAGAAAACCAATTGTTGAATTTGGCTAAGGCATTTAGAGGGGTTTGTTAGGAAGTTTAGCTACTGTCCTAGCTTGTTTTTTAGACTATTCTAAACTTTAAAAATGATTTTATAAACCTCGGGTTAAGAGTGGTCAAGTCTGGGATTTTCAAACTTAGGAAATTAGTGCCATTTAAAAGGGGGGTTCGGCCAGGTTCATTTTCATCCAAGATTTCAAAATTGTTTTCAAACAAATCACAAAGTATTTTGATTTTAGAAAATTTAAAATGATATATTTTCCTAAGGTAGCCGGATATCTTTTTAGATATACGGATTTCCTTAATTAAAGGAAAAAAAATACACTTTCATGCATTGCATTTTCCATACTATACAATATGTGATTTTTTGCTTTGATAATTTCTATGGTATTGTTATTATTTTGATTTATATTTTTTGGTGTTATGTTGTTTGTTATATGGTTTTGAATATTTCATGCTATTCTATGTTTTTTATTTAGTGATATATTTTTGTCACATCATTTAGCATATACTATGTTCATGCATTATTATTTTTATTTTATTTTTCATGCATATTTCATGATAGCATTATTTTATGTTTCATGTCATTTCATTTCACTTAGATTATATTCCATGTCATTTAGATTATATTATTTAGAATATGCCATGTCATTTAAATCATATCATATCATTTCATTTAGAATATATTATGTTACTTAGGATATTTCATTTCATTTAGAATATGTTATGCCATCTAAATTATATCATCTCATTTAGGTTGCATTATAGTATATAGACTTTATTATATCATCTTTACTATGTCACACATATTCATGTTCATATTTTTTAAAATATTTTGAAAACATAATGATTTTCAATAAAAATAAAGATATTCCCAAGTTAAAATAATTCATGAGTTCTCTACAGGGTTTGCTGGAGAGGATGTCATCAATTATCATTAATAAAGGAATATCTTTCTTTCAAAAAACGAGAATGATTCGGAAGATTTTCCAAAATAAATAAAAAAATTTATATTTTTCCGACTTTGTCGTGGAATATAGAAAAATTTTGAATTAATAAATTCCGGATAATTTTCAATTAAAAATGGAATTATCTTTCTTTAAATTGGGAATTAATTTGAAATGTCAAATTTAAAACCGACTTTTTACCGAGACTTGAGAGAACACATGATTAATAAGGTACCGTTTTATATGGGCATTATGGGGGTGCTAATCCTTCCCTGCATGTAACTGGGTCCGGAACCCGATTCTTTGATTTTCTCTGGTTTAAAACATAGACTAGAAATTGGTTTTAAAAAATGATTTTTTAATTAATTTTAAAATGTTTTACAAAACCGATTTTAATATGTGGTTGATCACACCTAGCCAAAAAAGATTGGTAGCGACTCCATGTCTTTTTCAAGGTCATTATCAAACCTTCATTTTTCAAGAATAATTAAGTCATCTTTTCCTCTATTTTTTCCAATGTCACGCTTAACGAAATATAAAGTCTTGCGATGAGACATTGTTATTTTTTTAGGTTGCAACAGTTATATCTTCTCTATCTAAGTGGCAGAAGTCCTTATCCAATGCTTTTTATCCCCTTTCTTCGACCATTTTTCTTTGTTGAATTCTCGAAGGGGACTAAAAGTCTTTATGTAAGGGCGAAGCCTTCCACCATCAACACCCGAAAAGTGGCTTTGAATCCAGACATACAGAAGCTGTACACAACCCTCGAAATATCCCTTACCTCTTCTTCGACAATACCTGAGTGACCTAATCGTTTCAGCAAGAATGGCAGGCGAAGGGTCAATTTGTTTGTCCAAATGATCGAAGAGGTCTACCACTACTATTTCGATGTGACCTTCCATCTTCGGGAATAGGACTAAACCATAGATTGCCAAGGCAAAGACATCTACGACATGGTCATCATCTGGGTTATTCTTGATATAGTTCAGCAAAAATACCCAAGGAATGCAGTCACTCGAACCCTTCTTCTTTATGTGTGGAGAATCAATTGGAAACTCTATACCCATCACTTTGGAAAACTTTTTCCAACAGCTCGATTTTTTTTCTCTTTCCAATAGATTTTATCCGGATTTGCTGACTCAACATGGAGTAAGATAGAATATTCCTCAATAGTAGGCACCATATCTTCCTGATTAAAAATGAATCATCGGTACGAAGGATCCCAAACTGCACTATTGCCCTGACCAACTGCTCGTCTATCTTGATCGGAAGGAGTAGTGCTGTGTCACCATAATTTTTTATGAACTCATCTTTCCTCGCAACTCCCCACTGTCTCCAAATCTCCTTTAACTCTGCTAAGTCATTATGGACAAAATTCAAATGAACTAACTCAAGAAGTGTAGACACAAAACCAGCAGCCAAACAGTCTCCTTTGTTACCTTGATTTTCCTCGGACTCACTTCTGACCTCTTGATATGTCTTGCTAACCACTGATACAAGGTAGAAGGTCTTGACATTCCATGATTATAAAACCTCTTTGGTTGGCACTCGACTTAAGGCAAATACCTCTAAATGATCATGATGCATGAAGTGGAAACAAAAACAAAACACGAGTCAGTATAGGGATTAAAACATCATAATATTGTCATAAAATAAATAGTAAAAAGTGAGAGATGTTCCTCCGAGTGTTCTCGACTTCGGGATATCTAACAAAAATCGGGCATGGCTTCGCCTAGGTTTACTAAATGCAGTTGCGTTAGGTTCTAAAAAAAGGCTCCAAATTGCTCCTCACTATCGCTGGTGAAGGCTAGTAAGGCACCCCGATCAAAACGGGTTCAATTTGTTAGAGTACATTTCCTAGGCTTATGCGGAGGTTAACACCTCACGAAGCGTAGGTAATTTGTACCCTGGGAGTGTTTCTCTAGCTTATGCGGAGGTTATCACTTCACGAAGCGTAGGTACTTCACTCCATCTAGAAGGACGAAACTCGGGTTGAGGGCTCTTGTTATGCAAATACAAGTATAATGTGAGGAACAACAAAACTTTCACCAACTATTTTACAACCCATAATTTAAACACTCCAACAATTTATTATTAAAAAAAGCTAAATCAAATAAAAGAAAGCATTAGTCAATCAAAGAATAATGATAATATAAAACATTTGAATAAAAAGAGCACAATAATAATATGCATGCTCATGAAGATGAACATAAAAAGAAAAATTTTGTTATTTTCAAAATTCTCTTTATTTTATAAAAATGGGAATTATAATTAAATACCAATTAAAACAGACAACACCGAGACTTTTGATAACATGCGACTAACACTAGGCCTGACTCTCTAAAACATCCCCAGTAGAGTCGCCAACTGTTGCAACCTCAAAAATCTCGAAACAAAATTTTGGTCCCGTCGTGGGATAAATCGGCCTCGTTAAGAGCGTGACATTGGGGGAAAATAAAGGAAAATTTGACTTAATTCCTCTTCAAATAAAGGTTGAGGGTATGAAAATGACCTCGAAAAAGAAATGGAGTCGCCATCAATATTTTTGGGCTAGGTGTGTTCGGCCACCTATTAAAACCGATTTTGAAAAATATTTTAAAATTAATTAAAACATTTTAAAATCAATTTCGAAGTCTGCCCTTTAATCCAAAAAAAAGTGCGGGTTCGGGAGTCGGTTACGTGTGGAAGGATTAGCACCCCCACAATGCCCGTATAAAACGGTACCTTATTCGTCATGTGTTATCTCGAGTCTCGGTGAAAAGTTGATTTTAGATTTGGTATATGAAAATAATTCACATTTTAAAAACAAACTTATTTTTGTTTGGAAATGATCCAGAATTTGTTATTGCAAAATTTTTCTAAATTCCCTGAAAAATCGGCAAAAATATAGAATTTTTATTGTTTTTGAAAATCTTCACATCATCCTCTTTTAGAAGGGTATTCCTTCGTTAATATAATTGATGGAGACTCCTCGGCAACCCGAAAGAAAATTCATGAATTATATTAACTCGGGGATATTGCCTTATTTTATTTAAAAATATCAATTTTCAAAATTTAAATGATCGTGAATGTACAAATTATCATTAAAACATGAATACAAAACATGCATAATTAACATGGCATGGGAAGCAATTTATTATAACATGACAAAAGAATTAATGGTATGACATGCTTGACATGACAAAATCTAAATGATATAGCCTAAAAAATGAATGATATAACATACTTGAAATGGCAAACTCTAAATGACATGATCATGAATGAATGACATGACATATGATTAATGACATGGTAAAAAGATTAATGACATGACATGCTTGACATGGCAAAATTTGAATGACATGGCACATGAATGAATAACATTGCATAATCTAAATGATATGATATAAGAATGAATGACATGCCATGGCATATGAATGACATGGCATATGACATGGCAAAATTTGAATGACATGGCACGTGAATGAATGAGATGGCATAATCTAAATGATATGGTATATGAATGAATGTCATGGCATATGCATGAATGACATGGCATATAAATGACATAGCCAAATCTAAATGATATAGCATATGCATGCATGACATGGCATAATCTAAATGATATGGCATATGAATGAATGACATGGAATATGACATGGTATATGACATGGCAAAATTTGAATGATATATGAATGAATGTCATGGCATAATCTAAATAATATGGCATATGCATGAATGACATGGTATATCAATAACATGGCCTAATCTAAATAATATGGCATATGCATGCATGACATGGCATAATCTAAATGATATGGCATATGAATGAATGACAAGGCATATGAATGATATGGCATATGACATGGCAAAATTTGAATGACATGGCACATGAAGGGATGACATGGCATAATCTAAATGATATGACATATGAATGAATGTCATGGCATAATCTAAATGATATGGCATATGAAAGAATGACATGACATGCTTGACATGGCAAAATCTAATTATGGCAACATGAATATAAAATGACATCATGGAATATTCATGGACATAGAATTTTCATGTGAGGAATCATACAAATAGCATATGTCGAAAAATATGACCACACTCTCCGGCAAACCCAGCAAAGCTTGGAAAATAATTCTTTCCTATGACATTTATATGATTCCGAATAAAAAAAATCAAATATCTTTCGATTTCATAAACATGTACGTTGAACAATTTCCTAACCTCCCCGGCAACCCAGAAAAGATTAGGAACAAATTCTCGCCAAATGTTTAGGAAACCGAAACATACGTTTTATGTCAAATTAAAATGAAAAACATTTTAAAACATGCAATGCATAAAGGTGTATTTCTCTCTTGAAGTAAGGATATTCGTACATCTAAAAAGGTATCTGACTACCTTTGAAAGAAACTTAAATTGGATTTTCAAAAACCGAATGACTTTGGGCTCAGATTTAAAAAAAAAATGGAATTTTTGGGATGAAAAAGGCCTCATTGCCGAATACCCCTAAGAAAAAGCTCTAGTTTCCCTATATTTTTTGAAACTCGAGTTGACCATTATTGACCCAATTTTTGTAAAATCAATTTTTATCCTTGAAATGATATGGAAATCAACCTAAGACAGTAACTAATGACTCAAATCAGCCCCTTCTTTGTATACAAATAAAAACAAAAAATTATTAGTTTAAAAAACATTTCTGACTCCCAAAACTAGTTTTGAAAATCTATTTTTTTACCCTTTATAAAAAAAATCAAAAAATTCTGGAAAAATCATTATTGACTTTAAACATGATGGTATTTATGGGAAAAAAATCGGCTTAACTTTTGGACCATGGATGCCTTGACCGAATTTTCACTAAAGTCAGAATAGTGAACTAAAAACTGTTTTATCGAAAACCATTTTTCCAACCTTGATAAAAAATCTAAAAATCTTGGAAAAAAATACCAAGGCATCCACTAAAGGTCTACTACATGTGGTAAAAAATCATTTTTTTTTTATAAGCAATGACTTAATAAATAAAATGCTCAAAGTCAGAATATCCAACTTAAACTATCACTCTTCCAACTAGAATACACAAGAGAAATTTGGCTAGAAACCATTAATTGGCCTTAACCAAAAATCAAGTTGGGAATGGAGAATGCATGATTTTACAGCCAACAAACATATGAAAATGAATCAAGCATGAATTAAAAGTACAAACAAACAAAGAAAAAGAAGGTTGGATCAATGGTTGGTTCTATGGACATAGTCCCGCCTAACCAAAATCACTTGATAAAAATGAAGATCGTCAAGCTTCTCAAACCTTTTATTTCATTTTTTTTAAAAGAAAATAAAAGAAATATCCTATCCTACCACAATGGTGAATCCCACAAACAACATGCAAGAAAATCAAGCATAGACAAACACAATGAGACCTCCATGGTTTCGGCCAAAGCAAGAAAACATGTTGAAAATTTTTATCAACCTTGTTATTTTGTAAAGAATAAAGAATAAAGGAAAGAAAACCTTTAGAAATTTAGTTTGAAAACCTTTTATTTAAGAAAAAATGTTAACAATCACATGAAAAAGAAGAGAAAAAGAACATGAAATCCAAGTAAATAAATGGAAAAGAAAGGAAGAAATAGCTACCTAGCTAAGCTTTCCTTCCAAGCTTTTTTTCTTTTTCCTTGGGAGGTTTCTTCCTTTTCTTCTCTTTTTCTCAAGAGTATAGTGAGTTGCTTTGAAAAAAATGAAAATCCCCTCTTTTTTGGTGTGGCCGAATGCCCCCTTGTATATTGGTATGCTCATCTTTTTTTAGCCTTTGTCATGCTTTACATGCTCTCCTAACATCTTTGCCACATGGGTAAAAAAGTTCCCTCCTTGCATGGCGCTTTCCTTAAATTAAGGGTTCTTGTCTCCTATTTGTATGATGTTTCCCTTAAATTAAGGGTTTTACAACCTCTCATTGGCCAACAATGGCACCTAGATTATTCTTGTCTCCTATCTCTACAAAATATCAAAGCCACTTGTCATGATTATATGGCTTACTATTAAAATATATTCCTAAGTGGCATTTTTGATCCTATTTAGCATCATCTCATAGCCTTCACATGCTCTTCACATGGCCTTCACATGGCTTTGCAATTTAGAGGCATCCCATTGGCCAAATATGCCATGTAGGCAAGTAGTGGAGAATCTTGTCATTTCTTAAAAATGTCATCTTGCTATTCAATCTTGGCCATTTGATTTAAGATGATCACACCTTCTCCTTCATCCATGGACTGGACGAAAATGGCCTGGAATTTTCCAGGCCATTCCTCTTTTTTGATTTGCAAAATGGCCCTTTTTGATTTTTTTCGATAAAATTGCATTTTGGCCCTAAACTTAATTTAATTGAAAATGGATCCCAATTCAAAATTTTCTTTTTCTAATCCATCCCATCCAATATAAAACTCAGTTCTGGAGGTTTTCATATTTTTTCGAGCTCAGATTCTATTTTTTCCTGATTTTTCTCTAAAGTTTCGGTTTAGTGCCTCCCAAACTTTGCCTTTTTTTCATTTGAGCTCCGATTCCAAATCTGTATTCTCCAATCCCTTCCATAAAATATAAAACTTGGTCTAGAAGTTTTCATAATTTTTTGAGCTCGTTTTCTATTTTTTTCAGATTTTTCTCTTAGAATTTCGGATTAGTGCACCCAAACATTGTCTTTTTTCCGTTTGAACTCCGGTTCCAGATTTTTCTTCTCCAATCCCTTCCATAAAATATAAAACTCAATTCTGGAAGTTTTCATAATTTTTCGAGCTCGTTTTCTATTTTTCCCAGATTTTTCTCTTGGAATTTTAGATTAGTGCACCCGAACGTTGTCTTTTTCCATTTGAACTCCGATTCTGGATTTTTCATCTCCAATCCCTTCCATAAAATATAAAACTCAGTTCTGGAAGTTTTTCATAATTTTTTGAGCTCGTTTTCTATATTTCCTGAAATTTTTCTCTTGAAATTTGGGACTAGTGCCCCCGAACTTTGTCATTTTCCATTTGAACTCCTATTCTGGATTTTTCTTATCCAATCTCTTCCATAAAATATAAAACTCAGTTCTGGATGTTTTCATAATTTTTCGAGCTCGGATTCTATTTTTCCAAAATTGCCTTTTAACCCCCTAAACCTCGATTTTACTCGAAACGAGCCCAATTTTCGGATTTTCTTTTCCACTGCCTTTTTCATGTATTGAAATGGAGTTGGTCATAAAATAACCAATTTTTACATCTGAATTCCTCTCTGACTTAGTTTTCCCTTTTTCTCAATATTGGGAATTTTCTCGTTTTTTCGTTTTTGGATTGTTGACCCAATTTCACTTTGGGGCTTTGTACCCAATAGAGAAGAAGTCCACGTTATTATTAGTTTTTAGTTAATATTTTACTTTTTAATCGTGTTCTTACTTTTTTTTTCTTTAACATATTTGCTTATTTATATTTTCCTTTTTCTTTTTAATTTATCTCTTATTTCAAAAAAATTCTTGATCTCTTCTCTTCCTTGAATTCGGTAAATCAAATCTTCAAGCAAAATCGACACCAGACAATATCTGAATTTTGACAAACAATAATATGATTTTATAAACTTTGAACAAAAGATCAAATCCAATTTGATCCTTAATTTTGAAAAATAGAATCAAATCAGTTTTGAAAAGGATTTGTTATCCGATTCCTCTTATAAATACCAAGCGGACGGTGGTGGTTCATAGGTGTCAGTGGTGGCTGTCTGAAAAAAAAAAAACAAAAAAGGAGGGCAGAGAAGATTTTTTTTTCTTTATAAAGGTAACAAATGAAATAAAATAAAAAAAAAACCAAGATTTTGTAAGCTAAAAGGCGGGTCAAATGCACCCGCGTGGGTCTGCGTCTTGATCCGACCCATATGTTGTGAAGTTTTTTTCTTTTAATTAATTTTAATATTTTTAACTTGGTTTAATTAATTTGAGTTAATTAGTTTTAATTAGTTAATTGATTTTAATTAGTTTAAAATAATTTTTTTAATTGGTTGAATAAATTTTAATCAAATTCTAATCAATTTAATTTCATTAATTCTAATTAATTTTAATTAATTGATTGACTTAATCGATTTAATTGATTGATTGATTTTATTCATTATCGTTTGTTTTAAATTGTGTAAATTATGTGCATTTTTTTGATTTCATCCCATCCCATTCAATTACTTATTTTTATTTTTATTAACTAAAATCAAATTAAGAAATAAATCAAGATCTTTCCAATGGTGAAATTCTTAAGAGACTATGCTTGAGTAGACCTTTAAGAAATTTTTAGGTGAGAGTTTCTTTTTAAATTTTGCCAAATTGACGGAAAGTTTAAAAATGAAATTTAATATTTAAAGATTGATATTTATTTCTTCTTTTAATAAAACCTGGGTAAGAATAAACTTAGGAAAATTAAATGAATGCCCACGTAGCTCATCTTACATAATTAATTAAATTAAGAATAAATACAACCATATCCGAGGATGAGATTTTTAGGGGGCTACGCTTGAGCAGATCTCTAAAAAACTTCTTGGTGAGAATTTCTTTTTTAAATTTTTCTAGATTGATGGAAGGTTTAAAAAAATAAAATTCAATAGTTAAAGGTTGATATTTATTCCCTCAATAAAACTTAGTTAGAACCTAAATAATTTTCCCAAATTTAGACATTAAAATTACATAAGTGAAGATTCTCTCCGACGATGGAATTCTTGAGGGGTTATGCTTAAGTAAACCTTTAAGAAATTCCTAGGCTAAGCTTTTCCAGATAGATGGAAGGTTTTGATGAATCATTTAATACACGAAAATCAACGTGTTCACGAATAAAATATAAAAGAAATAAATTATCTTTTTAGGACCTTCTTAGATATCACAAGACTGACCAGGTACTATCTTTGAGACAGGCGTTGTAGGGGTGCTGATCCTTCCTCGCACATAACCGAACTCCCAAACCTAGTTTTGAATGTAGCCAAAACCTATTCTTTTTAAGATACCTTAGTTGAGCTTAGGATTACTTTAGAAAGAATAGATTCATATAGGTGACCTAATCACATATAAAAAAAGATTAGTGGCGACTCCGTAATTTACGTCTAGTGACCGAATTCGTATTTGGCACGTTATTACAGTTTGGTGACTCTACTGGGGATATAGAGAGTCGAGCCATGGGTTAATCTTGTGAAACTGTAGGTCATAATAATTGGTAATGAAATGATTTGCTTTTACCTTTGTTTATTATCTTTAACATTCCATTTCTTTACTGTACTAACATATAAGTATCATATACCATGAGTAGTGAAAACAAGCTCATAATATCTGTGAAGTAGAACTTCTTTAAGATTTTTTTGCATTCATGGATTCAATGTACTCCTTGCATCTATGTTCTTTGAGATTATTTTCCTCAATGTTTTTTGCCTCCCCTATTATTT
Organism: Fremontodendron californicum; assembly: GCA_030761205.1. NCBI lineage: Eukaryota > Viridiplantae > Streptophyta > Magnoliopsida > Malvales > Malvaceae > Fremontodendron > Fremontodendron californicum. Next base: position 17,649,114 of record JAULJL010000018.1, on the reverse strand, counting down.
GAGATTATAGTTGTTAACTCTTTGTATCTATGTTCTTTAGACTTTAACCTCCTTCATGTACCCTGTTCAGATGCAGCCTACTCTGATTTGCTTCAACTCCTTAAATAGCAAAATAAATGTACTCCTTGCATTTGAGCCTCCGATACCTTGGATTGCCACAGTGATGGTATGTCCCTTTGTAATTATCATTGTCTTTCTTTGTCTCACCATTAGGCTTCAAAAACCTTTGAGGTAGAAGCCTCATCTTATTAGATTTCTTGACGAAATTTTCTTAGGCTGCCTTCCTATGGTGGAAGAAACTAAAATGTATGATATTTTCAGCCTGGGTGAGCACATTTAGCAACACCGAGAGGGTGATCTTCAAACGATTCATGCTGGTGTTTAACACAATTAGCAAATTGCTCTCAATCATTGAAAAAAAAAACTAAGTTTATACTTCGATTTTGATCCATAAATCAACCAAATTTTTCAAGCCTATTGATGCAACCAATCATTTTTAGCACATGAGGCCTTATATTTGCACATTTGTTGCGTAAAAACGGGTTTAAGGTTGTACTAAAATCTGATAAGATTATAGTATCTAGAAATTCTGTATTTGTTGGGAAAGGTTACTTTAGTGATGGTATGTGCAAACTTAGTATTAATGAAATAAATATTGCTTTTGTTTATATTGTTGAGCTTACTTCTACTTTATGGCATGCTAGGGTAAGTCATTTAAATTATCAATCTTTAAATTATTTGTCATTACATATTTTTTTTCTTTCAAAAAGATAATAAAGATAAATGTGAAATATTTGTGGAAGCAAGAATGACTAAGAAATATTTTCCAAAAATTGAAAGAAATTCAAAATTATTAAACTTAATACATTTTGATATTTGTGAATTAAATGGCTTATTAACAAAAGGAGGAAAAAGATACTTTATAACATTCATTGATGATTATTCTTGTTTCACCTATGTCTTTTTAATTAAAACAAAGAATGAAGCATTTGAGAAATTCAAAGAATTCAAATCAATGATTGAAAATAAAAAAGAAAAGAATATTAAAATTGTTCAAAGTGATATAGGTGATGAATATTTTTTAGATTCATTTTCTTTGTTTTGTGATGAAAATGAAATAATTCATCAAAGAGCTGCACCATATGCACCCTTGCAGAATGGTTCAACAGAAAGAAAAAATAGAACATTAGTAAATATGATTAATAGCATGTTGTTAAATGCTAAGCTACCTTTTAGTTTACGGGTAGAAGCTTTATTAACAGCATCTCATATTACTAATAGAGTTCCATTAAAAAGGTTACTTGTTACACCATATGAATTATGGAACAATGGAAGAAAATCAAGTTTAAATTATTTTAAAGTGTGATGTTGTGTGACATTTTATAAAGCATCTGATCCTCATAAAACAAAATTAGGACCTAAAAGTATTAAAAGTATTTTTGTTGGTTATGTACATAATTCAAAAGCATATACATTACTTTGATTTAAGTTCTAATGTAATTGTAGAATCTATACATGTTGAATTTTTTTAGAACAAATTTAATTTTAATACTATTGATTATGAAAAGGAAAATGAGAAACAAATTGAAATGACTCCTATAATTGGTGAGAAAAGAAAAGAAAATAATGATCTAATTGAGCCAAGAAGAAGTCAAAGAATTAGAATAAAGAAATCTTTACATTCTGATTTTGTTCTCTAGATTTCATTATTTTCCTAGTTCAAAGAAATAGAACCAAAGTACTAAATAAAACACCAATACTTCTAAATGTAGAAGAAGACCTTGAAACTTTTAGTGAAGCAATGACTTCAAGAGATGCAGCTGTCTGAGAAGATGTAAATGATGAATTGGACTCAACAATATCCAATAATAAATGGGTCTTAGTTGATTTACCTATGGGTTCCTAACCTATTGGAGTAAATGGGTGTTTAGAAGAAAATATAATGCTAATGGTTCTATACAAACCTCTAAGGCAAGACTAGTTGTTAAAGGTTTCAAGCAAAAAGGAAGACATAAACTATTTTGACACATATGCTTTGATAGTAAGAATAACATCCATTATAGTTCTTATGACTCTAGCTTCTATTTATAAGTTACATATACATCAAATGGATGTTAAAACGGCCTTTCTAATTAGTGACTTACAGGAAGAAGTATATATGGAACAACCAGAAGGTTTTATATTTCCCGAAAATGAGAAAAAAGTTTGTAAATTAATTAAGTCACTATATAGGTTAAAGCAAGATCCTAAGCAATGACATGAGAAATTCGACTCAGCCATATTATCAAATGGTTTCAGACATAATAAGGTTGATAAGTGCATTTATTCAAAATTTACCATAGATGATGGAGTAATAATGTCGTTTTGTCGACGATATGCTTATTTTTAGTAATAATATGATTGACATAAATGAGACAAATAATTATCTGACCTTTGTTTTTAACTTTGAATACTCTCATTTTATGTGTATTCTAAGATTCCATTTGACAAATATTTTATGCATTTACTTTTTTCTTTTGCAAAATTTGAAAAAAAAAAGTTAAAAAATATAAATATAAATATCAAAGTCTAAACATTTAATTTACAAAATCAATTTCTTTTAACTTTACTTACTCTAATTTTACTAGAATTAAAAGCTAACTACATGGTTGTGCTGTAGAGCAGCTCATGTAGTTAACTTGCCACATGCCAACTATAGTGTTGACATATGACACTTTTATTATTATTATTTTATTTTTAATTATTTTTTGTTTATTTTTATGTTTAAATATTAAAGTGTAATTTTTTTTAAAAATAATAGTCATAATATTATTAAATATTATTTTTACTTTTATATTAAATGTATATATATCTTAGTTTATTTTTCATCTTTATTCATATATAAAATTTGTAAAAAAATATATGTTTGCTAAAGAGTAGACATGCTCAAGGGCTGGGTTACTTGCACAAACTCGAAGGCCCGTCCATATTTTGGAGGGTTTTAACAAAAATATTAGGCCCGAAATATTGGCTTGGGCAAAAAAGTGAGGCCCATTTAGAAAATGGATCGGGCCTTGGCTCCAACAATCAAGGCCCGAGCCCGGCCTGACCCGTTTTTCATTTATATAATATATTATTTTTATATTTTATATATTATGTAATTTATATTATATAAAAAATAAATATCTATAATATTATAATGTAAAAATTTAAAAATATGATAAATTATCCATGTTTTAGAACTTAATAAAAGAAAAAATAGATAAAATTACTATAATCAAATAATTAAAAAAATATTTGCTTAATTTTTTAGAAAAAAAAAATGGGCGGGCCTAAACGGGCTTGAACTACCTTTTTACAAATATGTCAGCTTGGACAAAATTTGAGGCCCATATTTCAAGCCGAGCCGAGCTTGGGCAAGCATATATAGTGTTGAAACCATACCTAAGCCCGACCCGAACCTAGGCCGGCCCATGAGCACCTCTACTAAAGAGTAATACAAAAGAAATTATCAAATTATTTAAAAAAGGATAAGAATAAAAAATAAACAAAATAATTAATTTAATAAATTAAATTTTATTATTTATAATTTAAAAAATTTTAATATTTTAAAATAATTATTTTGATATTATTATTAATTATTATTTTTTATTAATAATATCATTATTTATAATATCATTTAATTTAAATTTTTTATAAAAAAATTGCACTTACTTAATATCATAATTAAATAATAATACTCTAGTAATGTTTATGATGACACCAGTATTATCATAATATACTATGATAGCAATGTGAAATGACTGTTAGTCTAATTGATATATATATATATATATATATATATATATATATATGAGGACGTACTCACTTAAATTAGTGCAAAACTAAATTAATTTTACACGCTTTCATAATTTTTTTTATAAAATTTATATTTTAACAAATCGACCTTTGGATTTAACAATATAATTGTACTTGTCGTGCACGTAAAGTTTCGAATCGATCTGATATCTCTATCATATCGATCGAAAATACTATCCTTTTCAATATATCTTTAACAGTTGAAAGTTTTTTACATCGAAAAAATAGTTAGACATTTTTAATTTACTAGAAACTCAACGTGCAAGATCTACGTGAATAGAACATGAAATACGATGATCGGATTAAACAAATAAATATAAATCGTATAAAAATTATAAAAGTGTGTAAAACTAATTTAGTTTTACACTAGTATAAATGGATTCTTCATATATATATAGATATATATATAGGCTTATATTTGATGCATTGACAGTTTATATATCTATACACTATTAGTTAATTACATTATACCACTTTATTAAAAGTCTTTAAAATTAAATACAGATAACTTTATTTTTAATAAGGAGGTATCATGTGGTTCATTGACAGTGTATAGACTTATACACTGTCAGTGTAACAAATATAAACCATATATATATATATATGGATTTATATTTGATGTACTGTCAATGTATATATCTATACATTCACAGTGAACCACACGAGGCTATCTATTAAAATATATAATTATCTGTATTTATTTTTAAGTATTTTTAAAATTTTATATTTGTTTATTAATGAGGTGTCTATAAAATCTGAATGTTGAGCAATGTTTTCATTGATTGTGTCACCTATTTATACAAGTTTAAATCTACAACATTTACTGCTAGAAAGTCAAGGTGCATGTGTAAGGGAATGTGATAAAGCTAACTACAAGAATTAGGGAAATCTTAGCTAATTACAGAAATTGTGGAAAGCTAATTACAGATATAATGAGCAATGGTCAAGGCAGTAATTTAGCAAACTTAATTGCTAAAATTTAGGATCCTTAGTTGTTGATTTGATTGATACTGTAGAATCATTAATATTCCCCCGCAAGATGGTGGAGCCATTGGCAACACCAATATTAGACCTTAAAAACAATAGCCTTTGTCTTGCACGTGGTTTAGTTAAGCCATCTGCAAGTTGATCCTTTGTTGAGATATAGGTGACTTGAAGTTTGCCATGGTTGACATGTTGTCGTACAAAGTGATAGTCTAGAGCCAGATGCTTCATTTTAGAATGGAAGACTCGACTGACACTAAGATAGGTAGCTCCAATGTTGTCATAGTGTATAACTTGTGATTTACAGGTGGACATATGTAACTCGGCTAATAGATTTTGGATCCAAACAAGTTTTGCAGTGGTATTAGCTATTGCCATATATTCAGCTTTAGTTGAGGAACGAGCTATGGATTTTTGTTTTGATGATTTCCAAGATATAGGGTTGCCATCTAGATAGATTACATAAGTTGTGGTAGAGCTTTGATCATCAAGACATCCTGCCCAGTCAGAACCACTAAAAGCAAATAACTGCAGATCAGATTCTTTTTCTTAAAGTATAGACCATAATTTATTGTTCCTTTAAGATACCTTAGGATTCTTTTCAAGCTGGACTAGTGACACTGACTTGGAGCATGCATGAATTGCGAGAGCTTGTTCACAGAGAATACAATGTCATGTTTAGTGATTGAGAAATATTGTAGAGACCCTACTAATTTTCTGTAAGCAGTCACATCAGCTTGGCCAGTTCCATTATTCAGCTGAAGATGCACATTTGTTGCCATTGGAGTGGTAACTTCTTTTGAATGAAGCATATCAAATTTGTCTAGTATTTCACTGACATACTTATGTTGAGAGAGAAACATACTAGAGGATGTAGTGATAACTTCAATTCCCAAAAAGAAATTAAGAGGACCAAGATCTTTTAGAGAGAATCGTTGAGACAAATGGGGAAGGAAGATCTTTATAACATCTGGACTGTTACCTGTTATCAACAGATCATCCACATAGACCAAGAAATATATAAGAGTGGATTCTTTACAGTAGATGAATAGAGAAGCATCCAAAGTTGAATTAGCAAATCCAAAGTCAAGAAGAAATGAGCTCAATTCTTTGTACCAAGCTCTTGGAGCCTGTTTTAAACCATAGATAGCCTTATTGAGTTTGCAGTTATGCTTTTGTTCATCCTTGTCAGTGAAACCAGTGGGCTGAGCCATGTAAACCTCTTCAGGCAATCTGCCTTGAAGAAAGGCATTATTGACATCAAATTGATGAATTGGCCAGTCAGATGCAAGAGCAATGCATAGGACAAGTCTGATGGTTGTTGGTTTGACAACAAGACTGAATTTTTCTATATAATCAATGCCAAGACGCTGATGAAAACCTTTTGCAACTAGTCTGGCTTTGTATTTGTCAATGGACCTATCGGGTTTATGTTTCAGCCTGAACACCCATTTGCAACCAATGACATTCTACTTTGGAAAAGAAGGAACAACATCCCAAGTGTGACTTTTGACCAATGCATTGAATTCTGTAGAAAGTGCTTATCTCCAATTATGGTAGTGAGAGCCTGGCTAACACAGGTTGGTTCCATGGATGATGGTAAAGGATATTTGGAGACTGTAAAAGCATGTTTGTGTTTTACAGTTTTTTATTTTGAGATCTGGTGATCATAGAGTGTATGTGAATAGTAGGTTCATGAGGGGTTTCAGTCATGTTTGTTGCATATAAGTGAAGATTAGTAGCAATACCTGGTGAGGTGGAAGTAGGAGAAAGAGTCTGTTAAGGGAGCTGAGCAGTAGTGGTATTCTGAATAGGTACAACTTCCATTGGTGTAGCGTCTGAAGGTGAAGTGTGGTTAGAAAATTTAAATGGTTGAATAGCAGCAATAGTAGTGTGACACTGTGAGAGACAGGCTCCGAGGATTGTGTGTGAAGAGACTTGAAAGGAATATGGTTTTCATGAAATAAGACATGATGAGACACATATACCTTTTGTGAAGCAGGATCATAATAGTGAAATGCACTCTGAGAGGTAGAGTAACCTAAAAACACACAAGGCTTAGATTTGAATTGCATTTTGTGATTGTTGTATGGTTTTAGCCATGGATAGCGGAGGCAGCCAAAGAGTTTGAGCTTGTTATAAGTTGGTGTGGTCTGAAATAACATTTCATATGGAGACTTAAGATTAAGTAAAGGAGTGGAAAGTTGGTTTATAAGATAAAAGGCAATCTGAAATGCATGGGACCAAAGTTTTAGTGGCAGGGAAGCATGATAAAGAAGGGTTAAGCCTGGTTCAACCACATGTCTGTGTCTTCTTTCAGCAGACCATTATGCTCAAGAGTATAGGGTGGTGTGGTGAAGTGAGAGATGACATGACTGGCTAGAAAAACTGACAATTTTTTATACTCACCCCTATTGTTAGAGTATACAGAGACCATCGAGGTGTTAAATTTTTTTTAATAGTGGCTTTGAAGGTTGGAAAAAAGTTTGTAGACATCTGATTTGTATTGTATAGGAAAAAACCAGATATATTTAGTGAAATGATAAACGTAAATGACATAGTATCTATGACCATTGATGGTTGTTGTGTGTGCTGGTCCCCAAACATCAGTGTACAGTAGTTCAAGTGGTTTAGTACTAAATAAGGTAGTTTGATAAATAGATAACTTATGACTTTTATTATAGTGACAAGAGTCAGAAACAGTCTGTGCATTGGATTTGTCATATAACAGATAAAATGACTTAAGCATATGAGGAAGAATTCTAGAAGAGCGATGACCAAGTCTACTATGCCAAAGATGGGCAGAACTTTTAACACTGACTAAGGTTGTGGCTGATGAAGCTGGTACAGAGGCAGAAAGCTCATAAAGGCCATTCTTGCTTAGTCCATTCAACAGAATTTTCACTGTGCCTATATCCTTCACCAGAAAATGAAAGGGAAAGAATTCAACAGAAACTTGATTATTTTGCAAAACTTAGAGACATGAACAAGATTTCTTTGCATATTAGGAACATGTAGAACATTAGATAATGAAAGATGTTTTTTGTTTCTGTGGGAATAGAGGAAGAACCAATATGACTTATTTGCAAACCTGCACCATCTCCAACTATGAGTTCATTAGGGCCTCTATAATTTGTGTAGAGTGACAGATTGGTAAGATTAGTGGTGACATGATTGGAGGCTCCAGAGTCCACGATCCATTATTGATTGTTTTTTGGATGAGAGGTGGTAACACGATTGGCAGTAGGTTCCTTGACAGTGACTGTATGGTTTCTACAGGTTCGAGTTGTATGGCCTTGTTTGTCACATAGCTGATAGATTTGTCTTGACTAGTTTGGTGGAGCATGAAAAGGTTTTCTTCTTAGATAGGAGAACTGATTTCTGTTACGGTTGTATGAAGGGTTGCCTCTTGCATGTCCACCTAAAAAAAAATGATTGCCTCATCCTCGTTTAAAATAGGCAACAGTATTGGCTGTGACCACAGGAGCAAAATAAGTGTCTTCCTGTTGGATTGCAGTTTCGAAGTCTACAACCTTGTCATGAAGTTCCTTGAAGGATATGTCTGATTCACGGGCTCTGATAGCCGTTGAGAGTTCTTTGAACTCTGATCCAAGTCCATTTAAAATAAAAATGATAAGATCTTCTGCAGCCACTAGTGCTTGTGCCAAGGCTAACTCATCTGCAGTAGTTTTCATCAGTTGCATGTATTCTGCAGCTAATCTACCATCTTGAGTTGTAACAGTCAGCTTCTTTTTCAAGGACATAATTCTTGACCTTTGTTTTGCTGGCAAAGGTTTTGGAGAGTTTTTCCCATGCTTCATGAGAAGTTTTGGAAGTGATAATGAAAGAGACAATGGATTCAGAAACAGATGCCACAATGGCATGTAGGATAAACTTATCCTATCTGTGCAGATGGCATATTCTAGATTTAGAACTGGTTTAGAATCAACAGTGATCATGACCTCTGGACATGAATGAGCATCAGTTAAATAATTCACAAGATCATATCCAGTAAGAAGAGATTTTAGCTGGATTTGCTAAGAGGGGAAGTTTAGTGAATTGAGTTTTAGAGGTAGTTGTGCTGCAGCGTTGATAGAAATGGGTATAGGACTGGTTGGAGAGATGGAAATGGTAATAGAGGAGTTGGTTTGTGCTGCTATGAGTTGAGAGAAAAAAAATTAGGGGATTTAAGCTATTGGCTCTTGATACTAAGTAAAATTTGAATGTTCAGATTGAATGTTGAGCAAAGTTTTCATTGATTGTGTTGCCTATTTATACAAGTTTAAATATACAGCATTTACTGCTAGAAAGTCAAGGTACATGTGTTAGGGAATGTGATAAAGCTAATTACAAAAATTGGGAAAACCTTAGCTAATTACAAAAATTGTGGGAAGCTAATTACAGATATAATGAGCAATGGACAAGGCTGTAATTTAGAAAACTTAATTGCTAAAGTTTAGGATCCTTAGTTGTTGATTTGATTGACACTGTGGAATCATTAATATTCCCCCGTGAGATGGTGGAGCCATCGGCAACACCAATATTAGACCTTAATAACAAAAACCTTTGTCTTGCAAGTGGTTTAGTTAAGCCATCTGCAAGTTGATCCTTTGTTGAGATATAGGTGACTTGAAGTTTGCCATGGTTGACTTGTTGTCGTACAAAGTGATAGTCTAGAGTCAGATGCTTAATTTTAGAATAAAAGACTATACCAGCACTAAGATAGGTAGCTCCAATGTTGTCACAGTGTATAACTTGTGGTTTAGAGGTGGGCAGATGTAACTTAGCTAATAGATTTTTGATCCAAACAAGTTCTGCAGTGGTATTAGCTATCGCCCTAGATTCAGCTTTAGTTGAGGAACAAGCTATGGATCTTTGTTGTGATGATTTCCAAGATATAGGGTTGCCACCTAGATAGATTAGATAAGCTGTGGTAGAGCTTCGAACATCTAGACATCCTGTCAAGTCAGAATCACTAAATGCAAATAACTGTCGATCATATTTTTTTCTTAAAGTAGAGACCATAATATATTGCTCCTTTAAGATACCTTAGGATTCTTTTCAAGCTTAATGACACTGACTTGGGGATGCATGAATTGCGAGAGCTTGTTCACAAAGAATACAATGTCAGGTCTAGTGATTGAGAGATATTGTAGAGACCCTACTAATAATCTGTAAGCAGTGACATCAGCTTGGCCAGTTCCATCATTCAGCTAAAGATGCACATTTGTTGCCGTTTGAGTGGTAACATCTTTTGAATAAAGCACATCAAATTTGTCTAGTATTTTGCTGACATACTTATGTTGAGAGAGAAACATACCAGAGGATGTAGTGATGACTTCAATTCCTAGAAATAAATTATGAGGACCAAGATCTTTTAGAGAGAATCGTTGAGACAATTGGTGAAGGAAGATCTTTATAACATCTGGACTGTTACCTGTTATCAACAAATCGTCCACATAGACCAAGAAATATATAAGAGTAGATTCTTAAGAGTAGATGAATGGAGATGCATCCGAAGTTGAATTAGCAAATCCAAAGTCAAGAAGAAATGAGTTCATTCTTGGTACCAGGCTCTTGGAGCCTATTTTAAACCATAAATAGCCTTGTTGAGTTTGCAGATATGATTTGGTTTATCCTTGTCAGTGAAACCAGTGAGCTGAGCCATGTAAACCTCTTCAGATAATCTGCAGAAAGGCATTGTTGACACCAAATTGATGAAATGGCTAGTCAGATGCAAGAGCAATGCATAGGACAAGTCTGATGGTTGTTGGTTTGACGACAAGATTGAATTTTTCTGTATAATCAATGCCAAGACGCTGATGAAAGCTTTTTGCAACTAGTCTGGCCTTGTATTTGTCAATGGACCTATCGGGTTTGCGTTTCAGCCTGAACACCCATTTGCAACCAATGATATTCTGCTTTGGATGAGAAGGAACAAGATCCCAAGTGTGATTTTTGACCAATGCATTGAATTTTGTAGAAAGTGCTTGTCTCCAATTATGGTTAGTGAGAGCCTAGCTAACAGAAGTTGGTTCCACGGATGATGGTAAAGGATATTTTGAGACAGTGAAAGCATGTTTGGGTTTAAAAATTTTATTCTGAGATCTGGTGATCATAGAGTGTGTGTGAATAGTAGGTTCATGAGGGGTTTCAGTCATGTTTGTTGCATGTAAGTGAAGATTAGAAGAAATACCTGGTGAGATGGAAGTAAGATAAGGAGTCTGTTGAGGGAGCCGAGCAATAGTGGTATTCTGAATAGGTACAACTTCCATTGGTGTAGAGTCTGAAAGTGAAGTATGGTTAGAAAATTCAGATTGTTGAATAAAAGCAATAGTAGTGTGACACTGTGAGGAGACAGGCTCTGAGGATTGTGTGTGAAAAGACTTGAAAGGAATATGGTTTTCATGAAATAAGACATGACGGGACGCATGTACCTTTTGTGAAGCAGGATCATAACAGTGAAATGCACTCTAAGAGGTAGAGTAACCTAAGAACACACAAGGCTTAGATTTGGATTGCATTTTGTGACTGTTGTAGGGTTTTAGCCATGGATAGGGGAAGCAGCCAAAGATTTTGAGCTTGTTATAATTTCGTGTGGTCTGAAATAAGATTTCATATGGAGACTTAAGATTAAGTAAAGGTGTGGAAAGTTGATTTATAAGATAAACAGTAGTCTGAAATGCATGGGACCAAAATTTTAGTGGCAGGGAAACAAGATGAAGAAGGGTTAAGCCTGTTTCAACCACAAGTCTGTGTCTTCTTTCAGCAGAGCCATTATGCTCAGGAGTATAGGGTGGTATGGTGAAGTGAGAGATGCCATGACTGGCTAGAAAAACTGACAAATTTTTTATACTCCCCCTTATTGTTAGAGTAGACAGAGACCATCGAGGTGTTAAAAAAAATTTTAACAGCAGCTTTGAAGGTTAGAAAAAGTTTGTAGACATCTGATAAATAGGAAAAAGCTGGATATATTTAGTGAAATGATCAACGTAAATGACATAGTATCTATGACCATTGATGGATGTTGTGTGTGTTGGCCCAAACATCAGTGTACAGTAGTTCAAGTGGTTTAGTACTAAATAAGGTAGTTTGAGAGAAAGACAACTTATGACTTTTATTATAGTGACAAGAGTCACAAACAGTCTGTGCATTGGATTTGTCATATAACAGATGAAATGACTTAAGCATATGAGAAATAATTCTAGAAGAGGGAAGACCAAGTCTACTATGCCAAAGATGGGCAGAACTTTTAACACTGACAAAGGTTATGGCTGATGAAGCTGGTACAGAGGCAGGAAGCTCATAAAGGTCATTCTTTCTCAGTCATTCCAACAGAATTTTCCACTTGCCTATATCCTTCTCTAGAAAATGAAAGGGAAAGAATTCAACAGAAACTTGATTATTTTGCAAAACTGAGAAACAGAAACAAGATTTCTTTGCATATTAGGAACATTTAGAACAATAGATAATGAAAGAGGTTTTGTTTCTATGGGAATAGAGGAACAACCAATATGATTTATTTGCAAACCTGCACCATCTCCAACTACGAATTCATTTGGGCCTCCATAATTTGTGTAGAGTGACAGATTGGCAAGATTAATGGTGACATGATTGAAGGCTCCAGAGTCCACGATCCAGTGTTGATTTTTTTTTGGATGAGATGTGGTAACATGATTGGCAGTAGGTTCCTTGACAGTGATTGTATGGTTTTTACAGGTTCGAGCTGTATGGCCTTGTTTATCTCATAGCTGACAGATTTGTCTGGGCTGGTTTGGTGGAGCATGAGAGGGTTTTCTTCTTTGATAGGAGAACTAATTTCTGTTATGGTTGTATGAAGGGTTGCCTCTTGCATGTCCACCTCGAAAAAAGTGATTGCCTCTTCCTCGTTTAGAATAGGTGACAGTATTGGCTGTGACCACAGGAGCAGAATAAATGTATTCCTGTTGGATTGCAGTTTCAAAGTCTACAAGCTTTTCATGAAGTTCTTGAAAGGATATGTTTGATTCACGGGTTCGGATGGCCATTGAGAGTTCTTTGAACTTTGATCCAAGTCCATTTAAAATAAAAATGATAAGATCTTCTGCAGCCACTGGTGCTTGTGTGAGGGCTAACTCATTTGCAGTAGTTTTCAACAGTGCATGTATTCTGTAGCTGATCTGCAATCTTGAGTTGTAACATTCAGCTTCTTTTTCAAGGACATAATTCTTGACCTTATTTTGCTAGAAAAGGTTTTGGAGAGTGTTTCCCATGCTTCATGAGAAGTTTTGGAAGTGATAATGGATTTAGAAACATATGCCATAATGGCATGTAGGATAAACTTATCCTATCTGTGCCAGAATGCATATTCTGGATTTAGGACTTGTTTGGAATCAATAGTGATCATGACCTCTGGACAAGAATGAGCATCAGTTAATTAATTCACAAGATCATATCCAGTAAGAAGAGATTTTAGCTGGATTTACCAAGTGGGGAAGTTCAGATAATTGAGTTTTAGAGGTAGTTGTGCTGCAGCATTGGTAGAAATGGGTATAGGACTGGTTGGAGAGATGGAAATGATAACAGAGGAGTTGGTTTGTGCTGCTATAAGTTGAGTGGAAAAAAAAAATTAGGGGGAATTTAAGCTATTGGCTCTTAATACCATGTAAAATCTGAATGTTCAGTTTGAATGTTGAGCAAAGTTTTCATTGATTGTGTTGCCTATTTATGCAAGTTTAAATCTACAGCATTTACTGCTAGAAAGTCAAGGTGCATGTGTTAAGGTATGTGATAAAGCTAATTACAAGAATTGGGGAAATCTTAGCTAATTACAGAAATTGTGGAAAGCTAATTACAGATATAATGAGTAATGGTCAAGGCTGTAATTTAGCAAACTTAATTGCTAAAGTTTAGTATCCTTAGTTGTTGATTTGGTTGATACTGTAGAATCATTAATATTCCCCCGCAAGATGGTGGAACCATAGGCAACACCAATATTAGACCTTTAAAACAAAAACCTTTGTCTTGCAAGTGGTTTAGTTAAGCCATCTGCAAGATCCTTTGTTGAGATATAGGTGACTTGAAGTTTTCCATGGTTGACATGTTGTCGTACAAAGTGATAGTCTAGAGCCAGATGCTTCATTTTAGAATGGAAGATTGTACTGACACTAAGATAGGTAGCTCCAATGTTGTCACAGTGTATAACTGGTGGTTTAGAGGTGGGCAGATGTAACTCAGCTAATAGATTTTGGATCCAAACATGTTCTGCAATGGTATTAGCTATCGCCCTATATTTAGCTTTAGTTGAGGAACGAGCTATGGATCTTTGTTGTGATGATTTCCAAGATATAAGGTTGCCACCTAGATAGATTACATAAGCTGTGGTACAACTTCGATCATCAAGACATCCTGCCCGGTCAGAATCACAATATGCAAATAATTGCAGATCAATTTTTTTTTTTAAGTAGAGACCATAATATATTGTTCCTTTAAGATACCTTAGGATTCTTTTCAAGCTGGGCCAGTGACACTGACTTGGAGCATGCATGAATTGCGAGATCTTGTTCACAGAGAATACAATGTCAAGTCTAGTGATTGAGAGATATTGCAGAGACCCTGCTAATTTTCTGTAAGTAGTGACGTCAGCTTGGCCAGTTCCATCATTCAGCTAAAGATGCACATTTGTTGCTATTGGAGTGGTAACTTCTTTTGAATGAAGCATATCAAATTTGTCTAGTATGTCACTGACATACTTATGTTGAGAGAAAAACATACCAGAGGATGTAGTGATGATTTCAATTCCCAGAAAGAAATTAAGAGGACCAAGATCTTTTAGAGAGAATCGTTGAGACAATTGGTGAAGGAAGATTTTTATAACATCTGGACTATTACCTGTTATCAATAGACCGTCCACATGGACCAAGAAATATATAAGAGTGGATTCTTTAGAGTAGATGAATAGAGATGCATCCGAAGTTGAATTAGCAAATCCAAAGTCAAGACGAAATGAGCTTAATTCTTGGTACCAGGCTCTTGGAGCCTATTTTAAACCATAAATAGCCTTATTGAGTTTGTAGATATGATTTGGTTGATCATTGTCAGTGAAACTAGTGGGCTGAGCCATGTAAACCTCTTTAGATAATCTGCCTTGAAGAAAGGCATTATTGACATCAAATTGATGAATTGGCCAGTCAGATGCAAGAGCAATGCATGATGGTTGTTGGTTTGATGACAGGCTTCAATTTTTCTGTATAATCAATGCCAGGATGCTTATGAAAGCCTTTTGCAACTAGTCTGGTTTTGTATTTGTCAATGGACCCATCGGGTTGGCATTTTAGCCTGAACACCCATTTGCAACCAATGATATTCATCTTTGGATGAGAAGGAATTCACTACAGCAAATTGGTCTTTCAGCGGCGTTTTTTTTTTGGAATAGCGGCGTTTATAAACGCCGCGAAAAAAATTAGAGGCGTTTTACAAAACGCCGCAACAAACGCCGGTAAAAACAGTGACGGCAAATTTAGCGGCGTTTTCACCATAAACGCCTCTAAATTAGTGGCGTTTTTAGGTACTTTAGCGGCGTTTATAAACGCCACAATTGAAGGTCCGAAATGGTAATACTTGAAACTTTAGCGGCGTTTTCTGTTCTCAAACGCCACTAAGTGTTCTATTTTAGCGGCGTTTTTGAATACCAAACGCCGCTAAATTTTGGCTTGTAGCGGCGTTTTCTGATCACAAACGCCGCTATATTCTGGCTTTTAGCGGCGTTTTCTGATAAGAAAACGCCGCTATAATTGCAGGAATTTATATATATAGCGGCATTTTTTATCAGAAAACGCCGCTATATTTGCAGAATTTTATGTATTTAGCGGCGTTTTTTTCACAAACGCCGCTACAAATGCAGAATATTTTTTTAAAAAAATACTATTTATTTCCGCTGTAAATGCAGAATATTTTCTTAAAAAAAAATACAATTGAAGGTCTGAAATGCGCAACATTGTCGAATAATACACAAACAACACAAATTATAAAAAAAATATATAATATAAAAACATTGTTTAATATGAACCATACAATGTATTATTCAACACATCAAATCCACTTACAAATTCTTTAATCTGAAGTAGATGAGCCTCCTAAATTCTTTTGCTGCACTAAATTCATCAATGACTGAAACTGTGTCTGCAGCTCCTGATATCGTCTATCCTGTTCTTCTTTTTCAGCTTGTCTCTCTGCTTCCTTCTCCTCAAAACGTTTATTCATATTTTGCATTTCTTCTCTCAGCATCTGAACTTCATATGCACTGGAGTTTTGTGAAGAAGAAGCAGTAAACCGTTGAGAACCAAGTCCATAGTAGCTAGATGGTGTCGGACCCATTCCGACACCTCGAACCCGTCCATATCGTTCTTTTCCAGCTACTTCAGTGAATATTTGATTCTCCACATCTTGCATATTCGCTGATGATCCATCTGATGCTCCGACTTGATACTCAGCAATTTTATTTCGAGCTTTCTCCTATAAAACAATAAAATTAATAAAATCTTTTGTAAAACATATTTGTAAATGAAAACAAGTTTGAAGAAAATATACCACAATTTCCTGAGTCTCGATGTTCAAATAGGATCCATCCTTCTTAGTATGAGTTAACTGAAACAGTTCAACTCGTCCAATTTTTTCACCCCGCTCAATTTCCTACAAAACAAAAATAATTAATACTAAATTGTATTAAAATAATTGAGAACTAATATATTAATACATTACGAATGTAAACTTACTTTTTCATTAGCTTTTCTGGCAAAACTTTTTGAACCACTGGTGTGACTGTATTTCTGTTGTTGTCTACTGCTTACCCCTATCTTTTCTCGTTCCTGTACATTAGACAAAGCACGTTATAAAACTATACATATTCCATAAAATTGTATTATATCAAGTACTATAAGTAAATGACCAAAATATATTATAAATGAAACCTCTCCTTTTTTTGAATACCAGAATCTAACCAGTCTCTCATACTGCCACATAATCACACTACGCGGTATGGTTCGTAGTAAGACATTAGGATCAGTATTTCGATCGAAATACTTTTTCTTCAACTCATGCTTAAAGTCTTTCCATTTTTTCCCCAATGATTTCATAACGAATGATGTGGGAATCTGCAAAGAAAATCGTGACTGAAACGGAGAAGTTGTACAACGTTAGTTTCGATGATCAACAAAATTATTAAAATAATGCAATACTAATGTAACATGCTTATACCTCAATAAACTTTAACATCTCGACTTTCTCAGTATTCGGCACGTCACGCCATGACTCATAATGAATGGGACACTTCATCCCATTTCGAGCAATCAGGCCAAGAAAGCTAGCCAATAATTGTGCTTCTGGACCAATTGGCTGCTGCTCATTATTTGCTGCGACAACAATACGCTCTTCAGGAGGTAGTGCCCATAACTCCTTTAATGTTGTACGACCACGAGTTCTGCGTTGTCCAACATTATCAACTACACAAAAGCAAATATATTAGCAATTTCAATATGATTTTGCGTACTTTTAACACAAACGCCGTACCACGATACCTGTATTCAAGTTCGTATGAACTGCAGTTTCTGCAGCTATGGAGGCAGTCGACAACTCTGGTGGGTTAACATCTGCAGTAGACGCATTCGACACCTCTGAAGGCGTCACTCTAGTGTCACCCTCAACAGTCTGAATGATATTGATATCCCTTAATCTTTTCCTCGCCATGCTATCTGCATCAATTTTAAGTAAACAACATTAGTATAAGAATGAAATACTATTATGTAAAAAACATTAATAATAATATTAGAAAGCATAAAAACATATTATATACAGAGTATTTGTTTCAAAATAATCTTACTAGATTTTGTTTTTTCATCAATTTTCATAAATGTCTTCATCAACATCTTCGCGAACCCACCGAACATCTGTATTGGTACTGGGGATATTTTCATCCATGTTTTGATCCGTAAATGGCAAGCATTCAGTTCTTTGTTCAATATCATCTTGAAATTTATCACCCATATCAAACAGGTTTCTAGGTGTGTTACGGAGTACAACATACCAACCCGCATCATTCGGATCTTCGGAATAAAATACTTGTTTGACTTGAGATGAAAAAACATAAGGTTCGTCAATCAGTTGTTGTCCGGTGTGAATTAATCGAGAGAAATTCACCATTGTAAATCCGAACTGATCTTTTTTAACACCTCTACTAGTATTCACATCAGCCCAATCACATCGAAATAACACGACCTTCCACTTGCCATAATAAACTATGGTTACGCATGTTAAATGCATCTCGCAACATGCCTTCCATGTCATCTTGTCTAATAGACTGATGTTGATTGTTAGAATTACTTGGACGAACTCTAGAAGATGACCTAGAAGTTGCGGACTCTCCATGAAAAAACCATTGTTTGTAACCCGGGAGAAATCCTTCACAAATCAAATGTTCGAAAACAACTCCACGCATATGCCAATCAATATTGGCACACCTCGAACAAGGACATAATATCTTATTATCTTCGCTTGCGTTCTCAAAAGCGAAATCGAGAAAACTATATACTCCATCTTCGTACTCTTGACTTAGTCTCGACTTTTGCATCCAACTCTTATCCATTTTGTACGTTCTGCATAGTTAAGTCCCATCAGAAACTCATATTTTAGCATTACCATGAGCTTATGACAAAAAAATAATGAGAATAACAGACTCCCTTAATCATTTACTTTGTCTTTATTAGAACTCGATCTTATATCATCTAAGATGTTTTATTAAACACATGTCAAATCCACTATATATCAAATTAAGTGGTCTGCTGACCACACCATCTTTGCTTTGTTTGAATTCTTGAGTGCTTCATCTATATGCTCTTTGCCATGGGAAATGAAGATTCATCAAATCATAATTCTAAAATAAAAATGAACTAATAAACTAGTAGAGATAAATATGCATTAGATTAAGCAATAAACCTGAAACTAGATCATGTTATGAAACCATTAGATACATTAATGGTATGTCTATGTCATCAATTCCAACATACAGTAGCTGTCAGCAGTTATAAGAACAAAGTATTGTCATGTGCTCTAAAATATCATATGCAATTAACATACCACAAAATGTTGAAGAATACATCTCAGAACCACCCTTGTCCAATTAAAAATTCAGAAACGCATAACAATCAACATAAATTTAGCCCAGTCATGTAGCATTTGATCCTGTCGATTTAAGTCTATTGCCGTATAGCCCTGAGCTGGTTTCATTTGAATTTAGCAAGAGAAATCAGTCTAATACTGGATTTGTTTCATCCGAATTTAGCCAGAGAGATCAGCTTCATACTGGCACACCAGTACAGCACAAGCTTTGCTAACTGGGAAACTGGGTGAGCTTGCTGCTTTCAAATACTTTACTAGCATCTTGGGTAAGACAGTGAAGTGGGTCAATCAATATAATGAAACTGGGTTACCCTATGATTTAATGGTAGAAGAGGGAGGTCATATAGAATATATTGAAGTTAAAGCCACTAAATCTGCAAGGAAAGACTGGTTCTATATATCAACAAGAGAGTGGCAATTTGCTACTGAAAAATGTGAGTCTTTCAGTGTTGCACATGTTCTTTTATTAAGTGATAAGGAGGCTAAGCTCACAGTATATACGAATCCTACTAAACTTTGCCAGCATGGCAAGCTGCGATTGGTCGTTTTGATGCCAACGCAGCGGCAGGATTTTGCAATCGTGTCCTAAATGGTGCCATGTTTTTATATGTCCCTTGGTTGGCTACTTTTGATGCCAAAGAATCTGGTGCTGGAATGCTGGAATCACCAAAGTTATTGCTCATATTTGGACCTAAGCAAACTGCAAATTGAATCCCCTGCTATGAAGTAATCTGACAGAACTGAGTTGTATGCTAAATTGCTAAGACAGTTTTAAGGTACTTGTTTTCTGGTGCTGAGTTGGATTTTTCAAGAGAACATGGTATCTCATGGAGGACTAAATCCACATTTCTGAGGAGCTCCTGATGGGATTTAAATACACTATTTCAAGAAGCTCTAACATGATGATGATGATGATGATTTAAGGCATTGATGTACTTTAAGATGTTGTACCATAGGACATAGGTGTATACATGGACAACATTCAAGAAGATATAACTCTTTCATTGTAAATTTGTAATAATATATTCTCTCATATAGTTATGTGTATAGTCTTTATATATTTTTTATCTTAAAAAGCTTTGAATTGAGATTTTAGTTAAAAGTATTTATCCTCTTGAATATATTGGCTTCCTTTGAAACTGGTTGGTCAGATCAGACCTGTCTCCAAATCTGTTCAGCTGTCCTAAACTGTCCTACTATGTTTTGAAAGAATAAATATTAAATAGGAAGTTGGTTTAATGCTATTCTGCTATAGTTATATATATATTCTCTCCAAATGCTTGTTAAATTTACCATAGAATTTAAATCAAGTAACAAAGTGTATATGATCCAACTATTTACTTAGAGATTAAAGAGAAAGAACTTAATGAAAAAAAGTTCAATTTCCATCATGACTCGAACAAAAAGTAATAAATCAGGCTCACAGTTCCTAGAGTTACCAAGCTTTTGTTGATATAAGATCCTTCTTTTCGTCTAACGCCTATTGTTTCAGCCTTCGAGCTCTCGGAACCTGCCAGATCGATGAGGTTCTGCATGTATAGGTAAAATATGGAAAAGTTAAAATGTTTTCATCAACAATGGGATAAATAGACACTAAAATCGTAGCTCCTTTCAAAACAGAGAAGAGGATAAACATATATAAATAAAATAAAAATAAGACAAAACTGGAAATATAAAGAAGTAACCAAAAAATAACTGAGATTGGTCCTAGGACTAAGGCTGTATAATTTACCAGCTGTGACAGATTTACTGCTTCGCCTTCACTATTTTCACCATACGGGCTGCTCTCTATTGTCCGTAGACAAGGTGGTCACAGGAAATAATTAGTTGTGGCAGTAAATTTGTGAACATGTAAAAAAAAAAAATACTATCCAAAATATCAACCAAAAAAAAATACTATCCACATTTATCTTAAACCAATTTTATGGATTTATATCGTATACCAAATGGATTTATATCGTATACCAAAACAGTATGCAGGCAAAAAGGAACAAAAACTCATCAAAAAATTGTCGAATTACTTACAGTACATTGAACGGATTTGGAGATGAAGAAAGACAAATCGGCTTGGAGATGATGATTTGGAGATGAAATGCGAAAAATCGGCTTGGAGATGACTTTTTGGGGTTGGAGATGAGAGAGAGAGAGAGAGAGACTCGGTTTAGGTTTTTGATTTGGGGGCTGAATTCATATTAACAAACATAGCGGCGTTTGTATCAACAAACGCCGCAAATTTACAAGGTAAAACACATCGTTTTGCCTTAAGCCATAAATGAATCAATATAGCGGCGTTTTTATTACCAAACGCCGCTATATCGAAATATTTAGCGGCGTTTATATTTACAAACGCCGCTTTATTTAAATATTTAGCGGCGTTTATATATAAAAACGCCGCTATATTATATTAGTTAGTGGCGTTTGTGGACACAAACGCCGCTAAAACAAAAACCTAAACGCAGCGTCTCGCCTCCAAATTCTGGCGCCCAAATTTTACTAAATTGATAAAATTTGATTATAGTTTAGCGGCGTTTATATAATGAAAACGCCGCAATTAGTACAGATTTAGCGGTGTTTGTATATATAAAATGCCGCTACTTTACAACTTCCCGGCGTTTCTAATAGAAACGCCGCCGGGTATTCAAAAACACGATACTCCGCGGCGTTTTTAAGTCAAACGCCAAACAATATCCCATGTGTGATTTTTGACCAATGCATTGAATTCTGTAGAATGTGCTTGTCTCCAATTGTGGTCAGTGAGAGCCTGGCTAGGATAGGTTGGTTCCATGGATGATGGTAAAGGATATTTGGAGACAGTTTTAGACACCTAATTTTGTTCGGACCCTTAAATCAGGTATTTTTCTTCCTAAATGATATTTTAGATGCAAAAAAGCTCTTCTCATCCGGCAGGTGGTACTTCGAGACTTTGTTTAAGAAATCAAGCATGAAAAGTCAATCTTGAAAAGTCAACCCCAAAATAGTCAACTTCAAAAGTTAACCACTAAAAAGTCAACCCACATTCAAAATCAAGATTCAAAGTTTAATTGAACAATGGTGAAAGAATTTTGATAATCCGAGGTCTACAATGAAAGATATGGAGTTCGAAAGATGGGTTATGGAGATTTAGAGGAAAGAAAACCCTAGTTCGAAAAATTTGGGGAAAAATGCTTAAACGATCAAATTGGTCGAAATTGGAGGTTGGGAATGAAAGATAAGCAATGACTACGGGTAATGGAGACGCCATTTGGAAGCAAAACTGAAGGAAAAGACAATTTGGAAGAAAACAGAGAATTAGCGTTTTAGGTGGATTTTGGTCGATTTTGGAAAAATTGGGGTGTGACACCTAATTTTGTCTGGAGCATTAAATCAGGTATGTTTTCTTCCTAAAGTGATGTTTCAGAATGCAAAAAGACTTTTCTCATCCTGCAGGTGGTACTCCGATACTTAGTTTAAGAAAGCAGACATAAAAAGTCAATCTTGAAAAAGTCAACTACTAAAAAATTCAACCCACTTTCAAAATCTAGATTCAAAGTTCAATTGAACAATGGTGAAAGAATTTTCATAATCCAAGATCTATGACGAAAGATATGGAGTTCGAAAGATGGGTTACGGAGATTCAGTAGAAAGGAAACCCTAGTTCTGAAAATTTGGGGAAAAGTGCTTAAACGATCAAATTGGTCGAAATTAGAGGTTCCAAATGAAAGATAAGCAATGACTATGGTAATGGAGAGGCTACTTGGAAGAAAAACTGAAGGAAAAGTCAATTTGGAAGAAAATCAAGAATTAGGGTTTTTGGTGGATTTTGGTGAAATTGGGAAAAATTGTAGAAATGGCCCGATTCGGTAAAAGTAAAGCCCCTAATTGATGAGGAGTATTAAACAAGGATAGCCCAAGGTTCAGTTTGAAGTAATTCTGAGAAAAGAGCCGATTGGAGGAAAAACGAAAAAACGAGTAAATTCCCGATAGTGAAAAAAGAAAAAATCAAATCGGAAGGGAAGGGAAGGGAATTTGATCGTAAAAATTGGGTGTTTTTGGACCAACTCCAATTCAATATATGAAAAAGGCACAGAAAAATAAAATTTGAAAATCAGACTTGTTTTGAGCAAAACTAGGCTTTGGAGAAAAAAGGGCAAAATTAAAAAATTTGGGAAAAATAGCAAATGAGTTCCAAAAATTTTGAAAATTTTCAGATCCCATTCTTAAATTATTTGGAAGAGATTGGAGAAAGAAAATTTGGATTCGGAGTTCGTTTGCAAAATGAAAAATCCCGGGCCCACTATGCTGAAATTCAAGCAGATAAATCCCGAAAAAATAGCAAATGAGCTCCAAAAATTATGAAAACTTCCAGATATCACTTTTAAATTATTTGGAAGATATTGGTGAAGAAAAATTTATATTCGGAGCTCGTTTAAAAAATGGTAAAAGTTTGAGTACACAAAGGGGTAATTTTGGAAACAAAATAGCAAATGGGCTCGAAAAATTTTGAAAACTTCCAGAATCCATTTTTTTTTGTTTTTGGAAGTATTAAAAAAAGTAAATTTGGATTTAGAGTTCATTTGCTATTTAATTAGGATTGGGGGTCAAAAAGGTTATTTTATAAAAGAAACCGAAGAAAACCCTAAAAAATTTGGAGATTAGGCTGGATTTTAAAAAGGCAATCAGCCAAGCCCTTAATGGAGAGTGATTTTGCTGAGATTTTAGATCAAAGGGCTAAGAGTGAAGAGGAAGGTAGTTATTTTTCTTGATCAAACCTTTAAAATTTTGACACATGGACCAATGGATGGAGATGAATGATGTCATATTTATGACATCATCTTCATGACATCATATTTAGGAGCTGATTATTCCAATCTAAGGGTGAGAATTCTACATAGAAAGCATCTTGGATTAAAGGCCATAGGATCAAAATTGGTTAAAAAAATTCTACAATCTTCTACACTATTCTAGGGCTATTCGGCCACTTTAAAGGGAGGAGGATATTTTTCATTTAGCTACTTGTTCTTGGCTGAATACTCTCCATTGTTTAAAAAAATAAAAAGTTTTGAAAGGTAAAGAAAGTAAGAAAAGAAAAAAGCTTGCAAAATAGCTTTGAGAGGTAGCTAAAAGCACCTTGCTCTTGCACTTTTTTTGCATTTCCATCCTCAATTTGCTGCTTTCATTTGATTTATGGTGATTTTCTATTGATTTTGGTTTTTGAAATAAGTGTTTTGAAGCTTCCTTTTCAAGCTCCTTTCTTATACTTTCTTGAAAAATTTTGAAAACCAATTTTTTTTTTACTTGATTTCTAGAGCTGGCTGAATGGTATGTTCTTTGATATGGTTGATTTTTGATCTTTATTTCATGTTGTTTAGTGATGTCTAGCATGTTTTGATATTCTATATTTTTTTCAAATAATAAAGAGATAGAGTTTGTTTTAATTTTTTTTTTACTTACTTACATTTATTTTGATTTTATCATCTTGTTGTCATGTTTACTTTCCTTATTTATCATTTTTTTTTAATTTTCTATTTTCAATATGATTGGGTTGTTTTACTACACTATGTGTTTGTGAAAATGTCTAGTTGTATTCATGCCTTTATAACATGTTTGCTTGGTTTAGTATATTTCCTTTTTAGTCTTGCATTTATTATGTCATGTGTTTGTGTAAATGCCATGATAGGATTTCATCCTTTAGGCCTATAGACCATTCGGTTACCCCTCCATTTTATGTCTTGTATGTGCATTTTCATCATGCTAGTTGAGAGGTTTGCATTTCCATGCCATGATCTTACGTATTTTGATTTAGTATGCCATGTGTTTGTGTAAATGCCATGCTAGGATTTCACCATTTAGACCATGCAACCATTCGGCTACCCCTTCCATTTTGTGTCTTCTATGTGCATTTTCATCTTGCTAGTTGATAGGTTTGCATTTCCATGCCATGATTTTGTGTATTTTGATTTAGCATGCTATGTGTTCGTGTTATCGCCATGCAATTTTTAGGTCTATGTTCATTTGCGTTGCTATGCATTTCATGCATGTTTAGACCTAGGTTGCATTTATTGTCGTGCAAGTTCATGTTAGGTCTAGGCCATATTCTTTATGCCATGCATTTTCCATGTCATTTAGGTTTTAAATCATGCAATTCATGCATTCAATTCGTTGTATGTTCATGCATCTCATGTCTTGCCACTTGATTTTCGACTTAGGCCAATCAATGGCTCAAAGTCAAGCTCATAGGAGCATACTTGTGGAAAATTAAGGAGTTGTCAAATTGATTATTCTACCTTTGTGATATTCTATATTTTTTTCAAATAATAAAGAGATGGAGTTTGTTTTAATTTTTTTTTTACTTACTTACCTTTATTTTGATTTTATCATCTTGTTGTCATGTCTACTTTCCTTGTTTATCATTTTTTTTTTAATTTTCTATTTTCAATATGATTGGGTTGTTCATAATTTGAATTTTACTACACTATGTGTTTGTGAAAATGTCTAGTTGTATTCATGCCTTTATATCATGTTTGCTTGGTTTAGTATATTTCCTTTTTAGTCTTGCATTTAGTATGTCATGTGTTTGTGTAAATGCCATGATAGGATTTCATCCTTTAGGCCTATAGACCATTCGTTAGCCCTCCATGTTATGTCTTATATGTGCATTTTCATCATACTAGTTGATAGGTTTGCATTTCCATGCCATGATCTTAGGTATTTTAATTTAGTATGCCATATGTTTTTGTAAATGCCATGCTAGGATTTCACCGTTTAGACCATGCAACCATTTGCCTACCCCTTCCATTTTGTGTCTTCTATGTGCATTTTCATCTTGCTAGTTGATAGGTTTGCATTTCCATGCCATGATTTTGTGTATTTTTGATTTAGCATGCTATGTGTTTGTGTTATTGCCATGCCTTTTTTAGGTCTACGTTTCATTTGCATTGCCATGCATTTCATGCATGTTTAGACCTAGGTTGCATTTATTGCCATGCAAGTTCATGTTAGGTTTAGGCCATATTCTTTATGCCGTGCATTTTCCATGTCATTTAGGTTTTAAATCATGCAATTCATGCATTCAATTTGTTGTATGTTCATGCATCTCATGTCTTGCCACTTGATTTTTGACTTAGGCCAATCAATGGCTCAAAGTCAAGCTCATAGGAGCATACTTGTGGAAAATTAAGGAGTTGTCAAATTGATTATTCTACCTTTGTGATTTTTTTTACTTTTAGCCAATTTTTGTCCAAAATTTTAGAAGTTTTAGCTACTGTTTGTAAGTCCTTAGGAGAGTCTGCAATATTTTTTCTTTGATTTTTGAATGATTTTATTAAAGGCTTAAAAATGGTTTTTGGCAAAACTGTTTTCACCCAATTTTCTTTCTTTCGTGATTTTTCTAGGAAGTTATCCTTAGTCTAAAACTTAAGCCAATTTTTTCCCAAATAGTTCGACATGTTTTGAGTCTCTAGTATTTGTTTTATATTTTTTTGAAATTTTAAAAATAGGTTAAAAAATCACGCTTTAAAAATGGACAGTATAGTCAAATTTGAATTTGAGGGAAAATTAATTTTCTGTTTTGGCTAAGTTACTTAGAGGGGGCATATTGTTTGTTATGATAATTTAAAGGAAAAAATACACTTTCATGCATTGCATTTTACATGTTCATGCATACTATATAATATATGATTTTTTTTATGATAATTTCTATGATAATGTCATTATTTTGATTTATATTTTATGGTGTTATATTGTTTGCTATATGGTTTTGAATATTTCATGCTATCCTATGCTTTTTATTTAGTCATTTATTTTTGTCACGTCATTTAGCATCTACTATGTTCATGCATTATTATTTTTATTTTCATGCATATTTCATGATAACATTATTTTATGTTTCATATCATTTCATGCCACTTAGATTATATTCCATGTCATCTAGATTATATTATTTAGAATATGCCATGTTATTTAGAATATGCCATGTCATTTAAATTTGCCATGTCATTTGAATCATATTATTTCATTTAGAATAGCTTGTGACACTTTGGTTATTAATTTCATTTATGATATATTATGACACCTAGGTTATTCAATGTCATTTAGATTATATTATGTCACACATGTTCATATCCACCCTTTTAAAATGTTTTCGGGTTTTCAAATTTAGGAAATTAGAGTTATTTAAAAGGGGGGTTCGACTATGGCTCATTTTCATCCAAGAATTTCCAAATTTGTTTTCAAACCAATCACAAAGTATTTTTGATTTTAGAAAATTTAATTTGATGCCTTTTCCTAAGGTAGTCGGATATCTTTTTAGGTAAACAGATTTCCTTATTTAAAGGAAAAAATACACTTTCATGCATTGCATTTTCCATGTTCATGCATACTATATAATATATGCTTTTTGCTATGATACATTTTGATTTATATTTTATGGTGTTATATTGTTTGTTATATGGTTTTGAATATTTCATGCTATCCTATGCTTTTTATTTAGTCATTTATTTTTGTTACGTCATTTAGCATCTACTATGTTCATGCATTATTATTTTTATTTTCATGCATATTTCATGATAACATTATTTTATGTTTCATATCATTTCATGCCACTTAGATTATATTCCATGTCATCTAGATTATATTATTTAGAATATGCCATGTTATTTAGAATATGCCATGTCATTTAAATCATATTATTTCATTTAGAATATCTTATGTCACTTAGGTTATTCATTTCATTTAGGATATATTATGACACCTAGGTTATTCATGTCATTTAGATTATATTATGTCACACATGTTCATATTCATCCTTTTAAAATATTTTTAAAATAAGATAATGATTTTCAATAAAATAAAGATAATCTCGAGTTAAAATAATTCATGAGTTCTCTGCCGGGTTTGCTGGGGAGGATATCATCAATTATCATTAATAACGAAATATCTTTCTTTAAAAAAAATGAGAATGATTGGGAAAATTTTCCAAATAAATAAAAATTTCTATATTTTGCCACATTTGTTGGGGAATATAGGAAAATTTTGAATTAATAATTTTAGGATCATTTCAATTAAAAATGAAATTATTTTTCTTTAAATTGAGAATTAATTTGAAATACAAATTTAAAACCAACTTTTTACCGAGACTTGAGATAACACATGATTAATAAGGTACCATTTTTATACGGGCGTTGTAGGGGTGCTAATCCTTCCCCGCACGTAACTGAGTCCCGAACTCGCTTCTTTGATTTTCTGAGGTTTAAAAACGCAAACTTGAAATTGATTTTAAAAAATATTTTAATTAATTTTAAAATGTTTTACAAAATAGGGTTTAATAGGTGGCCAATCACACTTAGCCAAAAAAGATTGGTGGCGACTCCGTGTCTTTTTCGAGGTTGTTTTCAAACCCTCATTTTATTTCAAGAGAAATTATGTCGTCATTTCCTCTATTTTTCAATGTCACGCTTAACGAATATAAAGTCTTGCGGTAAGACTCTTTATTTTTTAGGTTGCGATAGCTTGGCGACTCCACTGGGGACTTTAGTAGTCAGGAATAGAATTAGTCGTGTGTTATCAAAGTCTCGGTTTTTGTTGCTTTAATTGGTATTTAATTTTAATTCCCACATTTTTCAATAATAAGGACAATATTGGAAAATAATAAAATATTTTAAATATGTTCATATTCATTCACATGCATTTTATTATTGTTCTCTAGTTATTTAATGATGTATGTTATAATTGCTTGTTGATTAATGCGTTACACTATTCTTGAATGTTCTTTTAATAAATTGCTAGGGCATTTAGAATAAGGATTGTAGATTAGGTGGTGAAAAGTTTGTTGTTCCTCCTCATACACTATACTACACTTGCATTTGCATAACATGAACTCTCTACCTGGGTTCCGTCCTTTTAAGTGGGACTAAAGTAACTACGCTTTCGTGATGATCCTCCGCATGGGCTAGTGAAACACTTCCGGAGTATAAAGTACTTAAGCTTTCGTGATGATCTTCCGCATGGGCTTAGGAAATTATACTCTAACGAATTGAACCCACTTTTATTGGGGTGCCTTACTAGCCTTCACAGGTGACAGTGAAGAACAATTCGAGTCCTTTAAAATCGATTCACCCTCATATAGTAAACCTAGGCGAAGCCATGCCGAATTTTTGATAGATATACCGAAGTTAGGAACGAATGGAAGGACATTTCTAATCTTTTGTCACCTATTTTACACTCTGAATAAGGGTTGTAGATCGGGCAACGATGAATGTACATCGCCCGTAATAAATGTGATAATCAACCCCAAAGGCTTTGTGATGCCTAAATAGGTAGATACTGTTGGGACAAATGTTCATTAACATTTTGAAATTAAAAAAATAAAAATTCTTCTTTTCAAACATTTTGCATTTTGCACATTTCATGCATATCTGAATAGAACATGTACATTCATGGTTGTTTTTTTTTATCTTATTCATTGCAATAAACGGATGGTAATAAATAATATCATTTGATGATTTCATAAACATTCATTGGTTGAATAAGAATTATAGACCGATAGTGTTGAATGAACATTTGGAAATTGTACCATAGTAGGACCCACTATCCCGAAATTCTTTTGAAGAATAATATGTTGTTTTTTCATGGAAAAACATGTTTCAAAAAATCATAGATTAAATTTGGAGGCAAATTTTGCATATGAGATTTTTGAATAATCAAGATTTGATCCCACCAATTTCGTGTAATCATTGATTTCTTTGTATATACCTTTGTGTTAATTCATTTATTCTTTACATGTATCATATTGACATCATGTTACAGTCCTAACATGCATGGTCATTGATTGTAGAATACATTTGTGATATACGTGGTCATGCTTTGTATATACCCTTGTGTTAATTTATGAATTCTCTACATATAGACATCATGTTACAGTCATAGCATGCATGCTCATTCATTATAGAATACATTTGTGATATACATGGTCATTCTTTGTATATACCTTGGTATGAATTCATTTATTCTTTGCATGTATCATTTTGACATCATGTTACAGTCGTAGCATGCATGGTCATTCATTGTAGAATATGTTTATGACATGCATGGTCATTTTTTAAATGCATCATGTTGGCATTAGATTGCATCCATGGCATACATAGTCATCACAATTTCACTGTATATGCTCATGCATTAATCATTATATAATTAGTATATTCATGCATATAGGAATAGAGCATGTACATTCATAATTGTATTCTTGATCTCACGGTAATAATGTCAATTTCATTTGCATGAAAGGGGTTCGAAATATGACGAATGAATAGGAGGAACGATTAGGTGCTTTAGAACGCTATCCAGAGGAGTTTGGACATGAAATCTAGGAAGTGAAAGAACAACTCTCTAATTGATGAAAATGGTTGAGAATATGGGTAAGCATAAGGGGGAACTTTATCAGGTCTCTGCATCGCCTTCATATCAACAAAATCCATTAGGTCCAGAACATACAATCCTTGCTGGATCCCGTGCTTGTCAATGCCACAAAGGTTGCAACCCTGACGAAATTATGGACAAAATCATGAAAATGATTAAACCCGAGAGCCTGACACCAAAGATAGAAACCTCGGATCCTATACCATACCTGCAAATTGTTCTAGGTCCAAACCAGTATCCCACCCTACTATAGTCCAATTGTCTACTAGGATGACCACTATGGTATTCCTGAATCCCATTCCATCACCACTAATTGGAAAATCGTATTGCTTTTCTCATCAAGCACTTTCTCAAGTATCCGGGATAAGAACCTTGACCTATGTACAACCTCCAAGGGTCCCGTGTCCAAATCCATACCCTTACCATGATGTTCCGCCACCTTTCCATGTAAACACTTTAGTTCAAACCTTAGTGCCACCACCAAGTGCCCCAACTCCTAGGCCGTGTGTGACTAAGAAACAACCCAAGAACAAGACTCAAGAGCAGTATGATCCCATTCCAATCAGCTACCAGGAGCTTTTCCCTATATTGGTACAAGATCACATGGTTGCTTGTGTCATGTTGAAACCCTTGTTATCATCGTATCCCAAATGGTACAAACCCAAGTGCAAGTTGTGATTATCATTGCGGAATTGCTGGGCATAGCATTGAAGACTGTATAGCCTTCAAAAGGAAAGTGCAGTCTCTTATAAAGGTCAAGTGGATCGATCGAACTACACTGATTGATAGAAGGCTGGGAAAGGGTAATTAGGAGTAGAGATTTATGGTAATGATGTAGAAAGACTTCGGTCTGATATAATCTAATATTATTTCACTTTTTCAATAGTCGGATCTTAAAGCCTTAGGATGTTAGGAAAAATAAAGTGCTTGTAAAGACAATTTTAACCACTGCTCAGATTTTGTAAACATGGTTTATACCATTGTGAACGTTGATATGGGAATGAATTGGTTGTGCTTCAAATTTATAAGATATTGATGATTAAGTTGTTGGTGTATGCCCTAGAGCCAATCAAATTGAGCTTAGGATGCACAATCAATAAAGCATACCCTTCACTATGATTATAGTGATACAAGGTTTTCCTTTATGTTAGTACAATAATAAGGAGTTATTAATCGGATGAAGCCCATGGAACATAATGGCCTTGCAAAGGAATTACAAAGAGTTATAATTATAAGATCCTTATCCATCAAAGCCTTGTTCCTCAAGCTTTTCCTGGTCATCGTATTGCCAAGACGGGGCATTGGCAATGCTTAAAGACTGGTATATGTTACGCTTTCTTACTTATGAAGTAAGCAACCGATCTCATACAGATTGAAGTATGGGATACTTGGGATAACATATAGGTGCTTGTCTTTTGAACAATTTCACTGAACATGGCCCGCCAAGAAAACTTCATTTGGTAATATATCACTCTAGTGTCTATGATAATGTTCTCTTAGTACCAGTCGTGTAAATTAGTCCTCAGACTTGTGATACCAGGTCATCTTGTATGGAGAGTGTCATACTTAGATTCCATCACGAACGGGTCCCAAACACGAGTGATGCTTAAAGTAGGGTGTTATTGGGTATGACATGAACCATACGAAGATGAATGAGTGATCTAGAAAGGATTCACCACTCCCTGTGATATTGGAGACATATCTCGTTTGTTCTTGACTACAATTAACTTGATTAAGTCTTTGGCCAAAGCATAATGGATTTAGGAGAAAGTTGTTTATCTAAATTCATAAGGTTAATCATAAGTTGCAAAGAACTAATATGGATTGATCATGATTAAACACTACACCATGCTCATGCGCTATCCGAGATGTATGGTGAAAGGATCGTATTACACCGACAGGCTGGTTGCTGAAAGGTTCTAAAAAGGTCACGCTAACTTCACAATATTTGGGTGGTCATGATGGGTTGCTAGATCCCACTCTTGATCTATGATAACAAGTTAATGAGATTAACTTATAATCATTTCCAACATATTGGGAACCTAGAGGGTCACACACATAAGAACAAATATGAATGGATTAAACATGGTATTCTATTAAGGTAAAACTTAATGTAATAAAAGATCTATATTAAGGACTCAATTGAAGAAGTTCAATTGAGATGAATTAAGACATAATTGAGATTGAGAAATCTAAGGACAATGTCTTAATGAGATAAGAGGAATCAAGAAGTTTTATCTAGTGTAGTAGTCGACTTTGACATATAGATGTGCAAAGTGAATTGCGATTGACTATACTATATTGGAATAATATCATGAGATGATATTAATAGATTAATGACATGAATTGATTCATGAGGAGAAATAAAATTTAATTGAGAATTAAATTACTTTCATTTAGAACTTAATCTATCCAATAAATAAGCATGATAAAAATTAGAAAGAGTCCAAAGCGACTATTCTAATTTAGGACTGTCCACTAAGGATGGTTGGCCCAACTTAAGGCATTAAGATTGGTGGACCATTATTATTATTAGATAATATAATGGGCCTATTGATCCATCTTAGAATTAAATAGTTTAAGTCCAAGTGGATTAATGAAAATCTTATGCAACAAGTAACACATGGCCGGCCAAGCATAGGGAGATAGGGATTAGGGTGTACGCCACTATATAATGATATTTAGAGGTTGTAGCCACCCAAGCTAGCTTTATTCTATTTGTGATATTCTGATTTTGCTTAAGAAAAGTTTTGGTTGAAGAAGAGAACTCCAACTTAGCAAAAAGCTGAAATCGCAGCCTCCCTAAGGCTTGCCGCAATTCCTCCTATCTTGGTGTTCTTCTTGCTGCTTCTTCACCAGTTGAGTGAGATTGATTAAAGGAGAAAGAGATAAGAATATAGACCTTTTGATTGTGATCTTATGATCAACTTGCTAGCACAAGTGAATCGCCATACCTTAGAGAAGAATCTATCAGCTGTTCGTGTGGACTAGCTCTAGAGAAAGGACAATTGTGCTTCTTGTGGTCTTGGACGAGTTAAAAACTTTATAGATCTTGGATTCGAGATTCGGATCTGCAACTTAAGGTTATGATATCTTAAGTAGGTAACTTATAAATCATATGGGTGATTTAATTAGTTTTGAATATCATAAACCTATGCTAAACACAAGCCTAAGATCTTGTTGTACTTCAGGTGCTTCTTTATTTATTTTCGCTGCACTTTGATTATTATGTTTATGCA
Organism: Fremontodendron californicum; assembly: GCA_030761205.1. Taxonomy (NCBI): domain Eukaryota; kingdom Viridiplantae; phylum Streptophyta; class Magnoliopsida; order Malvales; family Malvaceae; genus Fremontodendron; species Fremontodendron californicum. Next base: position 17,615,512 of record JAULJL010000018.1, on the reverse strand, counting down.
TGAGCCCAAGGTAGTCTGTATTTCCCAACATAAGTTCCTCTGATTCTTATTTCCTCCGTGATATCTTCCCCTTTGTATTTTGCATCCGATCAATTATTTGTCATACCATACATTCATACATGCATCTTGGTAGCATCAGGTCGTATTCATGACAAACATAGTCAACATGATTTTTCTGTATATATTCATGCACTAATTTGCTTATTACATACATCATGTTAGCATTAGGTTTCATTCATAACACACATGGTCAGCATGAGTTATGAATTTATTACATACATGGTCAGCATGTCTCCACTGTATATGTCCGTACATCACATTGTTTATGTTTCATGGGCATCAAATTGCATTCATGGCATATTCATCATGGTACGCATTTGAATGGATAAAATGGAAGTTGGCTTGGCTTTAGGAGTCTTTGAAAGAATTTCCATTTCAAATCAGAGGTATAAGTAGTACTGAGTACCTTTTCAATATAGGCTAGAGTTATGGAGAATGAACAAGCTGCCCGAATGGAAAGAATGGAAAGGGCACAGGAAGAATTGCTAGAAAAGTTGGCAACATCTGAAGCAGAATCTAGAGATCAGATGACTAAATTGATAGAGCTGATGTCCACCATAATCAAGGGATACACTGAAAACTTGGCCGCCAGAGAAGGGTTAGAGGCACAAAAGGGTCAGAATGAGGTCGTAATGATGGATGCCTAGAACACAATTAACCCCGTCAATGTCTTGAATCTAGATGATCCAGCTGAACAGGCAAAGTTGAAAATGGTTGCAGTAAATGAGGTAGAGTTGGAAGATTCCCAAGGGAAATATCAGTTGCTAGGTTGAAAGGCTCCCGACAGTAGAAAATACAGACGTATTCAGGGGTATGGATGCGAAAGAATGATGCTTGGTCCTCGATTTAGTCATTCCTCCTAAATTCAAGGTCCCTTACTTTGTGAAATATGACGGGATGACTGATCTGTCGGCCCATATCACTATGTTCTACCGAAAGATGACAGGTTATATAGATAATGATAAGCTTCTGATCCACTACTCTCAGGATAGCCTTAGCGGGTCCGCAATTAGGTGGTATAGTCAGTTGAGCAAGGATCAGATTTGCTTTTGGAATGATTTGGCTAGGACTTTTCTAAACCAGTACAAGCATATGACCGACATGACACCTGATCATCTCACCTTGCAAAATTTGGAGAAAAAAGCTATTGGGAGCTTCAAAGAGTATGCTCAGAGGTGGAGGAACATGTCCACCCACGTACAACCACCTTTGACACGAAAGAAAATCACAGTCCTTTTTGTAAGTACACTACGGGCCTCGTACTATGATAGACTCGTCAACAATGCCTTGAATAATTTTACGGATATAGTAATCTCAGGGGAGATGATTGAGAATGCTATCAAGAATGGGAAACTTGAAGTAGAAGGAACATCCAATGCCGAGAGAAACAGGGCACCTAGAAAGAAAGAGAAATATGTCCAAGCTATGGGAGATTTCGTCCCATATTCCCAATTTCCCTCATACCAATCATGTTACCCTACTGAGGTATCTCCAAGCCTTTATCCTTACCTACCGATCCAAGCACATAATCCTATATTAGTCCTCGCAACAAGGCCTGCTTCAAAAAATCAACGCGGGACAACCAAGAAAGAATTCCAATCCCAATCCCTGACCTGCTACCATTACTAATAAAGAATCAGTACCTTACCCCGGTACCTTTGAAAATAGCTCCGAATCCATCAGCAAGGAGTTATGACCCTGACAGCAAGTGTGATTATCACCTGGGAGTAGTTGGGCATTCAACTGAAAAATGCAGACAACTGAAGGAAAGGATTGAAAGTCTTATCCATAATGGTATTTTGACACCGGAGCTTATTAATCAGTGGAAGGCCGCTTTGCCGTAAATCAGTTTCTTTCGGGGTTTTATAAGGAGAATTACTACCTTTGAAGGATGTCAATAGGAGCATTTTGATGCATGTAGTTTCAGACTTTATGATGACAACACTTGTCTCATGTCGACATTCATATTAATTAAATGAATTTTGAATTTTAAATGCTTTGTTTTTGTTGTGTTTTAACAATAATTTGAATTTACAAAATCAAGCATTAAGGAAGTTTTAATAATGGATAGTCTTGAGAATATTGATGATCATTGTTACAAATACCTTCTCCCCTCTCTTTTAGGCTTTCCTAGGCCTAAATCCCTTGAGCCGAGACCACTTGGAAAACCTAATGCTTCAACGAATATGAATGATTGCACTTCATAAAACCATTGTCATCATAGAATAAGCAAAGATGTAGATCCTAGTCTAGCCTATGAACAAAGGAATGAACTTTTGGAAATTTTTTCGAACTCCTTGAAATTCAAACAAATGAGACATTCTTTCAAGAATTTAGATCATGGTAATTTGGTGTGTGTGTCAAGATTGTCTTAAAACCATTCATGCCTTTACCAACAACCACAAAACACTAATTGCCCAAGCATCATTGCATGATTAACACCCTGGAGCACAATGATTAAACTAGATTATCCCATCGTCCTAGAGAAAACCCATTTTTCGGTCATATTTTCCTTGTCTCTTCAAAAAACCCAGAATTGAAACTCAGCCTTTTCAAAATAGACCTAGACTTGCTATGTTCCTCGTTGATACAAATTCTCATGGTTAATCAAATTGTGGCATCATATGTGGAAATGATGGATACATGGTGAAAAATGATGAGACTAATGCATAATTATTGGGGGCATGCGGGAAAGAAAATGAAGAAAAAAAAAAGAAAATTTGTGATATCATGCATATGAGAAATCGAATGATTCCAAAGTGCAAAATGAAATTTTGATTATCTATTCCCCTGGGGATTGCTTTTCAATGAGAATATTTGAAACACCCTGTCTGGATAATCTACCTAAAATCCGACAGAGTTTCCTTTCTCAACTATAACCCTCCTACAAATAACACTCAATTCATATCCTCAACCAGCAATATTTCTCAATACTATTATCACATATATCCATGCATATTCAAAAATTATCCACGATAAATTTATGCTCAAGTCAAAACATATTGATCTATAGTCTCATATCTTCAAATATATATAATATATCCAAAAGTAAACCTATCTCAGCAAGGTTTACTAGATAAAAACATCAAGAGATCAAATCTTCTAGAAATTTAGATATGATGCCCACCACGTCAATATACCCTTGAAGCGGAGAGTAGAGGAAGGCAGCAATCCCGACATCTAAATGTGTCCTGAAAATGAGAAATAAGAAGAGGTGAGATATATGAATATCTCAATGAGTAGACAACATTTAAAGCGTGTGAAACCTATAATGGTAACCTGTAAAGCATAATTGACATTTTCAAAAGAAATAATAGTAAAACCATAATGAGTAATTCAAAGATGTAGCGAAGTTTTCAAATGTATAATAATATTATAATATTAAATCAATATATAAAATCTGTAAAGTAAATCAAGTTACGTATAATTGGGCTCCAACTTACTGTCATGCGTAAGAATACATCTATGAAATAACCAGGCAATATCCATGTAGGCATACTAGTAGCCGGCCCCAAAGGCCAATACCACCATAGGATGCCCCAAAGGCAAAAGTGTCGCTATGATGTGCCCCCAAAAGGCTAATATAAAGGGATAGGGACTCTGGAGGTGGCTCCCACCACAAAGGCGTAGCACGCAGCTCCCATACCCCAGTCAAATATCACGAAATTGGGACTTTGGAGGTGGCTCCCACCACAAAGGCATAGCACGCAGCTCCCGTATTCCAATCAAGGGTATAATCTCATACATTAAGTCAGGTGGAGCCAAAACCATGTACGTCAAATTCTATGTATAATCATATTTCATAAATCAACCAACTTACTCGATATAATATTTCTTGAAATAAATGTACTTTAATAACAAATCAATTCATATGATTATATATTGTATATACCTTTAATACGTAAAATAATTATCATGCTAAAAATATATATAATTATAATTAAAGAAATTTCAAATAACTATAGTTGTCGTCTACTCACAATCCTTGAGATGATCTCACTGTACACCTCGATCTAAAACTTCGGGATCCACAAGTGACGTCGGATCTACGTGGCCTAGAGATTAACAATAATTAGTATCTATACATGCTCCAAGCATTACACAATTATGAATGCAACTTAAGTCCCATTAATCTATCCCATAGTCAATACTAATTTCTCATACTCAAAACAACATATCCTTAATGTTTAATATCATTTCATAATCATTTTCTCAATAATTCAACTCCATATTCATATCCTTATCAAATTCCTTTCTAGTTCTCCATGCCTTAGAGATTTTCATAATCCATAACCATCATTTAGTACTATATTTCTCTTAAGCAATAAATTCCTTAATATCAAGTTAGATTATAAAATCATAACTTGAGTTTGGTAAGGAATTTTGAAGTGATTCCAATTGGTTTATTTCAATAAATAAGTCTAATTTATGAAGAAAATAACTAACTTAGACAATTAGAACAAAATCTTGATCAAATTTGATAAATCCCGAAACTATGCCGAAACAAGGGTCAACACAGAACAGCCAACTTCACCGAATTTTTTCTTTTTAACCGCTTATCGATTTTCGGTGATTCAAAAGCCAAAATTCTCATATTGAAGTCTAGGTTCTAGGAAAAATATCAAAAGAAATACAAACCCAGCTGTGACGAACCCAAAACATCCGAACAGCAAGCGTGCTAAACTTCCCCTGTTTTGCTTTTTCTTCCCATTTTCTTGTTCATGCTTTCAAATCCTTTTAATTCTTACCAAAGGTGAGTAAAACTCATATTTAATTGATTTATTTCAGACCTTAACATGTTTATGGAGCTAGAACATTTAAAGAAAATGAAGAATTTATCAAGAAACTAACCTTGGATGTGATTGTTGTTGAGATTTTGGTGGAATTGTTTGAAAAGAATTTTGAGAGAGAGGGAGGATAGAAAAGCCGGCTTATAATTGCACATTGGTCCCTCAACTTTTTATAAATAACCATTAAGCCTCTAAACTTTTTAATATGTTCAATTTGATCCTTTCTTCTTTTATTTCCTTCACTTATAACTTCTTACCAATTTCCAAGTTTGTCCTTAAAATTTTCGGGATTTAACTTTACATGATTGTACGTAACTTCAGTTGTTACAATATTTTTGCTTGATATGATGAATGACCATCTTTCATATCCCTTTCGCAAAAAAGAAATTATCCATAGTCACCCCTTTTGAGCCAAAAGAATTCTTTCTTCTTTGAACCCTGATCGAGGATCACCCTCTACACTGGGAAGTAAATGCGCGAAAAGATCTTCTCAAAGATCATGAAAAAATGAGTCCTAGCTCAAAGACATATTCAAAGCAAATTGAGCCCCGAATAAATACAGGCTCACTTTTTCGAAGTAAAGAAAAAGGAAAAGAAAAAGATGGAAAAATGGAAGTCAAAAACAAAACAAAAGAAAAAGTGTGAAAAAGTATGGCAAATAAAAGCCAAAAGCAAGGAAGAAAAAGAGCAAAAGTCAAAAAGTATGGCCTACATTACGTGCTATAAAAGTCCATTTTGATTAAGCACGAATATTTAACTTGAAGGGTTTTTCCTCAGATTTTATCTCATCTCATCGAATTATCATTTCACTAAGGAAGAATTTAGAATTCTCAAGTGCATGGTAGAACAACACAAAAAAAAGGGAGAAGAGAAAATGGAAAGAATGGGACTCTAGGGCGAAAACCCAATTATGGGCGGTCTAGAGTAAAATGGAATTTTTGATGCCATTTATGTTAGTGCCGATACGACAAAAAAGAAGGTCATCTTGAAGAAGTAGTCATCGAGGAACATCTAGGAATTCATGAACCTCCTAAATTGTCAACTCTATTGGAGGATTGACTTCAAAAACTGAGATTTTTTCCCTCCAAAATTAAACTTTCCAGTTTAAACATCCCAGCCAATCTTGATGCTTGTCAAAATGCCTTGATATGAAAACTAAAAGAATGTTGAATTTGTTTGATTCTCAATGAATTCATGATTTATAAAACCTATTCCATTTGTGAGCTTAGAATGGACATACATTTTTGTTATGAAATTTTCTTTGGTCAACCAAAATCTTGTTATACCAAGCATTGCCAATTCAATTTGAAAAACCCAGATTGACACTTAGAGAAATTTTTAACAATGATCATCAGTCTTCAAAAAATTTGTACAGCACACACTGTGGGGTTAATATTTTTTGTTCAGAAGTTTTCAAAATGAGAAAACAAATAAAGATATTTTTTGAAATACTCATTTTTGATGTTGACATGAGATAAGGGTTTTTCTAACCCAAAGATGTGGAACTACTAGGGTTAATCTTGATTTCCAAATATGAGAATAAGAAATAGAACCCGGCAAGAAGACTTCTGTCAATAAGAGTTTGAAAACTATTGGGGAAAAGGAAATAGCCAAAGATTGAAAAATGAATTGAAGTTATACTCTGATTTGAAGAGGAAAAATGAATTGGAAAGGCTAAGACAGAGTCTAGAAAAATGATCAGGGGCATTCGTATCTTTTCATGAAGCGTTTGCATCATTATCGATCTTTATATTTGCATCATGTAGAAGCATTCTGCACGTTGTCAGTCCTTGCATTTGCATCATTTAGAAGCATTTGCATAATGTCAATCTTTGCATCTGCGTCATTCCATGAAGTAGTTGCATTGACACCAATTTTCGCATTTGCATCTTATAAAAGCATTTGCACACTGTTGACCATTGCATTTGCATCCTTCTGTGAAGTAATTGCGTTATTTGAGGATCATTTGCACCATTTAGAAGCATCTGCATCTTATTCAACATCTACATCGGCATCAATAAGCATTTGCATCAATCTAAGCCATTTGCATTTACACCATGAAGCATCTGCATCTTATCCCACATCTTCATCAAGAAACATTTGCATCAATTCAAAACATTTACATTTGCAATATGAAGTATGTGCATCCTGTTAATCATTTGCACCAGAATGAAAAAGCATTCGCATCTTCTCAAAATCTTCAGGTTAATTTTAAACAATTCTTCAAAGATCATTTTTAAAGTCCCATCCGGCACCAGTTTTCAAAAATCATAGATCAGACCTCTGGGCACCGTTTTTTAAAGACCTCTGGGCATTATTTTAAGACCTCCGAGCACCAGTTTTCAAAAAACATAGATCAGACCTCCGGGCACCATTTTTTAAAGACCTCTGAGCACAGTTTTCAAAAATCCTAGATAAGACCTCCCGGCACCATTTTTAAAGTCGCATTCGGCACAATTTTCCAAATCATAGATCAGACCTTCAGGCACCATTTTTAAGACCTTCGGGCACCAGTTTTCAAAAATCATGGATCTGACCTCAGGGCATCATTTTTTAAGACTTCCGGGCATAATTTTCCAACAATCATGGATAAGACCTCTGGGCATCATTTTTAAGACCTCTGAGCACCATTTTCAAAGTCGCATTCGACACAATTTTCCAAATCATAGATCAGACCTTCGGGCACCAGTTTTCAAAAAAGAATAGATCAGACCTCCGGGCACATTGTTTAAGATCTCCGAACATAATTTTCCAAAATAATGGATAAGACCTCCGGGCACACCTTTTTTAAGACCTCCGAGCATAATTTTCTTCTTTTGCAAATCGAACCCATTTCCTTAAGACGAGTCAAGCCTTGATTAGTAAGGGAACTCAATTTGAGGAAAAAAGCTTCAATTTACAGCTTTATTAAAAAAAAATGAATGAAAAATGAAAAAATGGAATAAAAAAATGAAAACCCCTTTCCCTTTTCTTCACATGTGATTTCACTAACCGGACAAAATTAGTGTTTGTTTACCTTTGCTTGATTCCTGATTCTCAGTAATAGCCAAAGAGGGGTAGCTGTAGACACCTAATTTTGTCCGGACCAATTAATCAGGTATGTTTTCTTCCTAAAGTGATGTTTCAGAATGCAAAATGATTTTTCTCATCTTGCAGGTGGTACTCCGAGACTTAGTTTAAGAAAGCAAACATAAAAAGTCAATCTTGAAAAAGTCAACCCCAAAAAAGTCAACCTTAAAAAGTCAACTACTAAAAAAGTCAACCCACTTTCAAAATCTAGATTCAAAGTTCAATTAAACAATGGGGAAAGGATTTTGATAATCCGAGATCTACAACGAAAGATATGGAGTCTGGAAGATGGGTTACGGAGATTCAATAGAAAGGAAACCCTAGTTCAAAAAATTTAGGGAAAATGCTTAAACGATCAAATTGGTCAAAATTAGAGGTTCCAAATGAAAGATAAGCTATGACTACGGGTAATGGAGAGGCTACTTGGAAGAAAAACTGGAGGAAAAGTCAATTTGGAAGAAAACCGAGAATTAGGGTTTTTGGTGGATTTTGGTGAAATTGGGGAAAATTGCAGAAATGGCCCGATTCGATAAAACTAAAGCCCCTAATTGATGAGGAGTGATTAAACAAGGATAACCCAAGGTTCAGTTTGAAGTAATTCCGAGAAAAGAGCCGATTAAAGGAGAAACGAAAAAACGAGGAAATTCCCGATAGTGAAAAAAGGAAAAATCAAATCGGAAGGGAATTTTATCTTAACAATTGGGTATTTTTGGACCAACTCCAATTCAATAAATGAAAAAGGCACAAAAACAGAAAATCTGAAAATCGGACTTGTTTTGAGATAAACCGGGCTTTGGAGACAAAGGGGCAATATTGAAAAATTCAAGAAAAATAGCAAATGAGTTCCAAATGTTCTGAAAATTTTCAGATCTCATTCTTAAATTATTTGGAAGAGATTGGCGAAAGAAAATCTGGATTCGGAGTTCGTTTGCAAAATGACAAATCTCGGGCCCACTACGCTAAAATTCAAGCAGATAAATCCTGAAAAAATAGCAAACTAGCTCCACAAATTATGAAAACTTCCAGATCTCACTTTTAAATTATTTGGAAGTGATTGGTGAAGAAAATTTTAGATTCGGAGCTCGTTTAAAAATGGTGAAAGTTCGGGTACACAAAAGAGCAATTTTGGAAGAACAAATAGCAAATGGGCTCAAAAAAATTTGAAAACTTCCATAATTCAATTTTTTTATTATTTCAGAAGCATTAAAAAAAGAAAATTTGGATTTGGAGTCCGTTTTCTATTTAATTAGGATTGGGGGTCAAAAAGGTCATTCTATCGAAGAAACCAAAGAAGGCCCTAAAAAATTTGGAAATTGGGCTGGATTTTGAAAAGGCAATTAGCCAAGCCCATAATGGAGAGCGATTTTGCTGAGATTTTAGATCAAAGGGCTAAGAGTGAAGAGGAAGGTAGTTATTTTTCTTGATCAAGCCTTTGAAATAATGACACATGAACCAATGGATGGAGAGGGATAATGTCATATTTATGACATCCAATTTATGACATCATCTTCATGACATCATATTTAGGAGCTGATTATTCCAATCTAAGGGTGAGAATTCTACATAGACAGCATCTTGGATTAAAGACCATAGGATCAAAATTGGTTTAAAAAATTCCACTACCTTCTACACTATTCTAGGGCCATTAGGCCACCTTAAGGGGAGGGGGGAAATTTTTCATTTAGCTACTTCTTCTTGGCTGAATACTCTCCATTGTTGAAAAAAATAAAAAGTTTTGAAAGGTAAAGAAAGTAAGAAGAGAAAAAAAGCTTGCAAAATAGCTTTGAGAGGTAGCTAAAAGCATCTTGCTCTTGCATTTTTTTTGCATTTCCATCCTTAATTTGCTGTTTTCATTTGATATTTGGTGATTTTCTATTGATTTTAGTTTTTGAAATAAGTATTTTGAAGCTTCCTTTTCAAGCTCCTCTTTTATACTTTCTTGAAAAAATTTTAAAACCAATTTTTTTTACTTGATTTCTAGAGCTGGCCGAATGGTATGTTCTTTGATATGGTTGATGTTTGATCTTTATTTCATGTTGTTTGTGATATCTAGCATGTTTTGATGTTCTATATTTTTTTCAAATATGTCCAAGCTATGGGAGATTTCGTCCTATATTCCCAATTTCCCTCATACCAATCATGTTACCCTACTGAGGTATCTCCAAGCCTTTATACTTACCTACCGATCCAAGCACATAATCCTATATTAGTCCTCGCAACAAGGCCTGCTTCCAAAAATGACCGCGGGACAACCAAGAAAGAATTCCAATCCCAATCCCTGACCTGCTACCATTACTAATAAAGAATCAGTACCTTACCCCGGTACCTTTGAAAATAGCTCCGAATCCATCAGCAAGGAGTTATGACCCTGACAGCAAGTGTGATTATCACCTTGGAGTAGTTGGGCATTCAACTGAAAAATGCAGACAACTGAGGGAAAGAATTGAAAGTCTTATCCGCAATGGTATTTTGACACCGGAGCTTATTAATCAGTGGAAGGCCGCTTTGCCGTAAATCAGTTTCTTTCGGGGTTTTAGAAGGAGAATTACTACCTTTGAAGGATGTCAATAGGAGCATTTTGATGCATGTAGTTTCAGACTTTATGATGACAACACTTGTCTTATGTCGACATTCATATGAATTAAATGAATTTTGAATTTTAAATGCTTTGTTTTTGTTGTGTTTTAACAATAATTTGAATTTACAAAATCAAGCATTAAGGAAGTTTTAATAATGGATAGTCTTGAGAATATTGATGATCATTGTTACAAATACCTTCTCCCCTCTCTTTTAGGCTTTCCTAGGCCTAAATCCCTTGAATCGAGACCACTTGGAAAACCTAATGCTTCAAGGAATATGAATGATTGAACTTCATAAAACCATTGTCATCATAGAATAAGCAAAGATGTAGATCCTAGTCTAGCCTATGAACAAAGGAATGAACTTTTTGAAATTTTTTCGAACTCCTTGAAATTCAAACAAATGAGACATTCTTTCAAGAATTTAGATCATGGTAATTTGGTGTGTGTGTCAAGATTGTCTTAAAACCGTTCATGCCTTTACCAACAACCACAAAACACTAATTGCCCAAGCATCATTGCATGATTAACACCCTGGAGCACAATGATTAAACTAGATTATCCCATCGTCCTAGAGAAAACCCATTTTTCGGTCATATTTTCCTTGTCTCTTCAAAAAACCCAGAATTGAAACTCAGCCTTTTCAAAATAGACCTAGACTTGCTATGTTCCTCGTTGATACAAATTCTCATGGTTAATCAAATTGTGGCATCATATGTGGAAATGATGGATACATGGTGAAAAATGATGAGACTAATGCATAACTATTGGGGGCATGCGGGAAAGAAAATGAAGAAAAAAAAAAAGAAAATTTGTGATATCATGCATATGAGAATTCGAATGATTCCAAAGTGCAAAATGAAATTTTGATTATCTATTCCCCTGGGGATTGCTTTTCAATGAGAATATTTGAAACACCTGTCTGGATAATCTACCTAAAATCCGACAGAGTTTCCTTTCTCAACTATAACCCTCCTACAAATAACACTCAATTCATATCCTCAACCAGCAATATTTCTCAATACTATTATCACATATATCCATGCATATTCAAAAATTATCCACGATAAATTTATGCTCAAGTCAAAACATATTGATCTATAGTCTCATATCTTCAAATATATATAATATATCCAAAAGTAAACCTATCTCAGCAAGGTTTACTAGATAAAAACATCAAGAGATCAAATCTTCTAGAAATTTAGATATGATGCCTACCACGTCAATATACTCTTGAAGCGAAGAGTAGAGGAAGGCAGCAATCCCGACATCTAAATGTGTCCTGAAAATGAGAAATAAGAAGAGGTGAGATATATGAATATCTCAATGAGTAGACAACATTTAAAGCGTGTGAAACCTATAATGGTAACCTGTAAAGCATAATTGACATTTTCAAAATAAATAATAGTAAAACCATAATGAGTAATTCAAAGATGTTGCGAAGTTTTCAAATGTATAATAATATTATAATATTAAATCAATATATAAAATCTGTAAAGTAAATCAAGTTACGTATAGTTGGGCTCAAACTTACTGTCATGCGTAAGAATACATCCATGAAATAACCAGGCAATATCCATGTAGGCATACTAGTAGCCGGCCCCAAAGGCCAATACCACCATAGGACGCCCCAAAGGCATAAGTGTCGCTATGATGTGCCCCCAAAAGGCTAATATAAAGGGATAGGGACTCTGGAGGTGGCTCCCACCACAAAGGCGTAGCACGCAGCTCCCATACCCCAGTCTAATATCACGAAATTGGGACTTTAGAGGTGGCTCCCACCACAAAGGCATAGCACGCAGCTCCCGTATTCCAATCAAGGGTATAATCTCATACATTAAGTCAGGTGGAGCCAAAACCATGTACGTCAAATTCTATGTATAATCATATTTCATAAATCAACCAACTTACTCGATATAATATTTCTTCAAATAAATGTACTTTAATAACAAATCAATTCATATGATTATATATTGTATATACCTTTAATACGAAAAATAATTCTCATGCTACAAATATATATATAATTATAATTAAAGAAATTTCAAATAACTATAGTTGTCGTCTACTCACAATCCTTGAGATGTTCTCACTGTACACCTCGATCTAAAACTTCGGGATCCACAAGTGACGTCGGATCTACGTGGCCTAGAGATTAACAATAATTAGTATCTATACATGCTCCAAGCATTACACAATTATGAATGCAACTTAAGTCCCATTAATCTACCCCATAGTCAATACTAATTTCTCATACTCAAAACAACATATCCTTAATGTTTAATATCATTTCATAATTATTTTCTCAATAATTCAACTCCATATTCATATCCTTATCAAATTCCTTTCTAGTACTCCATGCCTTAGAGATTTTCATAATCCATAACCATCATTTAGTACTATATTTCTCCTAAGCAATAAATTCCTTAATATCAAGTTAGATTAGAAAATCATAACTTGAGTTTGGTAAGGAATTTTGAAGTGATTCCAATTGGTTTATTTCAATAAATAAGTCTAATTTATGAAGAAAATAACTAACTTAGACAATTAGAACAAAATTTTGATCAAATTTGATAAATCCTGAAACTATGCCGAAACAAGGGTCAACACAGAACAGCCAACTTCACCGAATTTTTTCTTTTTAACCGCTTATCGATTTTCGGTGATTCAAAAGCCAAAATTCTCATATTGAAGTCTAGGTTCTAGGAAAAATATCAAAAGAAATACAAACCCAGCTGTGATGAACCCAAAAAATCCGAACAGCAAGCGTGCTCAACTTCCCCTGTTTTTCTTTTTCTTCCCATTTTCTTGTTCATGCTTTCAAATCCTTTTAATTCTTACCAAAGGTGAGTAAAACTCATACTTAATTGATTTATTTCAGACCTTAACATGTTTATGGAGCTAGAACATTTAAAGAAAATGAAGAATTTATCAAGAAACTAACCTTGGATGTGATTGTTGTTGAGATTTTGGTGGAATTGTTTGAAAAGAATTTTGAGAGAGATGGAGGATAGAAGAGCCGGCTTATAATTGCACATTGGTCCCTCAACTTTTTATAAATAACCATTAAGCCCCTAAACTTTTTAATATGTTCAATTTGATCCTTTCTTCTTTTATTTCCTTCACTTATAACTTCTTACCAATTTCCAAGTTTGTCCTTAAAATTTTCGGGATTTAACTTTACATGATTGTACGTAACTTCAGTTGTTACAATATTTTTGCTTGATATGATGAATGACCATCTTTCATATCCCTTTCGCTAAGAAATTATCTATAGTCACCCCTTTTGAGCCAAAAGAATTCTTTCTTCTTTGAACCCTGATCGAGGATCACCCTCTACACTGGGAAGTAAATGCGCGAAAAGATCTTCTCAAAGATCATGAAAAAATGAGTCCTAGCTCAAAGACATATTCAAAGCAAATTGAGCCCCGAATAAATACAGGCTCACTTTTTCGAAGTAAAGAAAAAGGAAAAGAAAAAGATGGAAAAATGGAAGTCAAAAACAAAACAAAAGAAAAAGTGTGAAAAAGTATGGCAAATAAAAGCCAAAAGCAAGGAAGAAAAAGAGCAAAAGTCAAAAAGTATGGCCTACATTACGTGCTATAAAAGTCCATTTTGATTAAGCACAACTATTTAACTTGAAGGGTTTTTCCTCAGATTTTATCTCATCTCATCGAATTATCATTTCACTAAGGAAGAATTTAGAATTCTCAAGTGCATGGTAGAACAACACAAAAAAAAGGGAGAAGAGAAAATGGAAAGAATGGGACTCTAGGGCGAAAACCCAATTATGGGCGGTCTAGAGTAAAATGGAATTTTTGATGCCATTTATGTTAGTGCCGATACGATAAAAAAGAAGGTCATCTTGAAGAAGTAGTCATCGAGGAACATCTAGGAATTCATGAACCTCCTAAATTGTCAGCTCTATTGGAGGATTGACTTCAAAAACTGAGATTTTTTCCCTCCAAAATTAAACTTTCCAGTTTAAACATCCCAGCCAATCTTGATGCTTGTCAAAATGCCTTGATATGAAAACTAAAAGAATGTTGAATTTGTTTGATTCTCAATGAATTCATGATTTATAAAACCTATTCAATTTGTGAGCTTAGAATGGACATACATTTTTGTTATGAAATTTTCTTTGGTCAACAAAAATCTTGTTATACCAAGCATTGCCAATTCAAATTGAAAAACCCAGATTGACACTTAGAGAAATTTTTAACAATGATCATCAGTCTTCAAAAAATTTGTACAGCACACACTGTGGGGTTAATATTTTTTGTTCAGAAGTTTTCAAAATGAGAAAACAAATAAAGATATTTTTTGAAATACCCATTTTTGATGTTGACATGAGATAAGGGTTTTTCTAACCCAAAGATGTGGAACTACGGGTTAATCTTGATTTCCAAATATGAGAATAAGAAATAGAACCCGGCAAGAAGACTTCTGTCAATAAGAGTTTGAAAACTATTGGGGAAAAGGAAATAGCCAAAGATTGAAAAATGAATTGAAGTTATACTCTGATTTGAAGAGGAAAAATGAATTGGAAAGGCTAAGACAGAGTCTAGAAAAATGATCAGGGGCATTTGTATCTTTTCATGAAGCGTTTGCATCATTATCGATCTTTGTATTTGCATCATGTAGAAGCATTCTGCACGTTGTCAGTCCTTGCATTTGCATCATTTAGAAGCATTTGCATAATGTCAATCTTTGCATCTGCGTCATTCCATGAAGTAGTTGCATTGACACCAATTTTCGCATTTGCATCTTATAAAAGCATTTGCACACTGTTGACCATTGCATTTGCATCCTTCTGTGAAGTAATTGCGTTATTTGAGGATCATTTGCACCATTTAGAAGCATCTGCATCTTATTCAACATCTACATCGGCATCAATAAGCATTTGCATCAATCTAAGCCATTTGCATTTACACCATGAAGCATCTGCATCTTATCCCACATCTTCAACAAGAAACATTTGCATCAATTCAAAACATTTACATTTGCAATATGAAGTATGTGCATCCTGTTAATCATTTGCACCAGCATGAAAAAGCATTCGCATCTTCTCAAAATCTTCAGGTTAATTTTAAACAATTCTTCAAAGATCATTTTTAAAGTCGCATCTGGCACCAGTTTTCAAAAATCATAGATCAGACCTCTGGGCACCGTTTTTTAAAGACCTCTGGCATTGTTTTAAGACCTCCGAGCACCAGTTTTCAAAAAACATAGATCAGACCTCCGGGCACCGTTTTTTAAAGACCTCTGAGCACAGTTTTCAAAAATCCTAGATAAGACCTCCCGGCACCATTTTTAAAGTCGCATTCGGCACAATTTTCCAAATTATAGATCAGACCTTCAGGCACCATTTTTAAGACCTCCGGGCACTAGTTTTCAAAAATCATAGATCTGACCTCAGGGCATCATTTTTTAAGACTTCCGGGCATAATTTTCCAACAATCATGGATAAGACCTCTGGGCATCATTTTTAAGACCTCTGAGCACCATTTTCAAAGTCGCATTCGACACAATTTTCCAAATCATAGATCAGACCTTCGGGCACCAGTTTTCAAAAAAGAATAGATCAGACCTCCGGGCACATTGTTTAAGATCTCCGAACATAATTTTCCAAAATAATGGATAAGACCTCCGGGCACACCTTTTTTAAGACCTCCGAGCATAATTTTCTTCTTTTGCAAATCGAACCCATTTCCTTAAGACGAGTCAAGCCTTGATTAGTAAGGGAACTCAATTTAAGGAAAAAATCTTCAATTTACAGCTTTATTAAAAAAATGAATGAAAAATGAAAAAATGGAATAAAAAAATGAAAACCCCTTTCCCTTTTCTTCACATGTAATTTCACTAACCGGACAAAATTAGTGTTTGTTTACCTTTGCTTGATTCCTGATTCTCAGTAATAGCCAAAGAGGGGTAGCTGTAGACACCTAATTTTGTCCGGACCAATTAATCAGGTATGTTTTCTTCCTAAAGTGATGTTTCAGAATGCAAAATGATTTTTCTCATCCTGCAGGTGGTACTCCGAGACTTAGTTTAAGAAAGCAAACATAAAAAGTCAATCTTGAAAAAGTCAACCCCAAAAAAGTCAACCTTAAAAAGTCAACTACTAAAAAAGTCAACCCACTTTCAAAATCTAGATTCAAAGTTCAATTAAACAATGGGGAAAGGATTTTGATAATCCGAGATCTACAACGAAAGATATGGAGTCCGGAAGATGGGTTACGGAGATTCAGTAGAAAGGAAACCCTAGTTCAAAAAATTTAGGGAAAAATGCTTAAACGATCAAATTGGTCAAAATTAGAGGTTCCAAATGAAAGATAAGCTATGACTACGGGTAATGGAGAGACTACTTGGAAGAAAAACTAAAGGAAAAGTCAATTTGGAAAAAAAACCGAGAATTAGGGTTTTTGGTGGATTTTGGTGAAATTGGGGAAAATTGCAGAAATGGCCCGATTCGATAAAACTAAAGCCCCTAATTGATGAGGAGTGATTAAACAAGTATAACCCAAGGTTCAGTTTGAAGTAATTCTGAGAAAAGAGCCGATTAAAGGAAAAACGAAAAAACGAGGAAATTCCCGATAGTAAAAAAAGGAAAAATCAAATCGGAAGGGAATTTTATCTTAACAATTGGGTATTTTTGGACCAACTCCAATTCAATAAATGAAAAAGGCACAAAAACAGAAAATCTGAAAATCGAACTTGTTTTGAGATAAACCGGGCTTTGGAGACAAAGGGGCAATATTGGAAAATTCAAGAAAAATAGAAAATGAGTTCTAAATGTTCTGAAAATTTTCAGATCTCATTCTTAAATTATTTGGAAGAGATTGGCGAAAGAAAATTGGGATTCGGAGTTCGTTTGCAAAATGACAAATCTCGGGCCCACTATGCTAAAATTCAAGCAGATAAATCCTGAAAAAATAGCAAACGAGCCCCAAAAATTATGAAAACTTCCAGATCTCACTTTTAAATTATTTGGAAGCGATTGGTGAAGAAAATTTTAGATTCGGAGCTCGTTTAAAAAATGGTGAAAGTTCGGGTACACAAAAGAGCAATTTTGGAAGAAAAAATAGCAAATGGGCTCAAAAAAATTTGAAAACTTCCATAATTCAATTTTTTTATTATTTCAGAAGCATTAAAAAAAGAAAATTTGGATTTGGAGTCCGTTTTCTATTTAATTAGGATTGGGGGTCAAAAAGGTCATTCTATCGAAGAAACCAAAGAAGGCCCTAAAAAATTTGGAAATTGGGCTGGATTTTGAAAAGGCAATTAGCCAAGCCCATAATGGAGAGCGATTTTGCTGAGATTTTAGATCAAAGGGCTAAGAGTGAAGAGGAAGGTAGTTATTTTTCTTGATCAAGCCTTTGAAATAATGACACATGAACCAATGGATGGAGAGGGATAATGTCATATTTATGACATCCTATTTATGACATCATCTTCATGACATCATATTTAGGAGCTGATTATTCCAATCTAAGGGTGAGAATTCTACATAGACAGCATCTTGGATTAAAGACCATAGGATCAAAATTGGTTTAAAAAATTCCACTACCTTCTACACTATTCTAGGGCCATTAGGCCACCTTAAGGGGAGGGGGGAAATTTTTCATTTAGCTAATTCTTCTTGGCTTAATACTCTCCATTGTTGAAAAAAATAAACAGTTTTGAAAGGTAAAGAAATTAAGAAGAGAAAAAAGCTTGCAAAATAGCTTTGAGAGGTAGCTAAAAGCACCTTGCTCTTGCACTTTTTTTGTATTTCCATCCTTAATTTGCTGTTTTCATTTGATATTTGGTGATTTTCTATTGATTTTGGTTTTTGAAATAAGTATTTTGAAGCTTCCTTTTCAAGCTCCTCTTTTATACTTTCTTGAAAAAATTTTAAAACCAATTTTTTTTACTTGATTTCTAGAGCTGGCCGAATGGTATGTTCTTTGATATGGTTGATGTTTGATCTTTATTTCATGTTGTTTGTGATATCTAGCATGTTTTGATGTTCTATATTTTTTTCAAATAATAAAGAGATGGAGTTTTTTTTTTTTTTACTTACTTACCTCTATTTTGATTTTATCATCTTGTTGTCATGTTTACTTTCCTTGTTTATCATTTTTTTAATTTTCTGTTTTCAACATGATTGGGTTGTTCATAATTTGCATTTTACTATACTATGTGTTTGTGAAAATGTCTAGTTGTATTCATGCCTTTATATCATGTTTGCTTGGTTTAATATGTTTCCTTTTTAGTCTTGCATTTAGTATGTCATGTGTTTGTGTAAATGCCATGATAGGATTTCATCCTTTAGGCCTATAGACCATTCGTTAGCCCTCCATTTTATGTCTTATATGTGCATTTTCATCATACTAGTTGATAGGTTTGCATTTCCATGCCATGATCTTAGGTATTTTGATTTAGTATGCCATATGTTTTTGTAAATGCCATGCTAGGATTTCACCGTTTAGACCATGCAACCATTTGGCTACCCCTTCCATTTTGTGTCTTCTATGTGCATTTTCATCTTGCTAGTTGATAGGTTTGCATTTCCATGCCATGATTTTGTGTATTTTGATTTAGCATGCTATGTGTTTGTGTTATTGCCATGCATTTTTTAGGTCTACGTTTCATTTGCATTGCCATGCATTTCATGCATGTTTAGACCTAGGTTGCATTTATTGCCATGCAAGTTCATGTTAGGTCTAGGCCATATTCTTTATGCCATGCATTTTCCATTTCATTTAGGTTTTAAATCATGCATTTCATGCATTAAATTTGTTGTATGTTCATGCATCTCATGTCTTGCCACTTGATTTTTGACTTAGGCCAATCAATGGCTCAAAGTCAAGCTCATAGGAGCATACTTGTGGAAAATTAAGGAGTTGTCAAATTGATTATTCTACCTTTGTGATTTTTTTTACTTAGCCAATTTTTGTCCAAATTTTTAGAAGTTTTAGCTACTGTTTGTAAGTCCATAGGAGAGTCTCCAATATTTTTACTTTGATTTTTGAATGATTTTATTAAAGGCTTAAAAATGGTTTTTGGCAAAACTGTTTTCACCCAGTTTTCTTTCTTTCATGATTTTTCTAGGAAGTTATCCTTAATCCAAAACTTAATCCAATTTTTTCCCAAATAGTTTGACATGTTCTGATTCTCCGATATTTGTTTTAGATTTTTTTGAAATTTTAAAAATAGGTTAAAAAATCACGCTTTAAGACTGAACAGTAGAGTCAAATTTGAATTTGAGGGAAAATTAATTTTCTGTTTTGGCTAAGTTACTTAGAGGGGGCAGATTAGAAATTTTAGCTACTATCTTAGTGTTGTTTCTAAGCCATTTTAAACTTAAAAAATAGTTTTAAAGAGTTCGGGTCAAGGGTGGTCAAATCCGGGTTTTCAAATTTAGGAAATTAGAGCTATTTAGAAGGGGGGTTCGGCTATGGCTCATTTTCATCCAAGAATTTTCAAATTTGTTTTCAAACCAATCACAAAGTATTTTTGATTTTAGGAAATTTAATTTGATGACTTTTCCTAAGGTAGTCGGATATCTTTTTAGGTAAACAAATTTCCTTATTTAAAGGAAAAATACACTTTCATGCATTGCATTTACCATGTTCATGCATACTATATAATATATGATTTTTGCTATGATAATTTCTATGATAATGTCATTATTTTGATTTATATTTTATGGTGTTATATTGTTTGTTATATGGTTTTGAATATTTCATGCTATCCTATGCTTTTTATTTAGTCATTTATTTTTGTCACGTCATTTAGCATCTACTATGTTCATGCATTATTATTTTTATTTTCATGCATATTTCATGATAACATTATTTTATGCTTCATATCATTTCATGCCACTTAGATTATATTCCATGTCATCTAGATTATATTATTTAGAATATGCCATGTTATTTAGAATATGCCATGTCATTTAAATCTCCCATGTCATTTAAATCATATTATTTCATTTAGAATATCTTATGTCACTTAGGTTATTCATTTCATTTAGGATATATTATGACACCTAGGTTATTCATGTCATTTAGATTATATTATGTCACACATGTTCATATTCATCCTTTTAAAATGTTTTTAAAATAAGATAATAATTTTCAATAAAATAAAGATATTCCCGAGTTAAAATAATTCATGAGTTCTCTGGCGGGTTTGCTGGGGAGGATATCATCAATTATCATTAATAAAGAAATATCTTTCTTTCAAAAAAAAAAAGGAGAATGATTCGGAAAAATTTCCAAATAAATAAAAATTTCTATATTTTGCCACGTTTGTTGGGGAATATAGGAAAATTTTGAATTAATAAATTCTGGATCATTTTCAATTAAAAATGGAATTATTTTTCTTTAAATTGGGAATTAATTTGAAATACCAATTTTAAAATCAACTTTTTATCGAGACTTGAGATAACACACGATTAATAAGGTACCATTTTTATACGGGCGTTGTGGGGGTGCTAATCCTTTCGCGCACGTAACCGAGTCCCGAACCCGCTTTTTTGATTTTCTCTGGTTTAAAAACGCAAACTTGAAATTGGTTTTAAAAATGTTTTAATTAATTTTAAAATGTTTTATAAAATCAATTTTAATAGGTGGCCAATCACACCTAGCCAAAAACGATTGGTGGCGACTCCGTGTCTTTTTCGATGTTGTTTCAAACCCTCATTTTATTTTAATAGGAATTAAGTCATCTTTTCCTCTATTTTCCAATGTCACGCTTAATGAATAAAAAGTCTCACGATAAGACTGGTTATTTTTTAGGTTGCGACATAGGGAAAATTGCAGAAATGGCCTGATTTGATAAAATTAAAGCCCCTAATTGATGAGGAGTGAGTAAATAAGGATAGTCTAAGGCTCAGTTTGAAGTAATTCCGAGAAAAGAGCCGATTGGTGGAAAAAAGGGAAAAAAAGGGCTTTCTTACTACTCTTTGATTTGGAAAGCTAGAGCAGATGATGACCAACACCACCCCAGTAGCTGTCGCGGGCGCCGTTTCTCTTTTCTTGCACTCTTTCACAGCAAGATTCATAGCAGAGGGTTGAGTCTGCATTTCTGCTGGATCAAGCAACAGTAACTTCACAGGTTTTAGATCGCAAATCAGCTAGGCCAGATTTGGTCGCCGAAGTTTCTTTTCCGGCTTGGATTGGGAAGGATTCTGGTTCTCAAGGTGCCCATCTTAGCAACCAAGAACTAGATCTGGTCGCTGGCACACCATATTGGCACTGGCAGTGCCAGATCTGGTCCCTGGCGCTTCAGATCTTGGCTGCCAGTGACCGACTCTGACTACTGGTGCACCAGATTGGTGCTTCAAGCTGCTGATTTTGGGTGCTGATGCTCTGATCTGCGCCTTTGACGACCAAAAACACCATCAAGTAGTTCCATGATCCAGCCAGAGAAGGATTTTTAGAAATGCGCAAGTTAGCAGAAACGCTCTCGACTCAAGCTAGGGGAACTTTCTTGAGCCAAGGATTTTCTCACCATTTCTAATCTTACTTTCGGATTTTCTCATCAATTTTCATCATTCGTTTATCTTAGTTATCTGAACCACCATTTTTTTCTGGAATTGAAAGTCATTCTCTGGTTCAAAAGAATTTCTTTGTACCTATCACCGAGTTCTAACTGCCATGGAAATAAGTGCAACCTCCTCAAGCTCAGTAAAGACAGTTAGAGGTTCTGAGCTTCAGCAAGAAAGATCAAGAGAGCTCAGCAATGGTGATTTTCCTCCTCTCCAATCACGGGAGAAGCAGAGGGGAAAAGCATCGATGCCAGCTGGGGAGGAGTTAGTTATAACTAACTCTGCTGATGTGGCTTCTCATGATTGGAGAAAATTATTCTCAGCTTCGACTGATCAAACACTTCAATTCTTTCCCCCAAACAGACTTGATGGACGGTTTACTGTGAAACCACCTGCAGAGGTCTTCGATGAGGGGGCTCAACAATGGCAGAACTCGATTGTGGCACAATTTATTGGGAGAGCACCAAATTTAAGCCTTTTCCAAATACTTGCAAGCTTACTTTGGGGAAAGGCAGGGGAAGTCACGGTGCGACCAGCAGGACCAAACCTGTATATCATTCAACTTCCTTCTCCAGAGGTTAGGGATTGGGTGCTGGAACATGGTCCATGGCATATACAGAACAAGCCTATCATTGTCCGGAAATGGGAACCAGGTATGAAATCCTTGGAATTTTTTATGGATAAATTGCCAATTTGGATTCACTTGGGAAATGTCCCGCTTGAACTGTACACCAATAGAGGCCTAAGCTACATTGCTAGCGCTGTAGGAAATCCCCTCTATATGGACAAAATTACTGCTGGAAAATAGAGATTAGCTTATGCTAAGGTCTGTGTAGAAATAGATGTAGGGACTGACATCCCACAGACTATAGAGGTTGAGATGCAGGATGGCTCTCTAATATCTATCTCGGTGGTTATTCCCTGGATGCCTCAGAAATATACCCATTGTGGTACATTTGGGCACTCTGAGAAGACCTGCACAGTCATGCCTAAGAAGGCTAGTGCAAGGGTATGGATACCTAAGAGGAAGGAACCCCCTGCGGTGATTGCAGGACCAGTGGATCTCACTGAGTCCATTAGGGAAGAGGAAGAACAAAGGAGAAGGGGGAAAGAAGTGGCTCCTACTGACAATGAAACAGTCGAGAGGGCAAATGATCAGGTATTTGATAAGGGATCTGAGGCAAAGAAGTCCCCTCAAGGAAGAGCAGGCTCAGTAAATAGATTTGCAGCATTAGAATCAGCGGATGAAAATGAAGAAGACATGCAACTGGAAGAGGACTCCGAACCAAAAGAGGAAGGTAAGATATGTTACTCCCCAAGAAAGCCAAGAGCAGCTGCAGCTGGGGTAGCAGATTTGATGAAAAACCTTAAAAATAGGAGGAAAGGGCCATTTGATAAGGGAAGGAAGCCAGTGAGAACAGGGGTGCCTGTTCCTGGAGGTCAATCTTCAACAAGCCAATCCTGAACATTCTCGTGTGGAATGTTCGAGGGCTAAATTGCCCTATGAAGCAGAAAGCAGTGGTTAGAAGGATACAATTACTGAGGATTGAAGTGGTTTGTCTCCTGGAGACAAGAGTAAAGCAACACAACATGCAACCTATCATTGACAAATGGTTTAGTGGCTGACATATGTTAACAAATTACACTGAAGCATGCAATGGAAGAATATGGATGCTTTGGAAGGATCATTTAAATCTTGGGTTGATGGAAAGAACAGATCAGTCCATTACTTGCCAGATTTCTCAGACTGATTGCAGGTTCTATCTAACTGCTATCTATGGGAAGAATGAAGGTATTGAAAGGAGAAAGTTATGGGCCCACTTGACATCCCTACAGAGCTCTATATCTGATGAGCCATGGCTGCTTGCTGGGGATTTCAATGGGGTCAGTCATCCTGCAGAAAGCTCAACATTCAATGGAAATCAGACCATCACATCTGATATTAGAGAGTTCCAGAATTGCATGCATCAGTTATCCATTGATGATCATGCTTATGTTGGCCCTCCATTTACATGGTCAAACCACCAAGAGGCACACTTGGCAAAGAAATTGGATAGAGTTCTGGTTAATGGAGATTGGTTCCCCCTCTTCCCTAATTCCTATGTGGAATTCATCCCCCCTGAGGTGTCAGATCACTGTGCTGCACTTATAAATCTGAACAAGGCAGGAGTCTCCCTCCCTAAGCCATTTAAGTTCTTTAACTTCTGGACTCGACATCCTGAGTTCAAGGCCATTGTTGAAAAATCCTGGAGAGAGGAAGTCTTGGGTTCCCCCATGTCCAAACTTCACCAAAAGCTCAAGAGGCTTAAGCAGGTGCTTAGAAAGTTCAACTTTAATCAGTATGGGGAGATCTCATTGAAGGTAGCAGCAAAACGAAAGGAACTTGAAGCAGTTCAGCTGGCAGTGTTATCTGATCCTACAGCTGATCTAATAGCACAACAGTCAAATTTGATTAAAGAGTTCCAGGAGCTCAGTGCTGCTGAAGAAAGCTACTTCAGGCAAAAATCCAGAATAGGATGGATTCAAGAAGGAGACCAAAACACTCGGTTCTTCCACAAGATGATGGCTGCAAAGCAAAGTTGTAACTCCATAAGATCCCTCACAGATGCCAAGGGGAACAAATTGGAAACTTTCCAGCAAATCTCCAATGAAGCTGTTGGATTCTTTCAGAACCTTATTGGCACAGCTGACACTAGGGTCATTGGATGCCCTCCTAATATTTTAACTGAGCTTCTTCAAGCTTCAGTTGCTGAGGAGGAGAAATTATCCTTAACAAGGCCAATCACCAGAGAAGAGATCAAAGCCACAATGTTTTCACAGAACGGTGAAAAGGCACCTGGCCCAGATGGATACACAGCAAAATTCTTCCAGGAAACATGGACCATTGTGGGGAATGATGTCTTGGAAGCAATACAATCATTTTTTGATACTGGGAACCTGCTGCCAGCATTCAATGCAACCATTATCACCTTAGTGCCTAAATGTAAGAATCCAAGCAATATCAAAGAGTTCAGACCAATTGCTTGCTGTTCAGTGATCTACAAGTGCATCACTAAAATTCTTGCCAATAGGCTTAAGCAGTTGCTCCCTTCGATTGTTAGCCAAAGCCAATGTGCATTTATACCGGGCAGGTATATAAATGACAATGTGTTGCTGGCCCAGGAGCTAGTGAGAGGTTATGGAAGGGCCTCTTTGTCACCTAGATGTGCACTCAAGATTGATCTACAGAAGGCCTTTGATTCCCTTAGCTGGAACTTTGTCCTGGCTGTCTTAGCAGCTTTAAATTTTCCTGAGAAGTTTATATGTTGGATCAGGAACTGCCTCACCACTCCCAGATTCTCCATCTCCATCAATGGGGTTCTGGCAGGGTACTTCAAAGGAGCCAAAGGAGTCAGGCAAGGTGACCCACTATCACCTTACCTTTTTGTGTTGGCCATGAATATGCTATCAAAATTGCTGGATGCAGCAGTCAAGCATGGGATCTTTGCCTTTCATCCCAAGTGTAAAAGG
Organism: Fremontodendron californicum; assembly: GCA_030761205.1. NCBI lineage: Eukaryota > Viridiplantae > Streptophyta > Magnoliopsida > Malvales > Malvaceae > Fremontodendron > Fremontodendron californicum. The sequence continues at coordinate 17,589,965 of JAULJL010000018.1, read as the reverse complement.
ATAAACCTCACCCACCTTTGCTTTGCTGATGATCTCCTAATATTCTCCAAAGGAAGTTTGGACTCAGTGATTGGAATTCCACACACCCTGCAGCTTTTCTACTCTTTTTCTGGGCTTCAGATTAACAGTGGGAAAACAGAGATCTTTTCTTCAGGAATCCATAGAGTTGAATTGGATTCTATCCAGGAAATCTCAGGATTCAAATTAGGCTCTCTTCCAGTCAGGTACCTTGGTGTACCGTTGGTGACGAGGAGGTTGACAAAGAAGGACTGTGAGCCATTGCTGGGCAAAATCCTATCAAGAATCAATGGATGGGCAGTGAAATGGCTCTCCTATGCAGGAAGGCTACAACTCATCCAATCGGTGCTTTTTAGCCTTCAAAACTACTGGTGTAGGCAATTTATCTTGCCAAAGCAAGTTCTGAAGAAGATCTCCCAGATATGTGCTTGTTTCTTCTGGAAAGGGAATGAGGGATCAGCAAAGGGAGCTAGGGTGAGCTGGAGGCAAATCTGTATGCCAAAAGCTGAAGGGGGATTGGGACTCAAAGATTCCATATCATGGAATCAGGCATGTATGATGAGAAATCTATGGGCCATCCTAATATCAGCAGGATCATTGTGGATTGCTTGGGTCCAGGCTTATGTGCTGAAGGGAAGGGATATCTGGCAAATCCCTGTCCCTGAGAGTAGCAGCTGGGCATGGAAGAAGTTAATGAAATTAAGACATAAGATTCAGCAACTTCCAGCACAGCAGGGAGGAAACAGATGGCCATTTCCAGGAAACAAATATGATGTAAGAGCTGTATGGAATGCACTCAGACCAAGAGCCGAAAAGGTGGCATGGCATAGGTTGGTATGGTCTCCACACCTCATTCCCAGACATGCGATTATATCCTGGATGGCAGCACTGAACAGGCTGCCAACAAAAGAGAGAATTGCATCATAGGGGCTTGCAGTGGATGAACTGTGTGTTCTATGCAAAGAGGAGAAAGAAACTCGTGATCATCTCTATCTGGGATGCCCTTACTCTGCATCTATTTGGCAGCAAGTGCTTCTGAGCTCCAAGGTCAAGAGGAGAGTGAAAGGATGGGAAGAGGAAGTGAAATGGGCTACTAGGAATCTGAAGGGGAAAGCATTGATCACTATAATTCTAAGAATGGCATGGAATGCATTTGTATATGAAGTGTGGAGAGAAAGAAACAACAGAATCTTCAAGAAGATTGAAGAACCCTCATCAAAGGTGCTGGAAAGAATCAAGGATTCGGTCTCCATAAGATTAAAGGGGCTACGTTGTATTGCAGCTGATTCAATCAATGTTGAGCTATGCAATGGCTGGAACTTGAATTCTGATATGTTTGTTAGATAGAATTGGTTGTTATGGTTTGTTTCCTGCTATGTTGTAAATGGTTCTTTTGTAGCAGCTATGCTGCTATGTTTGTAAACAGTTTGTAGCAGCAATGCTGCTTCTTGGATAATAAAACTTACAATTTATCCAAAAAAAAAAGCTAGAGCAAGGTAGCTATTTTCTTTCATGCTCTCCTCCACACTTTGTTGATATGATTTTGTTGCTTTCATTGTTATTTTATTTTCTTTCATGAAATAAAATTGTTTTTCAAAACAAGTTCCAAAAGGTTCCTATCTTAGGTTTTCATGAAAAAATCAAAGAAAAACAAATTTTCTTTTTACTTATTTCTTGTGTTGGCCTACCCCCTTATGTTTGTGCATGCCTTGTGTTTGATCTATTTTCCATGTTGGTTGTGATATTCTAGCTTGTTTCGATGTTCTAACTTTTTAAAATAACTAAGATATGGTGCTTATTTTTTAACCTTCTTTACTTATTTACTATTATTTTGCTGATTTTATCATTTTATTTTCATGTCTACTTACTTTGTTTGCCATTTTTAATTTTCTGTTTTCACTATATTAAATTGTTCATGTGTTTTTGTTAAAGCCATACCATGTGTTTGTGTTTTTGTCTAGCTATGTTCATGCATTTACATCATGATTATTGGTCTAACATGTTTCTATTTAGGTCTTGCACATTTACTATGCCATGTGTTTGTGTTATTGCCATGCTAGAATCTCATATGTTTATTTACATGACCATTCGGTTCTCTTGCATTTTCTGCCTTGTGTGTGCATTTTCATCTTGTTTAGTTGCTATGCTTTCGTTCATTCTTTGCATCTTTATGCCATTAGATTGTGTATTGGTTGTGCCATGCTCATGCATTAGTATTAGGTTCATTTGATTATTATATGTTCATGTTACTTTCATGCATATCTTATGTTCATTTTAGGCCTTAGGTTATTTTGTATGTCTATGCATGGTTTCCATTTTGTCTAGGTCATCTTTATATGCCATACACATTTCCATGCTATTTAGATCTTAGATCATATTGGTGTTGCCATGCATTTTCATGCTCATTAGGTCTAGGTCACATTTGCATTGCCATGCATTTTATGCATATTAGGTCTAGGTTGCATTTATTGCCATGCACAAGTTCATGTTAGGCATTAGGTCATTTTGTATTGCCAAGCATTCTCTATGTCATTTAGGCATTAGATCATGCATTTCATGCATTTAACTTGCTGTTTGTTCATGCATTTCATATCATACCACTTGATTCTTGACTTAAGCCAATCAATGGCTCAAAGTCAAGCACACATGAGCATGCTTGTGAAAATTTAAGAGATTGTCAAGTTGGATTTTCTACCTTTGTGATTTTTTTATTAGGCAATCCTTGTCCAATTTTTAGAAATTTTGGCTACTGCTTGTAGGTCCTTAGAGAAGCCTCCAATATTTTTATTATGATTTTATCAAAGGCTTAAAAATATTTTTTGGCAAAACAGTTTTTCACTTAGTATTCTGACTTACAAGATTTTTCTGGTAGGTCATCCTTAGTCTAAAAATCAAGACAATTTTTTAAAAATCATGGATTAACTTTTGAGGCACATCGTGCATAATGATATTTTTGAATAATCAAGATTGATCCCACCAATTTCGTGTAATCATTGATTAATTTCTTTGTATATACCTTTGTGTTGATTAATTTATTCTTTACATGTATCATTTTGACATCTTGTTACAGTCATAGCATGCATGGTCATTCATTGTAGAATACATTTATGACATGTATGGTCATTATCTGTATATACTTGTGTATCAATTTATTCATTCTTTACACGCATCATGTCGGTATCAGGTTGCATCCATGGCATGCATAGTCATCATAATTTCTCTGTATATGCTCATGCATTAATCATCATTATATTCATGCATACAGGAATAGAGCATGTACATTCATAATTGTATTCTTGATCTCATGATAATAATGTCAATTTCATTTGCATGAAAGGGGTTCGAGATATGAGGAATGAATCGGAGGAACGATTGGGTGCTTTGGAGTACAATCAAGAGGAATTTGGACATGAAATAAGGGGAAATGAAAGAACAGCTCGCCAAATTGATGAAAATAGTTGAGGATATGGGTAATAGTAAGAGGGAACTTTCTCAGGGCTCTGCATCGCCTTCGGATCAACCAAAACCATTAGGTCCAGAACATACAATCCTTGCTGAATCCTCCACTTGTCAAAGCCACAAAGGTTTGAACCCTGATGAAATTGTGGACAAAATCATGAAAATGATGAAACCAGAGAGCATGATACCAAAGACAAAAACCTCAGATCCCAAACAGTCCCTACAATTGGTCCTAGGTCCAAACCAGTATTCTCACTCAACTTTGGTCCAATTGTCCACTAGGATGACCGCTATGGGATCCCTTAGTCACACTCAATCACCAACAATTGGCAGTTCGTACTCCTTCATTCATCAAGCACCTTATCAAGCATTCGGGATAAGAATCTCGAACTATGTACCACCTCCTAGGGTCCCGTGTCCAAATCCATACCTTTACCATGCTATTTTGCCACCTCTCCATGTAAACACTCCGGTTCGAGCCTTAGTGCCACCGTCAAGAGCCCCAACCCCTAGGCAATGCTTGACCAAGAAACAATCCAAGAATAAGACTCAAGAGCAGTATGATCTCATTCCAATCAGCTACCAAGAGCTTCTCCTTATATTGGTACAAGATCACATGGTTGCCTGTGTCCCGTTGAAACCCTTGTTACCACCATATCCCAATTGGTATAAACCAAGTGCAAGATGTGATTATCACTGCAGAATCGCTGGCCATAGCATTGAAGACTGTATAGCCTTCAAAAGAAAAGTGCAGTCTCTTATAAACGCCAAGTGGTTGGTTCCAACGACACTGATTGATAGAAGACTGGGAAAGGGTAATTAGGATTGGGTGATTTACGGCAATGATGTAGAAAGACTTCAGTCTTATATGATGTAATAGGATTTCACCTTTTCAGTAGCAAGCTCTTATAGCCTTAGGATGCTAGGAAAAATAAAGTGCTTGCAAAGACAGTTTTAACCACTGCTCAGATTTTGTAAACATGGTTTATACCATGTGAACGTTGATATGGGAATGAATTGGTTATTCTTCAAATTATGGGATGTTGATGATTAAGCTCCTCCGATTCTTATTTCCTCCGTGATATCTTCCCCTTTGCATTTTGCATCCGATCAATTATTTGTCATACCATACATTCATACATGCATCTTGGTGGTATCAGGTGGTATTCATGACAAACATAGTCAGCATGATTTTTTGTATATGTTCATGCATTAATTTTCTTATTACATGCATCATGTTAGCATCAGGTCGCATTCATGACAGACATAGTCAGCATGATTTTTTTTGTATATGTTCATGCATTAATTTGATTACTCTTTACATGCATTGATTTGTTTATATAAATCATGTTGACATCGGGTTGCATTCACGGCATACATAGTCATCGTGATATGCTCATACATTAATCTGTCATATTAACATCATGATGCATTCATGACATACATGATCAGCATGATTTTCTCTATATATATTCTGTGTCAATCATTCATTGTTTACATGCATCATAATTGACATCGTATTGCATTCATAGTGTATATGATCATTCATTAGGAAATACATCTAAAATATACATGGTCATTCATTGCATATATCCATACGTTGTTTTGTTTATTCTTTGTTGGCATCGTGATTGCATTTATTACATACATGGTCAGCATGTTTCCACTGTATATGTCCGTACATCACATTGTTTATGCTTCACGGGCATCAAGTTGCATTCATGGCTCATTCATCACGACACGTATTTGGAGGGATAAAACGGAAGTTGGCTTGGCTTTAAGAATCTTTGAAAGAATTTACATTTCAAATCAGAGGTTTAAGAAGTACTGAGTACCTTTTTAATACAGGCTAGAGTTATGGAGAATGAACAAGCTACTCGAATGGAAAGAATGGAAAGAGTACAGGAAGAATTGCGAGAAAAGTTGGCAAAATCTGAAGCAGAATCTAAAGATCAGATGATTAAATTGATGGAGCTGATGTCCGTCGTAATTAAGGGAAATGGATACACTGAAAACTTGTCCACCGAAGAAGGGTCGGGGACACAAAAGGGTCAGAGTGAGGTCATGATGTTGGATGGCCAGAACACAATTAATCCCAGCAGCATCCTAAATTTAGATGATCTAGCTGAACAGGAAAAGTTGAAAATGGTTGAGTCGAATAGGGCTGAGTGGACAAATTCCCAAGGAAAATATCAGCTGTTAGATGAAAAGATCCGGATACTAGAAAACATAGATGTATTTGGAAGTGTAGATGCGAAAGAATGTTTCTTGGTTCCCGATTTAGTCACTCCTAAATTCAAGGTCCCCGACTTTGAGAAATATGATGGGACAACCGATTCGTCAGCCTACGTCACTATATTCTGCCGAAAGATGACGGGTCATGTAGATAATGATAAGCTTTTGATCCACTGCTTTCAGGATAGCCTCAATGGGTCCGTAATTAGGTGGTATAGTCAGTTGAGCAAGGATCAGATTCGCTCTTAGAATGACCTGGCTAAAGCTTTTCTAAGCCAGTACAAGCATATGACCAATATGGGGCTTGACCGTCTCACCTTGCAAAATATGTAGAAACGAGCTACTGAGAGTTTCAAAGAATATGCTCAGTGGTGGATGGACATGGCAGCCCAAGTACGACCACCTTTGACACAGAAGGAAATCACCGTCCTTTTTGTGAATTCACTACGGGCCCCATACTATGATAGACTTGTTGGCAATGCCTCAAAGAATTTTGCGGATATGGTAATCTCTGGGGAGATAATTGAGAATGCTATCAAAGACGGGAAACTTGAAGGAGAAAGAACATCCAATGTCGAGAGAAATGGGGCACCCAGAAAGAAAGAGAAAGATGTCCAAGCTATGGGAGATTTCATCCCATATTCCCAATGCCCCTCATACCAATCATGTTACCCTACCAAGATATCTCCCAGCCTTTATCCTTACCTACCGATCCAAGCACGTAATCATATACCAGTCCTCGCAACAAGGCCTTCTTCCAAAAAATGATCGCGGGACAACCAAGAAAGAATTCCAATCCCCATCCCTGACCTGTTCCTATTACTAATAAAGAATCAGTACCTTACCCCTGTGCCTTTGAAAATAGCTCTGAATCCATCAGCAAGGAGTTATGATGCTGACAGCAAGTGTGATTATCGCCTGGGGGTAGTAGGGCATTCAACTGAAAAATGCAGATAACTAAAGGACAGGATTGAAGGTCTTATTCACGATGGCATTTTGACACTGGAGCTTATCTATCAGTGAAAGTCCACTTTGTCGTAAATTAGTTTCTTTCGGGGTTTTAGGAGGAGAATTACTACCTTTGAAGGATGTCAACAGGAGCATTTTGATCCATGTAGTTTCAGACCTCATGGTGAAAACACTTGTCTCATGTCGACATTCATATGAATTAAATGAATTTTGAATTTTAAATGCTTTGTGTTTGTTGTGTTTTAACAATAATTTGAATATACAAAAACAAGCATTAAAGAAGTTCTAATAATGGACAATCTCGAGAATATTGATGATCAGTGTTAGAAATGACCCAATACACTCTTCCCTCTCTTTTAGGTTTTCATATGCCTAAATCCCTTGAACCGAGACCACTTGGAAAACCTAATGCTTCAAGGAATATGAATGATTGAACTTTATAAACCATTGTCGTTGCAGAATAAGCAAAGATGTAGATTTTAGTCTAGGCTATGAACAAAGGAATGAACTTTTTGAAAACTTTAGGAACTCCTTGAAATTCAAACAAATGAGTCATTCTTCCAAGAATTTAGATCATGGTAATTTGGTGCGTGTCAAGGTTATGCCAAAACCATTCATGTCATTTCCAACAACCACAAAACACTAATTGCCCAAACATCACTTTATGATTGACACCCTGGGGCACAATGATTAAACTAGATTATCCCATTGTCCCAAAGAAAACCTGTTTTTGGGTCTTATTTTCCTTGTCTCTTCAAAGAACTCAAAATTGAAACTTAGCCTTTCAGTGTAAACCTAGACTTGCGATGTTCCTTGTAATGATACAAATTCTCATGGTTAATCAAATTGGGGCATCATATGTTGAAATGATGGATACATGGTGAAAAAGGATAGAACTAATGCATGAATTAGTAGGGCATGCGACAAAAAAAAAAAGAGCAAAAAAAGGAGAAAAAATAGAAATTGTGATATCATGTATATGAGAATTCGGATTATTCCAAAGTGCAAAATGAAATTCTGATCATCTATTCCCCCTGAGGATTGCTTTTCAATGAGAATATTTATGCTTGATATAAGAATTGACCATCTTTCATGTCCTTGTCACAAAAAGAAATTATACATAGTTACCCCTTTTGAGCCAAAAAAATTCTTTCTTCTTTGAACCCTGATCAAGGATCACCCTCTACACTGGGGGGAAAATGCGAGGAAAGATCTTCACAAAGATCATTGAGAAATGAGTTCTAACTCGAAAACAGACATAAAGCAATTTGAGCTCCCAAAATAAATAAGGGCTCACTCTGTCGAAATGAAAAAAGAAAAAAAGAAATGAAGGAAAAACAAAACACAAAAACAAAATATGTGTGAAAAAGGATGGCGAAGTGGAAGCCAAGAACAAAGAAGAAAAGGAGCAAAGTCAAAAGAAAGTCAGAAAAGTCCAAAAATGGGCAAATGCTTCAAAGGGACTCCTCCTCAAGAAATGATCTTTGATCTGATTACCCTCAAACACATATTTTAGGCCTATTTATCCTTTCTTTCTGAACCCCGAACCATGGCCTACATTACGTGCTTTAAAAGTCCATTTTGATCAAGCATGAATATTTAACTTGAAGGGTTTCTCCTTAGATTTTATCCCATCTCATCGAATTATCATTTCACTTTGAAAAATTTAGAATTCTCAAGTGCATAGTAGAACAACAGAAAAAAAAAAAAAAAAAAAAAAAAAAAAAAAAGAGAGAGAGAGAGAGAGAGAGAGAAAAAAAATGGAAACAATGGGACTCTAGGGCAAAAACCCAAAAATGGGCAATCTATAGTAAAATGGGAATTTTTGATGCCATCTATGTTAGTACCAATGCCACAACAAAAGAAGTGGTCATCGAGGAACATCTAGGAATTCCTGAACCTCCTAAACTGTCAACTCTCATTTGGAGGATTGATTTCAAAAACTGTAACTTTTTTTCCTCCAAGATTAAACTTTCCAGTTTAAACATCCTGGCCAATCTTGACGCTTGTCAAAATGCCTTGATATGGAAACTAAAAGAATGTTGAATTTGTTTGATCCTCAATGAATTCATGATTTATAAAACCTATTCCATTTGTGAGCCTAGAAGGGACATACATTTTTGTTGTGAAGTTTTCTTCGATCAACCAAAATCTTGTTATACCAAGCCTTGCCAATTTAAATTCAAATTTTCATATTGACACTTAGGGAAAATTTCTAATAGTGATCATCAGTCTTCAAAAGATTCGTACATTGTTTTCATTAAATGAGCAAAATTGTTTTTCAAAAAGGGAAAATAAAAATATTTTTGAAATACCCATTTGTGATGTTGACATGAGAGTCTAACCCAAAGGTGTAAAACTACTAAGGTTAACCTTGACTTCCAAATATGAGTAGAAGAAATAGAACTTGGCAAGTAGACTTCTGTAAATAAAAGTTTGAAAATTCTTGGGGCAAAGAGAATAGCCAAAGATTGAAAAATGAATTGAAGATATACTCTGATTTGAAGAGGAAAAATGAATTGGAAAGGCTAAGCCAAAGTCTAGAAAAATGATCGGGGGCATTTGCATCTTTTCATGAAGCATTTGCATCATTATTGATCTTTGCATTTGCATCATGTAGAAACATTTTGCACATTGTCAATCCTTGCATTTGCATAATTTAGAAGCATTTGCATAATGTCGATTTTTGCATCTACATCATTCCATAAAGTAGTTGCGTTGACACCAATTTCACATTTGCATCATGTAGAAACATTTTGCACATTGTCAATCATTGCATTTGCATCATTTAGAAGCATTTGCATAATGTCGATTTTTGCATCTACATCATTCCATGAAGTAGTTGCGTTAACACCAATTTTCGCATTTGCATCATTTAGAAGCATTTGCACATTGTCGATCTTTGCATTTGCATCATTCAGTGAAGTAATTGCGTTATTTGAGGATCATTTGCATTTGCATCATTTAGAAGCATTTGCATCAATCTAAGCCATTTGCATGTAAACCATGAAGAATCTGCATCTTATTCAACATCTGCATCAATCTAAGCTATTTGCATGTACACCATGAAGCATCTACATCTTATCCAACATCTGCATCTGCATCAAGAAACATTTGCATCAATTCAAGACATTAACATTTGCAATATGAAGTATGTGCATCTTGTTAATCATTTGCACCAGCATCAAGAAGCCTTTGCATCTTCTCAAAACCTTCAGGTTAATTTTCAACAAATCTTGAAAACCATTTTTAAAGTCGCATCAAGCAGAATTTTCCAAATCATAGATAAGACCTCCAGGCGCCATTTTTAAATACCTCCGGGCACCAGTTTTCAAAATCTTAGATAAGACCTCCTAGCATCATTTTTAAAGTCAGATCCGGCACAATTTTCCAAATCATAGATAAGACCTCCGGGCGCCATTTTTCAAGACCTTTGGGCACCAGTTTTCAAAAACTTAGATAAGACCTCCGGGCATCATTTTTAAAGTTGCATCCGACATAATTTTCCAAATCAAAGATAAGACCTCCGGGCACCAGTTTTCAAAATCTTAGATAAGACCTCCGTGCATCATTTTTAAAGTTACATCCGGCATAATTTTTCAAATCATTGATAAGACCTTCGAGTGCCATTTTTAAAGACCTCTAGGCACCAGTTTTCAAAATCTTAGATAAGACTTTTGGACATCATTTTTAAAGTCGCATCCGGCATAATTTTCCAAATCATAGATAAGACCTCCCGGCGCCATTTTTAAGACCTTTAGGCACCATTTTTTTCAAAATCATAGATAAGACCCCCGGGCATCATTTCTAAAGCCGCATCCAGCACAATTTTCCAAATCATAGATATAAGACCTCCGGGCGCCATTTTTAAAGACCTCCGGGTCCGAGCACCAGTTTTCAAAATCCGAGATAAAACCTGTAGACAACTAATTTTGTCTAGACTACTAAAACATGTAAGTTTTCTTCCTAAATTGATGTTTCAAAATGTAAAAAGATTTTTTTTTCTCCAACAGGTAGTACTTCGAGACTTAGTTTAAGAGGGCGAGCATAAAAAGTCAAACTTGAAAAAAGTCGACCTCGAAAAGTCAACCTCAAAAAGTCAACTACTGAAAAAGTCAACCCACTTTCAAAATCAAGATTTGAAGTTCAATTGAAAAATGGTGAAAGAATTTTGATAATTCGAGGTCTACATCGAAAGATATGGAGTTCGGAAGTTGAGTTATGGAGATTCACTAGAAAGGAAACCCTAATCCAAGAAATTTGGGGAAAATGCTTAAACGATCGAATTAGTCAAAATTGAAGGTTCCAAATGAAAGATAAGCACTAACTACGGGTAATGGAGAAGCCACTTGAAAGAAAAATTAAAAGAAAAGTCAATCCGAAAGAAAATCGAGAATTAGGGTTTTTGGTGGATTTCGGTGAAATTGGGAAGAATTACAGAAATTGCCCGACTCTGTAAGACTAAAGCCTCTACTGGATGAAGAGTGATTAAAAAGGATAGTCCAAGGCTCAGTTTGAAGAAAATCTAAAAATCAGACTTGTTTTGAGCAAAATCGGGTTTCAGAGGCAAAAGGGCAAAATTGGAAAATTTGGGAAAAATAGCAAATGAACTCCAAAAATTTTGAAAAATTGCAAATCTCATTCTGAAATCATTTGGAGGATATTGGTGAAAGAAAATCTTGATTCGGAGTTCGTTTGCAAAATGGCCAAATCTCGGGTCTTATACAAAAATTTAAGAAGATAAATCCCGAAAAAATAGCAAATGAACTCCAAAAATTCTAAAAATTTGCAAATATATTTTTTAAATTAGTTGGAAGATATTGGCGAAAGAAAATCTTGATTCGGAGTTCGTTTGCAAAATGGCCAAATCTCGGGCCCTCTATGCTGTAATTCAAGCAAATAAATCCTGAAAAAATACCAAATGAGTTCCAAAAATTATAAAAACTTTCAGATCACTTTTTTAAATTATTTGGAATAGATTGGTGAAGAAAAATCTGGATTTGGAGCTCGTTTAAAAAATGGTAAAGTTTGGGGGCATAAAAGGGCAATTTTTGAAGAAAAAATCAATATAAAATAGCAAATGAACTCGAAAAATTTTGAAAACTTCCAGAATTTAATTTTTTATTATTTTGAAAGTATTAGAAAAATAAAATTTGAATTTGGACTCCGTTTTCCATTTATTTACATTCGAGGGGCAAAAATGTCATTTTACCCAAGAAATCGAAAAGGGCTTTCCTTGCCTTTTAAAAAAAATGAAACATGGGCTGGAAGGAAAGGGGCTAGCCTGCCAAGGCCTAAGGATGGTAGGAGGTTTCTGATTTTTAATCAAAAGCCCAACAATGAAGAGTTAGTTAGTGATTTTTTGATCAAGCCTTTGCAAATAAGCCACATGGACCAATGCATGAAGGGGGAGAGTGTCAACATAATGGCTTAAGATTCTTGAACAGCTGTAATTGTGGATAGCTGATGGCCTAATCTAAGGGTGATAATTTCATGTTTTAAACATCTTGGATCAATAGCCCTTGGATGAAAATTGGTTGATGGAAAAATGACAACATTCTAGCCTAGAGAGAGGGAAGTTTCGGCTGATTTTGGCTGATTTTTTCTCCATTGTTGAGAAGCAAAAAGAAAAGTTTAGAAAAGAAAAGAAAGTTAGAAGAGAAAAAGCTTCAAAGATAGCTTCTAGAGGTTGCTTTTAGCACCATACTCTTGCACTTTCTTTGATTTTCCATTCTTGATTTGCTGTTTTGATTATTATTTTGGTAAGTTTCTTTTGATTTTTCCTTTTAAATAAGTGTTTTTAATGTTCTTCTTTAAGTTCTTTCTTGATCCTTTCTTACAAAAAGCTCTTGAAATATTTTTTCCCCCTGTTCTTTGATCTTTTAGTTGTTGTTTGCTTTGTTATTTCATGTTATTTTTTATATTAAATAAGTCTTGATGCTTTAAATCTTCTTCTACTACATATACTTGAAGCTTGTTTTAATTTGGTTGCTTGCTTATTTCCATTTATGAGTCTATTATCATGTTCTTGCATTTTTTATTTTCTATTTTCAAAATGTTTAAGTTTGTTTATGTTTTATATTTTGAAATCCATGTGTTTGTGAAAATGCTTGTTAGTTTTCATACCTCTACTTTATATTTTCATGATTTCAGTGTTATGTTTTAGTTAAGTATGTTAGTATATCAAGTGTTTGTGAAAATGCCATGCTCACTTTGAACATGAGGCCATTCGGCCACTTCACTTTCTTTGCTTTTGTGTGTGCATTTTTGTTATGTTAGTTGATAGGTTTGCATTTTCATGACATTTGGTTGAGTATTTGGTTTAAGCATGCCTTGTGCTTGTGTTATTGCCATGCATATTTTAGATGTTAGGATTGGTTTGTTTTGCCATGCATAACCATGCATTTTAGACTTAGGTTGCATTAAATGCCATGCAAGTTCATTTAGGTCTAGGTCATTTTATTGATGCCATGCATTTTTCATGACATTTTGGTTTAAACTCATGCATTACATGCATCATATTTGCTGTATCTTTCATGCATTTCATGTCCATGCCACTTGACTTATGACTTAGGCCAATCAATGGTTCAAAGTCATGCTCTCTTAAGCATACTTGTGGAAAATTAAAAAGTTGTCAAATTGATTATTCTACCTTTGTGATTTTTTTACTTAGCCCATTTTTGTCTAACTTTTTAAAAGTGTTATCTACTGTTTGTGAGTCATTTAGAGAGTCTTAAATATTTTTACTTTGATTTTTAAATGATTTTATCAAAGGCAAAATTGTGTTTTGGCAAAACAGTTTTTTCACCCAGTACTCATAGTTTCCCGATTTTTCTGGGTAGTCATCTTTAATCAAAAAATTAAGTCTATTTTTTTCCATGTAGTGTTACATGTCCTGAGTCTCCAGTATTTGTTTTAGATTTTTTAGAATTTTTAAAAATAGGCTAAAAAATCATGGTTTAAAACTGGACAGTGGAGTCAGAATTGAATTTGAAGGAAAATCATTTTTCTGTTTTGGTTAAGTTATTTAGAGGTGGCTGATTAGGAAGTTTAGCTACTGACTTAGGATAGTTTCTAAGCCTTTTTAAACTATTAAAATGATTTTTTTAAGTCTCGGGTTAAGGGTGGTCAAGTTCGGGATTTTAAACTTAGGAAATTAGAGCCATTTAAAAAGGGTTTAGCCAAGTTTTTATTTTTAATCTAAGCTTTTCAAAAAATTCTTTTCAAACAATCACAAAGTATTTTGATTTTAGAATATTTAATTTGATATATTTTCCTAAGGTAGCCGGATATCTTTTTAGATATACGAATTTCCTTAATTAAAGGAAAAAATACATTTTCATGCATTGCATTTTCCATATTTATGCATTTTATATAATATGTGATTTTTGCTATGATAATTTCTATGGTATTATTATTATTTTGGTTTATATTTTTTTATGTTATATTGTTTATTATATGGTTTTGAATATTTCATGATATCCTATGATTTTTATTTAGTTATTTTTTTGGTCATATTATTTAGCATATACTATGTTCATGCATTATTACTTTCAATTTTATTTTCATGCATATTATATGATAGCATTATTTTATATTTCATGTCATTTAAATTATATGCCTTATAATTTATATTTTCCATGTCATTTAAATTATTTAATTTTATATAGAATATATTATGTTACCTAGGTCATTTCATTTCATGTAGAATATATTATATTACCTAGGTCATTTCATTTCATTTAGGATATATTATGTCATTTAGGTCATTTCATTTCATTTAGAATATATCATATGACTTAGGATATTACATTTCATATAGAATATATTATGTTACCTAGATCATTTCATTTCATTTTGAATATGTCATATAACTTAGGATATTTCATTTCATTTAGAATATGCTAAGACATTTAAATTATATCATACCATTTAGGTTGCATTATAATATTTAGATTTTGCTATGTCATTTTATTTATGTCATACATATTCATATTCTTTTTAAAAAAAAAAAAAAAAACTTTTCAAAAATGTAATGATTTTCAATAAAATAAAGATATTCCCGAGTTTTCCAAATAAATAAAAATTTCTATATTTTGCCGATTTTGTCGGGGAATATAGAAAAATTTTGAATTAATAAATTTCGGATCATTTTCAATTAAAAATGGAATTATTTTTCTTTAAATTGGGAATTAATTTTAAATACCAAATTTAAAACCAACTTTTTACCGAGACTTGAGATAATACACGATTAATAAGGTACCATTTTATACGGGCGTTGTGGGGGTGCTAATCCTTCCCCGCACGTAACCGAGTCCCGAACCCGCTTCTTTGATTTCTCTGGTTTAAAAACGCAGACTTGAAATTCATTTTAAAAATGTTTTAATTAATTTTAAAATGTTTTACAAAACCGGTTTTAATAGGTGGCCGATCACACCTAACCAAAAAAGATTGGTGGCGACTCCATGTTTTTTTTTCGAGGTTGTTTTCAAATCCTCATTTTATTTCAAGAGGAATTAAGTCATCTTTTTCTCTGTTTTCCCCAAATGTCACGCTTAACGAATAAAGTCTCGCGATGAGACTTGTTATTTTTTAGGTTGCGACAACAGTAAAAGCATGTTTGGGTTTAAAAATGTTATTCTAAGATCTGGTGATCATAGAGTGTTTGCGAACAGTAGGTTCATGAGGGGTTTCCGTCATGTTTGTTACATGTAAGTGAAGATTAGAAGTAATACCTAGTGAGGTGGAAGTAGGAGAAGGAGTTTGTTGAGGGAGCTGAGCAGTAGTGGTATTCTGAATAGGTACAACTTCCATTGGTGTAGAGTCTGAAGGTGAAGTGTGATTAGAAAATTCAGATGGTTGAATAGCAACAATAGTAGTGTGACACTGTGAGGAGACAGGCTCTGAGGATTGTGTGTGAAGAGAATTCAAAGGAAAATGGTTTTCATGAAATAAGACATGGCGGGACACATATACCTTTTGTGAAGCAGGATCATAACAGTGAAATGCACTCTGAGAGGTAGAGTAACCTAAGAACACACAAGGCTTAGATTTGGATTGCATTTTGTTACTGTTGTAGGGTTTTAGCCATGGATAACAAAGGTAGCCAAAGACTTTGAGCTTGTTATAATTTGGTGTGGTCTGAAATAACATTTCATATGGAGACTTAAGATTAAGTAAAGGAGTGGAAAGTCGGTTTATAAGATAAACAACAATCTGAAATGCATGGGACCAAAATTTTAGTGGCAGGAAAGCATGATGAAGAAGGGTTAAGCCTATTTCAATCACATGTCTGTCTTCTTTCAGCAGAGCCATTATGCTCAAAAGTATAGGGTGGTGTGGTGAAGAGAGAGATGCCATGACTGGCCAGAAAAACTGACATTTTTTTATACTCACGCCTATTGTCAGAGTAGACAGAGACCATCGAGGTGTTAAATTTTTTTTCAACAGTGGCTTTGAAGGTTGGAAAAAGTTTGTAGACATCTGATTTGTATTGTACAGGAAAAAGCCAGATATATTTAGTGAAATGATCAATGTAAATGACATAGTATCTATGACCATTGATGGATGTTGTGTTTGTTGGTCCCCAAACATCAGTGTACAGTAGTTCAAGTGGTTTAGTATTAGATAAGGTAGATTGAGAGAAAGACAACTTATGACTTTTATTACAGTGACAAGAGTCACAAACAGTCTGTGCATTGGATTTGTCATATAACAGATGAAATGACTTAAGCATATGAGAAAGAATTCTAGAAGAGGGATGACCAAGTCTACTATGCCAAAGATGGGCAAAACTTTTAACACTGACTAAGGTTGTAGCTGATAAAGCTAGTATAGAGGCAGGAAGCTCATAAAAGTTATTCTTGCTCAGTCCTTTCAACAGAATTTTCCCCATGCCTATATCCTTCACCAAAAAATGAAAGTGGAAGACAATAGAAACTTGATTATTTTGCAAAACTGAGAGACAGAAACAAGATTTCTTTGCATATTAGGAACATTTAGAACATTAGATAATGAAAGAGGTTTTGTTTCTGTGGGAATAGAGGAAGAACCAATATGATTTATTTGCAAACCTGCACCATCTCCAACTATGAGTTTATCAGGGCCTCGATAATTTGTGTAGAGTGAAAGATTGGCAAGATTAGTGGTGACATGATTGGAGGCTCTAGAGTCCACGATCCAGTGTTGATTGTTTTTTGGATGAGAGGTGGTAACATGATTGGCAGTAGGTTCCTTGACAGTGACTGTATGGTTTCTACAGGTTCAAGCTATATGGCCTTGTTTGTCACATAGCTGACAGACTTGTCTTGGCTGGTTTGGTGGAGCATGAAAAGGTTTTCTTCTTTGATAGGAGAACTGATTTCTATTATGGTTGTATGAAATGTTGCCTCTTGCATGTCCACCTTGAAAAAAAATGATTGCCTCTTCCTTGTTTAGAATAGGTGACAATATTGCCTGTGACTACAGGAGTAGAATAAGTGTCTTCCTGTTGGATTACAGTTTCGAAAGTCTACAAGCTTGTCATGAAGTTCTTCAAAGGATATGTCTGATTCACGGGCTCTGATGGCCGTTGAGAGCTCTTTGAACTCTGATCCAAGTCCATTTAAAATAAAAATCATAAGATCTTCTGCAGCCACTAGTGCTTGTGCCAGGGCTAACTCATCTGCAGTAGTTTTCATCAGTTGCATGTATTTTGCAGCTGATCTGCCATCTTGAGTTGTAACAGTCAGCTTCTCTTTCAAAGACATAATTCTTGACCTTGTTTTGCTGGCAAAGGTTTTGGAGAGTGTTTCCCATGCTTAATGAGAAGTTTTGGAAGTGACAACGAAAGAGACAATGGATTCAGAAACAAATGCCATAATGGCATGTAGGATAAACTTATCCTATCTGTACCAGAATGCATATTTTGGATTTAGAACTGGTTTGGAATCAACAATGATCATGACCTCTGGACATGAATAAGCATCAGTTAAATAATTCACAACATCATATCAGTAAGAGATTTTAGCTGGATTTGCCAAAAAGGGAAGTTCAGAGAATTGAGTTTTAGAAATAGTTGTGCTGCAGCGTTGATAGAAATGGATATAGGACTAATTGGAGAGTTGGAAATGATAACAGAAGAGTTGGTTTGTGCAACTATGAGTTGAGAGAAAAAAAAATTAGGGGACATTTAAGCTATTGGCTCTTGATACCACGCAAAATCTGAATGTTCAGTTTGAATGTTGAGCAAAGTTTCCATTGATTGTGTTGCCTGTTTATACAAGTTTAAATCTACAGCATTTACTGCTAGAAAGTCAAGGTGCATGTGTTAGGGAATGTGATAAAGCTAATTACAAGAATTGGGGAAATCTTAGCTAATTACAGAAATTGTGGAAAGCTAATTACAGATATAATGAGCAATGGTCAAGACTGTAATTTAGCAAACTTAATTGCTAAAGTTTAGGATCCATAGTTGTTGATTTGATTGATACTGTAGAATCATTAATATTCCCCGACAAGATGGTGGAGCCATCGGCAACACCAATTTTAGACCTTAAAAACAAAAACCTTTGTCTTGCAAGTGGTTTAGTTAAGCCATCTGCAAGTTGATCCTTTGTTGAGATATAGGTGACTTGAAGTTTGCCATGGTTGACATGTTATCGTACAAAGTGATAGTCTATAGCCAGATGCTTCATTTTAGAATGGAAGACTAAACTGACACTAAGATAGGTAGCTCCAATGTCGTCACAAGTTTTAATCTAATGTCCCTAATGGTCATTTTTTCTTTTCACTATAATTCATCTCACCGCCACCACTGCTTTTGAATCCAAACACATATCCCACCACTGATTTTAATCTCACTGCACAGTAACTAATCTCACCGCTACAGTAACTAATCTCACCTCCACCGTTGTTTTTAATCTCACTGGAACCAATCTCACCGTCCATCCAATGAAGCCTTAGTCTGCTCTATATTTGCCAGCATTCTCTACTCATACTAAACATATTGTCAACCAGCTGCTGATATGTGATACATTACCACAAAATAATATAACAAACTTACTGATCATGATGTGACAATTATTTTTCATAGATATCCATATAATTAGACAATATTTAAAAATCACAAATTTTTGTCTTAAATAAAATATCTATGCTATATATAAAATGCAACATTATAACCATTAAACAATAATCAATTGAAATATTCAAAACTTAACGATTATGCTCAAGAAGTAGCCCATGATTAAATTAAGGTCTAAATCTTCTTTTACACCTTTTGGTTAGAGTTACTTAAAAATTTATACTTTAAGACGAAAGAATGTGCAACATTAACATTAACATATATATATATATATGTAAGTAATAATCTAATTAACAATAGCATTGGTCCATGATGTGCTATTCGTCATCATCAAACTTAAAGAGTCCCAGTACATCCACTATAAAAAAATTGCCATTTTCTGACGGACAAAAATCCGTCAGTAAAAACCCAAAATCCGTCGGTAAAGATCCAAAAAACCTTTACTGACGTTCGATATAGATATTCCGACAAAAAAAAATATCGTCGGTATAGGCCTTGTCGGTAAAGACATTTAGCGACGATCATTTTTCGTTGGTGAAGATATACTGACAGATTTTTCCGTCAGTAAAATGTTTCCCAACCTTTCAATTACTATAGATATTTACTGACGGCCATTTTCGTCGGTAAAACATATGATCCAATAGTGACGGATGACCGTCAGTAATGTGATTCCTATTTTTTTTACTACTCCCTCTGTCCGTCGCTATAGGTTAGGATCCGTCGGTAATAAACTATATTTACCGACGGATTATCCGTAGGTAAAAGTGTAATCTGTCAAATCTTAGCCGTCAAATGCTCAAATTGTCCGTCGATATTTGTATACCATTGGTATAAAATCTAGTGTTTAATTTCTAAATAACTTTTCATTTCATTTCGTTTATATATTTTATGTTATTAAAATTCATTTTATTATAATTGTAATTATAAATTAAAATATAATTTTTAATATAATTTCTTTGAAAAATAAAGAAAGAAAAAAATTGTCTTATAATTAAATATTATATGAGTCACAAATACTTAAGTTATAACACAAAGTTTTCAACAACAAAAAAAATCAAAACATGTCTCCAACTAGAAAAACACCCTAAACAAATGTCAAACATAGATTTTCCAAACTTCTTACGGGTTATAAAACATGATCCAATCTTCTTACGGTGCATTTAATGCATCCAAATTGACAAAGCAAAGCAATTTAAATAATTTATTTGTCATAGAACAGAAATCAAGCAAAGCAAGAAGAACTTGGAACCTCATCATCAATACCATGGGTTGATGTATTAAAATGGCCTGAAACATGTTATGGAATCTGGAGCTTGTATCATGCAAAAATTTATTATGTCGGCCTTTTTTTCATTATGGCGAAAGGTCGATGTTCAGTAAGAAAATAGTTCTTGCCTAAAACAAAAATTACCTAAGTCATCATATACATACAAGGTTACCTAAGGTCTATGTTCGGTAAAAAACGTACTAGTGAGATTTAACAAAAGGGTTGCTACCTAGTTTATAGAATAACTTGACTAAAGCAACAAGTACGGAAATAATCTAAATGATAAAAAAATTTAACTTACAGATTCTCTATAGTTTATTTATTTATTGAATACTATGAGAATCATAACAATTTCGTAACATTCGTATTTGCAAGAAGAGTCATTCGTATTTGCAAGAAGAGTCATTCAAATTCAAGGCAATTTCAACCACTGGATCATCAACAAAACCATAGACATAGAGCCAATAGACAAAGTAAATAAACATGTAGAAAAAACCCCATTTTTTCTTTTTATCAAAAGAATTATCATAGCATTGAGTCTGACAGATCCAGAGATAATGCAAAGTCTTTTCTCATGAAAATAATAGTTCTAAGAAAAAGAGAGACAGACTATTAAGGGTTTTAAAAACTTACATATATATATATATATATATATTAACAAAGGGTACAGAATAATTAAGGAAAAAAGAAAGAGGGATGGTCAGACCATATCAATTCATGGCTTTACTTTGTCAAAGTGCAAACATTAGTCTCAGATGTGTATACGCGTAGATAGGAATTATAACTTTGCAATTCAAAACAATTCAATGGTTTCATGGATTCAGCCACATAGATAATGAAATAGTCCGCTTTCATAAAATTCTCCAGGACTAACATTTAACAGTTCAAAAACAATGATGAGAATGTAGCAATAACAATAAAATAGTAACAATAGAATAATGAATAGCCAGGTTACCCGAATATAAGCTCTTGCCCAAGGATTTCCAAACTCAATGTCTTCAAGTTTACGGATCTGCATAATGTTAGAACATGTCAGTTGGATTATAAGAGATAAAGAAGCATAAATTCACGGTAAGGAGGTAGTGAAGTTTCTTTCTAAACCACTTACAACATATTTCATGTCATCATAATTGGTATAATCAACAATATCAAAAGCCCCTGAATGAATAGAGAGATAAAAAAGGAAAACTCATTCAAAATCATGAAGGCTTAAGAACAAAGCCAATTCAGTTGGAAAAATCATGAAGACACTAACTATTTCAATCCATTGAAAACATGAAGGGAACAACTCATAAAACAATCAGAATCAGATGCTCTATACAAGCATATAAAAGGGACATAGTAGGAACAACTGATCTTTTAATTGTAAACATCACCCAGTTTGAACATCAAAAACATCCATACAAGTATGCCCTTCATATGGAGATAAGAATATCAAATTGCAACATTTTACAGCCAATGGAGTTGGAACAAAGTAAGATTTGATGTGTGAACATCAAATGAAAAGAGTAAAACAAAAAGAAGAAACCAAGGGAGCAGCAAGGGTATAAGGTAAACTATGAACTGCAAATGCTCATTAATATGTACACTTAGTTCATACCATCACTGTCATGCAAAATTTCAGCAAAACACACATCGCCAGCTTTTCGCATGTGACCCTGGAAAGAATTTATAAAATAGGTAAGAATTATAGTAGAACTAACAAAGCCTAAAATTTATTTTGAGTTTTATATTTGTTCACTTTCGTAGTTAGCACTTGGGTTAATGGGTTATAACAATTGGCCATCAACATAAAAAAAAAAAAAAAAAAAGTTAAAGAAGATTATTTTTGAATGTTACGTAGTACTCTGATAGGGCATATTGCAGAAGTCACATTTGAAATAATGTTAGTTAATGCTAGAGCTCAAAGTATGGAACTTTGATAAGATGTAGAAAGCTGTCATAAACAAGGAATTAGTTTCTTATTTGGCACTATTGGAACTTGGTCGTCTTCAATTCCAAAGAATTTGGATATTTTGATTAAATGAATGAATATTATGACTTGATGCCTTAGAAATCTGCTGGGATTAGTTCCTCCACCCAATGAGTGGCACACCTGGAAACCTGCAATGGCAGATCAGATCCGCAACTATCAATAAAGATAGAAAATATATAACTCTAAGAAACAAGTTTGGCAACTAAATTAGATGGAATTATCAATTTATACCAGTCAAAGAAACAATCTCTTTACCTTGCAGACAGTCACAGTTCTCGGCCTCCTTCCTCACAGCGTCAAGAACGGCGTCAATAAGCTCAGCTCCCTCAGTGTAATGGCCCTTAGCCCAATTGTTTCCAGCACCAGATTGTCCAAAAATAAAGTTATTCTGCCTGAAACACCGTAAGGACCAATTCGCACACTGTCCATGGTACCAAGTTCCAAGTCCATGAGCACAGCTCGAGGAACAAAGCGGCCACAAGAAGCCTCATTATAGTAGACATTGACATGCTCCAACTGCAGATCTAAGGAACCAATGTACCTTCTAGTTGGATCTAAACCGTGCTCATCGCAAACAACCTCCCAAAACTTGGAACCAATCTGGTTCCCACATTGTCCACCATGAACATTAAAGATCTCTCTCACTTTTCCCTAATTGAGAATAATTGAGCTAAAATTAAATTCTAAATTCTTTAATCTATGATAAAATGAATGCATTTTTTAAGAAACAAAAAACTTTGAGTGAAAATGTGATGGTTAAGATCTAAAAACTACACAAATCCAAGAGATTTGCGATCTAATATCCAAGCCATTCAAATATTGACAGAGAGGCAATGCAAATTTGAACAAAACTTAGTTTCTGAAAGCTTCCAAAGGAAATCTAACAACAAAAAAAAGACAATAATAATTAGCGCATAGTTTCAGTGAAAACAAACATAAGAAGATGTGGAAATTCAGCTCCAAGAAAATGCCAAAAGAAATCCAAATCTACCATAAATGAAATGCAGAGATAAGAATGAGAAGCAAAATTCTAAAAGGCATACTGAAAATGTCATAAAAATTATACAAAAATTTGAGATCTATTTAGACATATATTTGTTCTTTCATATAATAAAAATGCATTGGCAGAAAACTAAATTCGATACCTACCTTGTAGAACAGATCTTCGACCTCCCATTCTCTAATATCAGAGGGTAGGTTGCCAACATAGATTGTGCGAGAGAAGCGACCACTCCTTTCCAGTACCAGAAAACAATAATACAAATATCTCACTGCATGCACAAAAATAGAATAAAATTAAAATCGAAAGAAAAGTCCTAATTTAAAACTTAATTTAATTCTATCCTCACAGAGATCCCATTATCATCAGCATCTACTCTGATTATAAGGAAAAAGGTTATTGCAAAACCAAAAACCATGAAGCACACCAAGTGAGCAATTCCTCCAACAGCAAGCGGTGCTCCTCAAGCTTCATTGCTAATTTGCTCCAAAGCTGCTCTAAAAGCTATAACAAGATTTGAAACGTAATTTGGTCTCCTCATCTTCCTATGAATTGAACTGACTTTACAGTTATTCTCTTCGCCTAAAGCCGCCATCGAAATGAATTAGGGCAATAGATCAAAAATCAAATGGCAGATAAATTACGACTATAATACATGAAATTAAGTACCTCAATCAGAAGGGAGAGGAAGTGAGTGCGATGAGAAGGAGGATGGTGAGAGAAAGCAGTCACCTGGCAGTCGGGGAGGGAAAGAGATAGAAATGAGCGAAAGACATAATAGGTGAAAAACAAATGAAAAGTATAACCTAAGGGTTTATCGTCGCCAAGCCTGTTGGTATAGTTTTTTAATAAAAACAATTTCCCGCTAACAAAAAAAAAAAAAGGCGCGTTTTTTTAAGAGGGATTCTATACTAACGGATCAGAAAAATCCGTCAATATAGATTAGGCTTATACCGACGGATTTTTGTGATCCGTCAGTAAAAGTAAGACTTAAACTGACGGCTAAATAGTCCGTCGGTATATGATTCATTTATACTGACGATTTATAAAATCCGTCTGAAAAACACATTTATACCAACGAAGATTGTCGTGAGTATATGGAATTTTTTTTGTAGTGATCATCACAAACTTCTTAACTTTTTTTGGCAAAGAATGTGACATGCTAGTAGACACTTAATTTTCTCATGAAGCCAATATGAGAATATCTTAATTTTTGAAAAGTTTATTCTCTTAATTTGGGCATACAGGTTTTGTAGAATGCATTCAATCATGATACTTCATGTTCACTCCAAATTACCCAAACGAAATAACCCCATTTGAGCAGGCAATTGTATAAGATAACATGCGAGTGAGAATTTTCAATAAGTGAGTCACTTTGACAAACATACACCCAAATCAACCAATTGAATTTTCTCAATATTTCTAGTTTGCATATAATTGGGTGTATGCATTTTGACCACTCGTTAATTGCGAGATATATGTTTGACCAACATGTATCACTCCTTGCGGGACAGCAATCAACACATATCTCTATGGATTAATTATAATAAATATCACCACTTCTTGTGAGATACTTAACCAAGATGTCTCTCTTAATTTCGATCAACAAATAATTCAAAACTAAATGTCTTCAAATTATTCATAAATAAATAATTATTATTCAATAATTTATTATCACATATCATCCATCAAAATACAAATTTCATAAACTAATGATGATACAATTTTTATACAATCATGGAAAAAATCAATTCAAAAAAATAATTATTCAATAAGATTTAAACGCAATTTACCTTTTAAAATATGCATTGCATTTAAATTGATAACCCAAAATTAGCAAAAATAAAGTTTACTAAATTTACTCAATTATGCACATAAATTTAGTTTGAGAGTACGTAAATATTAAATACCATATAAGAAGAGTACATGCCGCTAATTAACTCTTAGCATGGCAAAATAATTTATTAATAAAATTTCAAATTTTATGTGCATAAAATATAATAATTATGCATAATTATTATATAATAAATATTCTATGCCATTTAAAAATAAAGACATTCAACGTAAAATTATGGAAATAACATGAAAATAACATAACAAAGCGTCGTTGAAAATAGGCACCGTATTGATGGATGTACTATTTTTGTTTTGGAACTGGTATGTACTGGTACGATATGTTTTGGTGTACTATTTTGAGTTTACCGATATTTTCCATATATATATATATATATATATATATAGTCTTTTTTTAGGTCCCTAATAAAATATATTATATACACATGCAACTATACCTCCATTACATATATATATATATATCTATACTATCATATATTTTTTACTATACAAATCCTCCATATGCCGACACGTGACACTTCTTTTTTTCCAATGAGAGAAAGAAAAGAAGAAAGAAAAAAGAAAGAGACAATTTAAAAAGTGTAAATGTGTTAGTCTCCCCTAGGGTTTTTCTTGGTGAGAGCTTTTATCTTGTCTTTGTACAAGTTTTAGGGTTTATCCTTTTTTCTGTCGGATTATGTAGTTGATTTGTGATTATCAGAGGCCCATAGATTTAGAATGACAGAAACACTAGAGGAACTATGGGGGAGATTGACTTTGACGGAGGATGAACAATGCGAGGTAGGAGTTGAGAAGGATTGGATTTCTCCAACATTGGAGATTGGGAGGAACTGTTTGATTGGGAAAGTCCTGACAAAAAAAAGGGATTAACCTAGAGGAATGAAAAATGTGTTCATCAAAATCTGCAAGGATGCTCATGGCCTTCGAGTAAGAGAAGTAGGCGAAAAAATCTATCTTTTCTAGTTTAGTGATTCAACTATAAAGGACTGAATTCTCTTGAACCAACCATGGACGTTCAATAAAGCTTTAGTGATCTTTAAGGATTTTGATCGCTTAACACCTCCAACCTGCATGAACATGCAATAGTGCCCTTTTTGGATTCAAATTCATGGGCTGCCCTTAGGTATGATGAATGAGAAAGTGGGAGTTGTTATTGGTGAATCAATTAGCAATGTGGAGGAGGTGGATGTGCATGACCAATACAAAGCCTGGGGTAGGTGTTTAAGAGTTAGAGTGCACATAAACATTACCAAACCACTAAGAATGGGTAGCAGAGTTACAATTGATGATGGGATCAAAAGGATTGCTCTCTTTCGCTATGAGAGACTACTAGATTTCTGCTTCGTATGTGGCCATTTGGATCATCTGGAAGGTTACTGCTTGACAACCTTGAAATGAAGAAGGAATGAAGCAAAATAATCCGGGGCTATGGCAAATGGCTGCGTCCAGATCTAGATAAAAACTGGTCAGTGGGGATTGAAGATTTGAACCAGGGCCAATCTGGGAAACAACAAAGCTCAAGGGAAGGAACCTCTGCGACCTCTGAAGACAAAACCAAAGAGAGTACTGGAGGCAATGACATTCGATCCGAGGATAGTGGAGAAGGTGAGGAGCAAGAATAGGGAAGGTGGAGGAAGGCAAGGGGCAAATCTATCATTGTGCAAGAGGGACAAGTTGATACACCTCCAAGGGAAAACGAGATTATGGGAGTTGATTTCAATTTGGTGAGGGATATCGGGAGGGAATATAGGGTCAATGAAAATCTGGGAAGTAAAGAGAGGGATTACGATCTAATGAATAAGGAAGGGTTTTGTCCAGATTGGGAGGATAAATTTCCATGCATCATGGCACAAGGACAAATGGACCAGGTAGGGTCAGACAAGGACTGGAGTAATTTACCATTAAGCAGGCCCAACATTCCTTTAAATGAGACGACTATTTCGAAACCAAAGCCCATTACATGGAAAAGGACAAGTCCTAGAACAGGTGAGATGTTATTGGATGAGAACTCTACTCTAACTAGGCACAAAAAGCACTGTTGGGTTGTGATCAGCTGATTTGTTCACCATCCAAGCGAAGTAAAAGTCACCAGCAAATAACAGAGGTGTATTCTAGGCATACTACCTTTACGACGGTGACTGATTTGGAGGATTATTCATGTCGATATCAATGATTTGCATGGTGTGGACTTGCAGGGGTTTGGTGGTGACCCGTGCAGTTCATGAACTGACCCGTTTGGTCAGGAGTGCTAAGCCCCTACTATTATTCTTGTCGGAGACAAAATAGAATAACAATGAGATGGAAAGGTTATGGTTGAAAATTGGAATTGATTACTATTTCACGGTGAATTGTGTGGGCAGAAGTAGAGGACTTGCTTCGATGTGGTCATCTAAAATTTCAATCTCGGTGGAATATTTTTCCAGCTCTCATGTTGATGCAATTGTCAAAGGAGGCAGCTTCGAGCATGAATGGCATTTCATCAATTTTTATGGGCAGCCAGAGACACGAAAAAGGGAAGAATCCTGAGAGTTACTTCATCGATTAAAAAACAAGAATACCATACCTTGGTTGTGCGCAGGATATTATAATGAAATTTTGTACTCGAATGAAAAAGGTAGGAGTGTGAGACCTGATTGGCAGATGAACAATTTTCGGGTAGTAGTGGATGAGTGTGGTCTTCTTAAAGTGTCAACATCTGGGCCTGTTTTTACCTGGATAAGGAGTGGGGTTGCTGGCATAATCCAAGAGAGCCTGGATAGAGGCATAGTAAACAGTGACTAGTGGGAGTGTTTTCCTAATACTATCGAATACAATATTGGGGCGTCAACTTCATATCATACTCCCCTTGTATTCACACTAAATATGAGGGAGCAGTGGATCAGGAATGGACCGAAGAAATACGAGTTAAAATTTGAAAACATGTGGTCGAGGCACGAGGACTGCAAGAGGAGTATTGCACAGGAATGGACCAAGGTGCATAGGGGAGTTGTGACAAACTTTCTGCTGCGATAAAGAGATGCGGGCAAAGGTTGGCTAAATGGAATCGGGAGACATTTGGTCACGTTAGAACACTAATCAAACAAAAACAATTAGAATAGGAACGAGTATATGATGGGAACGATGGTACAAGCAATCAAATCGGGCAATGTCAAACCAGATCGAAACTTAATGAATTATGGCACAGGGAGGAAATGATGTGGCATCAACGCTCAAAGGAATTATGGTTGAATGAGGGTGACAGGAACATGAGCTACTTTTATATGGTTGCATCCAGGCGAAGGCATAATAATGCCATACATAGAATACAAGATCGAAATGGTGTTTGGCAACAAGATACGAGGGTGATTGAGCAGATAATCCTTCGATATCTCACTGACATCTTCTCTACAAGTAAACCAGATAAGAGGACAATGCAAACCATTTTTGAAAGGGTGAGAAGAAAAATTAATGATGAGATACGACAGAGACTTGATAGGCCTTTTGAGATCATTGAAATTACAGATGCCTTGAAGTAGATGCATCCATGTAAGGCACAGGACCAGATGGCATGACAGCTTTTTTTATCAAAAGTACTAGCACATAGTTGGGGCTGACATAATTAAGGTTGTCTTGGATTTTCTCAATCAGGGTGTTCCATAACTCACATCAACCAAACGAACATTGTACTTATACCAAAGATGAAGACGCCAGCTTCTATGAAGGACTATTGACCAATAAGTCTGTGCAATGTAGCTTATAAGATAATATCGAAAGTTCTGGTCAATAGATTGAAGCATGTATTACCTTATTTGATAAGCGCAAATCAAAGTGCTTCCGTACCGGGGCGGATGATCTTTGACAATGCAATGGTGGCCTTTGAGATAGTTCATGCAATGAAGAATAGGAGGTCGGGGAAGATTGGTTAGGTGGCAATCAAACTGGACATGAGCAAGGCCTAAGATAGAGTGGAATGGAGCTACTTGGAAGGAATAATGAGGAAAATGGGGTTCCTAGATAAATGGGTTCATTTGATCATGACGTGTGTACGTACTATAAAATATTATGTGATCATTAATCATTAATGGAGCGCAATGTGGCTTAATTACCCCTACACAGGGTTTACGACAAGGAGACCCACTTTCACCTTATTTGTTCTTATTGTGTGTGGAAGGCCTGCCATGTTTGTTAAATGATGCAAATGAAAGTGGAAATTTGAGAGAAATCTCAGTGGCATGACATGCCATAAGTGTGAACCATTTATTGTTTGCAGATGATAGTATTGTGTTCTCTCGAGCAACATTACAGGAATGCCAGCAACTAAAATAGGTACTGGACATATATGAGAAGGCATCTGGTCAATTGGTGAATGTGGACAAATCAGCAGTTTTCTTCAGTTCAAATATGATGATGGACAATAAATTGGAAATTATGACTTGTCTTGGGGTGCAGAGGATGATCAACATAGAGAGATATCTGGGGCTACCACTTCTGTTTGGAAGATCTCGGAAAGTTGAATTTTCTTCAATTTTTGATCAACTGCGAGCTACATTGGAAGGGTAGAGAAGAAAGTTCCTTTTGCAAGCAGGTCGGGATGTTTTAATTCAGTCGGTGGCAAAGGCTATCTTGCAATATGTCATGTTTTGCTTTCGAGTCCCGAAGATATTCTTACATGAACTCAATATGTTGATTGCCGGTTTCTAGTGGGGAGATAATTGTGACATGAAACGAATTCACTGGGTGTAATGGGAAACTATGTGTAGTTCGAAGCTGGATAGGGGCTTGGGGTTTCAAGATTTTGAGGCTTTCAATTTAGCATTACTTGCCAAGCAATGCTGGAGACTAGCACATAATGAAAACTCTCTTTGTCACAAAGTTTTGAAAGCACGTTACTTTCCCAACACAAGCCTGTTGGAAGCTAAACTTGGGACTAATTCTTCATTTCTATGGAAGGGCTTGTTGGAAGGAAAGGAAATTTTAATTCGAGGATCAAGGTGGAGGGTAGGGGATGGACAATGTATAGATGTGTGGAGGGACAAATGGATCAATAAGAACACCAGCTATAAAGTAAGTAAACTTCAGAAGCAGTACTATACTCCGATCAGGGTGGCCATGCTAATCGAGTCAGAACTGAGGGCTTGGAAGGAAGAGACAATTAAGGAGCTTTTTACAGCCGAAGATGCGGACATCGTTCTAAGCACGTCTTTGAGTCGTACGAATATAGAAGACAAACTTATTTGGATAGATTGACTAACGAGACAATTCATTGTTAGATCCGCGTATTTTTTGGCAAAAATAGTGTTGGGAAATATGGTGCATCATCGAGACTAGAGGCCTGAGAAATGGAAGCTAATCTGGCTAGCCAAGGTGAGCCCAAAAATAACAGTCTTCATGTGGAGATAGGTTAAGGGCATACTGGCAACAGCTAAGGCACTAAGTAGGAAAAGGCTACAGGTTGAAAACTGTTGCTGTGTATCATGCGAGACATGAACATGTTTTCTTTGGATGCTCTTTTAGTCAGAGGGTATGGAGGATAGCATGTTCCAGCGTCTTGGCATTTATAGATACACAGGGATCGGATATTGGTTTCTTGACATAATTCTTGTGACATACTAACAACACAGGGTGCTTGGATAGGTGCATGAACATTCTGTGGTTTTTATGGAAAAATCGGAATAAGTGTTTTCATGATGGTATTTGTTCTCTGCCTTTAGCTATAGTGAAGGCTGTTAGAATGCTTGAGGACACAAAGCAAGGATAAGGAGATCAAGTGAACCATTTACAGGGAGGCAGAGTCCAATGATAGATAGCATGGGAAGGTCCACCTGGGGGCTTCATTAAAGTTAATGTTGATGCTTCTTTCAATGGTCGAGGTGGGGTTGCTGGCATTGGAGTTGTCATGAGAAATGCTAGTGGGATGGTACTAGCTTCTGCTACATCAAGAGTGGGTTCAGTTTCATCACCTTTTCTGTGAAAGTGATTGCTGTTAGAATAGGTTTAGTTCTCACTGTAGAAAGGGTTTCAATAACCTTATTATAGAGACAGATTCAACTATGGTTGTTAAGGAGATTGTTCGAGGTAGTGAAATTTTATGGGATTGGGGTAGCATAATCTTTGTAGGGAGATTGCTTTAGAATGTAATAAGGTTAGTTTTAACCATGTGAGCAGAACTTATAATAAATTAGCCCATGAGTTATTTAAGTTAGATTGTCAGATTGGTTCCCATAACCTATGATAACTTTTGTAACCCAGATTCTGCTTTTCAAATGAATTTATATTCACTATAAAAAAAAATAAAAAAAAAATAAAGAGGAATAAAGGAAGGAAAGAGGAAAGAGAAAAAAAAAGATGATACAAATTTGTGTGTTCGTGTTATTTTTGTGTGTGTTTAAAGTATTACAAATTTATATAAATTTTTACACGTTAATAATTAGTTTTAAGTATATTTTGACACGTTCGTGTATTCGTGTAGTGTTCATGTTATTTTTCGTGATGTGTTTTAATTACTTTTCTTATACTGTGTTCGTGTCATGTCTCAATTCATTTCATATTTTGCATAGTTTGCCATTGTGATTCAATTTTAAAAAAAGTTTGTGTGTTCGTGTCGTGTCATGTCATGTCTCAATTCATGACATATTTTTCACAATTTATTATAGTGATTCAATTTAGAGAAAAATTTATGTGTTTGTGACGTTGATGAGATCTAAGATGGACCAAGTCATAAAGATCCATTGCAAGTTTGAGATGGGTCAAGATCTAAGAAGATCAAGGAAACAATGCAAGAATTGGTGGAATCCACTTGGACCAAGTTTGCAAATTGTTCAAGCAAGACTTCAACATTCAATATGGGCTTGAAAGAAGAAGAACCAGCTTTAATCCATGTGATACAAGCTGAAGAAGGGGCAGCAAAGCCTAGTGGTTTAGTGTGGGCCTATGTTATTTCATTAATTGATGTGCCTTGTGGGGCTTATGTTATTTATTAGGTGGACTTCTTTTAATTAGTTGTTTGGGCTTGATGTCAACCCTAGTCTTTAATTATTTAGTCTCCTAGTCGACCTAGGATTAGATTTAGGATTATAAATACAACATTGTAGCCATCTATGGCAATTAGAATTTAGATCATTATTTTGTTAATGAAGTTTATTCTTCTTGGAGAGCTTTTATCTACTTGCTCTTGACTAAACTAAAGAACTTATCAAAGGCAATTCCTTTATGATGTTCACACTAAATCTAGGTTCTTGAAACATTTCAACGGGTCTAGATCTTTTGACTTGACTATTGGCTTTCGTGGGCAAGTTTTTCAATTTGATTGTGGGTTCAGGGTTTCAGTCCCTAAGGGTTCACATCATTTGGTATCAGAGCTTAGGTTCCAAATCAGGTCTAATTTATCTTTTTATCCTCTTTACCATATTGCATTGGGGTTTTTGGTTTATCTTTTTACTTCTTGCATCGGTTTTTGGGTTTATCCCTTTTGTCGCAACCTAAAAAAATAACAAGCCTCATCGCAAGACTTTATTATTCGTTAAGTGTGACATTAAAAAAACCGAGAAAAAAGTCGATTTAATTCCTCTAGAAAAATGAAGGTTTTGAAAATGACCTTGAAAAAGACATTGAGTCGCCACCAATCTTTTTTAGCTAGGTGTGACCGGCCACCTATTAAAACCGGTTTTATAAAATATTTTAAAATTAATTAAAACATTTTTAAAACCAATTTCAAGTCTGCGTTTTAAACCAGAGAAATCAAAGAAACGGGTTTGAGACTCGGTTACGTGTGGGGAAGGATTAGCACCCCGACAACGCTCGTATAAAACGGTACCTCATTAATCGGGTGTTATCTCAAGTCTCGGTAAAAAGTTGGTTTTAAATTTAGTATTTCAAGTTAATTCCCAATTTAAAGAAAAATAATTCCATTTTTAATTAAAAATGATCCGGAATTCATAAATTCAAAATTTTCCTATATTCCCTAACAAACGTGGCAAAATATAAAATTATTAGTTTAGAAAACTTTCCGAATCATTCTCATTTTAAAGAAAATATTCCGTTACTAATGATAATTGATGATATCCTCCCAGCAAACCCGGCAGAGAACTCATGAATTATTTTAACTCGAGAATATCTTTATTTTATTGAAAATCATTACTTTTTGAAAACATTTAAAAAAATATTAATATGAATATGCATGACATTAATAAAATGACATAGCAAAATCTAAACAATATAATGCAACCTAAATGATATGATATTATTTAAATGTCTTAGCATATTCTAAATGAAATGAAATATCCTAAGTTATATGATATATTCTAAATGAAATGAAATGACCTAGGTAACATAATATATTATATATGAAATGAAATGTCCTAAGTCATATGATATATTTTATATGAAATGAAATAATTTAAATGACATGGTAAATATGAATGATATAACATATAATTTAAATGACATGGAAGATAAAATAATGCTATCATATAATATGCATGAAAATAATAATGCATGAACATAGTATATGCTAAA
Organism: Fremontodendron californicum; assembly: GCA_030761205.1. Taxonomy (NCBI): domain Eukaryota; kingdom Viridiplantae; phylum Streptophyta; class Magnoliopsida; order Malvales; family Malvaceae; genus Fremontodendron; species Fremontodendron californicum. The sequence goes on along the minus strand of JAULJL010000018.1, from coordinate 17,556,631 downwards.
TAATATGACAAAAAGAAACTAAATAAAAAACATAGGATATCATGAAATATTCAAAACCATAAAATAAACAATATAACATAAAAAAATGTAAATCAAAATAATAACAATACATAGGGATTATCATAGCAAAAATCACATATTATATAAAATGCATGAATATGGAAAATGCAATGCATGAAAATGTATTTTTTTTCCTTTAATTAAGGAAATCCGTATATCTAAAAAGATATCTAGTTACCTTAGGAAAATATGTCAAATTAAATATTCTAAAACCAAAATACTTTGTGATTGTTTGAAAACAATTTTGAAAAGCTAAGATTAAAAATAAAATAAAAAAAAACTTAGCTAAACCCTTTTTTAAATGTCTCTAATTTCCTAAGTTTAAAATCCCGGACTTGACCACCCTTAACTCGAGACTTAAAAAATCATTTTTAGAGTTTAAAAAGGCTTAGAAACTACCCTAAGTCAGTAGCTAAACTTCCTAATCAGCCCCCTCTAAGTAACTTAACCAAAACAGAAAAATGATTTTCCTTTAAATTCAATTCTGACTTCACTGTCCAGTTTTAAGCCACGATTTTTTATCCTATTTTTAAAAATCCAAAAAAATCTAAAGACAATACTGGAGACTTAGGACATGTAAAACTACAAGGGAAAAAATCAGCTTAATTTTTTGATTAACGGTGACTACCGAGAAAAATCGGGAAAGTACGAGTACTGGGTGAAAAAACTGTTTTGCCAAAACACATTTTTGCCTTTGATAAAATCATTTAAAAATCAAAGTAAAAATATTTAAGACTCACAAAATGACTCACAAATAGTAGCTAGGACTTTTGAAAAGTTAGACAAAATTTGGCTAAAAAGTAAAAAAAATCACAAAGGTAGAATAATCAATTTGACAACTCTTTAAATTTTCACAAGTATGCTCAAGAGAGCTTGACTTTGAACCATTAATTGGCCTAAGTCATAAGTCAAGTGGCACGGACATGAAATGCATGAAAAATACAGCAAATATGATGCATGAAATGCATGAGTTTAAACCTAAATGTCATGAAAAATGCATGGCATCAATAAAATTACCTGGACCTAAATAAACTTGCATGGCATTTAATGCAACCTAGGTCTAAAATGCATGGACATGCATGGCAAAACAAACCAAACCTAACATCTAAAATATGCATGGAAATAACACAAACACAAGGCATGCTTAAACCAAATACTCAATCAAATGTCATGCAAATGCCAACCTATCAACTAACATTACAAAAATACACAAACAAAGCAAAATACATGAAGTGGCCGAATGGCCTCAAGTCTAAAGTAAGCATGGCATTTTCACAAACACTTGATATACTTAAGCTAAATACTCAATCAAATGCATGCAAATGCAAACCTATCAACTAACATAGCAAAAATGCACTCACAAAGCTAAATCAATGGGGTGGCCGAATGGCCTCAAGCTCCAAGCAAGCATGGTATTTTCACAAACACTTGATATACTAACATACTTAACTAAAATATAACACTCAAATCATGCAAATATAAAGTAGAGGGTTTATACTTAACTAAAATATAACACTCAAACCCTAACATACTTAACTAAAATATAACACTCAAATCATGCAAATATACTTAACTAACAAACATTTTCACAAACACATGGATTACAAAATATAAAACATAAACAAATTTAAACATTTTGAAAACAGAAAATTAAAAATGCAAGAACATGATAATAAACTCATAAATGGCAATAAACAAGCAACCAAATTAAAACAAGCTTCAAGTATATGTAGTAGAAGAAGATTTAAAGCATCAAGACTAAAAAAAATAACAAAAATAACATGACAAACCAAAGCAAAACAGCAAGAACAAAAAACATGGGCCATTCGGCCAAGACCAAGGAATCAAGGAAAAAAATTGTAAGAACTTTTTTAAGAAGAGATGAAGAAAGAACTTAAAAGGAACATTAAAAAACACTTATTTAAAAAGAAAAATCAAAAGAAAACTCACCAAAATAATGATCAAAACAGCAAAAACAAGAATGGAAAATCAAAGAAAGTGAAAGAGTTGGTGCTAAAAGCAACCTTTAGAAGCTATCTTCCAAGTTTTTTCCCTTCAAACTTTCTTTTCTTTTCTAAAGTTTTGTTTTTGCTTTGCAACCAAGGAGAGAAAACTCAGCCAAACAAGAGAGAAATATGAAAAAATAAGAGTCCTCAAAATGAAAAATTCTGGATCCTCATGTAATGGCCGAAATTTCCTCTCTCCTAGACTAGGATGTTGTCATTTTTCCTCCAACCAATTTCCATCCAAGGGCTAATGATCATAGAGGTTTAAAACATGAAATTATCACCCTTATATTAGGCCATCATCTGTCCATAATTACAGCTTTTCAAGAATTATGTTGACACTCTCTCTCTTCATGCATTGGCCCATGTGGCTTATTTTTAAAAGCTTGATCAAAAAATCACTAACTCTTCATTTTTGGCCTTTTGATTGAAAAATCAGAAACTCCTTCCCCTCCTTGGGCCTTGGCCGGCTAGCACTCTCTCTTCCAGCCCAAGGTTTTTTTTTTTTTAAAGGCAAGAAAAGCCCTTTTCGGTTGCTTGGATAAAATGACATTTTTGCCCCCCGAATGCAAATAAATGGAAAACGGACTCCAAATTCAAATTTTATTTTTCCAATACTTTCAAAATAAATAAAAAAAATGAATTCTGAAAGTTTTCAAAATTTTTTGAGTCCGTTTGCTATTTATTTGGATTTTTTCTTCCAAAATTGCCCTTTTATGCCCCCACATTTTACCATTTTTTAAACGAGCTCCAAATCAAGATTTTTCATCACCAATCTCTTCCAAATAATTTAAAAGTATGATCTGGAAGTTTTTATAATTTTTGGAACTCATTTGGTATTTTTTCGAGATTAATCTGCTTGAATTACTACATAAAGGGCTCGGGATTTGGCCATTTTGCAAACGAAATCCAAATCAAGATTTTATTTTGCCAATCTCTTCCAAATAATTTAAAAATGAGATTTGCAAATTTTCAGAATTTTTGGAGTCCATTTTCTATTTTTTCGGGATTTATCTTCTTGGATTACTACATAGGAGACCCGAGATTTGGCCATTTTGCAAACGAACTCCGAATCAAGATTTTCTTTATCCAATATATTTCAAATAATTTAAAAATTAGATTTTCAAATTTTCAGAAGATTTGGAGTTCATTTGCTATTTTTTCGGGATTTATCTTCTTGAATTACTACATAAGAGACCCGGGATTTCGCCATTTTGCAAACGAACTCCGAATTAAGATTTTCTTTCGCCAATCTCTTCCAAATGATTTAAGAATGAGATTTACAATTTTTCAGAATTTTTGGAGTTCATTTGATATTTTTCCCAAATTTTCCAATTTTGCCCTTTTACCTCCGAAACCCGGTTTTGCTCAAAACAAGTCAGATTTTCAGGTTTTCTTCAAATTGAGCCTTGGGCTATCCTTTTTAATCACTCCTCATCCATTAAGGGCTTTACTCCAACCGAATCAGGCCATTTCTTGCAATTCTTCCCAATTTCAACGAAATCCACCAAAAACCCTAATTCTCGGTTTTCTTCCGGATTGACTTTCTTTCAGTTTTTTCTTTCAAGTGGCGTCTCCATTACCCGTAGTCAGTGCTTATCTTTCATTTGGAACCTTTAATTTCAACCAATTCGATCGTTTATGAAACACCCTGTCCGGATAATCTACCTAAAATCCGGTAGAGTTTCCTTTCTATCTCAACTATAACCCTCCTGCAAATAACACTCAATTCATATCTTCAACCAGCAGTATTTCTCAATACTATTATCACATATATCCATCATATTCACAAATTATCCATGATCAATTTATGCTCAAGTCAAAACATATTGATCTATTGTCTCATATCTTCAAATTTATATAATATATTTAGAAGTAAACCTATCTCAGCAAAGTTTACTAGATAAAAACATCAAGAGATCAAATCTTCTAGAAATTTAGATATGATGCCCACCACGTCAATATACTCTTGAAGCAGAGAGTAGAGGGAGGTAGCAATCCCGACACCTAACTGTGTCCTGAAAATGAGAAATAAGAAGAGGTGAGATATATGAATATCTCAATGAGTAGACAACATTTAAAGCATGTGAAAACTATAATGGTAACCGGTAAAGCATAATTGATATTTTCAAAATAAATAATAGTAAAACCATAATGAGTAATTTAAATATGTAGCGAAGTTTTCAAATGTATAACAATACTATAATATTAAATCAATGTATAAAATCTGTAAAGTAAATCAAATTACGTATAGTTGGGCTCCAACTTACTGTCATGCATAAGAATACATCCATGAAATAACCAGGCAATATCCATGTAGGCATACTAGTAGGCGGCCCCAAAGGCCAATACCACCATAAGACGCCCCAAAGGCATATGTGTCGCTATGATGTGCCCCCAAAAGGTAAATATAACGGGATAGGGACTCTGGAGGTGGCTCCCACCACAAAGGCGTAGCACGCAGCTCCCATACCCCAATCTAATATCACGGAATTAGGACTCTGTAGGTTGCTCCCGCCACAAAGGCATAGTACGCAGCTCCCGTATTTCGATCAAGGGTATAATCTCATACATTAAGTCAGGTGGAGCCAAAACCATGTACATCAAATTCTATGTATAATCATATTTCATAAATCAACCAACTTACTCGATATAATATTTCTTGAAATAAATGTACATTAATAACAAATCAATTCATATGATTATATATCGTATATACCTTTAATACGTAAAATAAATATTATGCTAAAAAAATATATATAATTACAATTAAAGAAATTTCAAATAACTATAGTTGTCTTCTACTCATAATCCTTGAGATGATCTCACTGTACACCAAAATCTGAAACTTCGGGATCCACAGGTGACGACGGATTTATGTGGCCTAGAGATTAACAATAATTAGTATCTATACATGCTCAAAGCATTACACAATTATGAATGTAACTTAAGTCCCATTAATCTACCCCATAGTCAATACTAATTTCTCATACTCAAAACAACCTATCCTTAATTTTTAATATCATTTCCATAATCATTTTCTCGATAATTCAACTCCATATTATGTCCTTATCAAATTCCTTTCTAATACTCCATGCCTTAGAGATTTTCATAATCCATAACCATCCTTTAGTACTATATTTCTCTTAAGCAATAAATTCCTTACTATCAAGTTAGATTAGAAAATCATAACTTGAGTTTCGTAAGGAATTTTGAAGTGATTCCAATTGGTTTATCTCAATCAATAAGTCTAATTTATGAAGAAAATAACTAAATTAGACAATTAGAACAAAATCTTGATGAAATTTGATAAATCCCGAAACTATGCCGAAACAGGGGTCAACACAGAACAGCCAACTTCACCGAATTTTATCTTTTTAACCGCTTATCGGTTTTGGATGATTCAAAAACAAAAATTCTTGTATTGAAGTATAGTTTCTAGAAAAAATATCAAAAAAATACAAACCCAGCTTTTCCAAACCCAAAAAATCCGAACAGCAAGCATGCTCAACTTCCCTTGTTTTGCTTTTTCTTCCCATTTTCTTCTTCATGCTTTCAAATCCTTTTAATTCTTACCAAAGGTGAGTAAAACTCATACTTAATAGATGGATTTCAGACCTTAACATGTTTATAGAGCTAAAATCTTAGCATATTCATGTAGAATATCTAAAAAAAAGGAAGAATTAATCAAGAAACTAACCTTGGATGTGATTATTGAAGAAATTTTGGTGTAAGATGTTTGAAGAGAATTTTGGGAGAATAAGGAGAAGGAAGGCCGGCTGCCACTTGAAGAATAGAATGAAAAATTCTAGAGTTTTCAAGAGATAAAATGAACTTAAGAGATATTTTTTTAATTTTTGGTATAATTGCATATTGGTCCCTCAACTTTTCATAAATAACCATTAAGCCCTTAAACTTTTTAATTTGTTCAATTTGATCCTTTCTTCTTTTATTTCCTTCAGTTATAACTTCTTACCAATTTCCATGTTTTTCCTTAAAATTCTCGGGATTTAACTTTACATGATTATACGTAACCTCGGTTGTTACAACTTACCCCCCTTAGAAAAATTTCGTCCTCGAAATTTACTTACCAACTTGATTGAACAGGTGAGGATATTGAGTCCGCATATCTTCCTCCCTTTCCCATGTAGCTTCTTCATATGAATGATTCCTCCAAAGAACTTTCACTAATGGAATAGTCTTAGTCCTTAGAACTTGGTCTTTTCTATCCAAAATCTCAACCAGCTGCTCTTCATAAGTTAAATTTTCCTCAATTTCCATAGGCAAGTCCTTCAATATATGTGAAGAATCAAAAATGTACTTTCGGAGCATAGAAACATGGAACACATTATGAATTCGTGACAATTCTTCTGGTAAGGCTAATCTATAAGCAACTGAGCCAATATGTTCAATGATCTCATACGGCCCTATATATCGAGAACTTTCCTCGTCTTCCAAACCTGATTACTCCCTTCCAAGGAGTCACTTTCAAAAACACCATATCACCAACTTCAAACTCTAAATCCTTTCTCCGATTATCTGCATAGCTCTTTTGTCGATCTTGAGCTATTTTTATCTTTTCCCGAATTACCTTAACATTGTCTGCAGTCATCATACCAATTTCTTGACCTAGTAATTTCCTTTCATCTGTATCATCCCAACACACCGGAGTTCTGCACTTCCTTCCATACAAAGCTTCAAACGGACCCATGTCGATGCTGGACTGATAACTATTGTTATATGCAAACTCTGCTAGAGGCAAGTGTTCATCCTAGTTTCCTTTGAATTCCATAATACAATATCTTAGCATATCTTCCAGAATTTGAATTGTCCGTTCAGATTGTCCATCCGTCTGGGGATGAAAAACAGTACTGAACTTGAGTTTAGTGCCCATAGCATTCTGCAAACTTGGCCAAAAGCGAGATGTGAATCGGGGGTCTCGATCAGATGCAATCGATACTGGGCACCATGTAACCTAACAATTTCGTTCACATAAAGTTTAGCCAGTCTTTCCATGGAAAAAGTCTCCTTGAGTTGCAAAAAGTGAGCTGATTTTGTTAAACGATCAACAATCACCCAAATGTTGTCATAACCAAACTACGTTCTTGGCAATCTTGAAACGAAATCCAAAGCAATATCTTCCCACTTCCATTGAGGAATAGGCAGGGGGTTCAATTTACCTGAAGGTTTTTGATGCTCGGCTTTAATTTTTTGGCATACCAAGCATCTAGAAACAAACTCAGCTATGTCCCATCTCATACCTTGCCACCAATAATGTTCTCTTAAGGTTCGATACATCTTTACACTAGCGGGATGTAACGCGTATGGTGCATTATGAGCTTCCTCCAAAATCATCTTCCGTAGTTCTTCATCCTGAGGCACACAAAGCCTATTTTTCATTATCAGTACATCATCATCCTTTATTTGAAAGTCAGTCCTCACGCCATCCCTTACTTCTTGCTTTAACTTTACCAGCATAGGGTCATTATTTTGTGCTTCACGTATCCAATCAATATGAATCGATTTAACCTTCAAGTGGGCTATTAGGAGATCATTCTCATCAATCATCAATTCTAAAGGTAAAGACTTCAACTCATTTTGTAAGGGTTTCTGAATCGCTCGGATATGAGCAAGAGAACTAGAAGACTTTCTACTAAGAGCATCGGCCACTACATTGGCCTTTCCTGGATAGTAGTCAATTACACAATCATAATCTTTTTTATCAATTCCAACCATCTCCTTTGCCTCAAATTTAGTTCCTTCTGATCCATCAGATATTTCAGACTCTTATGATCAGTGTAGATTGTACATTTTTCTCCAAATAAATAATGCCTCCAAATTTTCAGTGCAAACACCACTGCCACCAACTCTAAATCGTGAGTGGGATAGTTCAGTTCATGCTGTTTTAGTTGCCGAGAAGTATAAGCTATTACCTTCCCATGTTGCATCAAAACACAACCCAAACCTCGCCTCGAGGCATCACTGTATACCATAAAGCTTCTAGTCCCTGATGGTAGTGTAAGAACTGGTGCTGTGGTCAATCTACGCTTTAGCTCTTGGAAAACTTGCTCACATTCATCAGTCCACTCAAACTTAGCATGCTTCCTTGTTAGTTTTGACAAAGGAGAGGCAATCATGGAAAATCCTTCCATGAATCTTCGATTGTACCTGCCAATCCGAGAAAGCTTCTAACTTCTGTGACATTCGTGGGTCTTTCCCAAGCAACTACAGCTTCTATCTTTTGTTGATCCACAAAAATCCTTTCCTTAGATACAACGTGACCAAGGAATGCTACTTTATCCAGCCAGAATTCACACTTGGAAAATTTAGCATAAAGTTGCTTTTCACGCATAGTCTGCAGCAGCGTTCTCAAATGGTTTACGTGATCATCCTTATTCCTGGAATAAACTAGGATGTCATCGATGAACATAATAACAAACTTATCTAAGTAGTGTCGAAACACCCTATTCATCAAATCCATAAAGACTGCAGGTGCATTAGTTAGCCCAAAAGGCATAACTAAAAATTCATAATGACCATATCAAGTTCTAAAAGCAGTCTTTGGAATATCAGATTCTTTGATCTTCAATTGATGATAACCCGACCTTAGATCTATTTTGGAGAATACACTTGCACCTTGCAACTAATCAAACAAATCATCAATCATTGGAAAAGGATACTTATTCTTAATGGTGACCTTGTTCAGTTGTCGATAGTCGATACACAATTGTAAAGATCCATCCTTTTTCTTTACAAATAAAACCGGTGCTCCCCAGGTGAAGTACTAGGCCGAATGAAACCTCTGTCAACTAGGTCTTGCAACTGCACTTTCAATTCCTTTAGCTCCAAAGGTGCCACTCTATAGGGTGCCTGAGAAATAGGAGCACTGCCAAGGATTAAGTCGATAGTAAACTCCAATTCCCTATCAGGAGGTAAACCAACCAATTCTTCAGGGATAATCTTAGGAAACTCTTTGACCACAGGTATAGTTTCCAACTCTGCCTTATGTATGTCCTTGTTAATCACATAAGCAAGGTAAGCAGAATACCCTTTCTGCAAGTATCTATTGGCTGCCATCTTAGAGATAAGACAAGAAGGTAAAACTTTCCTTTCTTCTTGAAAGGTAAACTCCAAGTCTCCCGACTTCTTAAAAGTCGTAGTTTTGGAAAAACAATCTATCACTGCATTGTGTTTAGACAACCAATCCATTCCCAAAATCACATCAAAATCATACATTCCTAATGGAAACAAATTAACTGGTAATTCATGCTCCCGAACCATAACGGTACAATCCGGATAAACCACATCAATTTTCAAAGTTTCTCCCACTGGGGTACTAACGACTATAGGGATGTCTAACCTCCTAGACTCTCTACCTAAATGCATGACATATGAATTAGCAACAAAAGAATGAGTTGCACCAGGATCTATTAAGATCCTAGCATTTGCCGTAAAAATTGGGAGAGTACCTGTAACCACTTCAGGAGTAGCTTGAGCCTGTTGTTGGGTCATAGCATAAATTCTGGCTGCAGTTTGAGGTCTACCAGGCTGTCCACTCTGTCGAGGGCTAGTAGATGAACCAACTTGAGATTGTGCCCTAATTCTATATCTAACTGTTGTCGGCTGAGGTGCAGCAGTAGGTTGGGTCCTTTCCCTTTGACCCACTGATAACTAACTAGTAACTCCCTTGTTCTCCAGCTTGGGACAATCCCATTTCATGTGTCCCGATTTTTTGTAGTAAAAACACACACCCTGTAGTCTCCAACATTCACCAGGATGATTCCTCCCACAATGGGGACACTGAGGATAAGTCAATGTACGAGGTCTTCTTGACCTCCCTGGTATCGATCTAGTCTGCTGTTGAGGTCCGATGATAAATCTGCTAGAAGAACCACTAATAGGTTAATAGTCTAATCCCTCCTGAAATCTCGAGGGTTTGTAACCACTGACACTGCTCTCTACATAACTTTTCTTAGGCCTCACATCCTCACTCGAGGACTGCCCTTTTCTTTTTCTGAACTTCTCTTCTCTATCTTTCATTTCTTTCAAATTCTGTTCAGCTTTGATTGCCATGTTGACCCATTTATTAAAGTCATCTGTATCCAGGGTCATCAACCTATCTCGAATACTGACATGTAGCCCATCTCGGAATTTCTTGCATCTGTCAGCATCGTTGGCTACTACTGATGGAGCAAATTCTGATAGTTAGCTGAATTTTTGCTCATACTTTGCTACTGACATACTACCCTATTTTAAATTCATAAACTCAGTCCATTTCTTTTCCTACAAGGCCCGAGAATAGTATTTTTCTTCAAACTCTCTTCGAAAATCTGCCCAGGTTAAGGCAGGATGTCCAACATACCTTTGCACTGTAGTTTTCCACCATGTGTGTGCATGATCCTCCAAAAATTGCACCACACATGGTAACCTCATAGGCTCGGGAATCTGAAGAGTAATGGAAGTAGTCTCAATTTTTTGTAGACATGACCAGGCTAAATCTGATTCCAAAGATCCCGTGAAAATCTTGCAACACATATTCTTCAGATCTTTACAGTAATCAACTATCCCCTTTTCAGCAGGGGTAGTCCGGGAATTACTCTTGCCAAGGCCGCAACTGCCTCAGCTAAATTAAGATCAGCTGCTAGGGATGCTGCTGAGGGTGCAGCAACAGAAAATGAACCAGCAGCTGAAGCTTGTTCTCCAATTTGCTCATAAATATTCTCATTTCTATTCCTATCCCTATTCTGGGGTAGGGGATTGATTCTAGGCCTTCTTCTTCGATGTGGTGGCATCGTGTCTGATTTCCTGCACAAGTGACAATATTTTAATACTTCAACAAACAGTTTCTAAGTCTACAGGACCTATAACCTTGCTCTGATACCAAATTGAAACATCCTGTCCGGATAATCTACCTAAAATCCGACAGAGTTTCCTTTCTATCTCAACTATAACCCTCCTGCAAATAACACTCAATTCATATCCTCAACTACCAGTATTTCTAAATACTATTATCACATATATCCATCATATTCAAAAATTATCTATGATTAATTTATGCTCAAGTCAAAACATATTGATATATTGTCTCATATCTTCAAATTTATATAATATATCCAGAAGTAAACCTATCTCAGCAAAGTTTACTAGATAAAAAACATCAAGAGATCAAATCTTCTAGAAATTTAGATATGATGCCCACCACGTCAATATACTCTTGAGGCGGAGAGTAGAGGGAGGCAGCAATCTCGACACCTAATTGTGTCCTGAAAATGAGAAATAAGAAGAGGTGAGATATATGAATATCTCAATGAGTAGACAACATTTAAAGCGTGTGAAACTATAATGGTAACTTGTAAAGCATAATTGACATTTTCAAAATAAATAATAGTAAAACCATAATGCGTAATTCAAATATGTCGCGAAGTTTTCAAATGTATAACAATATTATAATATTAAATCAATGTATAAAATCTGTAAAGTAAATCAAATTACGTATAGTTGGGCTCCAACTTACTGTCATGCATAAGAATACATCCATGAAATAACCAGGCAATATCCATGTAGGCATACTAATAGCCGGCCCCAAAGGCCAATACCACCATAGGACGCCCCAAAGGCATATGTGTTGCTATGATGTACCCCAAAAGGCAAATATAACGGGATAGGGACTCTGGAGGTGGCTCCCACCACAAAGACGTAGCACGCAGCTCCCATACCCCAGTCTAATATCACGGAATTAGGACTCTAGAGGTGGCTCTCGCCACAAAGGAGTAGCACGCAGCTCCCGTATTCCGATCAAGGGTATAATCTCATACATTAAGTCAGGTGGAGCCAAAACCATGTACGTCAAATTCTATGTATAATCATATTTCATAAATCAACCAACTTACTCGATATAATATTTCTTGAAATAAATGTACTTTAATAACAAATCAATTCATATGATTATATATCGTATATTCCTTTAATACGTAAAATAAATATTATGCTAAAAAATATATATAATTATAATTAAAGAAATTTCAAATAACTATAGTTGTCGTCTACTCACAATCCTTGAGATGATCTCACTGTACACCTCGATCTGAAACTTCGGGATCCACAGGTGACGTCGGATCTACATGGCCTAGAGATTAACAATAATTAGTATCTATACATGCTCAAAGCATTACACAATTATGAATGCAACTTAAGTCCAATTAATCTACCCCATAGTCAATACTAATTTCTCATACTCAAAACAACATATCCTTAATTTTTAATATCATTTCCATAATCATTTTCTCCATAATTCAACTCCATATTCATGTCCTTATCAAATTCCTTTCTAGTACTCTATGCCTTAGAGATTTTCATAATCCATAATCATCCTTTAGTACTATATTTCTCTTAAGCAATAAATTCCTTACTATCAAGTTAGATTAGAAAATCATAACTTGAGTTTCGTAAGGAATTTTGAAGTGATTCCAATTGGTTTATTTCAATCAATAAGTCTACTTTATGAAGAAAATAACTAACTTAGACAATTAGAACAAAATCTTGATCAAATTTGATAAATCCCGAAACTATGCCGAAACAGTGGTCAACACAAAACAGCCAACTTCACCGAATTTTATATTTTTAACCGCTTAACGGTTTTGGGTGATTCAAAAACCAAAATTCTCGTATTGAAGTATAGTTTCTATAAAAAAATATCAAAAAAATACAAACCCAGCTGTTCCGAACCCAACAAATCCGAACAGCAAGCATGCTCAACTTCCCCTGTTTTGCTTTTTCTTCCCATTTTCTTCTTCATGCTTTCAAATCCTTTTAATTCTTACCAAAGGTGAGTAAAACTCATACTTAATAGATGGATTTCAGACCTTAACATGTTTATAGAGCTAAAATCTTAGCATATTCATGTAGAATATCTAAAGAAAAGGAAGAATTAATCAAGAAACTAACCTTGGATGTGATTATTGAAGAAATTTTGGTGTAAGATGTTTGAAGAGAATTTTGGGAGAATAAGGAGAAGGAAGGCCGGCTGCCACTTGAAGAATAGAATGAAAAATTCTAGAGTTTTCAAGAGATAAAATGAACTTAAGAGATATTTTTTTTAATTTTTGGTGTAATTGCATATTGATCCCTCAACTTTTTATAAATAACCATTAAGCCCCTAAACTTTTTAATTTGTTCAATTTGATCCTTTCTTCTTTTATTTCCTTCACTTATAACTTCTTACCAATTTCCAAGTTTGTCCTTAAAATTCTCGGGATTTAACTTTACATGATTATACGTAACCTCGGTTGTTACAGTTTAAGCATTTATCCATATTTCCCGGATTAGGGTTTCCTTTCTATTGAATCTCCATAACCCAACTTCCAAACTCCATATCTTTCAATGTAAACCTTGGATTATCAAAATTATTTCGCCATTTTTCAATTGAACTTCAAATCCTGATTTTGAAAGTGGGTTCACTTTTTTAGTAGTTGACTTTTCGGGGTTGACTTTTTTCAAGTTTGAGTTTTTTTGAGTTTGACTTTTTATGCTCGCCCTCTTAAACTAAGTCTCGGAGTACCACCTGCAGGATGAAAAAAGTCTTTTTACCTTCTGAAACATCAATTTAGGAAGAAAACATACCTGTTTTAGTGGTCCGGACAAAATTAGGTGTCTACACCTTTTACTTCTTGTATTTGGGTACTTGTTGTTTCTTGTATTTGGGTACTTGGTTTTTTTAGGCATTCTTGCCTTGGGGTTTAGTCTTTAGACATTCTTGTTTTATAACTTTACTTGGGTTTAATCTTTAGGCATTCTTGAATTATCCTTTTTACTTGGGGTTAGTCTTTAGGCATTCTTGATTTATTATTTTTAGTTCTTGCCTTGAGGTTTCAGTTTCTTTTCGTTTCTTGCTGTTGAAATCGGATCATGATTCTTCTTTTTTTTATTCTTGTTGTTGAATTAAGATCAATCTTCATTCTTGATCGAATCTTTATCTTCTTGAAAAAAAAAAAAAGAAAGAAAGGAAAGAACGAAAAGAAATTCGAAAGAAAGAAATTTGGGGTATTTATCTTTATCTTCAAAAGGTTTCTTCTCAAGAAAATAACCCTGTAAAATTTGTGGTTTACCAAGAAACAAAGGAAGATGAATTAGTAGGGTTTTTGGCAAGCTTAGGGTTTTCACCAAAGGTTGCGCTATAGGTTTTATCTAGTTTCTTGAATCTATTACTGGTTGGAATAATACAAGGTTGTTTCTTGATTTAGTTCAACTAGTTCTTAAAGAACTGGGAAGAGAAAATAGGAGAGGTAAAAGGCAAGAGTGAGTGAGAATAATATTTGGAAAAGCCAAAAAAAAGTGAAACACGAGTGGAGTGATACTAATTCTTTGAGCGTAAACACTAAGGGAGTGTGTGAGGTTTTACCACTAACATTCTTGTTGTGCGGTGCATTAAAGATGTCTCAAAAAAGTGACTCAACACCTAAGAAGGAGGCGAATAAATCATTCTTTATGTTGCAAGCTATGTAACAATAGTTTGAACGATTGAATTTTGTGTTGGAAGAGGTGAGAGATAGGATGGATCAAAAAGATGTCGCGATTAGAAATTTGCAAGATGGGCGAGATCGGAGGAGACATGAGCCTAATGTTGAAAATGAGTTTGAGAACAAAGTAGGTGTCTCTTGTTGCCAGACGTGCTCTCAATATGCAAATTAAGGTAGATGATATGGAGCAACGAAGAGAGAATATATTTCATACTAGATGTTTTGTAAATAACAAGGTATGTAGTATGATTATAGATGGGGGAAGTTGCACCAATGTAGCTAGTACCACCCTAGTTGAGAAGTTGAACTTGCCTTTACTAGAGCATCCTAGACCTTATAAGTTGCAATGGTTGAATGAATGTGGGGAGGTTAAGGACAATAAGCAGGTTCTGGTGGCTTTTACCATTTAGAGGTATAGTGATGAGGTGCTTTGTGATGTAGTACCTATGCATGCTAGCCATCTTTTATTGGGGAGGTCGTGGCAGTACGATAGGAGGATGATACATGACGAGTTTAGGAATAGGTATAGCTTTGTAAAGGATCGAAAAACAATCAAGCTTGTTCATTTAACTCCAAAACAAGCCTACGAGGATCAGTTGAAACTGAAAAATGATATTGAACCAAAAAAAAAGAGTGAGGCCAAAACACAAGAAAGAAAAATGAGGGTGTGGTTGAAAACTCAAGAAAAAAGTGAGAGTGAAAAAAAAAAAAAAAAGAGGTGGCTGAGAATAAAGAAAAGAGAGTGGAGCCACGAGAGAGAAAAAAAAAGACAAATATGAGTTTCTATGCAAAGGAGAGTGAGGTTAAGAGGGCTATCTTATCAGATCAGCCTATAATTTTAATTGTTTACAAAGAATCTTATTTTAATCTTGATTAAACTAACCAATCTCTTCCTAGTGTGGTTGTTTCTTTGTTGCAGGAATTCAAGGAATTATTCCCGGAGGAGATGTCGAGTTGGTTGTAGTCCATAAGAGGCATTGAGCATCAAATTGATTTCGTACCTAGAGCTGTCATTCGAAACCGACCAGCCTATAGGAGTAATCTGGAAGAAACTAAGGAGCCTCAAAGGCAAGTTGAAAACTTGATGAGTATCGTCATCCCATTCCTAGATTAGATGATATGCTTGATGAGTTGCATGGATCATGTATTTTCAGTAAAATAGATCTTAAAAGTGGGTACCATCAAATTAGAATGAAAAAAGGAGATGAATGGAAAACTACCTTTAAGACTAAATATGGACTTTTTGAATGCTTGGTTATGCCATTTGGACTTACAAATGCACCTAGTACTTTCATGAGATTAATGAACCATGTATTGCATGAGTTCTTAGGTATGTTTGTAGTCTTATACTTTGATGATATACTAGTGTACAGCAAGAACTTAGATGAGCATATTGAGATGTGTGTTTGATGTGTTAAAATGTAAAAAGTTGTATGATAATTTTAAGAAATGTACCTTTTGCATGGAAAGAGTTGTTTTTTTTTTTGGATATGTTGTTAGTTCAAAGGGTATTGAGGTGGATGAAGATAAAGTCAAGGCCATCAAGGAGTGGCCAACGCCTAAAGGTATAACTGAGGTAAGAAGATTTCATGGTTTAGCTAGCTTTTATAGGCGTTTTGTTAAGAATTTTAGCACCATTGCTGCACCATTCACTGAAATAATTAAAAAAAAATGTTGGATTTCATTGGGGCATTGATCAAGAGAATGCATTTGCTACTATTAAAGAAAGGTTATGTTCTGCACTTGTGTTAGCATTATCTAACTTTAACAAAACTTTTAAGATTGAATGTGATGCAATAGGAATAGGAATTGGAGCCGTTTTGATGCAGGATAAGCGGCCCATAGCTTTCTTCTGTGAGGAGCTTTCCAAATCCTTGAGAAAATTAATGATAATGCTTATAAAGTGGATCTTCTAGGTGAGTATAATGTTTCTACTACTTTTAAGGTTTCAGATCTTTCTCCTTTTGATGCAGGCGATGATTCGAGGTCGAACCATTTCTAGGAGAGAGGGAATGATGGGATCTAAGATGGACCAAGTCTTAAAGATCCATTGCAAGTTCTAGATGGGTCAAGATCTAAGAAGATCAAGGAAATAATGCAAGAATTGGTGGAATCCACTTGGACCAAGTTTGCAAATTGTTCAAGCAAAACTTCAACATTCAAGATGGGCTTGGAAGAAAAAGAACCAGCTTTAAATCATGTGATACAAAATGAAGAAGGGGGCGACAAAGCCTAGTGGTTTAGTGTGGGCCTATGTTATTTCATTAATTGATGTGGCTTGTGGGACCTATGTTATTTATTAGGTGGACTTCTTTTAATTAGTTGTTTGGGCTTGATGTCAGCCCTAGTCTTTAATTATTTAGTGTCCTAGTCGACCTAGGATTAGATTTAGGATTATAAAATACAATATTATAGCCACCTATGGCAATTAGAATTTCAATCATTATTTTGTGAACGGAGTTTATTCTTCTTGGAGAGCTTTTTCTCTACTTGTTCTTGACTGAACAAAAGAACTTATCAAAAACAATTCCTTTGTGACGTTCGCACCAAATCTAAGTTCTTGAAACATTTCAACAAGTCTAGATCTTTTGACTTGACTATTAGCTTTCTTGGGCAAGTTTTTCAATTTGATTGTGGGTTCAAGGTTTCAATCACTAAGGGTTCACATTAGACGTGTTCGTGTTATTTTTTTGTGTTTAAAGTATTATAAATTTATATAAATTTTTACGTGTTAATAATTCGTTTTATATAGATTTTGACACATTCGTGTATTCGCGTCGTATTCGTGTTATTTTTTGTGTCGTGTCATTTTTAATTATTTTCTCATGTTGTATTTGTATTGTACCTCAATCCTTCCCATATTTTACATAATTTGTCATAATGATTTTAACTCTAAATTCATTTACTTACAATATTTAAACATAAAAAATTATTCAAATAAATAATAATTATTTAATATGATTCAACTTATATTTATTTATAATTGTGAATTTAATTAAAATTTTATAAATATTACAAAAATTTCCCAACGAAGCGGAGAAGAATTCTAGTATATATATATATATATTCAATATTCAATATCCAAAATCCAAAATTTTTAAACATCAAGTAAATAAAACAAAATAATAAAATATTATTAATTAGGTTTAATAGCCTAATTTAATGAACATGTTTTTATTTTTAAATGAAATTATAAAAAAAAATGATCATGACAGAAAAATATTTAAAATTAGTTAAAAAAATCAAGAGAAAAACTCAAGATCTTATACCAATCGATGTGGGTCAATACGTGATACTCATTGGTCTAAACCGGTATAAGCTGGTACGGATCAATACAAAAATCAAAACACTACGATACTATTATCGTTTTGATTTATCTCAAAATTGATACATACCGACCGGTACAATACCGATTACACTAAGATTTATAACAATTTAATCCTTGTATCAAGAGGAATAAAAAGCCCTAACTTTTTGTCCGGGAAAATATGACCAGAAAATAGGAATCTAGCGACCGCAAGATTACGCCCAAACTTAACAAATCGCATAAAAGAATATTTAATGGGATTCTAAATTCGATAATTAGATAAACTAATTGACATACCTGTTTAAGCAAAAATTGTTAAAAACAAAATCAAGACTAGGTCTTCCTCTTTGTTCTCGTCCTTTGGGTAATTTTTAATGGGTAAAATCCGTGCGCTAAAAAGGGTGAAGGAACCTTAACCACTTAAACCATATTTACATAAAACTAATAGATAGAGGTTTTTATGAATCGAGTGAGGCCAAATTTAGATTGAACTTAAATATGATATCAACATCACATATTTGTTCAAATTCAACTCGACCCAAAATACGAGTTTTAAATTCTGTACAAATACGCTCATATTAATAAATAAATAATCAAAGGCCATTTAAATCCGTTCATTTTTTTTAAAAATTTTAATAAATGTTATTTTTATTTAATTTTTAATAATTTTTTTATTAAATTTTAAAACATAAATAACTTAACATATTTTTTAATATTTACACTATACTATTATATATTTATTTTTTATATGATATAAATTACATAATATATATATATATAAATAATATATTATATAAATAAAAAATAATTTGAATCGAGTCGAACAAGCTTTAATTATTGAAATCAAAACCCGATCCATTTTCTAAACTAACCTCATTTTTTTTCCAAACTTTCTAACCCAAAAATATTTTTGTCCAAACCCTCTTAAATATCAAACGAATCTTCGAACTTAAACGAATAACCAAACCCTTGAACAGATCTACTAATGAAATCCACCAAAACTTTTGACGGATTAAAACCTACATATACCATGCCCATATGCAAAACCCATAACTAAACTGATTTAGCTTTACCCATATATTTCTTTTAGTACTAAATCTATCAACCTATTTTATACACCAAAATTTCAATTAATAGTAATCCACAATTACAAAAAATTCTAACATTGTGGAAGCAGCAACGGTGAAGTTTAAATCCGAGGCCCCAAGACTGAAACTTGGTACATTTTATTGGAATAGCTGAACTACTGAACAAATCAACATTTTCTAGCTGTTTTCCCAGCAAATAGAAACATAGCTAGCTGCTCCACCCATCACAAAACCCAAGCCTTGTGAGAGATTATTATTCTAAAATCTTATCCACCAATTTTAAGCTGCTTTTGCTTTCTTGCAGTAATTTTCAAGCCATTCCATTGTAACACTTTTTGGCCTTTCGAGTGGCAATCCTAGTGCTCGGTCCCATATTAGCTGAACCAACAGAAAACAATATATGTAAAAACTCAAGCACCACCCGGTGATTCGCACAAATGCAAATGAAATATCGCAGCGAAAACAAACCTGAGAGCAAATTCCGATACTCCTTGATACTCCGAAAAGAACGGTATAGTATCTGCCCATCAAGTTATAAAATTTTTTTATCCATTGGAAAATGAAGAATTTACTAGATCACAAGCAATAACTGTTCATGCATCCAAAAAAAATTAACAGTAAATGTTCATACTAATTGAAAGAAAAGCTTCATATGGGTACCTTGCTTCAGTTAAACCAAAATAGTTCAGCAGCACTCCACTGTGTGCATCAACATTGGGCCAGGGGTTTTTAACCTACAAGCATCCCAAAATTCCAAATTCAGGCATTGGATTCCAGTTTAACATAATAGAAATGCTGTATCACTTGATCTAATCTTATTCACGTTGTAGTTTCAGTTTAGTTGCCAAATAATATCCTAATATTCAACGAAAAATACAATATAAAAATAGTAATAAGTTGGTAATTTTTTTAACAAAATAAAAAAAAATGAGCTTATTTCTCGATACGAATCAAAATGCTTATTAAACTTGGGAAGCAATGCAAGTTAATCGAACTTAAAAAATATACAAAAGTTTTTTTGAAGTACCCATATCCGACACATATAGATATGAGTATGGGAGTACAACCTTCCAAATATATGAAAAAACTTAGAAAAAAATTGAGCATGCCCGTATCTGACACTCACTCCTAAGTCCGAGTAACATAGGTTTTAATGACTACATCCTTGAGACCATGGATTCCTACCTTATCCTATTTTCCCAATTTTACCATTCATTTCAAATAATAAACGAAGCTAGCGAGGATTCCAGATTCTATCTATTAAATATTAAACTTTACATGGTCTTCTGAACTTTACCACTGCACTCAAGGTTGTTCTTTTGTGATGTATTAGAACATGCAATATATGCAAATTCTTTGAAACATCTTCTGCCCAAAGAATGTAAATCAGAAAATTACCTTGCCTAACTCGGTAAGAATAGGGGGCACCACTTCATAAAGCTTTGAAACCTGCAATGATGAAAATAATGTCACCTTAGCAATAAGCTAGAAGTGTAAACAGTAGCGGACAAATGGCACTCATTAACATTCTCTCATCAAGGCATAAGTGAGAACCAGCTTGAACAGCGGATCATCAGGTAAGTGCTTTAATGCAAACTCCCTTTGACACATGTATCTTGGATCAGTTTTACGCAACACTCCATGACCAAATCCTGGGACAACCTGCAAACAAAAAAATACATTGAATTAAGACAACATTAAAGATAATCTCATCAAGCTTCTAATAAGAATTGAAAACAAATTGTGATATTGATCATCTGAAGGATATTAAAACCCCCTTTTTGCTCAAGTCCAAAACCAAGGATCTCGAAAGGTATAGTGCAATCTTAGTACAACTTCAAAGGAAGGCAGTGAAAGAGCTCAAAACAAATAGAATTTTCAATAGCAACCACAACATTCTTAAAAGCACTGTATCTCTTCCCTTCCCAGTTCAATAAGAGTATTGAGATCAGATGCAGCACAACAAAATGATTACCATGAAGCAGGAATGACAATTTACACATCTTCCAAGAGTTAAAATATCACTAGATGGGCAGGTGCTGTAATAAATGTTTGAGGCGGAAGAATTTCCATAAACTAATAGTTAAACTAAATCTTATATTCGAATAAACTTCAGACAATACCTTGCCACCGTTCAGTGTTTTCCAGACATAGTCTTTCAGCTGTTCTTTGGATATGTTCTCTCCACACTCATCTACCACAGATTTGATCCAAAGCAACACTTCCTGCAATGAAAACAACAAAGAAGACAATGTGGCAACAATCACCAGGATGCAGACTTGTACATGATGTTCAGATTCAGAAGCTAAGAAACATCAGTGAAGGTACATTAACAAAATTAAATGGGTTAAGATTATTATGATGGCAATAAAACAAGAAATCAGGAGGCCGTCTATGCTAGCCCTTCATTGTTTTCCTCGAGGAAATTAGCTGATTCCAAGTTGCAATAATGGTCTTGCTAAGATTAACAAGTTTATAAAGTTATGATTGCATTGGGAGTAGCAAGATTATACAAACTATATAAACATTTGAAGCAAGACTATCTCTGCTTCTATGAGTATAAGTAATGTAAGGACAGGTAATTGCATGGAAAGCACCTAGGAACAACCAGACTCCAAAGAGGTAAAGGAAACCCATTAGAGGTCTTGGGGGCACATTGCCTAATCAGGCACTTTTTTCTTTTAGTGTATATAAAACGGTGGAAAGGGATTCGAGACAGAATGGACCCATCTAAGGATTTGGTATAATCAATATCATAGAAAGTTTATGAAAGATAAATATCACTATTATCATCGTCAATCAAGAACTTTTGGCTGCAATAAACATCCAGATACAAGCAGCGTCTGAACTTTCAACCACTGCCTAGAAAGACTTGGCAAAAGTTGACTCACTTGAAATTAGAACCATTACAATCATTAACACCTATCAAACTTATAGACGTTATTGACTAAAGCTTTGCACAAATAAGCTTTAGAAGCAAACAAGCATATTGCTCTAAATAACATAAAATATTTGCTAAAACCTAGTTATAGAAAAAATAAATTACGATAATGATAGGGAAGTCAAGTCTGAAAGATCTAATACCTGATTAGCCAGACCATGAAGTGGCCCAGCTAACCCATTCAATGCAGCTGCAAAGGAAAGATAAGGATCTGAAAGAGCACTACCCACCTGAATTCAGACCATCAATATAAACAAATACAAAAACAAGCATTGGTCAGATAAGCATAAGCTTGAAAAACCATCAATGCGTTTGAGAACTTGAAAAAATGACCTCGGTATGAAATAGTAATAGCCAGAGATCAGAGACACTGAAAATTCATGGCAACTCAAAATGGTTATAACTATACCAATAACCATTGGTAACTTACCAAGTGGCCAGTATGGGCACTAACATTTCCACCTTCATGATCACTGGAGCACAATATTGAAAACCACGTTATTAAAGTGACACATGATTTGGCCAAAACGATGACAGATATGATAATTTAGAAGAAGTTATCATATTGGTAAAAGTATAAGTAAAATACACAACTGAAAATCTGTATCCCATAAGCCATATGCTCTATAGGAGATTAACATAAACAAACCTATGTATGGTGACATAAAGCCTCATAAGCTCATGCATTTGGGGACTATTGAATCCCAACATGTGCGAAAAATTTCCACCATAATCCAATGAGTCGTCCATGGCAATAAAGTTTCCATCTTTATACATCCTTCAAAAACAAAGAGAAGGGAACATAATTTAAGAAACTCCAACAGAATTTTATGTAACAAGGATTACAAGGCAATGCAGCTTTGGTCAGATAGGTCTCCCATCAGTATAGTTGGCTCCCAACATTGAAATGACATGCTTATTGATAGGCCAGGCCGAAATTAAAGTAAAAAAGAATGTCAGATCAACACATTGATGAAGGACCACTTTAGACTTACGTCTAATTTTGTTTAGGGTTATTTGGAATTGCAAATTTATGTCTAGGTGTTACGGCCTCTATCTATAAACTTGGTGAGCGTGTTTTTAACTGAGATTTGGATTATTGAAATTTTTAGTATTCAGATTTCCTCTCCCTTTGTTCTCTCTGGTTCCAATCGTTTCTCACATCTTTCCCCTCTATTTCCTCTTATCTCCCTCAGATTCCTAGATTCACTATTTTCTGCCTCTTTCCCCCCCTCTTGTTCTACATCACTCATTGTACACAAACAAATAGCTGCAAGTTTTTAGAACACTAGAAGAAGAATTTCGCAAACCAAAGTCATCCAACAACTTATCTGTGCTATAGACAAGGTATCATGCTTCACTAACCTTCGATAAACATAAGAAGCTACTAATGGCAGGCGAGCAATCAAACTAAGAGCATCTTCATACGTCGGCTCCCAATACCTAAAAGCAATGTAATATCACAATGAAATGCATGACCATTAGAAAGTTGAGTTACGCCATCATAGTATAACTTCTCAGAAGGCCTTACTTTGACTTTGGAATTCCTTTCTCATATGCTTTCTGAAATTCACTTTGAACCTGAAAGATTAAAGTTTTTCAACTCAGATACATGTACAAAAACTTAACAAGGCAAGCTTGAAGTTAGTTTGCACACTCTTTACACCTACAGGTGCCACTATAGATTTAAAACATTACATTTATGCCCAGAAGTACTTCTAGAAATGAGGCTTGTTACAAAGATAAAGCTAGGATAAAGAAGTCTATCTCCTCTAGAATCTATAACGTATAGGAGAAAGAGAATAAGGAAAGGAAAGCAAATGATAGCACCAGAACAGCAAAATATAAACATCTACTTAGAGAAACTAAAAAATGTCAACATAAAGATTATCCAGTTAATTCTCAGATACTATCTGGTTATTAGAAAGAGAAGGTGTTTTCTGATTACCAGGAGATGAGGATATCTAGCCTAGAATGACAATTTGTGGTTTAAAGAATACAACGCAGGAATCTTCAAATATATAATAGTTGAAACCCAGGTAATCAAGTCTTCAAATACTTAAATTGAATGCATTTGAACTCCAGAGCAAACTTGCCAACATGAGATCGTGGACTTTTGAAGTGCAACAGCTACTGTAAAAAGTCATCCTGTTCATCTCACCAAATGAGATGACTAACAAGTTAACAAAAACAATGAGACTGGGGAGTTGCTTTTCCTATAAGTTTATCTTATGTATGAAACTGAAGAACCCAAAACTTCTACCTTTTTAACTTAAACTGATGCAAAACCAAATGCATGATTAAGCTTGAAAGCCTAAAAGAAGTTTTGAGCACAGAACAGAATCGTTTTGAGAGAGAATACAAGTCTAGAACATATACCAACCTGGAGTGCCATAACACCAGTTGTAAATTGAGTCATTGGATGAGCTGAGGCAGGTAGAGCATCAATGGCCTTGAACACGTAATCTATAACCAAATAGAGAAATCCAAGGAAAGTAAGAATTGCACTGTTTGAGTCAAGAGAGGTAAGAGCCATTTAAGGTTTACACCTGCAGGAATAATGCAGAAGCTACAAACCTGGAACAACAGCACGGTTACGCAATTCCTGAGATAAAGCATCAACCTGAGCTTTGCTTGGCACCTGAGGTTAAAAGGAGGAAAGGGGTATGTCGTCAACCACTACAGGCCAAAATAGGATATCCTGTCATTACTAGAAGCCTCATACACAACAACCCACCTTTCCAGTCAAAAGAAGCCATAAAAGACCCTCAGGCAAAGGTTCTCCATCAGGCTTTGCAGCTGGTAATAGTTTTTGACACTCAGGAATTGACAAACCCCTAAAGCGAATTCCCTAAAAACAGAAGACCACCTTTTAGAACTATCAGATAAATGTTACTTTATGTTCCAGTAATTATAGTAACTGAGCACAAAAGTCTGGTCAAAACCCTGTTTCTGATGGTAAGTGAGTAAACCATACCTCATCTGGGTCAAGTAATGAGGTTTCCCAAAGCAGCCCTGTCATTCCTCTCATTCCACCAAGGACCTTTCAAACACAGTGCAGAAATCAGTTAATGAGAAGCCCAAATATATACTCACAAGTCATTCAAAAGTTTCCAACTCTAAATTGAGAAAGAAACACAAAGGAAATTTTCACTAGTGCTACACTAGAAACACATAATATGTTTTACCATATCAACAGTAATATTCCCAAGTTGCAGTTTTCCATGTTCTGCCTTCAGTTTCTTCAGACGCTCCTGGAAAAAATTGAGAAGCCATTTAGTGAAGGAAAATTTTGAAACTGATTATGATCTTGTATATAATCATTGGCGGAATCACACAGATGATAGAATATCCGCCAGCTGGGTAAAATTATGATAAACGATTAAAACTTAACACTGAGCCTCTTCAACAACTTATCAATGGGTGGTGTGGATAAAAAGTGGTTATAAATTAACCAGTTCTGGCTCAATTAGGAACTCTATCTGCATCTATCTTAATAGGACAAATGGAACCCCAATGAGACTAATAAAACAAACCTGTTGTTCTGGAATCAATTCCTTCAACTGTGAATGAAGATCCTGCAATGGCCCCAAAGATAGTCACTTCCAAGCAAAAACTAAAAAGACCAAATGGGAAAAGCAAGTAGCAATTGAACCTTTTTGAAGTCCAAATATACAACTAAATAGTAAAGTAAATAAAAGATAGTCACTTCCAGGCTAGGATTTAATAATGGCTGCAAAGTGACGTTATGGCCGCTATTGTGCGGTTTCGACTCTTTTCGTCACCGATCACCGCAATTGGGATGTGATTGGTTAACGATCCGTAACTATTAAACTCACTATTGTGAATTACATGTATATAAATTCAATTTACAACTTGTGAATAATTTTTTTTTTTATAAATAAAATATCATAGAATGTCATAAACGATTTTAAAAAGCATCATAAAAGAATTTTTATAATTATAATTACTATGTTTTATAGTAAGATGTGCAAAATGAAAAAAAAAAAAAAAAAAACAAATTACAGCTGCCATAATTGCAATAACGGCGATAGCATTCATTATATTCGCAATCGCGATAAATGCGATGCGATCAAAAATGATGTTTCATTTACAATATACACAATAAATTAAAAAAAGAAGTAGCAAGAAAAGAGAATAATAGCTTACAAGATCGGAAGAGGTCTGGGTTTGAAGCCATCTAACAGAGTTGCTGAGACTGGATTGTTGTTTCTGCACCATAAATAAATTCAATATATAAGCGCTTTAGCACACAGC
Organism: Fremontodendron californicum; assembly: GCA_030761205.1. Lineage (NCBI taxonomy): Eukaryota > Viridiplantae > Streptophyta > Magnoliopsida > Malvales > Malvaceae > Fremontodendron > Fremontodendron californicum. The sequence continues at coordinate 17,530,436 of JAULJL010000018.1, read as the reverse complement.
ACTGCCTACTGAAAAGAAAAAGGAAAAGTTATGTATATGGTAAATCAGACAGCCGCATCGAACTTACAACACGGGATCTTAGCCTAGATAGCGCTGATACACCCTTCAAAAACACCATCGCGCACTGCAAAAAAAAAAATAATTAAAATAGAAAACTCAAGACCATATTCTTTCTTCTTCGAGCATTTCTACGATTTGTTGAATCTTATTAGGTGAGGGTACTTGGGATTTTCGTTTTGTTGTCAAAAGTAAAAGAATCAATAATAATTAAACAAAGCAAGATATAAAAAAAATGAATAAACATGATCAAGGACTTGATCTGCAAACAATGGCACCTTCCGTTAATAAATGTTATACTCTGCAAAGATCTATGAATAGCAATAAACTCAGCGGCAGAAGAAACGGAAATGATACAGAATTAGCTGATAATTACACGAACTAAAGGAGTAAAAACAAACAAATCGAACAAAACGTTTGCAGCGAAATTAAATTATTTAGAAGAAAGGCGGAGTACCCGGTCAGAGAAATGCTTCGGAGAAGAGAGAGTCGTACACGCAGATTTTGGAGACCTGTTTTAGCTTTTTGCTTTTTACTTTCAATTCTCGGAATTTATTCGGCCTTTATCGAATTCCATTAGTAGTCCCTCCTTTGGGCTCTTATTATCTAGACTGCCCCGGACACCAACAAGTCAACACTCAACAATAGACCTGTACAACCTCAATTCGAATTGAATTGGATTTTTACAGAGTTATTTTTTTTTAATTTGGATCTTGGTTTAAATTACTATTTAAATAATAAAAAATTATTTTTTATTTAAATTTAATTATAAAAATATATTTGTTTTTAATATTTTGTTATGAGTGAGAACTTCTCTTTATTTACGTATTAGAAAAACAATTCGTGCTACGCTACGGGTGAAATGATTCGTTTTTTATTTTTTTATTAAATTAAATTATTATGATAAATTATGCAAAATATATCATAAATTGAGATACAACACGAACACACAAAATTTTTCTAAATTGAATCAAAATGTCAAATTATGTAAAATATGAGATGAATTAAGACACTACACGAACAAAAAAATAAAAAAATAATTAAAACATAACATGAAAAATATCACGAACACGACATGAATATATGAACGTGTAAAAATATACATAAAACGAATTATCAAAATGTAAAAATTTATATAAATTTATAATATTTTGTAAAACAAAAAAATAAAATAAAATGAATACGAATACGAATACGAACACGAACACGAACACGTTACGAACACAACATAGAAAAAATAATTAAAACACAATACGAAAAATAACATAAATACGATACGGATATATGAATATTTAAAAATAAATATATATATAATAAATTATTAATGTGTAAAAATTTATATAAATTTATAATATTTTATTAAAATACTCTATTGTGCTTGTGTGTAATTGTTGCGGGGGTTTAGCCGGAGCACCAAAAAGTTACATTTTTATGTAACAGAAGACGATGTCTGTTTAGTATTTATTAAAATGTTTCAATAAAATGTTAGCATATTATAGTTATGAATTTTGTTCTATTCTGAATTAGTTTTCTGCCTTGGTTTTGTTTATTTGCTCCCCCATGTTTCAAGTCTTCATGCTATAGGCTGCAACTCAAAAGCAAAAGCATTGCAGCAGCAAATTTACTTCACTAATTGCTAGGCATGACAAAGCTATATGACTGAAATTAAGTGTTAATTGATGTTTCATCAATCACTTTTGGCCTTTTGTTCTAATAGCTTTCAACCCTGCATCTGATCCATGCCAATTGACAAAACTTAAAAGAACATAACTTCTAAAATATTTTCCAATTTTTTTTTTTTTTAGATAAGAAACAATCATGAAATTTTACCAATAAAAATTAAGAACCAATACAAATTATTGGACAAAAAAAAAACTAAAAAATTAAGTAAATTTCTAATTAGTGCTCTTTGTCAACAAAAATGTGCATTCTTTTCAAATACATGTGCAATTTCTTTCCAATTCATTTTGAATGCAACACTTTGTCTTACAAACCAATAACCAACTTCTTGCTAATTTATCCCAACTAATGAATGATCCTCTTTCTCCTCTATTGTAGGCGTAGTCATGATAGAATCAACCTTCATTCTAGTATTGCTCATGTAGGATTCCTAGCAATTAGACAAATTAAACACCATAAGATATAAGATTTCACTGCACAAAAATATATATAGCCAAGACAACAAATGCATAAGTTTCATGGACACCCACCATTAAAGACTGATGAATGTTATTCTCTGTAAAAAATTCAGCTTGTGGTGAAGTATTCCAAAGTAAAGAATATACCTACATTGGCACAATAATAAAGTAATTAAAAGTATTCAAAAAAGATATAAATAATCAATGTACGCTATTAAACAAGTCATATTTCTAGCAAAAAAAAACAGAAGCTTATAATGACTTATTACCATTTGGTTTGAGTTGATTGCAAGTGGTGGAGGTTATGATACCGAATCTCTCTTCTTTTAAAGGGTTTCTCGAGACAACTTTTCAAACGACGTGTACCACGATGTGTTCTTTGTTTTTCTTTTAATCCCTTAGCCCTTACATCATCGGTATTCCTTGCACATATTTCTTCTCTTTCAACATTAATTGTAAGTGTTGAAGTCTCACCTGAGCTTGTTCCATGGAGACTTCCTTTAACTTTGCAATGAGTATTTGGCAGCCAATTTAGAACCAACTTCAGACTCACAAGCCATAGGTTGAATTCTAACAAATGTAGAACATAAAACTCTATATCTATTACTGTAGATACCTAATTTTGTTTGGGCCCCCTAAATAAGATAAGTTCTTCTTTCAACTTTCCTGAATGCAAATAATCTCCTCTCATTCCACAGATGGGTCTCCAAGACTTTGATTCGAAGGTCAATACAAAAAGGTGAACCTGAAAAAAGTCAACTTTCAGGGAAAATCAAGATTCGAAGATGAATTGAACAATGGTGAAAGAATTTTGATAATCGGAGATCTACAATTAAATATAGAGAGAAAAATTGAAGGTGGAAAGACAAATTGCAAAATTCAGTGTAGGAGAAAAGTATGGAATTTTCAAATTTGGGAAAAAGTACGTAAATGTTCAAATTGGATAAAATCGAAACCTCAAATTGAAGGATAATCAATAAGTAGAGGTATCTCAAGGTCCAATTTCACCAAGAGAAATCAATCGGAAGAAGAATTGGACAAAATTGAAAAATTGCCATTTTGGGGGAAAATAGAAAATTTTGCAAATTTGGGAAAAAGTGTATAAATGATCAAATTGGACAAAATTAAATGTTCAAAATGGAATAAGATCAATAAATAAGGGTATCTAAAGGTCGAATTTGAAGTGGAATTGAAGGAAGAATCAACTTGAAGAGAAAAAAAGAAAATAAAGATTTAGTGAATAAATGGTAAAAATCACAAATTTGGGAAAAACTACGGAGATGGTCCAATTCAGTAAAATTGAAGTCCCTAGTTGATAAATAATAAATAAATAAATAAAGTTACCTCAAGTTCCAATTTGAAGTGGATCCAAAGGAAGAGCTGATTGGAGGAGAAACCGAAAAATCGAGAAAATTTCTAATTTTGAGGAAAAAGGGAAAAACTAAATTGGAGAGGAATTCGGATGTAAAAATTGGGCAAAATCGATCCAACTCCAATTCAATATATGACAAAGGCAATGGAAAAATAAAATCCGGAAGATTGGCCCGTTTCGAGTAAAACTGAGGTTTCAAGGGCTAAAGGGCAATTTTGGAAAATTCAAAAAATAGGATCCAAGCTTGAAAAATTGCGAAACTTTCCAGAATTAAGTTTTAGGATGGAAAGAAGAAAATGATAAGGAAAAAACCCGAAATTGGGGCCGAAATGCAAATAGGCTAAATTCGAGGGACTAATCCGTAATTTTAGAGAAAATTCCGAAAAAATAGAAAACGAGCTCGAAAAATTATGAAAATTTTCAGATCTAAGTTTTATATTGGATAGGAAAGATTGAAGAAGAAAAATTTGAAAATAGGGCTAAAATGAAAATAAGCAAAGTTCGGGGGGACTAATTCGTAATTTTAAAGAAAAATCCGGGAAAAATGGAAAACGAGCTCGGAAATTATGAAAATCTCCAGAACTGAGTTTTATATTGGATGGGATGGATTGGAAAATAAAAATTCATAATTGGGGTCCATTTATAAATCGATCAAGTTTGGGGGCCAAAATGTAATTTTATCTAAAAAATTGAAAAGGACCAATTTGCAAATAAAAAAATAGCAATGGCCTGGAATATTCCAGGCCATTTTCGGCCAGCATAGGGAGAGGGAGAAGAGAGTTTGATCAACTTGATCCAATGACCAAGATAAAATAGAAAGATGACATTAAGAGGGGAGAGGATTATTCACTACTTGCCTATGTGGCATTTTTGGCCAATAGGAGACTTTTTAATTGAAAAGCCATGTGAAGGCTATGTGATCATGCCAAGTGGAATAAAAATGTCAACTTGGAAGATATTTTGTTAGTAAGCTCCATGATCATGACAAATGGCTCAAGATATTTTGTAGAGATAGGAGACAAGAATAATTGAGGTGGTATTCTTGGCCAATAAGAGGTTAGTAGACCCTCAATTTAAGGAAATGACCATGAGGAAAAGGGATAAGAAATAGCCATGTGGCAAAGATGATGGAGAGCATGCACAAAAGCATGATTAAAGGCTAAAAAGATGAGCATTCTCTACACCAAGGAATACCAATCGGCCAAGCATTAAGATGGCCTTCTCTTCATTTTCAAAAGAGAGGATTCACTACATTTGGAAGGCAAGGGCAGTAGCTAAAAACTCTTGAGGAGAAAAGGAAGAGATGAGAGAAAAAAAGGGAAGTTGGAGAGAATTTTTGGAAGCTTTACTAGGTAACTTTCTTCTCTTCTCATGTTCTTGATTTCCTTTCCATTTTATATGCCTTTGCTTCCTTCTTTTCTATGATTTTTTTTCATCTTCTTTCATTCAAAACAAATGGTTCTTAAAATGGTTTAAAAAAAAAGGATTTACTCCTCTTCCATTTCTACAAAAAAACTACAAAGTTGACAGCATTTTCCTTTGTTTTCTTGTTTGACTGAATCCATGGAGGTTTCATTGTGCTTGTCTTTTGCTTGATTTTCTTACTTGCATGTTGGATGTGGGTTTCACTATTGTGGTAGGATAGATTTTCTCATTTGATCTTCTTTTAAAAAAAATGAAATACAAGGTTTGATGTGCTTGAGGCTCTTGGTTTTACCCAAGTGATTTTGGTTAGGTAGGGCTATGTCCAAGGAACCAACCATTAAGCCAACCTTCATTTTCTTTGCTTGTTTATATATTTTTTAGTTCATATTTGATCATCTTCATATGTTTGTATTGTTGGAAAATCATGCATTCATATCATTCTCAACTTGATTTTTGGCTAAGACCAACCAATAGTCTATAGCCAAAGTCTCTTGTGCAAACTAGTTGAAAAAATGATGGTTTGTAAATTAGATATTTTGATTTTGGCAACATTTTACTAGGTAATTTTTGTCAAAATTAAAAACTGATTTAACCTTATTTATTTTATCATTTCTTGAGTCTAAATTGATTTTTTCAGAGTTTTTTGAATTTTTATTCAAGGGTAAAAAAATCGTTTTTGGTAGATTTGTCTTTAACTAGTATTCTGTTTTTGAGGCAACTTTGGCCTAGGTATTTTTGGTCCGAATTAAAAACTGATTTTTCCTCATATAGTTCATCATATTTTAAATCAAAATTAATTTTTTCAGAATTTTTTGAATTTTTATTCAAGGGTAGAAAAATCTTTTTCGTTAGAGCTGTCTTTAACTAGTATTTTATTTTTGAGGCAAGTTTGGCCTAGGCATTTTTGGTCCGAATTAAAAAGTGATTTTTCCTCATAAAGTCCATCATGTCTCAAGTCAAAACTAATTTTCTCAGAATTTATAAAGGGTATAAAAATAGTTTTCTAAAACCGGTTTTTGGAGTCAAAATGAGTTTTTCTAAACTAGCAAATTTATGATTTTTATTTGTAAAAGAGAGGGGTTGGTTGGAGTCATTAGCTACTGTTTTGGGATATTTTCCATGTTATCTCAAAGATAAAAAATTGTTTTTACAAAAAACGAGCATGGGTAGTGTAGACACCTAATTTTGTCCGGACCACTAAAACAGGTATGTTTTCTTCTTAAATTGATGTTTCAGAATGTAAAAAGACTTTTTTCATCCTGCAGGTGGTACTCCGAGACTTAGTCTGAGAAGGCGAGCATAAAAGTCAAACATGAAAAAGTCAACCTTGAAAAGTCAACCTCAAAAAGTCAACTACTAAAAAAGTCAACCCACTTTCAAAATCAAACTTTGAAGTTCAATTGAAAAATGGCAAAAGAATTTTGATAATCCGAGGCTACATTGAAAGATATGGAGTTCAGAGTTGGGTTACGGAGATTCAGTAGAAAGAAAACCCTAGTTCAGGAAATTTGGGGAAAAGTGCTTAAACGATCAAATTGGTCAAAATTGAAAGTTCCAAATGAAAGATAAGCACTGACTACGAGTAAAGGAGAAGCTACTTGAAGAAAAACTGAAAGAAAAATCACTCCGGAAGAAAACCGAGAATTAGGGTTTTTAGTGGATTTCGGTGAAATTTGGAACAATTACAGAAATGGCCCGATTCGATAAGACCAAAGCCCCTAATTGATGATGAGTGATTAAACAAGGATAGTCCAAGGCTCAGTTTGAAGAAAATCTGAAAATCGAACTTGTTTTGAGCAAAACCGGGCTTCGGAGGCAAAAGGGCAAAATTGGAAAATTTTGAAAAAATAGCAAATGAACTCCAAAAATTCTGAAAATTTGCAGATCTCATTACTAAATCATTTCGAAGAGATTGGCGAAGAAAAATCTTGATTCGGAGTTCGTTTGCAAAATGGCGAAATCCCGGGTCCCCTATGCAGAAATTCAAGAAGATAAATCCCGAAAAAATAGTAAATGAGCTCCAAAAGTTCTGAAAATTTGCAGATTATTTGGAAGAGATTGGCGAAAGAAAATTCAGATTCGGAGTTCGTTATCAAAATGGCCAAATCCCGGGCCCATTATGTAGTAATTCAAGCAGATAAATCTTGAAAAAATACCAACTGAGTTCCAAAAATTATGAAAACTTCTAGATCATACTTTTTAATTATTTGGAAGAGATTGGTGAAGAAAAATCTTGATTTGGAGCTCGTTTAAAAAAAGGTAAAGTTTGGGAGCACAAAAGGGCAATTTTGGAAGAAAAAATCCAAATAAATAGCAAATGGGCTTGGAATATTTTGAAAGCCTTCAGAATTCAATTTTTTATTATTTTGAAAGTATTAAAAAAAGAATTTTTGAATTTGGAGTACGTTTGCTATTTATTTATGTTCGGGGAGTAAAAAGGTCATTTTACCAAAGAAACCGAAAAGGGTCTTTTCTTGTTTTAAAAAAATTGAAGCATGGGCTGGAAGAGGAAGGGTCAGCCGGCCAAGGCCCAATGGTGGGCAGATATTTTTTGATTTTTAATCAAAAGGCCAACAATGAAGAGGAAGGTAGTTATTTTTGTGATCAAGCCTTTGAATTTTGCAACACATGGACCAATGGTTGGAGAGATATAATATTTATAGAGATATAATTTTATGGAATCTTTATGACATCATAATTCAAGGGCTGATCAGATCTGATCCAATGGTGAAAATTTTACATAGAAGGCATCTTGAAGGGATAGCCATTGGATGAGATAAAAAAAAAACTACCTAGCTTCTAGAAGGAGGCCAACCGGCCACTATAGAGAGGAGGGGGCTCTCTCTTTCATTTTCACTCTATTCACATTCTGATTTTTGTTAAATGCTCTCCATTTTTGAAAGGCAAAAAGAAAAGTTTAGAAAAGAAAATAAAGTTAGAAGAGAAAAAGCTTGCAATATATCTTTTAGAGGTTGCTTTAAGCACCATACTCTTGCACTTCCCTTGATTTTCTATTCTTGATTTGCTGTTTTCATTGATATTTTGGTGAGTTTCTTTTGATTTTCCTTTTTAAAATAAGTGTTTTTAAGTTTCTTCTTCAAGTCCTTCTTGATATTTTCTTGTAAAAGCTTTTTGAATTTTTTTTCTCTTGATTTAAAGGGGTAGCCGAATAGCTCATTTTTTTTATAGTTGCTATTTTTTTTTTTATTTCATGTTATTAGTGGGATTTAACAAGTTGTGATGCTTTAAATCTTCTTAAAAATACATAAATATGAAGCTTGTTTTGATTTGGTTGCTTGCTTGTTTCCATTGTTGAGTTTATTACCTTGTTATCATGTTTATTTTATTTGTCTTGCATCTTTGATTTTCTGTTTTCAAAGTGTTTAAATTTGTTTATGATTTACATTTTTTTAATCCATGTGTTTGTGAAAATGCGTATTAGTTTTCATGCCTTTACTTTATATTTGCATGATTTAAGTATTATTCTTTTGTTATGCATGTTATTGTGTTAAATGTTTGTGAAAATGACCTTAGTCATTGGACCATTCAGCTACCCCTTCTTTTTTAGCTTTGTGTGTACATTTTTATTATGCTAGTTGATAGGTTTGCATTCCCATGATATGTTGTTGTGTATTTTGTTTAAGTATGCTATATGTTTGTGTATTTTCCATGCATCTTTTAGCTTTAGGTTGTGTTTGCTTTATCATGCGTTTCATGCATTTTAGACCTAGGTTACATTAAATGCTATGCAAGTTCATGTTTGGTCTAGGTCATTTTATTGATGCCATGCATTTTCCATGTCATTTAGGTTTTAAATCATGCATTGCATACATTATATTTGCTGTATTTTCATGCATTTCATGTCATTGCCACATGATTTATGACTTCGACCAATCAATGGTTCAAAGTCATGCTCATTTTGAGCACACTTGTGGAAAATTAAAGAGTTGTCAAATTGATTATTCTACCTTTGTGATTTTTTTTACTTAGCCAATTTTTGCCTAACTTTTCAAAAGTGTTAGCTACTGTTTGTGAGTCTTTAGGAGAGTCTCTAACATTTTTACTTTGATTTTTAAATGATTTTATCAAAGGCAAAAAAAATGTGTTTTGGCAAAATAGTTTTTTCACCTAGTACTCGTACTTCCCGAATTATCTGGGCAGCATGTTCTGAGTCTCCAGTATTTTTTTTGAATTTTTAAAAATAGGTTAAAAAATCATGTTTTAAAACTGGACAGTGGAGTCAGATATGAATTTAAAGAAAATTACTTTTTCTGTTTTGGCTAAGTTAATTAGAGGGAACTGATTAGGAAGTTTAGTTACTGTCTAGGGGTAGTTTCTAAGTCTTTTTAAACTCTGAAAATAATTTTATAAACCTCAGGTTAAGGGTGATCAAGTCCGGGATTTTAAGCTTAGGAAATTAGAGTCATTTAAAAAGGGTTTAGTTAGGTTTTTATTTTTTTTTAAATCTAAGTTATCCAAAATTGTTTTCAAACAATCACAAAGTTTTTGTTTTAGAATATTTAATTTGATATATTCTCCTAAGGTAGCCGGATATCTTTTTAGATATACGGATTTCCTTAATTAAAGGAAAAAATACATTCTTATGCATTACATTTTCCATATTCATGCATACTATATAATATGTGATTTTGCTATGATAATTTCCATGGTGTTGTTATTATTTTTTTATTTATATTTTTGATGTTATGCTGTTTATTATATGGTTTTGAATATTTCATGATATCCTATGATTTTTATTTAGTTATTTTTGTCATATTATTTAGCATATACTGTGTTCATGCATTATTATTATTATTTTTTTCATGCATATTATATGTTAGCATTATTTTATGTTTCATGTCATTTCATATCATTTAGATTATATGCCATATCATTTATATTTGCCATGTCATTTAAATCATTTTATTCCATTTAGAATATATCATGTGACTTAGGATATTTCATTTCATATAGAATATATTATGTTACCTAGGTCATTTCATTTCATTTAGAATATATTATGTCACTTAGGATATTTCATTTCATTTAGAATATATCATGTGACTTAGGATATTTCATTTATATAGAATATATTATGTTACCTAGGTCATTTAATTTCATTTAGAATATATCATATGACTTAGGATATTACATTTCATATAGAATATATCATGTTACCTAGGTCATTTCATTTCATTTAGAATATATCATATGACTTAGGATATTTCATTTCATTTAGAATATGCTATGACATTTAAATTATATCATACCATTTAGGTTGTATTATATTATCTAGACTTTTCTATGTCATTTTATTTATGTCACACATATTCATGTTCATATTTTTTAAAATATTTTGAAAGAGGTTATGATTTTCAATAAAATAAAGATATTCCCGAGTTAATATAATTCATGAGTTCGCTGTCGGGTCTGCTGGGAAGGATATCATCAATTATCATTAATAACGGATTATCTTCTTTAAAACGAGAATGATTCGGAAAGTTTTCCAAACTAATAAAAATTTATATATTTTGCCACGTTTGTTGGGGAATATAGGAAAATTTTGAATTTTTAAATTCCGGATTATTTTCAAATAAAAAAATGGAATTATTTTTCTTTAAATTGGGAATTAACTTGAAATACTAAATTAAAAACCGACTTTTTACCGAGACTTGAGATAACACATGATTAATAAGGTACAGTTTTATACGGGCGTTATGGGGGTGCTAATCCTTCCCCACACGTAACCGAGTCCCGAACCCGATTCTTCGATTTTCTCTGGTTTATAACGCAGACTTGAAATTGGTTTTAAAAATGTTTTAATTAATTTTAAAATATTTTACAAAATCGGTTTTAATAGGTGGCCGATCACACCTAGCTAAAAAAGATTGGTGGCGGCTCCATGTCTTTTTCAAGGTCATTTTCAAAACCTTCATTTTTCAAGAGGAATTAAGTCGACTTTTCCTCGATTTTTTTTAATATCACGCTTAACGAATATAAAGTCTTGCGATAAGGCTTGTTATTTTTTAGGTTGCGACAGCTTGACGACTCCACTGGGGATATTAGAGAGTCAGGCCTAGAATTAGTCGTGTGTTATCAAAGTATCGGTTTTGTTGGTTCAATTGGTATTTAATTTTAATTCCCATATTTTAAAAAAAATAAGGAGAATTTTGAAAATAATAAAATATTTTTAAATATGTCCATATTCATGTGCACACATGTTATAATTGTTCTCTGGTTATTTTGGTGCATATATTAATTTATTGATTAATTGATGATTTATGTTGTTTAATCTTGTTGGGCCATTTAGAATAAAGGATGTAGAATAGGTGGTGAAAGGTTTGTTATTTCTCCTCACACACTACACGTGCATTTGCATATCATGAGCCCTATACCCGGGTTTCGTCCTTTTAGATGGGAGCAAAGTTACTAAGCCTTCGTAATTAACAATCTGCATGGGCTAGTGAAAATTACTAAGCCTTCGTAATTAACAAAGTTACTAAGCTTTTAGAACTAATTCACCTTCATATAGTAAACCTAGGCAAAGCCATGCCAGATTTCCAATTAGATATCCCGAAGTTAAGAACACATGGAGGAATATTTCCAATCCTTTTACCTTCTATTCTACTTTCCGAATAAGTTTATTTTTGAAAATCGGGCAATGATGAACGTTGAATTATATGTTTTTTTTTGTATTATTCGAATTTATTCCAGTTACTAATTCATTTTCTTTTTGTTGTTGTTGTTTTTTTTTTTTTTTTTTTTTGCATTCTTGTCATCATTTTTGCACATGGAAGGTTATTGGTCTCGGGATAATATTCAACCAAAAGGGCTTCCATGGAAGCTTAGAATGTCTCAGTGGTCGAGAAGCATTTAGAGGTTAGGAAACAGTCCGAGAAAGGTCAGCAGGATAATGGGGATTGTTTGAAAATGGGATATGTGTCAGTATTGCCAGCTGAGGTTGATCTTCTTATAAGGCAAAATGATCTCCGGGAATTGATGGATATATGGAATCAATGAAATATATCAGAAAAAGAAGCCTTCACTCAGACTTATGGGGACATAGCACTGTTAGTTCAAGTTAAGGTCAGTAATGAAGTAATCCGGGCTGTGGTGCAATTCTGGAATCCTGCTTACCGGTGTTTTACTTTCAACCGAGAGGATATGACTCCAACCATAGAGAAATATTCAACCTTGCTGCATATTGAGAACGTTTTTCCCGATCGTATTTATATGAAGGATACAAAGACGCCGGGTTTCAAGAAAAAGGTATCTAAGATTCTGGGAATGAAAAGAAATTGGGCCGAAAGCCATGTTGTCCGGAAATGGGTAAGTCATTGTATCTCATGGGATATTTTACGGACCTTAATCCACAACCATTCAAGTAAAGAGATAGTTAGGAATATTTTTGCTTTGGCTATCTATGGTTTAATTATCTTCCCAAAAACATTAGGGTATATGGATGTGGCGGTATTTGATATTTTTGAGAGGCTTGAGCAGAGGATAAACCCAGCCCTGACAATTATAGCAGAAACAATCCGATCTCTGAATTTTTGTAAACGAGAAGGAAAATGGCGTTTTATAGGTTGTATACAGCTTCTTTACATATGGGTTCAGAGCCATTTTTGTAAACAGGAGAATTTCCCTCTTCGCTCGTATTGAAAGTCTTTTGCACCAATTCGTGAATTTCTTAAGAGGGATTGGCTTGAAAATAGGATTGAGGAACAATGGATCAACATATTCCTGAATATCAAGGCTGAGATGGTAATTTGGAGGGCTCCATGGATAACTCCTATGCCGACGTTGTACAAGTGCAGAGATAAAGCTTCTGTTCCATTATTGAGGGTATAGGGAGGAGTGAGCTATGCACCACTGCTGGTACTAAGACAATCGGAATCCCGTCAGTTTACTCCTACGACCCATGACCTTAGTGATTTGGAATTTGCTTATGGAGAAGATGGATACTCGAGAAAGGTACGTGAGATTGTAGTAGCATGGAAGGAAATTCATCGGGTGGAGGTAGCTAGATATGCTGACATCGTCACACCCGACTACTTAGTATGGAGAGAAATGAGGATCAATGACAGGTTGTTGACGTCTAATGGGGAAGAGGTCCAGTTCACGAGTCCACCACCTAAGGAAGCACCATTGGAGTTAGAAATTGCAAAGTTGGAACTTGGAAAAGAAAAGGCCCAAATGAGTAAAGAGATTTCCCGACTTCAAGAAGAGTTTGAGGACATGAAAAATAGGGAATCAGCTCGAGAAAGAGAAAAGGAAAAGATCAAAAGAGAAAGGGACACTGCTAAGGGTGATCTTCAGGAATTACACTTGGAGAACAAGAGGTACCGCTTCGAGCTCAGATTTGAGGGGACCTTCAAGAATTCCGGGGAATGGGAGCAAGAGGTCAAAAACCTCAAGAAGGAGAATAACTATTGGAAAGAGAGAGGGAAGCATGAGGAAGCCCGAGCCAATCAACTGGAGAAACAAGCTAAGGAAAGCTTACACGGTGATGCTTCTGCTGACATGTCAAAGGGCCGTGAACAAGTAGGGGTCAGATTGAAGAGGAAGGCAATCAAAAGAGGACAGTAAAAAAAAAAGTCCAAGATCCGAGGGAGTTACTATAGGACCGGTGTTTTGTAATAGCATTTTGAATTAGGATAGATAGATTATCAGATTGTCTTAAGCAGTGATCTTTTATCTTTGATGTATTTAGTTCCAGGAAATCAATGAAAGACTGTTTGGTTGGAATTATCCCGGGCCAATACTTTTAAATGCATTCATCATTCATTTGTTCTTTCCTTTATATATTCTGTTTGTTCATTCATTCATATTTATAGTCATTCATACATTTATATTGTAAGATTATTCATGCATTTAGCCATTTATTTATTTGTCCATTAATTTATTTTTTATAATTATTCATTCATATTCATACACTTAGTCATTTACTTATTTGTTCATTCATTAACATTTAGTTATTCATTCATTCATTCATTTTTAAAAAAATAAAAAAAGGTGTGTCAATAAATTCTAATTCATGGTTTTCAAAACTAAAGGTACAATTGGTCGCACTCAGAAAGAATCAGATTTTCGACACCCTTACAATACTCGATCTCAAGCCAGAGCTATGGAGAACGATCAACTTGCTAAAATTGAAAGGATGGAAAGAACTCAGAAAGAACTGCAGGAACAGTTGGCTAAGTCTTAGGAGGAGTCACGAGAACAGATGACTAAACTCATGGAAATGATGAGTGCCATGATGAGGCAGAAATGGCCAGGGGAAAATTCAGTTATAGGAATGAGGGCAGTAAACCAGGAAGGCTGACCTGAGGTAGTACATCAGAATGGCCAAACATCCAGCATGTGGGAAATGAACTTCCAACTAGGGCAGCATCCTATGTTTACATCCAACCAGCGGCTGAGGTACAAAATTTTGGTCCTAAAAAGGGTAACATTGGGGTTGATCCAATTGATGTGGATGTTCCAGACTTTGAGGAACTGGCTAAAAAGGAAAAGGCAAAGATGGCTGAGCTAAAGAAGGTTGAAACGGTAGAATCCCAGAAAAAATATCAGCTGCTGGAGGAAAGATTGAGGGCGGTTGAAGGGGCGGAGCTATTTGGCAGTCTAGAAGCCAAAGAGATGAGTTTAGTGCACGGTCTGGTGATTCCTCCAAAGTTCAAAGTACCCGACTTTGAAAAATATAACAGAACTACCAACCCATCAGCATATTTGACCATGTACTGCCGGAAGATGACCGGACATGATGAAGATGAAAAATTGCTTATCCACTGTTTTCAGGATAGCTTGACAGGGTCCGCAACTCAGTGGTATAACCAGCTTACCCGTACTAAGATCCGTTCCTGGATGGATCTAGCCAAAGCTTTCATGCAACAATACAATCATGTGATGGACATGGTGCCTGACCGTCTAACTCTGCAAAACATGGAAAAAAAGCTACTTAAAGCTTTAAAGAATATTCTCAGAGATAGAGAGACCTGGCTACACAAGTACAACCTCTTTTGACCAACAAGGAAACTACAATGCTTTTCATCAATACCCTGAAAGCACCTTATTATGATAAATTGGTGGGGAGTGCCACCAAGGAATTTGCAGATATGGTAATATCCGGGGAGATGATAGAGTCGGCCATTAAGAACGGGAAAATGGAAGGGGGTGAGTTTGCTACCCCGAAAAGGGTTTTCCCTGCAAAGAAAAAAGAGGAGGCCCATGCAGTTAGCTTCAATCAATACCCCTATGCACCTCCTACACCATATACACCTCTCAGGCCCTATACTTCTCCTACATCTTATGCACCTCCTACACCCTACACACCTTACCCGAGGTATAATTCGTACTACCCCAATGTGAACCATATTACCCAAAATCCATTTCCCTATACCAATATACCATAATATCCTTTTCCAACTGGCATATCCCTACAGATAAATCTTCCCCGAAACACTGTCCCAAACACTCAAGGTGCTGGACGCAACGATCAACGTTCACCAAGGAATAATCAAAAACCCCTATTTGATCCGATTCCTACCACCTATAGTGAGCTGTATCCCAAACTGTTGCAGAGTCAACTTGTTGCACCTGTATACCTCAAACCTCTGACACCACCATATCCAAGGTGGTACAACATAAATGTTAGCTGTGCATATCACGTAGGGATCCAGGACTATTTGACTGAGGACTGTATTGCCTTTAAGAAGAAATTTCAAAGTTTGATTAATACTGGGGTGGTGAAGTTCGGGACAAGGAATGGGCTGAATGTAGCAGGAAATCCATTACCCGATCATGCTGAGAACCGGGTAAATGCAGAATTGACAGGGGAAGAAAGAAGATTGAAAAAATATGTCAGTGAAGTCAAGACTCCAATGATAAAAGTGTGGGTCGAAATGGTAAAAGCGGGAATGGTGGAGGATGTTGATAGTTTAAAAATGGTTGCAAACAGGGTGAGGATTGGTGCTCGTTCCATGGATGTAAAGGTCATATCATACAAGGATGCGGGGACTTTCTGGCTAAAGTCCAAAAGATGATGGATGAGGGGGAAGCCCAGTTTTATGAAGAAATAGAGGATAACGTAGAGGTTATTGAGAATGCGACTCGCTATGGAATAGGAAGACCTTTGATTATCTATTACGATGAACCAGAGAAGACTACTCCAGTTGTTGAGGAAATTGTGCCTAAGCTAATCATAGATTTGCCTTCTTCCTTTTCATACAAGGAAAACAAAGCTGCACCATGGAAATATGATTGCAGCATGGTTATGCCAGGGTCTTCAAATCAGCAAGATATTACAGGTGTGGGGTACTTAGCACGAAGTGGAAGGTGTTATGCCCCTGAGGTTGTTGAATAGGGATCAACAAGAAAGGATAGAGGAATGTACAAAGGGAATAAAGCAGCTGAACCAATCCATATTGAGATGGATTTGTCAAAAGAAGTAGAGAGGGGGTCAGCCACGGTTAACAAAATAAAAGAACCAGTGAATGAAAAGGAGGCTTGCGAGTTTTTAATGTTCATAAAACATAGTGAGTATAGTGTGGTTGAGCAATTGCAGCGTCAGCTAGCAAGAATCTCCATCTTATCTTTGCTATTAAACTCGAAGCCACACAGAAATGCCCTGTTGAGAATGTTGAATCAGGCATATGTGGCTAACAACATATCAGTAGAAAAATTAGACAGGCTGGTGGGAAATATTGCGGCAGACGATCATATATATTTCAGTTATGATGAAATACCACCCAATGGTATTGGGTCCGCAAAGGCTCTTCACATAACAACCACTTGCAAGGGGCATATACTACCAAGGGTGCTTCTGGATAATGGTTCTTAATTAAATGTAATGCCCCTGGAAACCCTGTCTAAGTTTCCAATTGATATTTCTTATATGCTGTCGAGTTGCACAGTGGTTAGAGCTTTTGATGGTACCAGGAGAGAGGTAATGGGAACTATTAAGGTTCCTCTGGAGATAGGCCCATGCACCTATACTGTGAATTTTCAGGTCATGGATATTAATTCATCCTATAATTGCTTGTTGGGAAGGCCGTGGATACATTCAGCAGGGGCTGTACCTTCATCTCTCCACCAAAAGCTAAAATTTGTGATGGAGGGCCGTTTGGTCATTGTATTAGGAGGAGAGGACATAATAGCCTCTGCATCTACTGAATCTCCTTATGTTGAACCCAATGAAGATGTCGTAGAATGTTCCTTTCGATCTTTGGAATTCGTAAATGCAATTTTCGTCGCTAAAGGATGAAAAATTCCAAAATCAAGGTTGTCCAAGAACACAAGGCTGGGAGTAAGAACTACAATGGGAAAGGGCTGCAGGGCTGGAAAAGGTCTTGGAAAATATCTTCAAGGGATGGCCCGAGCAATGGAAGTAGTGTGAAAGAAAGATTGGTTTGGCTTAAGGTATCTTCCGAAGGCCCATGAGAAGAGAAAACAAGTTGAAAAGAACTGACAAAAGAGGATGCCCCGTCTCACGAGTATGGATATTGAGTGGGAGCCTATGACTTTCCCACCAATCCTTCATAGCTTTCACTCTGCTGGTTTTCTATTCGGAGAAAAGAATTCAGAAGATGTACTCTGATGCACCCAAAAGAGTGTATCTTATTTAACCTTGCACTAAAAAGATAAATTGTAAGTATAGTAGTTAGCAAGGGTCGAGTCCTCAGGGATTGGGTTTTAGTTTATAAGTTAATAGTTTAAAACTTAAATTCAAGAACAATAAAAGAAAAGGGGTTTTTTTGAAGCCAGATTTAAACTAAAGTAAATAATAAGAATAAGATGCAAGGCGGTATAACCAGCCAATAAAAATATATATACTAAATTAGGCGGTATAACCAGCCAATAAAAATATATATACTAAATTAGACGGTATAACCAGCCAATAAAAATAAAACAAAGTTAATATACAAATTAGGCGGTATAACCAGCCAATAAAAATAAATATACTTTTAAAAATAAGCAAACTAGAAAAGTAAGAAAACAAGTAAGTAAGAAGAATCAAATATGAAAAATATGGTTAAGGTTTCATTCTCCACCACTAGACATCATTAAGAATCAATTTCAGATCTATCAATATCAACCAACTATCAAAGTTAACAACCGTAGATAACAACAAGCTCTGTTATCCCAATCTTTCCTTAGTTTGTCGTTAAATAGAACAAGCTCTCTATTTAATCTCTAACCATTAAACAACCTAGAATAAGCTCTCTAAATTCAATTTAATGGCAGCTTTATGATGAGAAAGATAGGTTGATCTAAGCAACAAACACATAAGCTCGGATTTTTCAACTTAGGTTATGTTCCACTTTGCAATTATTGAAAACTTGACCATAATCATTAATCACAAATTGCCACTTATGAATAGGAAATCAAGACAATTACACGGATCAAGACTCCTAGACTAGCAATAGATAATTATCAAGATCTATCTAGTTGTACACCTAAATAAATCAAGACAACATCATGAACAATTCTTGTAGAAGAACATAAGCAACTTTGATAGAAAATTAATGATAGATAGAATCTGAAAATCAATCACAAAACATGTCTAGGGCTTTGAAATCACCCTTAACCAAATAGAAGTTTAGCCTAGCATAGACATTGTAAACATAAACATAAAATTAAAGAGAATCTAAGAAGGAAATAAAAGAAAGAAAGAAGAAGAAGAAGGATATTAATTATCCAACCTCTTGCTCTCTCTAAGGAAAAAGAAAACTAGAGAAAAGGAAGAAGAAGAAAACTTAGAGAATTTTATTATAATGGCTAATATCCTACCTATGTACAATATGATCCTCTACAATCATCCAAGGCCCTCTATTTATACACATTTTGGAGGGCTAAATGACAAGAGACAAGCTTTACAAATTTCAAAGGTAGGTATAATAGGTGGGTGAATTTTTCTAACAATTTTCGTCATATTGTATGACAATTTTGATCAGCCAACTTGATGGTCGATTTCGTCAATGTTGGAGGCCTGATCTGATCACATGGTCTTCTAGAAAAAGGTTCCCCTATCAGTTACGGATCCATAGCCGTTGGAATCAGCTCATTTGCTGATGTGGATAAGCAGATATGGGCAAAACACGAAAACAGGTCAGCACAGACGTCATTGCACATCAGCCAACTTGATGGTCGATTTCGTCAATATTAGAGGCCTGATCTGATCATATGGTCTTCTAGACAAAGGTTCCCGTATCAGTTACGGATCCATATCCATTGGAATCAGCTCATTTGCTGATGTGGATAAGCAGATATGGGCAAAATACGAAAACAGGTCAGCACAGACGTCATTGCACATCAGCCAACTTGATGGTCGATTTCGCTAGGGAAAACGACTCCGTTTCAAGAAGTGTAAAACATAAAAAAGATAGATATGCCTCTTAGCTTTGCACGGCTACAAATTTCAGCCTTATTGCTTCAGTGAAACTCCAGATATAGCTGATATGGCAAAAGGTGTCGGAACTGGAACTGAACTGGATTTGCCCTTAATTCTAGTAATCTGAAATCACTCAAAGAAACTTGTGAAAAACACCAAAATACATAAAAATATAAAAGATCATAAACACAATTAGACTAAACAATAATAACTCGTATTTGACACAAAACAATAATAAAACATAACTAAAAACTATATAATTATACGAGTTATCACACCCCCACACTTAGATTGTTGCTAGTCCCTAGCAACGACTCAATAAAAATAAAATAAGAAAATCTAATCTAATCCATTTTCGTAGGAAATCACGGTGGCACTTAGCATGTGACACAAGCCTTTAAACCCCTAGGTGTCCCTAGTGGACGAGTTTAGTCTCGTGAGGGTTTACTAGAACGATACCCACAAACATTGAAAAACTAAAATATAAATAAACTACATATACTAAAAATATTTATTCCTAATCCTTTCAATACAAATTAGAGACAATCTTTGAACAAGTCTTATAAACTAATCAATAGCTTAAAGAATTTCACAAAAAATCATGCTTGAATGTAAATTGTTTGAGTTAAGCCAATATTAACATAACATATCTCAATCAAAATAGTGCATGTTCAAATTTAATCTCAACTTCTCACATGGGATACCCTCATGATTTTCACTCTTTAAAGTAGTGGTGAAGTGTTTACACTCAATCAATCTCATGAAAACAGTTCTACCATATTCTTGCTTGTCCACCTATTCTCCACTATTTAGATCATACAACTTCATGAATCAAGAGGTCTTTAATGAAGGTTGTAATGGGGCCAAGGGGTTTGTAATGTGGTTGAAGAACAAAAGGATAAAGATATCACAAAGGTTCCAAAGAGTTCATAAAGTTTAGAGACATAAAAAGATCATACAAAGAAACTTTTCAAAATTTTTTACAAGTACATAGTCACCTAGGCCGGATATTCATGTTGGGCCTTTTCTTCATTCTAAACAACTTTGTAACATCTTTTTCCTTTTCCACAAATTCAAGAGATGATTCATATTTTTTTTTTTTTTACATAGGAATGTATTTGCCAGTATTCCATTTCTTTTTCTCTTGACTTTTCTTTTCTTTTCCCCCCACACTTATTTCTTGTTTCTAACCCAAATTTTCAACTAAAAATATCCCTTGTTTTTTGCAATATGTCTCAACATATATAATCCATCTTTAGAACAAGGGTAAGGATATAAGTATATTTAGGCTAGGTGTAAGTTGTGGTTACCAATAAAACAGCATATTTAATGTAGGCTCAAATTGGCTCACTAGTGGGGATGTTCTCTTAGAACATTAATAATGGATGGCTGTTTGGCTCTGGTTATAATCCTAATGCCTCTATCATATTCATGTTGTCACATGTATCAATATAGTCTCAAACGGTTTAAAGCAAGTTCTAGAGAATCATGTAATCATAAGAGCACTCAAGAAAGAAATTAGATTGATATGTATAATGCATCAATCATTATAGGCTCAAAAACTCACAAGGATGATTATACAAGTCAGATTAAGTCTAAACATGCTTCTTTCTCAATCAACATATCATATTAACATTGGCTCATAAAAAAAAAATGATATCAAGCTCAATTCTCATGAAAATCTTCTCACTAATAACTCTGTTTTAGACTTATGCAATTCATATCTCATCATTGTATTAAAAAGGAACTAAAACACACAAAATAATAATAATAATAATAATAATAAAGACTCATAAAAAAAATAGTAGACAAAAATAAAAGAAATCCTAAATCATTCCCCCCACACTTAATTCTTACATTGTCCTCAATGTAAGTCTATTAACCCAAATGAAAGAATCATGTGTAAGAGAAAAGAACTAATAACATAAGAATAGGAAAAGCTAAGACTCAAAACAAAACAAACTCATGCAACCTGAATAATCTTAAAATACTAAACAAAAATTAACAAGTAAACATAAAAAGATTAAAATCAAACTGACAAGGTATGTCTCAAGTCTCCCTTACTCAGACCTTGTTCAGAATGAATACTTCTAAATTGCTTAAAACACAACAAACTTTTTTTTTTTTTTTTAAAAAAAAAATTAGCAAAATATGTCCCTTACCCCCTACTAAAATATGACGTTGTCCCCAATGTCAAATTTTAAAGGTAGAATTTAGGAGATATTACCTGCAGAGGTTGCTAACCACTTATTATAACTGAGACACAACAAGGAAAATGTTAGATAATGTCACAAAGACAAAGTGCAGTCCACTCCTTGCTCGTCCATATCTCTTTTTCTTTTTCCGAGCGTTTGCGAAACAACCGTAGCAGATAAACACTCATAAGCTTGGAGCTTTTTGAGTAAATCTTCAATGGTTGTAGCAGAAATTATGGTTCTCCTTGCCTCTGAAAACATGAATCCATTATCCACAGCATTATCTAAATATGAAAGCAAATTACTAAAATAACCATTAATATTAAGCAAACCAATGGGTTTCTTATTTGTGACCAAAGATGACCAAGAAGCCACGCAAGCTATTTCTTCCAATGTACCCAAACCTCCTGGTAAAGCAATGAATGCATCGGCAGAATGGTACATGATTGTCATCCGTTCAGGGATACTCCAGACGTGTATTTCCTTACCCAAGGTAGGTCCACAAAAATCTGTGAATAGTTTTGGCACGATTCTTAGAACTGGACTTCCTCCGACGTGTGCTGCTGTAGCGACTGCCCCCATTAAACCCGTACTACCGCCTCCATAAATCAACTGGATCTTTTGTTGGGCAACTATTACTCCAACTCTTATGGCTTCATCAGCGAATATGTTATTTTTCCCTGGATAAGCACCTCCAAAAACACAAATTTTTTTAATGCGTTGGGACGAAGTACTTTCCATTTTTTTTTCTTTTTTTTTTCTTTTTTTCGAGTGCCTGAAAGAGAATGAGTACATGGTGTAATATATAGAGGACTGAGTAGTGAATCAGACAAGAGTAATAATGTCGCCGAAAGTGTATCTGACCTGTCAGAAGAAAATGTTAACCTAACAAAAGATTTTTGCGTGATTTCAGGAAGAAAATCAAAAAGAGAAGAAAAATCAACCGTAAAAGTCAAGAGTAATAATGTCGCCGAAAGTGTATTTGACCTGTCAGAAGAAAATGTTAACCTAACAAAATATTTTTGCGTGATTTCAGGAAGAAAATAAAAAAGAGAAGAAAAATCAACCGTAAAAGACAAATAAAAAATGAGAATAATTACACAAATCGAATAACACGTAAATTAAACCGAAATAAAGTTATTGCAAATCAAACCAAAAGCTGAGAAGTCATTTATTGTAGTTGTGATTGTGGCTCACATCTTCCTCTGGTTTTACGTCCAGAAACGGCTTAAACGCCTTCTATGAGTCGAGGATATGCTTCCTATCCAGTTTTCTTACAAGCTGGCAAACAGGGTCTTTTAACATCAGATTCCCAAGATGTTGCCATTCCCTTTGGAATTGCGGCCATAAATCAAGAATTTCTCTTTGTACGTCTCCACTAGGATGCGTCTCAAGAGAAAGTTGGATATTACCCAAATTCTCCTTACTCAGTCCATCCTTAATGAATTCAATTTTATCATCTCGATTAGAGGACGGAATCCCAATAGAATGACATTTACCGTTACACGTCCATCGTGCACATTTGTGGCAATTTGAACTCATGCGCTTTGCTCGTCGCTTCTTTGCAAAAGTGCTTCTACCTGTACCTGGTAAATGCAAAATAGGAAGATATTCATCTTCACGTACCTTGGCTTCAATTATCCAACGTATGTCTTCAGGAATCCCTTTGTGCATAAGCATTCTTAATCTTTCAAGTCGAACTTGGTAAAGCTTCAGTAAAATATTTCGAGGAAAAGGAGGAAATCGTTTCTGCAATCTTGTGAGAATATCATCCATCCTGAAAAAAATAAAAAAAAATGAAAGAGAAATTTATATACAATATCAGTTTTGTGGGTAGCTGATGGAACCGATTTAAATAATCACGGAGTACCGTTATCCGCCATTTAACCGGGGTAAAAAAAAAAAAATTATATTTACATCTAGTTATTTTCAAAACAAGGATCAGAAAGAAAAACAACATAAAAAGACTCAAAAACAAAACACTCTAAATAAAATCCTAAATTCTTCCCCCCACACATAATTCTTACATTGTCATTAATGTAATGCTATTAACCCAAATGAAAGAATCATGTGTAAGTGAAAAGAACTATTAAACAAAATAAACTTATGCAGCCTAAATGAACTTAAAAACACTAAACACAATTAACAAAGAAACATAAGAAAAAGATAAAGAAAAAGAGAGCAAATCTGAGGATGGCAGTTTGGCAATGCTTTCACTAATTAGGCTGCCTCCCCCAATTAGCACTTGATTTAGTGTTTTGAACCTAACCAACACCCCTTCTTGGCATTTTAGGCTTGTCAGTCTCATACATGAAATTTCCCAAATTTATGCGTTTGAGAGGAAGCTTTCTTTGCACAACAGTGGATGCATTCTCCATTACAAGTATTATTCCATCATCCTTTGTGGTGCATATGTCATCGAGGAATGGAGCATATTTTGATACTTGTTGAATGACCTCCACAAACAAGTTGTTTAAGGTTTCCGGCATGTGTTGTTCATGTTCTTCCTCCTTGAACTTTGCAAATCTACTAGGAAAAGGTGGAGAAGAAACATTAGTAAAAAGTGAAACCTTAAACGTTACCTCAGGTGCCGAAATACTCTTATTTGGATCTTTGGCTTCATTATCCTCAAGAATAGAATCCATCTCTAATTTTGTTTCATCCTCATCTTGTTCCTCATTCTTCAAGGTCACAATAGTAGCATTCTCCTTTGGGTTAACCATCGTTTGGGCTGGAAGTTCTTCAGATCTTTGTGCTACCCATCCCACCATACTACTAGCCAATTGGCTCATTTGCTTTTCCAAACTCTGGATGCTTGCCCTTGTTTCCTGTTGAAATTGCAAAGAATCAGTAACAAGAGAATAGACAAGATCTTCTAAAGAAGTACCTGAGTTTTGAGTCATATGTGGTGGTTGAAAAAGATCTGGTTCTTGAGACCATGATTGATTGAAGCTAGATGGATGAGTGTAATTGGCATAAGGATCTACTTCTTGGTAATTTTTCGAGTAGCCATAATTAGTATGATCCCACCATCACTCATGGTAAGTGTTTGAGTAATGATCATACTGTTGGTCTTGGAACACTTGGTGGCCTTGACATCCTCCCATGGCCAATTGTTGAACTAGGGAGGTGAGATTGGCTTGTTGATTCTCCATGTTCATGTATGCCACCAACTCTTCAAGTGTTAGATTGCTCAATTCCATTGTTTTTTTTTTTTTTTTTTTTTTTTTTTTAAAATTTGAAAAGAAAAACTTGTATGTACAAGAAAATAAAACTAATTAGAACTGAAAATAAGAATAAACCAAGTAACAAATAAACTAAAGAAAGCAATCCCCGGCAACGGCGCCAAAAATTTGATGCACCCAAAAGAGTGTATCTTATTTAACCTTGCACTAAAAAGATAAATTGTAAGTATAGTAGTTAGCAAGGGTCGAGTCCTCAGGGATTGGGTTTTAGTTTATAAGTTAATAGTTTAAAACTTAAATTCAAGAACAATAAAAGAAAAGGGGTTTTTTTGAAGCCAGATTTAAACTAAAGTAAATAATAAGAATAAGATGCAAGGCGGTATAACCAGCCAATAAAAATATATATACTAAATTAGGCGGTATAACCAGCCAATAAAAATATATATACTAAATTAGACGGTATAACCAGCCAATAAAAATAAAACAAAGTTAATATACAAATTAGGCGGTATAACCAGCCAATAAAAATAAATATACTTTTAAAAATAAGCAAACTAGAAAAGTAAGAAAACAAGTAAGTAAGAAGAATCAAATATGAAAAATATGGTTAAGGTTTCATTCTCCACCACTAGACATCATTAAGAATCAATTTCAGATCTATCAATATCAACCAACTATCAAAGTTAACAACCGTAGAAAACAACAAGCTCTGTTATCCCAATCTTTCCTTAGTTTGTCGTTAAATAGAACAAGCTCTCTATTTAATCTCTAACCATTAAACAACCTAGAATAAGCTCTCTAAATTCAATTTAATGGCAGCTTTATGATGAGAAAGATAGGTTGATCTAAGCAACAAACACATAAGCTCGGATTGTTCAACTTAGGTTATGTTCCACTTTGCAATTATTGAAAACTTGACCATAATCATTAATCACAAATTGCCACTTATGAATAGGAAATCAAGACAATTACACGGATCAAGACTCCTAGACTAGCAATAGATAATTATCAAGATCTATCTAGTTGTACACCTAAATAAATCAAGACAACATCATGAACAATTCTTGTAGAAGAACATAAGCAACTTTGATAGAAAATTAATGATAGATAGAATCTGAAAATCAATCACAAAACATGTCTAGGGCTTTGAAATCACCCTTAACCAAATAGAAGTTTAGCCTAGCATAGGCATTGTAAACATAAACATAAAATTAAAGAGAATCTAAGAAGGAAATAAAAGAAAGAAAGAAGAAGAAGAAGGATATTAATTATCCAACCTCTTGCTCTCTCTAAGGAAAAAGAAAACTAGAGAAAAGAAAGAAGAAGAAAACTTAGAGAATTTTATTATAATGGCTAATATCCTACCTATGTACAATATGATCCTCTACAATCATCCAAGGCCCTCTATTTATACACATTTTGGAGGGCTAAATGACAAGAGACAAGCTTTACAAATTTCAAAGGTAGGTATAATAGGTGGGTGAATTTTTCTAACAATTTTCGTCATATTGTATGACAATTTTGATCAGCCAACTTGATGGTCGATTTCGTCAATGTTGGAGGCCTGATCTGATCACATGGTCTTCTAGAAAAAGGTTCCCCTATCAGTTACGGATCCATAGCCGTTGGAATCAGCTCATTTGCTGATGTGGATAAGCAGATATGAGCAAAATACGAAAACAGGTCAGCACAGACGTCATTGCACATCAGCCAACTTGATGGTCGATTTCGTCAATATTAGAGGCCTGATCTGATCATATGGTCTTCTAGACAAAGGTTCCCGTATCAGTTACGGATCCATATCCATTGGAATCAGCTCATTTGCTGATGTGGATAAGCAGATATGGGCAAAATACGAAAACAGGTCAGCACAGACGTCATTGCACATCAGCCAACTTGATGGTCGATTTCACTAGGGAAAACGACTCCGTTTCAAGAAGTGTAAAACATGAAAAAGATAGATATGCCTCTTAGCTTTGCACGGCTACAAATTTCAGCCTTATTGCTTCAGTGAAACTCAAGATATAGCTGATATGGCAAAAGGTGTCGGAACTGGAACTGAACTGGATTTGCCCTTAATTCTAGTAATCTGAAATCACTCAAAGAAACTTGTGAAAAACACCAAAATACATAAAAATATAAAAGATCATAAACACAATTAGACTAAACAATAATAACTCGTATTTGACACAAAACAATAATAAAACATAACTAAAAACTATATAATTATACGAGTTATCATACTCATAATGATCGAGCTAGCTTTTGAAAAGTTCCATGTGAATAAAGGTGGGCAGATACAGGATATGGTGATTTGCATGACTGGGAAGGAAGGAATGGAAAGTAATAATGCGAACTGGATGGTGCGACCTTGTCCACCAGGATATAGACCGACCAACTGGAGTGCGACTGAGTTGCCCATAGTTTTTAAGTCTATTCCAAAGTAATACTTTAAAAAAACAATCTTAATTATCTTTACCCAGAGATATTAAGAGTCTTTTTTCTGTAGTGGGCTTTTTGTTTAAACATTTTCATTCAATAAATAACAAGCACGATGCATTTTATTCATATTGATGTGTCCATATTCTTTCATTTATGCTATTTATTTTGCTTTTATTATATATATATTCCTATATTGTTTCTTCCCCACCTATTTACAAGTGTACGGATATGGAATATGAGGACTTTCCTGTTAGTAATTCTGAAATTGATTTTGAAAGACCCATTTGCACGGGTGATTTTGAGGCTAACGAAGATACTGAGGATTATGGTCTACCTCCGGATCTATTAAGGAAAATAGAACAAGAGGAGAAACAAGTACTTCCTCATAAGGAATTATTGGAAATGATAAATCTGGAAAATCGTGAGGAGATAAAGGAGGTCAAAATCGGGACTTTATTGTCATCATCAATAAAGGGTGAATTGATAGTTTTGCTCCGGGAATATGTGGATGTATTTGCATGGTCTTACCAAGACATGCCAGGGTTAGATCCGGATATTGTGGTTCATAAGCTCCCTTTAAGGTCAGAATGCAAAGCCAATTCAGCAAAAGTTAAGAAGAATGAGGTCGGACATGCTGTTAAAGATAAAAGAGGAGGTGAAGAAGCAATTTGATGTTGGATTTTTAGAAGTGGCAAAATATCCAGAATGGGTGGAAAATATTGTTCCAGTACCAAAGAAGGATGGCAAGGTGCAGATGTGCATTGATTACGAAGATTTGACAAGGCCAGCCCTAAAGATAATTTCTCTTTGCCCCATATCGATACTTCGGTGGATAATACGGTGAAGAGTTCTTTATTTTCTTTCATGGACGGATTCTTGGGATATAATCAGATTAAGATGGCACCGGAAGATATGGAGAAAACCATATTTGTCACAATATGGGGAACATTCTGCAACAAGGTAATGCCGTTTGGGTTGAAGAATGCTGGGGCAACATATTAGAGAGCCATGGTGACCTTGTTTCATGATATGATGCATAAGGGAATTCAGATCTATGTTGATGATATGATTGCAAAGTCACAAGGAGAAGAGGAGCATATTGCGAATCTTAAGAAGCTCTTCGAACGACTAAGAAAGTTTCGACTCAAGCTAAATCCGGCAAAATGCACTTTTGGAGTTACCTCGGAAAAATTGCTAGGTTTTGTCGTCAACAAAAGGGGAAT
The DNA here is from genome assembly GCA_030761205.1 of Fremontodendron californicum. Lineage (NCBI taxonomy): Eukaryota > Viridiplantae > Streptophyta > Magnoliopsida > Malvales > Malvaceae > Fremontodendron > Fremontodendron californicum. Next base: position 17,502,010 of record JAULJL010000018.1, on the reverse strand, counting down.
TGAGATTGACCCGGATAAAGTAAAGGCAATTCAGAATTTGCCATACCTCATACTCAAAAGGAAGTAAGAGACTTTCTGGGGAGATTGAATTACATTGCTCGATTTATTTCTCAGTTAACCGACAAATGTGATCCAATATTTAAGTTACTTCGAAAACGTGATCCAGGAGAATAGGATGAAGGTTGTCAGATTGCATTTGAAAAGGTTAAGCATTTTTATCCAACCCATCAGTATTAATGCCACTTGTTTCGGATAAACCAATGATATTATATCTATCAGTATTTGAGAGATCCATGGGTTGTGTTTTGGGGCAGCTTGATAAGACTGGAAAGAAAGAACAGGCGGTTTACTATCTTAGCAAGAAGTTCACAGATTCTGAGTTGAAGTATTCATCGGTAGAAAAGATGTACTGTGCCTTAGCTTGGACTGCTTGAAGACTCAGACAGTACATGTTGTACCATACGACGTGGTTGATTTCCAAGCTAGATCCAATCAAGTACATGTTGGAAGCACCTTCTTTGTTAGGGAGGACGGCAAGATGGCAGGTTTTGTTGTCAGAGTACGACATTGTATATGTAAGTTAGAAAGCTATCAAGAACAGTGCAATGGCTGAATTCGTAGCAAGTCGGGTAGTGGAAGACTATGAGCCGTTGAACTTTGACTTCCCAGATAAAGATTTGATGTATGTTTTGCAAGCGGATGATGTTTCCCCGAATAAGAAAGTATGGAAAATGTACTTTCATGGCATATCTAATGCCATGGGGCATGGAATCGGTGTAGTGCTCATATCCCCAGAAGAAGATTATTATCTTTTCACTGCCAGATTGGATTTTGATTGTATAAATAATATTGCTGAGTATGAGGCATGTACTATGGGCCTTCGTGCTGCAGTGGAAAGAAAAATTAAAATATTGGAAGTTTTCGGAGATTCAGCCCTAGTGATATACCAGCTACGGGGAGAATGGGAAACCCTAGATACAGAGCTAATCTGATACTTAGAACTCATACTGAGTTTATTGGAGGAGTTTGAAGAAGTGAGTTTCAATTACTGCCCTTGAGAAGAAAATCGAATGGCGGATGCTCTGGCTACTCTGTCATCAATGTTGAAAGTGAATGAAGGGGCTGAAGTTGTGCCAATAAAGATAAGTATATATGAGTCTCCTGCCCACTGTCTAAGTATTGAAGAAGAAGCAAATGGCCTCCCTTGGTATAATGACATCTTGCAGTACATCAAGAGTCAACAGAATCCAGAACAAGCAACAGAAAATGACAAAAGGACTCTGAGAAGGCTAGCAATGGGTTTGTTCTAGACAGTGAGATTCTCTACAAGAAAGGGAAAGACCAAGTCTTATTGAGATGTGTCGGATCTGCCGAAGCTCAGAGAATCATAGAGGAAGTCCATGAAGGGATATGTGATATCCATGCCAATGGTCACATGCTTGCTAAGCAGATTATGAGGGCAGGGTATTATTGACTGACAATGGAAGGAGATTGTATCAGTTATTCCCAGAAGTGCCATAAATGCCAGATATATGCGGATAAGATCCATGTGCCACCATCGCCATTGCATGTCATGACTTCACCATGGCCATTTTCAATGTGGGGAATGGATATGATTGGGCCTATTACCTTGAAAGTTTCAAATAGACATCGTTTCATCTTGGTGGCCATAGATTATTTCACAAAATGGGTAGAAGCTGCTTCTTATGCGAATGTAACAAAGTCGATGGTATGTAGATTTGTTAAGAAAGAAATCATATGCCGTTACGGATTGCTAGCAAGAATTATTTCAGATAATGCTCTCAATTTGAACAAGAAGATGATGAGAGAAGTGTGTACTCAGTTCAATATCACATATCATAATTCGGCACCTTACCGTCCGAAGATGAATGGGGCAGTAGAAGTAGCTAACAAGAACATCAAGAAGATTGTTGAGAAGATGACTGATGTGTATAAGGATTGGCATGAGATATTGCCTTTTGCTCTTCATGCATATTGTACTTCAGTCCGCACATCTACCGGGGCAACGCTGTTTTCTTTGGTATACGGGATGGAAGCAGTGTTACCTATTGAAGTTGAAATCCCTTTATTACGGGTTTTGATGGAGGTTGGCCTAGAAGAGGCAGAATGGGTTAGAGCTCATTATGAACAGTTGAATCTCATTGAGGAGAAAAGATTGAAAGTGATTTGTCATGGGCAGTTGTATCAGAAAAGGATGATTCGAGCCCACAACAAGAAGGTTCGTCCCAGACAGTTCCGAGAGGGGGAGTTAGTACTAAGGAAAATTCTCCCTATAGTGAAGGATCCGTGAGGAAAATGGGCTCCGAATTGGGAAGGGCCCTATGTGGTAAAAAGAGCTTTTTCTGGAGGAGCATTGATTCTAACTCAGATGGATGGGGAGGATTTCAGAAATCCCGTGAATGCTGATGAACTGAAGAAGTATTATGCTTGAAAAAAAAAAGTAAGATGCTGTGCACATGGAAATTCAAATGATTCCAAGCATAAAAATGGAAATTCTATATATCTATCTCCCCTGTGGATTGCTTTTTAATGAGAATATTCATGCTTGATATGATGAATGACCATCTTTCATATTCTTTTCACTAAGAAGAAATTATCCTTAGTCACCCTTTTGAGCCTTAGGAATTATTTCTTTCTTTAAACCTTGATCAAGGACCACCCTTTACACTGGAGGACAAATGCGAGGAAAAATAATAAAAAATCATGGCAAAAAGAGAGCCATCGAAAAGTGTGAGATCAAAGAATTGCAAATGAAAGCCAGCAATGAAAGAAAGAGATTGATTGAGAATGAAAAGAAAGTCCAAAAAAGGGACAAATGTTTCAAGAATGAACTCTTCTCAAGAAATGATCCTTGATCCAATTACCCTTAAACACATTTTGGGCCATTTATCCTTTCTTTCTAAGCCCGAGCCTTGGCCTACATTACGTGCTTTAAAAGCCCATTTTGATCAAGCATGGATATTTAATTTGAAAGGTTATTCTCAGAATTTATTCCATCTTTTGAATTGACATTTTTACCTTGGAAGCATTTAGAATTCTCAGATGCATGGTAGAATACAAGAAAAAAGAGAAAAAAGAAAAGAGAAAACAAAAAATGAAAAAAGAATGTAAAAGGAGAGGTTTAAGCCGAAAACCCGCAAAGGGCAACTTAATACCGAATGGGGGACACTTGAGTTGAAAACCCGCAAAGGGCGGCTCAAGTACTGACTAAGGTTTGAATCAATGCTCCGTGTAAAGGGGGAAAAAGTATCTAAAAATCAGAGGAAAGGGGAACAACTCAGTCTGACGTAACTACGGAAGTCGAGGGGTTACCTAAGTAAATTGCTCATTCAAAAGAAATTTCAGATGGTTTGAAAAAGCAGGGTCCAAGATATTATGCATCCGAGGCATCTACAACCCATAACTTTACGTTTGTTTCTTATATCCTTGATATTCACTTTTACAATTTTAAAAAACATTTGTTGCAATAAATTCGTGTTATCCTTTTCATGACATTTTTCTCGTTTCATATTTTATTTCATACATTTTTGAGATGCATCTCGATTGTTATTAAATTGAATGATAATTTGTAAACATAAAAATCTTTAAATAAAAGGATTTCAGAGTATTACTAAGGAATAGATTTAAATCTTAAGAAAGGTTTGGAAAGTTCATCAATTAAAGGAAAACAGTGAACGTGTTGGAGACTCCATCACAAAGTCAGAAAATTTGTAAATTTCAGTGAAAGTCAGAAACTGAGACTGTTTGACAAGTTATCTTGAGTGAAGGATTCCTTAAGTGGGGCATCAGTGAACAATTGAAGGCTTCGTGATGAAGTTGGATAATCTGTGAACCTCAAAGAAACCATGGATTAGAAATCATGACACAATCATTTGATTGCATTCATTCTTAGGAAATATACAAGCATTTGCAAAGCATGTCATTCTCATCATTGCATTTAGCTAACATTGCAGGAATCAAGAAAACTTTGGCTTCCTCAAATCGAACTCATTCTGCTTCTCAAATGAGTCGAGCCCCGAGACCATCGTCGAGGTATTTCCTTTTGTTTTAAATCGAATTCATTCTGTTTTATCAAATGAGTCGAGCCTTGAGACCATTGTCGAGGTATTTCCTTTTGTTTTAAATCGAATTCATTCTGTTTTATCAAATGAGTCGAGCCTTAAGACCACCATCGAGGTATTTCCTTTTGTTTTAAATCGAATTCATCCTGTTTTATCAAATGAGTCGAGCCTTGAGACCACCATCGAGGTATTTCCTTTTGTTTTAAATCGAATTCATTATGTTTTATCAAATGAGTCGAGCCTTGAGATCACCGTCGAGGTATTTCCTTTCGTTTTAAATCGAATTCATTCTGTTTTATCAAATGAGTCAAGCCTTGAGACCATCGTCGAGGTGTTTCCTTTTGTTTTAAATCGAATTTATTCTGTTTTATCAAATGAGTCGAGCCTTGAGACCACCATCGAGGTATTTCCTTTTGTTTTAAATCGAATTCATTCTGTTTTATCAAATGAGACGAGCCTCGAGACCATCGTCGAGGTATTTCCTTTTGTTTTAAATCGAATTCATTTTGTTTTATCAAATGAGTCGAGCCTCGAGACCATCGTCGAGGTATTTCCTTTTGTTTTGAAACTCGTTATGTTTTTTTTTAAATGAGTCAAATATTTTGTTTTAAAATCCCGGTTCTTTAAGACGGGTCGAGCCTTGATTAGTTAGGGAACTCAATTTAAGGACAAAATCTTCTATTTACAGCTTTTTCAAAAAACAAAAAAAAAATGAAGAATGGAAGTGAGTGAAAACCCCTTTCCCTTCTCTTCACATATGATTTCACTAACCGGACAAAATTAGTATTTGTTTATCTTTGCCTGATTACTGATTCTCAGCAATAGCCAAAGAGGGGTAGCTGTAGACACCTAATTTTGTCCGGACCACTAAAACAAGTATGTTTTCTTCCTAAATTGATGTTTAAGAATGTAAAAAGACTTTTTTCATCCTGCAGGTGGTACTCCGAGACTTAGTCTAAGAAGGCGAGCATAAAAAGTAAAACTTGAAAAAGTCAACCCCGAAAAGTCAAATACTAAAAAAGTCAACCCACTTTCAAAATCATGATTTGAAGTTCAATTGAAAAATGGGGAAAGAATTTTGATGATCCGAGGTCCACATTGAAAGATATGGAGTTCGGAATTTGGGTTACGGAGATTTAGTAGAAAGGAAAGCTTAGTTCACTTATCCAAAAAAAAAAAAGCTTAGTTCAGGAAATTTGGGAAAAAGTGCTTAAACGATCAAATTGGTCAAAATTGAAGGTTCCAAATGAAAGATAAGCACTGACTACGGGTAATGGAGAAGCTACTTGGAAGAAAAACTGAAAGAAAAGTCACTCCAGAAGAAAACCGAGAATTAGGGTTTTTTGGTGGATTTCAGTGAAATTTGAAAGAATTATAGAAATGGCCCGATTCGGTAAGACCAAAGCCCCTAATTGTTGAGGAGTGATTAAACAAGGATAGCCAAAGGCTCAATTTGAAGAAAATCTGAAAATCAGACTTGTTTTGAGCAAAACCGGGCTTTGGAGGCAAAAAGGCAAAATTGGAAATTTTGGAAAAATAGCAAATGAACTCCAAAAATTCTGAAAATTTGCAGATCTCCTTCTTAAATCATTTCAAATATATTGGCGAAGAAAAATCTTGATTCGGAGTTCGTTTGCAAAATGGCCAAATCCCATGTCCCCTATGCAAAATTCAAGAAGATAAATCCCGGAAAATAGTAAATGAGCTCCAAAAATTCTGAAAATTTGCAGATCTCATTATTAAATTATTTGGAAGAGATTGGCGAAAGAAAATCCGGATTCGGAGTTCGTTTGCAAAATAGCCAAATCCCGGGCCCACTAAGCAGTAATTCAAGCAGATAAATCCCGAAAAAATACCAAATGAGTTCCAAAAATTATGAAAACTTCCAGATCATACATACTTTTTAACTATTTGGAAGAGATTGGTGAAGAAAAATCTAGATTTGGAGCTCGTTTAAAAAATGGTAAAGTTTGGGATTACGAAAGGGCAATTTTGCAAGCAAAAATCCAAATAAATAGCAAACTGGCTCAACAATTTTTGAAAGCCTCCAGAATTCTATTTTTTATTATTTCAAAAGTGTTAAAAAAAGAAATATTGAATTTGGAGTCCTTTTGCTATTTATTTATGTTCGGGGGGCAAAAAGGTTATCTTACCAAAAAAACCGAAAAGGGCCTTTTCTTGTTTTTAAAAAATGAAGCATGGACTGGAAGAGGAAGGGTCATCTGGCCAAGGCCCAATGGTGGGCATATATTTTTGATTTTTAATCAAAAGGCCAACAATGAAGAGAAAGATAGTTATTTTTGTGATCAAGCCTTTGAATTTGCAACACATGGACCAATGGTTGGAGAGATATACTATTTATGACATCTTTATGATATCATAATTCAAGGGCTGATCAGATCTGATCCAATGGTGAGAATTTTACATAGAAGGCATCTTGAAGGGATAGCTATTGGATGAGATAAAAAAATAACTACCTAGCTTCTTGAAGGAGGCCAACCGACCACTATAGAGGGGAGGGGGCTCTCTCTTTCATTTTCAATCTATTCACATTCTGATTTTTGCTGAATGCTCTCCATTTTTGAAAGGAAAAAAAAGTTTAGAAAAGAAAAGAAAGTTAGAAGAGAAAAAGCTTGCAATATAGCTTCTAGAGGTTGCTTTAAGCAACATACTCTTGCACTTTCCTTGATTTTCTATTCTTGATTTGCTGTTTTCATTAATATTTTTTCGAGTTTATTTTGATTTTCCTTTTTAAAATAAGTGTTTTTAAGTTTCTTCTTCAAGTCCTTCTTGATACTTTCTTGTAAAAAGTTTTTTGAATTTTTTTCTCTTGATTTAAAGAGGTAGCCAAATGGCTCATTTTTTTTGTATAGTTGCTGTTTTGCTTTTTATTTCATGTTATTAGTGGGATTTAACAAGTTTTGATGCTTCAAATCTTCTTAAAATACATAAATATGAAGCTTGTTTTGTTTTGATTTGGTTGCTTGCTTGTTTCCATTGTTGACTTTATTATCTTGTTATCATGTTTATTTTATTTGTCTTGCATCTTTGATTTTCTGTTTTGAAAGTGTTTAAGTTTGTTTATAATTTACATTTTGTTAATCAATGTGTTTGTGAAAATGCCTATTGGTTTTCACGTCTTTACTTTATATTTGCATGATTTAAGTATTATTCTTTTGTTATGCATGTTATTGTGTTAAGAGTTTGTGAAAATGACCTTGGTCATTGGACCATTCGGCTACCCCTTTTTTTAGCTTTGTGTGTACAGTTTTATTATGCTAGTTGATAGGTTTGCATTCCCATGATATGTTGTTGTGTATTTTGTTTAAGAATGCTATATGTTTGTGTATTTGCCATGCATCTTTTAGCTTTAGGTTGTGTTTGCGTTACCATGCATTTCATGCATTTTAGACCTAGATTACATTAAATGCCATGCAAGTTCATGTTAGGTCTAGGTCATTTTATTGATGTCATGCATTTTTCATGTCATTTAGGTTTTAAATCATGCATTTCATACATTATATTTGCTGTATTTTCATGCATTTCATGTTATTGCCACATGATTTATGACTTAGACCAATAAATGGTTCAAAGTCATGCTCATTTTGAGCATACTTGTGGAAAATTAAAGAGTTGTCAAATTAATTATTCTACCTTTGTGATTTTTTTTACTTAGCCAATTTTTGCCTAACTTTTCAAAAGTGTTAGCTACTGTTTGTGAGTCTTTAGGAGAGTCTCTAACATTTTTACTTTGATTTTTAAATGATTTTATCAAAGGCAAAAAAATGTGTTTTGGCAAAACAGTTTTTTCACCCAGTACTCGTACATTCTCGATTTTTTTGGGCAGGCATCTTTAACCAGAAAATTAAGGCAATTTGTTTTTGTGTAGTTTTACATGTTCTGAGTCTCCAGTATTTTGTTTAGATTTTTTTTTTGAATTTTTAAAAATAAGTTAAAAATCATGTTCGAAAACTGGATAGTGGAGTCAGATTTGAATTTAAAGAAAATTCCTTTTTCTGTTTTGGCTAAGTTACTTAGAGGGGACTGATTAGGAAGTTTAGCTACTGTCTAGGGGTAGTTTCTAAGTCTTTTTAAACTGTAAATATAATTTTATAAACCTCAGGTTAAGGGTGGTCAAGTCCGGGATTTTAAGCTTAGAAAATTAGAGTCATTTAAAAAGGGTTTAGTTAGGTTTTTATTTTTTTAAATCTAAGTTTTCCAAAATTGTTTTCAAACAATCACAAAGTTTTTTGTTTTAGAATATTTAATTTGATATATTCTCCTAAGGTAGCCGGATATCTTTTTAGATATACAGATTTCCTTAATTAAATTAGAAAATACATTCCCATGCATAGCATTTTCCATATTCATGCATACTATATAATATGTGATTTTGCTATGATAATTTCCATGGTGTTGTTATTATTTTTGATTTATATTTTTGATGTTATGTTGTTTATTATATGGTTTTGAATATTTTATGATATCTTATGCTTTTTATTTAGTTATTTTTGTCATATTATTTAGCATATACTATGTTCATGCATTATTATTATTATTTTTTGTTTTCATGCATATTATATGTTAGCATTATTTTATGTTTCATGTCATTTCATATCATTTAGATTATATGCCATATCATTTATATTTGCCATGTCATTTAAATCATTTTATTCCATTTAGAATATATCATGTGACTTAGGATATTTCATTTCATATAGAATATATTATGTTACCTAGGTCATTTCATTTCATTTAGAATATATTATGTCACTTAGGATATTTTATTTCATTTAGAATATATCATGTGACTTAGGATATTTCATTTCATTTAGAATATATCATATGACTTAGGATATTACATTTCATATAGAATATATCATGTTACCTAGGTCATTTCATTTCATTTAGAATATATCATATGACTTAGGATATTTCATTTCATTTAGAATATGCTATGACATTTAAATTATATCATACCATTTTGGTTGCATTATATTATCTAGACTTTGCTATGTCATTTTATTTATGTCATACATATTCATATTCATATTTTTTAAAATGTTTTGAAAAAGGTAATGATTTTCAATAAAATAAAGATATTCCCGAGTTAAAATAATTCATGAGTTCTCTGCCGGGTTTGCTGGGGAGGATATCATCAATTATCATTAATAACGGAATATCTTCTTTAAAACGAGAATGAAAAGTTTTCCAAACTAATAAAAGTTCCTATATTTTGCCACGTTTGTTGGGGAATATAGGAAAATTTTGAATTTATAAATTTCGGATTATTTTCAAATAAAAAATGGAATTATTTTTCTTTAAATTGGGAATTAACTTGAAATACTAAATTAAAAACCGACTTTTTATCGAGACTTGAGATAACACATGATTAATAAGGTACCGTTTTATACGGGCGTTGTGGAGGTGCTAATCCTTCCCCACACGTAACCGAGCCCCGAACCCGATTTTTCGATTTTCTCTGGTTTATAACGCAGACTTGAAATTAGTTTTAAAAATGTTTTAATTAATTTTAAAATATTTTACAAAACCGATTTTAATAGGTGGCCGATCATACCTAGGTAAAAAAAATTGGTGGCGACTCCATGTCTTTTTGAAGGTCATTTTCAAAACCTTCATTTTTCAAGAGTAACTAAGTCGACTTTTCCTCGATTTTTTTTTAATGTCACGCATAACGAATATAAAGTCTTGCGATAAGGCTTGTTATTTTTTAGGTTGCGATAGGTAGTTAATTCGAGTTTTAAAAAAATCACATTTTCCTTAATCCTAGCCCAAAACCATTCAACTTAGAAATCCAATTTAAGTTTCTTTCAAAGGTAGTCGGACACCTTCTTAGGTGTACAGATGTCCTTACTTCAAGGGAGAAACAAATTTTCATGTGTTTTTGCTTAATTCAGTATAAAAACGTGTCTTTTCGGTTTTCTAGACATTTGGCGAGAACTAGTTCTTAATCTGTGTTGGGTTTGCCGGGGAGGTTAGGAAATGATTCAACGCATGTGTTTATGGAATCGTGGGGTATGGTTTTCGTTTTATTCGAAATTACATATGTGTCATGCGAAAGGATATTTTTTCCAAATCTTTGCCGGGTTTGTCGAGGAGTTCAATTTAATATCTCGACGTATGCCATTTATGCAATTTCACATAAAAAGAAAAATTCATGAAAAAAAGAATTTCAAAATGATGATATGTGCATATTCTATGTTCATGCATATTCCATAGTGAGATCATTTATTAATTAATGTCTTCATGTGCCATTTTGATCATGATAATTCTATGTGTATGAATATTCCATAATTGTGTCATTTTATTGATATTCATTTCGCTATCTTGATCATGATGTGTTGATGGATGTGAATATTCTATGATAATGTCGTTTTGTGATTGTTGCTTATATGATCTCTTTGTATGCCACGTCATGATTTATTTTGCTATGCCATAATAAGGTTTTGCCATGTCAAGCATGCCATGTCATTAACTTTTTTGCCATGTCATAATAGGATTGGCCATGTCATTCATTCTTTTGGTCATGTCATTTAGATTTTGCCATGTCAAGCATGCCACGTCATTAATTCTTTTGCCATGTCATTAATTCTTTTATCATATCATTAAGATTTTGCCATGTCGCATGCCATCTCATTAATTCTTTTGTCATATCATTTAGATTTTGCCATGTCTAGCATGCCATGTCATTAATTATTTTGCCATGTCATAATAAATGTTTGCAATGCCATGATACTTGTACATGTTGTTTAAATTACATTTGTATCTTAGTATTGATTTGCATATTCATGATATTTTTTTATGATTTAAAATGCATGAACAATAATTAATGATTTTTAATAAAACAAGGTTATTCCCGAGTTAAAATAATTCATGAGTTCTCTGCTGGGGCTACCGGGGAGGATATCATCAATTATCATTAACAACAGAATATCCTTTTTCTCAAAAATGAGAGCTATTCGGAGAATTTCAAAATAAAAGAAAATTTTTATGTTTTGCCGAGTTTGTTGGGAAATATGAAAAAATTTTGTTAATAAATTCTGGATCATTCTCAAATGATATTGTCGCAAAAAAAAAAAATAACAAGTCTCATCGCGAGACTTCATATTCTTTAAGAGTGACATTGGAAAATAGAGAAAAAGTCGACTTAATTCCTCTTGAAATAAAATGAGAGTTTAAAAAACAACTTCAAAAAAGACATGGAGTCGCCACCAATATTTTTTTGGCTAGGTGTGATCAGCCAGCTATTAAAACCGGTTTTGTAAAACATTTTAAAATTAATTAAAACATTTTTAAAACCAATTTCAAGTCTGCGTTTTTAAACCAGAGAAAATCAAAGAATCGGGTTCGAGACTCGGTTACGTGCGGGGAAGGATTAGCACCCCCACAACACCCGTAAAAAACGGTACCTTATTAATCGTGTGTTATCTCAAATCTCGATAAAAAAGTCAGTTTTAAATTTGGTATTTTAAATTAATTACCAATTTTAAAAAAAAAAAATTCCATTTTTAATTGAAAATGATCTGAAATTTATTAATTCAAATTTTTTTTTATATTTCCCAACAAACTTGGGAAAATATAGAAATTTTTATTTATTTGAAAAATATTCCGAATCATTCTCGTTTTAAAGAAGATATTCCGTTATTAACGATAATTGATGATATCCTCCCCAGCAAACCCGGCAGAGAACTCATAATTATTTTAACTAAGGAATATCTTTATTTTATTGAAAATCATTGTATTATTTTAAAACATTTTTTTAAAAATATGAATATGAATATGTGTGACATAGTATAATCTAAATGATATGAAATAATCTAAATGAAATGATATAACCTAAGTGTCATAATGTATTCTAAATGACATAGTATAACCTAGGTGACATAATATATTATAAGTGGAATGATATAATCTAAGTGACATAATATATTCTAAATGAAATGATATGACATAAATGGCATAATATATTTTAAATGAAATAATATGTCATAAGTAACATAATATATTCTAAATGAAATGATATGACCTAAATGACATAATATATTCTAAATGAAACGACATAATTAAAATGACATGAAATGATATGTAACATAAAATAATGTTATCATGGAATATGCATGAAAATAAAAATAATAATGCATGAACATAATAAATTCTAAATGATGTGACAAAAAATAAATGACTAAATAAAAAGCATAGAATAACATGGAATATTCAAAATCATATAACAAACAATATAACACCATAAAATACAAATCAAAATAATGACATTACCATTATCATAGCAAAAATCATATATTATATAGTATGCATGAACATGAAAAATACAATGTATGAAAGTGTATTTTTCTTTAAATAAGGAAATCCGTATACCTAAAAAGATATCCGACTACCTTAGGAAAAGACATCAAATTAAATTTTCTAAAATAAAAAAACTTTGTGATTGGTTTAAAAGTAATTTTGAAAATCTTGGATAGAAAAATGACCATGGCCGAAATTCCCATTTAAAATGGCTATATTTTCCTAACTTTGAAAACCCGGATTTGACCACCCTTGACCCGAGCTTTATAAAATCATTTTTAAATATTAAAGTGGTTTAGAAACCTCCCTAGGACAGTAGCTAAGGTTCCTACTCAGCCCTTCCTTAATGCCTTAGACAAAACAGAAAATTAATTTTCCCTCAAATTCAAATCTGACTCTACTGTCCAATTTTAAAACGTGATTTTTAACCTATTTTAAAAAATTCTAAAAAATCTGAAAACAATATAGGAGACTCAGAACATGTTTAACTTCCTGGGAAAAAATTGGCTTAATTTTTGGACTAAGGATAACCCACCAGAGAAAACACGAAAGTCAGAACACTGGGTGAAAAACTGTTTTGCTAAAAATCATTTTTAAGCCTTTGATAAAATCATTCAAAAATCAAAGTAAAAATATTGAAGACTCTTCTAAGGACCTATAAACAGTAGCTAAAATTTCTAAAAAATTGGACAAGAATTACCTAAGTAAAAAAAATCACAAAGGTAGAAAAATAAACTTGACAACTCCTTAATTTTCCACAAGTATGCTCATGTGAGCTTGACTTTGAGCCATTGATTGGCCTAAGTAAAAAATCAAGTGGCATGATATGATATGCATGAACAAACAGCAAGTTAAATGTATGAAATGCATGATTTAAGGCCTAAATGACATAGAAAATGCATGGTATAAAGAATATGACCTAGACCTAACATGAAAATGCATGGCAATAAATGAGATCTAGACCTAAAAAATGCATGGCAATAACAAAAACACATAGTATACTAAATCAAAATACACAAAATCATGGCATGGAAATGCAAGCATGTTAACCAACAAGATGAAAATGCACACAAAAAGCATGGAAACATGGGGTAGCCGAATGGTTGCATGGCCTAAATGGTGAAATCCTATCATGACATTAACACAAACACATGACATACTAAATGCAAGACTAAAAAGGAAATATGCTAAACCAAGCAAACATGATGTAAAGGCATGAACATAGCTAGAAATTTTCACAAACACATAGTATAGTAAAATGCAAATCATGAACAACTCAAACATGTTGAAAACAGAAAATTAAAAATGGTAAACAAGGTAAGTAGACAAGAAAACAAAATGATAAAATCAAAATAGAGGTAAGTAAGTTAAAAAAGATTAAAACAAGCTCCATATCTTTGTTATTTCTAAAAAATATAGAACATCAAAACATGCTAGACATCACAACCAACATGAAACAAAGATCAAACATCAACCATATACAACAACATGACCACTCGGCCAACTCACAAACATAGTAGAAAAATTACTTTTTTCAAATTTTTTCAAGCAAGCATAAGAGAGGAGCTTGAAAACACTTATTTCAAAACCAAAATTAATAGAAAATCACAAAATATCAAAGGAAAAAAGCAAGTTAAGTATGGAAATGCAAAGAAAATGCAAGAGTTAGGTGCTTTTAGCTACCTTCAAAAGCTATTTTGCAAGCTTTTTTCTCTTCTAACTTTCTTTACTTTTCAAAAAATCTATTTGCTTTTCAAAAATGGAGAGTGATCAAGCAAGAAGAAGTAGTAAAATGAAAAAAATATCCTCTCTCCTTCTAGTGGCCGAATGGCCCTAGAATAGTGTAGAAGGTTGTAGATTTTTCCTAACTAGTTTTGATCCAATGGCCTTTAATCGAAGATGATTTTTATGAAAAATTCCCACCCTTAGATCTAATTAGCCCCTAACTAATATGATGTCATAAATATGACATCATCCATCTTCATGCATTGGTCCATGTGTCATAATTTCAAAGGCTTGATCAAGAAAAATAGCTACCTTCCTATCCACTATTGGCCCTTGGATGCAAAATCTCAGCAAAATCACTCTCCATTATGGATTTGGCTGAATGAAACTTAGAATTCCAGCCCAAACTCCAATTTTTAAAAGCCCTATTTGATTTCTTCGATAAAATGACCTTTTTGACCCCCAAACCAAATTAAATAGAAAACCGACTCCAAATCCAAATCTTCTTTTTGTCAATACTTCCCAAATAATAAAAAATATAATTATGGAAGTTTTCATAATTTTTCGAGCCCATTTGCTATTTTTTTGGATTTATTTCCAAAATTACCCCTTAATGTACCCGAACTTTTACCATTTTGCAAACGAGCTCCAAATCTGGATTTTTCTTCACCAATCTCTTCCAAATGATTTAAAATTGAGATCTGGAGATTTTCAAAATTTTCCAAACTCATTTGCTATTTTTTCGAGATTTATCTTCTTGAATTTCAGCTTAGTGGGCTCGGATTTTGAAAGTTTGTAAACGAGCTCCGATTTCGGATTGTCTTTCGCCAATCTCTTCCAAATGATTTAATATTGAGATTTGGAAATATTTAGAATTTTTCGAGCTTATTTGCTATTTTTTTCGGGATTTATCTTCTGGAATTTTCAGCTTAGTGGGCCCAAAATTTGCTATTTTGCAAATGAACTCTGAATCCGGATTTTTCTTCGTCAATCTCTTCCAAATGATTTAAGATTGAGATTCGAAAGTTTTCGAAATTTTTGGAGTTCATTTGCTATTTTTCCCGAATTTTCCAAGTTTGCCCTTTTGTCTCCAAAGCCCGGTTTTGCTCAAAACAAGTCCGATTTCCAGATTTTCTTTTTCTATTCCTTTGTCATATATTGAATTGGAGTTGGTCCAAAAACACCCAATTTTTACGTTCAAATTCCCCTCCGTTTTGATTTTTCCTTTTTTCACTATCGGGAATTTTCTCGTTTTTCCTCCAATCGGCTCTTTTCTCGGAATTACTTCAAACTGAGTCTTGGGCTATCCTTGTTTACTCACTCCTCATCAATTAGGGGCCTTAGTTTTACCGAATCGGGCCATTTCTGCAATTTTCACCAATTTCACCAAAATTCACCAAAAACCCTAATTCTCGGTTTTCTTCCAAATTGACTTTTCCTCTAGTTTTGCCTCCAAATGGCCTCTTCATTACCCGTAGTTGTCGCAACCTAAAAAATAATAAGTCTCATCACAAGACTTTATTATTCATTAAGTGTGACATTAAAAAAAACCGAGGAACAGTCGACTTAATTCCTCTAGAAAAATGAAGGTTTTGGAAATGACCTTGAAAAAGACATGGAGTCGCCACCAATCTTTTTTAGCTAGGTTTCATCGGCCACCTATTAAAACCGATTTTATAAAATATTTTAAAATTATTAAATATTTTTAAAACCAATTTCAAGTCTGCATTTTAAACTAGAGAAATCAAAGAAATGGGTTCGGGACTCGGTTACGTGTGGGGAAGGATTAGCACCCCCACAACGAACGTATAAAACAGTACCTTATTAATCGTGTGTTATCTCAAGTCTCGGTAAAAGTTGGTTTTAAATTTAGTATTTCAAGTTAATTCCCAATTTAAAGAAAAATAATTCCATTTTTTTTATTGAAAATGATCCAGAATTTATAAATTCAAAATTTTCCTATACTCCCCAACAAACGTGGCAAAATATAGAAATTTTTATTAGTTTGGAAAACTTTCTGAATCATTCTTATTTTAAAGAAGATATTCCGTTATTAATGATAATTGATGATATCCTCCCCAGCAAACCCGGCAGAGAACTCATGAATTATTTTAACTCCGGAATATCTTTATTTTATTGAAAATCATTCCCTTTTTGAAAACATTTAAAAAAAAAATATGAATATGTATGACATAAATAAAATGACATAGCAAAGTCTAAATAATATAATGCAACCTAAATGATATGATATAATTTAAATGTCTTAGCATATTCTAAATGAAATGAAATATCCTAAGTTATATGATATACTGTAAATGAAATGAAATGACTTAGGTAACATAATATATTCTATATGAAATGTAATATCCTAAGTCATATGATATATTCTAAATGAAATAAAATATCCTAAATGACATAATATATCCTAAATGAAATGAAATGACCTAGGTAACATAATATATTCTACATTAAATGAAATGATCTAAGTAACATAATATATTCCATATGAAATAGAATAATTTAAATGATATGGCAAATATAAATGATATGGCATATAATTTAAATGACATGAAATATAAAATAATGCTATCATATAATATGCATGAAAATAAAAATGAAAATAATAATGCATGAACATAGTATATGCTAAATAATATGACAAAAAAAAAACTAAATAAAAAGCATAGGATATCATGAAATATTCAAAACCATATAATAAACAATATAACATCAAAAAAAATATAAATCAAAATAATAACAATACCATAGAATTTATCATAGCAAAAATCACAAAAATGCATGAATATGGAAAATGCAATGCATGAAAATGTATTTTTTTCCTTTAATTAAGGAAATCCGTATATCTAAAAAGATATCCGGCTACCTTAGGAAAATATATCAAATTAAATATTCTAAAACCAAAATACTTTGTGATTGTTTGAAAACAATTTTGAAAACCTTAGATTAAAAATAAAAACTTAGCTAAACCCTTTTCTAAATGGCTCTAATTTCCTAAGTTTAAAATCTCGGACTTGACCACCCTTAACCTGAGACTTAAAAAATCATTTTTAGAGTTTAAAAAGGCTTAGAAACTACCCTAAGTCAGTAGCTAAACTTCCTAATCAGCCCCCTCTAAGTAACTTAACCAAAACAGAAAAATGATTTTCCTTCAAATTCAATTCTGACTCCACTGTCCAGTTTTAAACCACGATTTTTTACCCTATTTTTAAAAATTCTAAAAAATCTAAAAAACATATTGGAGACTCAGGACATGTAATACTAGACGGAAAAAAATCGGCTTAATTTTTTGATTAAAGATGACTACCCAGAAAAATAGGGAAAGTACGACTACTGGGTGAAAAAACTGTTTTGCCAAAACACATTTTTGCCTTTGATAAAATCATTTAAAAATCAAAGTAAAAATATTTAAAACTCTCTAAATGACTCACGAACAGTAGCTAGCACTTTTGAAAAGTTAGACAAAAATTGGCTAAGTAAAAAAAATCACAAAGGTAGAATAATCAATTTGACAACTCTTTAATTTTCCACAAGTATGCTCAAGAGAGCATGACTTTGAACCATTGATTGGCTTAAATCATAAGTCAAGTGGCATAGACATGAAATGCATGAAAAATACAGCAAATATGATGCATGAAATGCATGAGTTTAAACCTAAATGTCATGAAAAATGCACGGCATCAATAAAATGACCTAGACCTAAATGAACTTGCATGGCATTTAATGCAACCTAGGTCTAAAATGCATGGATATGTATGGCAAAACAAACCAATCCTAACATCTAAAATATGCATGGAAATAACACAAACACAAGGCATGCTTAAACCAAATACTCAACCAAATGTCATGAAAATGCAAACCTATCAACTAACATAACAAAAATGCACACACGAAGCAAAGAAAGTGAAGTGACCGAATGGCCTCATGTTCAAAGTGAGCATGGCATTTTCACAAACACTTGATATACTAACATACTGAACTAAACAATAACACTCAAATCATGTAAATATAAAAGTAGAGGTATGAAAACTAACAAGCATTTTCACAAACACATGGATTACAAAATATAAAACATAAACAAACTTAAACATTTTGAAAACAGAAAATCAAAATTGCAAGAACATGATAATAGACTCATAAATGGAAATAAACAAGCAAACACATTAAAACAAACTTCAAGTATATGTAGTAGAAGAAGATTTAAAGCATCAAGACTTATTTAATATAAAAAATAACATGAAATAACAAAGCAAAACAGCAACTAAAACAAAATAAAAAATAAAAAATGGGCCATTCGGCCATGTCAAAGAACAAGGGAAAAAAATATTTCAAGAACTTTTTATAAGAAAAGATGAAGTAAAAACTTAAAGAAGAACATTAAAAACACTTATTTAAAAAGAAAAATCAAAAGAAACTCACCAAAATAATAATCAAAACAACAAATCAAGAATGGAAAATCAAAGAAAGTGCAAGAGTATGATGCTAAAAGCAACCTCTAGAAGCTATCTTTCAAGTTTTTCTCTTCTAACTTTCTTTTCTTTTCTAAGATTTTCTTTTTGCTATTCAAAAATGGAGAGAAAATCAGCCAAAAGCAAGAGAGAATAGAGAATGAGAGATTCTTGAAAATGAAAGAAAACCCTTCCCTTGTAATGGCCGAACCTTCCCTCTCTCTAGGCTAGGATGTTGTCATTTTTCCTCCAACCAATTTTCATCCAAAGGCTATTGATCCAAGATGTTTAAAACATGAAATTTTCACCCTTAGATTAGGCCATCAGCTATCCACAATTACAGCTATTCAAGAATCTTAAGCCATTATGTTGACACTCTCCCTCTTCATGCATTGGTCCATACAGCTTATTTGCAAAGGCTTGATCAAAAAATCATTAACTAACTCTTCATTTTTGGCCTCTTGATTAAAAAATCAGAAACCTCCTTCCAATCCTTGGGCCTTGGCCGGCCAGACCTCCTTCTTCCAGCCCAAGTTTTATTTTTTTGAAAGGCAAGAAAAGCCCTTTTCGATTTCTTGGGTAAAATGACCTTTTTGCCCCTCGAATGCAAATAAATGGAAAACAGACTCAAAATTCAAAATTTATTTTTTAAATACTTTCAAAATAATAAAAAATTTAATTCTGGAAGTTTTCAAAATTCTCTGAGTCCATTTGCTATATATTTGGATTTTTTCTTCCAAAATTGCCCTTTTATGCCCCCAAATTTTACCATTTTTTAAACGAGCTCCAGATCAAGATTTTTCTTCACCAATATCTTCCAAATAATTTAAAAGCGTGATCTGGAAGTTTTCATAATTTTTGGAACTCATATGGTATTTTTTTGGGATTTATCTGCTTGAATTACTACATAAGGGGCCCGAGATTTGGCCATTTTGCAAACGAACTCTGAATCAAGATTTTCTTTTGCCAATCTCTTCCAAATAATTTAAAAATGATATTTGCAAATTTTCAAAATTTTTAGAGTTCTTTTGCTATTTTTCCGGGTTTTATCTTCTTCAATTATTGCATTGGAGACCCGGGATTTGACCATTTTGCAAACGAACTCTGAATCAAGATTTTCTTTCGCCAATATCTTCAAAATGATTTAAGAATGAGATTTGCAAATTTTCAGAATCTTTGGAGTTCATTTTCTTTTTTTCCCAAATTTTCCAATTTTGCCCTTTTGCCTCTGAAACCCGATTTTGCTCAAAACTAGTCCGATTTTTAGATTTTCTTCAAACTGAGCCTTGGGCTATCCTTTTTTAATTATTCCTCATCCATTAGGGGCTTTAGTGTTACCAAGTCGGGCCATTTCTGTAACTTTTCCCAATTTCACCGAAATCCACCAAAAATCCTAATTCTCGGTTTTCTCTTGGAATTGACTTTTCTTTCAGTTTTTCTTTCAAATGGCTTCTCAATTACCCGTAGTCAGTGCTTATCTTTCATTTGGAACCTTCAATTTTGACCAATTCGATCGTTTAAGCACTTTTCCCCAAATTTACAAGATTAGGGTTTTCTTTCTACTGGATCTCTATAACCTAACTTCCGAACTCCATATCTTTCGATGTAGACCTCGGATTATCAAAATTCTTTTACCATATTTCAATTGAACTTCAAATCTTGATTTTGAAAGTGGATTGACTTTTTCAGTTGTTGACTTTTCGGGGTTGACTTTCTGGGGCTGACTTTTTTTCAAGTTTGACTTTTTATGCTCGCCCTCTTAAACTAAGTCTCGGAGTACCACCTGCAGGATAAAAAAATCTTTTTACATTCTGAAACATCAATTTAGGAAGAAAATATACCTGTTTTAGTGGTCTGGACAAAATTAGGTGTCTAGAGCTGCCCCTCTTTGGCTATTGCTGAGAATCAGGAATCAGGCAAAGATAAATAAACACTAATTTTGTCCGGTTAGTGAAATCACATGTGAAGAGAAAGAAAGAGGGTTTCTTTTATCTTTTTCATTTTTATTTTTTCATCATTTTTTTTTGTTGAGAAAAACTGTAAATAAAAGATATTGTCCTTAAATTAAATTCCCTGACTAATCAAGGCTCGACCTGTCTTAAGGAAACGAATTCGATTTGTAAGAAAAAATTATGCCCGGAGGTCTTAAGAATGATGTCCGGAGGT
This sequence comes from Fremontodendron californicum, assembly GCA_030761205.1. Taxonomy (NCBI): domain Eukaryota; kingdom Viridiplantae; phylum Streptophyta; class Magnoliopsida; order Malvales; family Malvaceae; genus Fremontodendron; species Fremontodendron californicum. Next base: position 17,481,249 of record JAULJL010000018.1, on the reverse strand, counting down.
CTTAAAAATGGTGCCCGGAGGTCTTAAAAATGGTGCCCAGAGGCCTTACCTGTGATTTTGAAAAAAAATACGCTGTATGCGCCTTAAAAAAAAAAAGATGCCTGGAGGTCTTAAGAATGGTGCCCGGAGGCCTTACCCGTGATTTGAAAAAAATTATGCCCGGAGGTCTTAAGAATGTTGCTCGGAGGCCTTACCCGTGATTTTGAAAAAAAATGCGTTGTATGCGGCTTTAAAAAATGATGCCCGGAGGTCTTAAGAATGGTGCCCGGAGGTCTTACCCATGATTTGAAAATACCTTGACGACGGTCTCAAGGCTCGACTCATTTGATAAACAGAATGAATTCGATTTAAAACAAAAGGAAATACCTTGACGGAGGTCTCAAGGCTCGACTCATTTGATAAAACAGATTGAATTCGATTTAAAACAAAAAGAAATACCTCGACGGAGGCCTCAAGGCTCGACTCATTTGATAAAACAGAATGAATTCAATTTAAAACAAAAAGAAAACCTTAACGAAGGTCTCAAGGCTCGACTTATTTGATAAAACAGAATGAATTCGATTTAAAACAAAAGGAAATACCTCGACGGAGGTCTAAAGGCTCGACTCATTTGATAAAACAGAATGAATTCGATTTAAAACAAAAAGAAACACTAAGAATCATTCTGGGTTTGGTTCATTTGGAAAAAATACATTTATCTTGAAAATGAAAGGAACCTACCTCGACGGCGGTCTCGGGGCTCAACTTATTTGAGAAGCAAAACGAGTTCGATTTGGAAAAGAAGACGATGATCTCGGGGCTTGACTCGTTTGAAAAAAACAGAACGAGTTCACTTTGGGGAAGTCCAAGTTTTCCTGATTTTTGCAATGTTAGCTAAATGCAATGATGAGAATGACATGCTTTACAAATGCTTGTATGTTTCCTAAGAATGAATGCAATCAAATGATTGTGTCATGATTTCTGATCCATGATTTCTTTGAGGTTTACAGATTATCTGACTTCATGATGGAGTCTTCAATTGTTCATTGATGCCCCATTTAAGGAATCCTTCACTCAAGATAACTTGTCAAACAGTCTCAGTTTCTGACTTTCGCTGAAATTCACAGATTTTCTGACTTCGTGATGGAGTCTCCAACACGTTCACTGTTTTTTTTTCTTGGTGAACTTTCCAAACCTTTCCCAAGATTTAAATCTATTCCTTAGTAATACTTTTAAATCCTTTTATTTAAAGAGTTTTTATTACTAATCATCATTCAATTTAATAACAATCATAATGTATCTCAAAAATGTATGAAAGAAAATATGAATCAAGCAAAAATTGTCATGAAAAGGATAACAAGAATTTATTGCAAGAAATGTTTTAAAATAGTAAAAATAAATATCAAGGATATAAGAAACAAATGTAATGTTATAGGTTGTAAATGCCCCAGATGCGGAATATCTTGGACCCCTCATTTTCAAACCATCTGAAATTTCTCTTGAACAAGCAATTTACTTGGGTAACCTCTCGGCTTCTGTAGTTACATCAGACTGATTTGTTCCTCTTTCTTCTGATTTTCAGATACTTTCTCCCCCTTTACACGGAGCATTGATTCGAACTTTGATCAGTACTTGAGCCACCCTTTGCGGGTTTTTAACTCAAGTGTCCTCCATTCGGTATTAAGTCGCCCTTTGCGAGTTTTCGGCTTAAACCTCTCCTTTTACATTCTTTTTTCATTTCCATTTTTTTTGTGTATTCTACCATGCATCTGAGAATTCTAAATACTTCCAAGGTAAAAATATCAATTCAAAAGATGGGATGAATTCTGAGAATAACCTTTCAAATTAAATATCCATGCTTGATCAAAATGGGCTTTTAAAGCACGTAATGTAGGCCAAGGATAAAATAAGCTGAAAGTGTGTTTAAGGGTGATTGGATCAAGGATCATTTCCTGAGGAGAACTCATTCTTGAAACATTTGTCCCTTTTTGGACTTTCTTTTCTTCCTTTTTTGTTTTGCTTTGTTCGTTTTCATTTGCCACATTTTCCGATGGCTTTCTTTTTGCCATGATTTTTTGATTATTTTTCCTTGCATTTGCCCTCCGGTGTAGAGGGTGATCCTTGATCAAGGTTTAAAGAAAAAAAAAATTCCTAAGGTTCAAAGGGGTGACTAAGGATAATTTCTTCTTAGTGAAAGGAATATGAAAGATGGTCATTCATCATATCAAGCATGAATATTTTCTTTGAAAAGAAATTCTCAGGGGAGATAGATATATAGAATTTCCATTTTTACACTTGGAATTATTCGAATTTCCATGTGCACAGGATCATAAATTTTTTTTAAGCATAATACTTCTTCAGTTCATCAGCATTTACGGGATTCCTGAAATCCTCCCCATCCATTCTAGTTAAAATCAATGCTCCTCCAGAAAAAGCTTTTTTTACCACATAGGGTCCTTCCCAATTCGGAGCCCATTTTCCTCTCGGGTCCTTCACTATAGGGAGAATTTTCCTCAGTACCAACTCCCATTCTCGGAACTGTCTGGGACGAACCATCTTGTTGTGGGCTTGAATCATCATTTTCTGATACAACTGCCCGTGACAAATTGCTTTCAATCTTTTCTCCTCGATGAGATTCAGCTGTTCATAACGAACTCTAACCCCATACTGCTTCCTCTAGGCCAACTTCCATCAAAACTCGAAGTGAAGGGATCTCAACTTCAATAGGTAGCACTGTTTCCATCCCGTATACCAAAGAAAACGGCGTTGCCCCTGTAGATGTGCAGACCGAAGTACGATATGCATGAAGAGAAAAAGGCAAGATCTCATGCCAATCTTTGTACACATTGGTCATCTTCTCAACAATCTTCTTGATATTCTTGTTAGCTACTTCTACTGCGCCATTCATCTTCGGACGATAAGGTGTCGAATTATGATGTGTGATCTTGAATTGAGTACACACTTCTCTCATCATCTTATTGTTCAAATTGAGAGCATTGTCCGAAATAATTCTTGATGGCAACCCATAACGGCATATGATTTCTTTCTTAACGAATCTGCATACCACCGACTTTGTTACATTCGAATAGGAAGCAGCTTCTACCCACTTTGTGAAATAATCTATGGCCACCAAGATGAAACGATGTCCATTTGAAGCTTTAGGGGTAATAGGCCCTATCATATCCATTCCCCACATTGAAAAGGGCCACGGTGCAGTCATGACATTACATGTAATGGCGATGGCGGCACATGAATCTTATCTGCATATATCTGGCATTTATGGCACTTCCAGGAATAACTGATGCAATCTCCTTCCATCGTCAACCAATAGTACCCTGCCCTCACAATCTGTTTAGCAAGCATGTGACCATTAGCATGAGTGCCACATATCCCTTCATGGACCTCTTCTATAATTCTCCGAGCTTCAGCAGATCCGACACATCTCAACAAGACTTGGTATTTTCCTTTCTTGTAGAGAATCTCACTGTCTAAAACAAAACCCATTGCTAGCCTTCTCAGAGTCCTCTTGTCTTTTTCTGTTGCTTGTTCTGGATACTGTTGACTCTTGATGTACTGCAAGATGTCGTTATTCCAAGGAAGGCCATCTGCTTCTTCTTCAATACTCAGATAGTGAGCAGGAGACTCATATATACTCATCTTTCTTGGCACGACTTCAGCCCCTTCATTCACTTTAAAAATTGATGACAAAGTAGCCAGAGCATCTGCCATTCGATTTTCTTCTCGAGGAAAGTAAATGAAATTCACTTATTCAAATTCCTCCAATAAACTCAATATGAGTTCTCGATATTGGATTAGCTTTGCAACTCGGGTTTCCCATTCTCCTCGTAGCTAGTATATCACTATGGCTGAGTCTCTAAAAACTTCCAATACTTTGACCTTTCTGTCCACTGTAGCACGAAGGCCCATAGTACATGCTTCATACTCGGCAGTATTGTTTGTACAATCAAAATCCAATCTAGCAGTGAAAGGATAACAATCTTCTTCTGGGGATATAAGCACTGCACCAATTCCATGCCCCATGGCATTAGATGCGCTATCAAAGTACATTTTCCATACTTTTTTCTTCAGGGGAATCTCATCTGGGAAGTCAAAGTTCAACGGCTCATAATCTTCCACTGCCCGGCTTGCTAAGAATTCAGCCACTGCACTGCCCTTGATAGCTTTTTGACTTACATATACAATGTCGTACTCTGGTAATAAAACCTTCTATCTTGTCGTTCTCCCTGACAAAACAGGTGCTTCCAACATGTACTTGACTGGATCCAGTTTGGCAATCAACCACGTTGTGTGGTACAACATGTACTGTCTAGTCTTCGAGCAGTCCAAGCTAAGGCACAACACAACTTTTTTCTACCGACGAATATTTCAACTCATAATCTGTGAATTTCTTGCTGAGGTAGTAAACTGCCTGTTCTTTCTTTCCAGTCTCATCAAGCTGCCCCAAAACACAACCCATGGATCTCTCAAATACTGATAAATACAGTATCATTGGTTTATCCAGAACAGGTGGCATTAATACTGGTGGGTTGGATAAATAATGTTTAACCTTTTCAAATGCAATCTGACAATCTTCATCCCATTCTCCTGGATCACGTTTTTGAAGTAACTTAAATATTGGATCACACTTGTCGGTTAATTGAGAAATAAACCGAGCAATGTAATTCAATCTCCCCAGAAAGCCTTTTACTTCTTTTTGAGTACGAGATGGTGGCAAATTCTGAATAGCCTTCACTTTATCTTGGTCAATCTCAATTCCTCTTTTTCTAACAACAAAACCCAACAATTTCCCCGAGGTGACTCCAAAAGTGCATTTTGCCGGATTTAGCTTGAGTCTAAACTTCCTTATCGTTCAAAGAGCGTCTTGAATTTGCAATATGCTCATCTTCTCCTTGTGACTTTGCGATCATATCATCAACATAAGCCTCAATTCCCTTATGCATCATATCATGAAACAAGGTCACCATGGCTCTTTGATATGTTGCCCCAGCATTCTTCAACCCAAATGGCATTACCATGTAGCAGAAAGTTCCCCACATTGTAACAAATGTGGTTTTCTCCATATCTTTCGGTGCCATCTTGATCTGATTGCATCTTGAGAATTCGTCCATGAAAGAGAATAAAGAACTTTTCTCCGTATTATCCACCAGAGTATCAATATAGGGCAAAGGGAAATTATCTTTAGGGCTAGCCTTGTTCAAATCTCGATAATCAACACATATCCGCACCTTGCCATCCTTTTTTGGTACTGGAACAATATTTGCCACCCATTTTGGATATTTTGCCACCTCTAAGAACCCAACATCAAATTGCTTCTTCACCTCCTCTTTTATCTTTAACAGCATGTCTGGCCTCATTCTTCTCAATTTTTGCTGAATTGGCTTGCATTCTGGCCTTAAAGGGAGCTTACGAACCACAATATCCGGATCCAACCCTGGCATGTCTTGGTAAGACCATGCAAATACATCCACATATTCCTGGAGCAAGGCTATCAATTCACCCTTTATTGATGATGACAATGAAGTTTCGATTTTGACTTCCTTTATCTCTTCACCATCTCCCAGATTTATCATTTCCAATAATTCCTTATGAGGAAGTACTTGTTTCTCCTCTTGTTTTATTTTCCTTAATAGATCCGGAGGTAGACCATAATCCTCAATATCTTCGTTAGCCTCATAATCACCCGTGCAAATGGGTCTTTCAAAATCAATTTCAGAATTATTGACAGGAAGGTCCTCATATTCCACATCCGTACACCTATAAATAAGTGGAGAAGAAACAATATAGGAAAATATATATAATGAAAACAAAATAAAATAACAAAAATGAAAGAATATGGACACATCAATATGGATAAAATGCATTGTGCTTGTTATTTATTGAATGAAAATGTTTAAACAAAAAGCCCATTACAGAAAAAAACTCTTGATATCTCTGGGTAAAGAAAATTAAGATTGTTTTTTAAAGTATTACGTTGGAATAGACTTAAAAACTATGGGCAACTCAGTCGCAATCCAATTGGTTAGTCTATATTCTGGTGGACAAGGTCGCACCATCCAGTTCGCACTGTCACTTTCCATCCCTTCTTTCCCGATCATGCCAATCACCATATCCCGAATCTGCCCCCTTTATTCACATGGAATTTTTCAAAAGCTTGCTCAATCATTATGAGTATATCTTCTGAATTCTTTTCTCCGAATAGAAAACCAGCAGAGCAGAAGTTGTGAAGGATTGGTGGGAAAGTCATGTGTTCCCATTCAATATCAATACCCGTGAGATGGGCCATTCTTCTTTGTCTGTTCCTTTCAACCTGTTTCCTCCTCTCATGGGCCTTCGAAAGATACCCTAAGCCAAACCGGTCTTTCTTTTCCACTGCTTCCACTGCTCGAGCCATCCCTTGAAGATATTTCCCCAAACCTTTTCTAGCCCTGCAGCCCTTTCCCACTATGGTTCTTACTCCCAGCCTTGTGTTCTTGGACCACCTTGGCTTTGGAATTTTTCATCCTTCAGCGAAGAAAACCGCATTTACGAATTCCAAAGACCGAAAAGAATATTCTACGGCATCTTCATGGTGTTCAACGTAAGGAGATTTAGTAGATGCGGAGGCTATTATGTCTTCTTCTCCTAATACAGTGATCAAACGGACCTCCATCACAAATTTTAGCTTTTGGTGGAGAGACGAGGGTACAGCCCCTGCTGAATATATCCATAGCCTTCCCAACAAGCAATTATAAGACTGATTAATATCCATGACCTGGAAATTCACCGTATAAGTCCATGGGCCTATCTCCAGAGGAACCTCAATAGTTCCCATTACCTCTCTCCTGGTACCATCGAAAGCTCTGACTACTGTGCAACTCGGTAACATATAAGACATATCCACTGGCAACTTAGACAAGGTTGCCAAGGGCATTACATTTAATGAAGAACCATTGTCCAGAAGCACCCTTGGTAGTATATGCCCCTTGCAGGTAGTTGTTATGTGAAGAGCCTTTGTGGACCCAATACCATTAGGTGGTATTTCATCATAACTGAAAAATATATGATCGTCCTCTACGATGTTTCCTACCAGTCTGTCCAACTTTTCTATTGATATGTTGTTAGCCATGTATGCCTGATTCAACACTCTTAACAGGGCATTTCTGTGTGGCTCTGAGTTTAATAGCAATGATAGGATGGAGATTCTTGCTGGCTGACGCTGCAATTGCTCAACCACACTATACTCACTATGTTTTATGAATTTTAAAAACTCACATGCCTCATTCTCGTTTACCGACTCCTTTATCCTGTTTATCGGGGCTGACCCCCTCTCTGCTTTTTTTGACAAATCTATCTCAATATGGATTGGCTTAACTACTTTCTTCCCTTTGTCTGCTCCTCTGTCTTTCGCTGTTAACCCCTGTTCAGCAGCCTTAGAAGCATAACACCTTCCACTTCGTGTTAAATGCCCCACACCTGTGATATCTTGCTAACTCGAAGACCCAGGCATAACCATGCTGCAGTCGTATTTCCATGGTGCAACTTTGTTTTTCTTGTATGAAAAGGAAACAGGCAAATCAATTATTAACTTAGGTGCACTTTCCTCAACGACTGGCATAACTTTCTCCTCTAGTTCATCATAATAGATGATCAAGGGTCTTCCTATCCCGTAGCTAGCTGCATTCTCAATAACTTATATTTTCTCTTTTGTCTCTTCGTAAAACTGGGCCTCCCTATTATCCATCATCTCTTGGACTTTAACTAAAAAGTCTCCGCAGTCCTGTATGACATGACCTCCACACTTATGGAACGGGCACCAATTCTGCACCCTCTTTGCAACCATTTTTAGACTGTCTGCTTCTCCCACCATTCCTACCTTGACCATCTCGACCCATACTGTTAACATCGGAGTCTTGACTTCCCTGACATCCTTTTTTAACCTTCTGACTTTTCCTGTCAATACTGCATTTACCCGATTCTCAGCATGATCAAGATATGGGTTTCCCGCTACATTCGGCCCATTGTTTGACCCAAACTTCACAACTTCGATATTGATTAAGCTTTGGGATTTCTTTTTGAAGGCAACACAATCCTCCGTTGAATGCCCCTTAATTCCTGCATGATATGCGCAGTTGGTATTTGCATTGTACCATCTTGGGTATGGTGGGTTCAAAGGTTTAAGATATACAGGCGCGACAAGTTGGCCTTGTAGTAGTTTAGGATATAGCTCACTATAGGTAGTAGGAATGGGATCAAACTGGGATTTTTGATCGTTCCTTGGTGAACGATAGTCATTGCACGCGGGACCTTGAGTGTTTGGGATAGTATTTCGAGGAAGGGTTATTTGTAGGGATATATCAGTTGGGAACGGCTGTTGTGGTATATTGGTATAGGGGAATGGATTTTGGGTAAGGTGGTTCACATTGGGGCAGTAAGGATTATACCTTGGGTAAGGTGTGTAAGGTGTCGGAGGTGCATAAAATGTGGTAGGAGTATAAGGCCTGGGAGGTGTGTATGGTGTAGGAGGTGTATAGGGGTATTGATTGGAACTGACTACATGTGTCTCCTCCTTCTTCTTTGCAGGAAAAACTCTCTTCGGGATAGCAGACTCACCCTCTTCCATTTTCCTGTTCTTAATAGCGGATTCTATCATCTCCCCAGATATCACCATATCTGCAAAGTCCTTGGTGGCGCTTCCCACCAATTTATCATAATAAGGTGCTTTCAAGGTATTGATGAAAAGCACTGTAGTTTCCTTGTTGGTTAAAGGGGGTTGCACTTGTGTAGCCAGGTCTCTCCATCTTTGAGGATATTCTTTAAAGCTTTCAATAGCTTTCTTTTCCATGTTTTAGAGAGTTAGACAGTAAGGCACCATGTCTGTCACATGCTTATACTGTTCCATAAAGGCTTTGGCTAGATCAATCCAGGAACGAATCTTAGAACGGGTAAGCTGGTTATACCATCGAGTTACGGACCTTATCAAACTATCTTGGAAATAGTGGATAAGCAATTTGTCATCTTTATCATGTTCGGTCATCTTCCGGCAATACATGGTCAGATGAGCTGATGGGTTGGTACTTCCGTTATACTTTTCAAAGTCTGGTACTTTGAACTTTGGAGAAATCACCAGACCGTGCACTAAACTCATCTCTTTGGCATCTAGACTGCCAAATAGCTCTGCCCCTTCAACTGCCCTCAACCTTTCCTACAGCAGCTGATATTTTTTCTAGGATTTTGCAGTTCCAACCCTCTTCAGTTCAGTCATCTTTGCCCTTTCCTTTTCAGCCATTTCTTCAAAGTCTGGAACTTCCACATCAATTGGATCAACCCCAATATTACCCCTTTTAGGACCAAAATTCTGTGCTGCGGCCGTTGGTTGAATGTAAATATAGGATGCTGCCCCAGTCGAAAGTTCATTTCCCACAGGCTGGGATGTCTGACCATTCTTCTATACCACCTCTGGTCGGTCTTCCTGGTTTACTGCCCCCATTCCTATAACTGAATTTTCTCCTGGCCACTTCTGCCTCATCATGGTACTCATCATCTCCATGAGTTTGGTCATTTGTTCCCGTGACTCCTCTTGAGAATTAGCTAACTATTCCTGCAGTTCTTTTTGAATTCTTTCCTTCCTTTCAATTCTAGCAAGCTGATCCTTCTCCATAGCTCTTGCTTTAGATCGAGTATTGTAAGGGTGTCGAAAGTCTGATTCTTTCTAAGTGCGACCAATTGTACCTTTAGTTTTAAAAACCATGGATTAGAAATTATTGACACATTTCTTATTTTATTTTGTAAAAATGAATGAATGAATAAATCACTAAATGTTAATGAATGAATAAATAAGTAAATGACTAAGTGTATGAACCTAAATGACTAATTATAAGGAATAAATGAATGGACAAATGAATAAATGACTAAGTGTATGAACAATTTATAAAGAATAAATGAATGGATGATTATGAATATAAATGAATGAACAAATAAAATATTTAAAAAAAAAAAGAACAAATGAATGATGAATGCATTTAAAAGTATTGGCCCCGGGATAATTCCAACCAAACGGTCTTTCATTGAGTTCTGGAACTAAATACATCAAAGAAAAGATCACTGCTTAAGACAATTTGATAATCCGTCTCTCCTAATTTAAAAATGCTATTACAAAATACTGGTCCTATAGTAACTCCCTTGGATCTTGAACCTTTTTCACTGTCCTCTTTTGACTGCCTTGCTCTTCAATCTAACCCCTACTTGTTCACGACCCTTTGACATGTCAGCAGAAGCATCACCGTGTAAGCTTTCCTTAGCTTGTTTCTCCAGTGGATTGGCTCGGGCTTCCACATGCTTTGCTCTTTCTGCCCAATAGTTCTTTTCCTTCCTGAGGTTTTTGACTTCTTGTTCCCATTCCCTGGAAGTCTTGAGAGTCCCCTCGAATTTAAGCTCGAAACGATACCTCTTGTTCTCCAAGTGTAATTCCTGAAGATCGCTTTTAGCAGTGTCCCTTTCTCTCTTGATCTTTTTTCTTTCCTTTTTCTTGTGCTGATTCCCTATTTTTCATATCCTCAAGCTCTTCTTGCAACCGGGCAATTTTCTTTGCTCATTTGGGCCTTTTCTTTTTCGAATTCTGCCCTTGCTATTTCTAACTCCGATGGCGCTTCCTTGAGTGGCGAACTCAAATGCTGAACTTCTTCCCCATCTGATCTCAACAAGCTATCATTGACTCTCAATTCCCTCCATGTCAGGTAATCAGGTGTGACGATGTCGGCATATCTAGCTACCTCCACTCGATGAGTTTTCTTCCATGCTACTACAATTCACGTACCTTTCCCAAATATCCATATTCTCCATAAGCAAATTTTAAATTACTAAGGTCATGGGTCATAGGAGTAAACTGACGGGATTCTGATTGTCTCAGTACTAGCAGTGGTGCATAGCTCACTCCTCCCCATACCCCAATAATGGAAAAGAAGATTTGTCTCCACACTTGTACAATGTCGGCATAGGAGCGATCCATGGAGCTCTCCAAATTAACATCTCAGCCCTGATATTCTGGAATATGTTGATCCATTTTTCCTCAGTCCTATTTTCAAGCCAATCCCTCTTAAAAAACTCACCAATTGGTGCAAAACATTTCCAGTATGAGCGAAGAGGGAAATTCTCCTGTTTACAAAAACGGCTCTGAACCCATATATAAAGGAGCTGTATACAACCTAGAAAATGCCCTTTTCCTTCCCGTCTACAGAAATTCAGGGATCGAATTGTTTCTGCTATAATTGCCGAGATTGGGTTTATCCTTTGCTCAAGCCTCTCAAAAACATCAAATATCGCCACATCCACATACCCTACTGTCTTTGGGAAGATAACTAAACCATAGATAGCCAAAGCAAAAATATTCCTAACTGTCTCCTTACTTGAGTGGCTATGGACAGTGGAGTCAGAATTGAATTTGAAGGAAAATCATTTTTCTGTTTTGGTTAAGTTACTTAAAGGGGGCTGATTAGGAAGTCTAGCTACTGACTTAGGGTAGTTTCTAAGCCTTTTTAAACTATAAAAATCATATTTTAAATCTCGGGTTAAGGGTGGTCAAGTCCGAGATTTTAAACTTAGGAAATTAGAGCCATTTAAAATAGGGTTTAGCTAAGTTTTTATTTTTAATCTAAGCTTTTTAAAATTGTTTTCAAACAATCACAAAGTATTTTGGTTTTAGAATATTTAATTTGATATATTTTCCTAAGGTAGCCGGATATCTTTTTAGATATACGAATTTCCTTAATTAAAGGAAAAAATACATTTTCATGCATTGCATTTTCCATATTCATGCATTTTATATAATATGTGATTTTTGCTATGATAATTCCTATGGTATTGTTATTATTTTGATTTATATGTTATATTGTTTATTATATGGTTTTGAATATTTCATGATATCCTATGCTTTTTATTTAGTTATTTTTTTGTCATATTATTTTAGCATATACTATGTTCATGCATTATTATTTTCATTTTTATTTTCATGCATATTATATGATAGCATTATTTTATATGTCATGTCATTTCAATTATATGACATATCATTTATATTTGCCATGTCATTTAAATTATTTCATTTCATATAGAATATATTATGTTACCTAGGTCATTTCATTTCATGTAGAATATATTATATTACCTAGGTCATTTCATTTAGGATATATTATGTCATTTAGGATATTTTATTTCATTTAGAATATATCATATGACATAGGATATTACATTTCATATAGAATATATTATGTTACCTAGGTCATTTCATTTCATTTAGAATATATCATATAACTTAGGATATTTCATTTCATTTAGAATATGCTAAGACATTTAAATTATATCATATCATTTAGGTTGCATTATATTATTTAGACTTTGCTATGTCATTTTATTTATGTCATACATATTTATATTCATATTTTTTAAAATGTTTTCAAGAAGGTAATAATTTTCAATAAAATAAAGATATTCCCGAGTTAAAATAATTCATGAGTTATCTGTCGGGTTTGCTGGGGAGGATATCATCAATTATCATTAGTAACCGAATATTTTCTTTAAAATAAGAATGATTCGGAAAGTTTTCCAAACTAATAAAAATTTCTATATTTTGCCACGTTTGTTGGGGAATATAGGAAAATTTTGAATTTATAAATTTCGGATTATTTTCAATTAAAAATGGAATTATTTTTCTTTAAATTGGGAATTAACTTGAAATACTAAATTTAAAACCGATTTTTTACCGAGACTTGAGATAACACATGATTAATAAGGTACCATTTTATACGGGCATTGTGGGGGTGCTAATCCTTCCCGCACGTAACCGAGTCCCGAACCCGTTTCTTTGATTTCTCTGGTTTAAAGCGCAGACTTGAAATTGGTTTTAAAAATGTTTTAATTAATTTTAAATTATTTTATAAAACCGGTTTTAATAGGTGGCCGATCTCACCTAGCCAAAAAATATTGGTGGCGACTCCATGTCTTTTTCAAGGTCATTTTCAAAACCTTTATTTTTTCTAGAGAAATTAAGTCGACTTTCCTCGGTTTCTTTTTAATGTCACGCTTAGCGAATATAAAGTCTTGCGATGAGACTTGTTATTTTTTAGGTTGCGACAGCTTGGCGACTCCACTGGGAAATATTAGAGAGTCAGGCCTAGAATTAGTCGTGTGTTATCAAAGTCTCGGTTTTGTTGGTTTAATTGGTATTTAATTTTAATTCCCACATTTTTTTAATAAGGAGAATTTTGAAAATAAAAAAATGTTTTTAAATATGTCCATACTCATGTGCATGCATTTTATTATTGTTCTCTAGTTATTTAAGGTTGTATATTATAATTGCTTGTTGGTTAATGCGTTACACTATTCTTGAATGTTTTTTTATAAATAGTTGGGGCATTTAGAATAAGGGGTGTAGAGTAGGTGGTGAAAGGTTTGTTGTTCCTCCACACACACTACACGTGCATTTGCATTTGCATATCATGAATCCTATACCCGGGTTCCGTCCTTTTAGGTGGGAGCAAAGTAACTAAGCCTTCGTGATTAACAATCCGCATGGGCTAGTGAAACACTTCCAGAGTACTAAATTACCTAAGCCTTTGTGATTAACAATCCGCATGGGCTAGGGAAATAGACTCTAACGAATTGAACCCGCTTTTATCAGGGTGCCTTACTAGCCTTCACCGGCGACAGTGAGGAGCAATTCGGGGCCTTTAGAACCAATTCACTCCCATATAATGAACCTAGGCGAAGCCATGCCGGATTTCCGTTAGATATACCGAAAATAGGAACACATGGAGGGACATTTCTAAACCTTTTTTTTAATCTATTTTACACTCTGAAGAAGTTTTGTAGATCAGGCAACGATGTACGTACATCGCCCATAATAAATGTGATAATTCGTCCCAAAGGCACTGTGATACCTATATAAGTAGATATTTGTCGGGGAAAATATTCATTAACTGTTTGAAATAAAAAATAAAAATCCTTTTTCAAGCATTGTTTTTGCATTTTGCACATTTTATGCATGTGTGAATAGAGCATGTACATTTTTAATTTTATTATTGATATCGTTTTTGCAATAAATGGATGGTGATAATAATCTCATTTGATGATTTCATAAAACTCGTAGTGTCACATGAACATTTGCATATTGTACCATAGTAGGATCCACTACCCCGAAATTCTTTTGAAAATAATATGATTGGTTTTTCATAGAAAAAACATGTTTCAAAAAATCATAAATTTGGAGGCAAATCTTGCATAATGAGATTTTTGAATAATCAAGATTTAGGTCCCACCAATTTCGTGTAATCATTGGTAAATTATTTGTATCATTTTGACATCATGTCACAATCCTAACATGCATGGTTATTCATTGTAGAATACATTTGTGATATACATGGTCATTCTTTGTACCTACCTTTGTATTAATTCATTTATTCTTCGCATGTATCATTTTGACATCATAGAATGCATGGTCATTCATTGTAGAATACGTTTATGACATGCATAGTCATTATTTGTATATACCTGTGCATCAATTTATTCATTTTTTTAATGTATCATGTTGGCATTAGATTGCATCCATAGCATACATAGTCATCATAATTTCTCTGTATATGTTCATGCATTAATCATCAGTATATTCATGCACATAGGAATAGAGCATGTACATTCACAATTGTATTCTTAATCTCATGACATTTTCATTTGCATGAAAAGGGTTCGAGATATGAGGAATGAATCGGAGGAACGATTGGGTGCTTTGGAACGCAATCAAGAGGAATGTGGACATGAAATCCAGGAAGTGAAAGAACAACTCATCAAATTGCTGAAATTGTTTGAGGATATGGGTAAGAGTAAAGAGGAACTTTCTCAGGGCTCTGCATCGCCTTCGGATCAACCAAAACCATTAGGTCCAGAACATACAATCCTTGCTGGATCCTGCGCTTGTCAATGCCACAAAGGTTTCAATCCTGATGAAATTATGGACAAAATCGTGAAAATTATTAAACCTAAGAGCCTGATACCAAAGATAGAAACCTCAGATCCAGTACCATACCTGCAAACTGTTCTAGGTCCAAACCAGTATCCCCACCCTACTATGGTCCAATCGTCCATTGCGATGATCACTACGAGACCCATGAATCCCACTCCATTACCACCAATAGGCAGTTCATATTGCTTCTCTCATCAATCACCTTATCCAGCATCTGGGATAGGAACCTCGAGCTATGTACAACCTCCAAAGGCCCCGTGTCCAAATCCATACCCTTACCATGCTGTTCCTCCATCTCCCTATGTAAACACTCCGGTTCTAACCTTAGTGCCACAACCAAGTGCCCAATTCCTAGGCCATGTGTGACTAAGAAATGACCCCAGGATAAGACCCAAAAGCATTTTGATCCCTTTCCAATCAGCTACCGAGAGCTTCTCCCTATACTGATCCAAAATCACATGGTTGCATGTGTCCCATTGAAACCCCTGTTACCACCATATCCAAAGTGGTATAATCCAAATGCAAGATGTGGTTATCA
Organism: Fremontodendron californicum; assembly: GCA_030761205.1. Classification (NCBI taxonomy): domain Eukaryota; kingdom Viridiplantae; phylum Streptophyta; class Magnoliopsida; order Malvales; family Malvaceae; genus Fremontodendron; species Fremontodendron californicum. The sequence continues at coordinate 17,465,722 of JAULJL010000018.1, read as the reverse complement.
CTGTAGAATTGTTGGCCATAGCATTGAAGACTGTATGGCTTTCAAAAAGAAAGTGCAATCTCTTATAAATGCCAAGTGGTTGGATCCAACGACACTGATTGATAAAGGGCTGGGAAAGCGTCATTAAGATTGGGAGATTTACAGCATTGAGGTGGAAAGACTTCAGTCTTATATGATGTAATAGGATTTCACTTTTTCAATAGCCGGCTCTTATAGCCTTAGGATGCTAGGAAGAATAAAGTGCTTGTAAAAGACAGTTTTAACTACTGCTCAGATTTTGTAAAACATGGTTTATACCATTGTGAACATTGATATGGGAATGAATTGACTATGCTTCAAATTTATGAGATGTTGATGATTAAGTTCCTCTGATTCTTATTTCCTCCGTGATATCTTCCCCTTTGCATTTTGCATCCGATCAATTATTTGTCATACCATACATTCATACATGTATCATGTTAGCATCAGGTTGCATTCATTCATTCATAATCAGCATATGTTTCTGTATATATCCATGCATTACTTTGCTTATTCTTTATATGCATCATGTTAACTTTGGGTTGCATTCATGACGAACATAGTCAGCATGATTTCTTTATATATGCTCATGCATTAATCTGTCATATTAACATTAGGATGCATTCATGACACACATGGTCAGCATGATTTTCTTTGTATATACTCTGTATCAATCATTCATTGTTTACATGCATCATAAATGACATTGTGTTGCATTCATAGTGTATATGATCATTCATTGGGAAATACGCTGAAATATACATGATCATTCATTGCATATATCTATGCGTTGATTTGTTTATTCTTTGCTTGCAACATGTTGGCATCGTGATTGCATTTATTACATATATGGTCAGCATGTTTCCACTGTACATGTTTATACATCATATTGTTTAGGCTTCACATGCATCAAATTGCATTCATGGCTCTTTCATCATGACACGCACATTGGGGGAATAAAACAGAAATTGGCTTGGCTTTAAGAGTCTTTGAAAGAATTTCTATTTCAAATCAGAGGTATAAGAAGTACTGAGTACCCGTTTAATACAGGCTAGTGCTAAGGAGAATGAACAAGTTGCCCGAATGGAAAGAATGGAAAAGGTACAGGAAAAATTGCGAGAACAGCTGGCAAAGTCTCAAGCAAAATCTAAAGATCAGATGATTATATTGATGGAGCTAGTGTCCACCGTAATCAAGGGATACACTGAAAACTTGGCCGTCAGAGAAGGGTTAGAGGAACGAAAAGGTCAGAATGAGGTCGTAATGATGGATGTCCAAAACACAGTTAACCCCGTCAATGTCCTAAATTCAGATGATCTAGCTGAACAGGCAAAGTTGAAAATGGTTAATGAGGTAGAGTTGGCAGATTCCCAATGGAAATATCAGTTGCTAGATGAAAGGCTATGGGCAGTAGAAAATACAGACGTATTTGGAAGTGTGGAGGCGAAAGAATGATGCTTGGTCTTCGATTTAGTCATCCCTCCTAAATTCAAGGTCCCTGACTTTGTGAAATATGACGGGACGACTGATCCGTCAGCCCATATCACTATGTTCTGCCGAAATATGACAAGTTATATAGATAATGATAAGCTTCAGATCCACTACTTTCAGGATAGCCTCAGCGGGTCTCCGCAATTAGGTGGTATAGTCAGTTGAGCAAGGATCGGATTCGCTCTTGGATTGATTTGGCTAGGGCTTTTCTAAACCAGTACAAGCATGTGACCAACATGACACCTAACCATCTCACCTTGCAAAATATGGAGAAAAAGGTTACTGAGAGTTTCAAAGAGTATGCTTAGAGGTGGAGGAACGTGGCCACCCAAGTACAACCGCCAATAACTCAGAAGGAAACCATTATCCTTTTTGTGAACGCACTACAGGCCCCATACTACGATAGACTTGTTGGCAACACCACGAATAATTTTTTGGATATGGTAATCTCTGGGGAAATGATTGAAAATGCAATCAAGGTCGGGAAACTCGAAGGAGGTAAAACATTTAATGTAGAGAGAAACAGGTCGCCCAAAAAGAAAGAGGAAGATGTCCAAGCCATGGGAGACTTTGCCTCGTATATTCTGGCTACTTCATACCCACCACCCTGTCCTTCTATGAATTATGTACCCCAGGGTTCATACTTATACCCAATGGCCTCTCAGAATCGAGTAAATTTTCAACCTTTTGTCAGTCAAAGGAAATCGAAGAATATCCGAAAAAGAGATCAGTTTGAGTCACTCCCCATGTCTTACTCTGAACTATTGCCCCAGCTGTTCGACGAGCAACTCCTCACTAAAGTTCCAGTGGAGCCTATCCAACCCCCATATCCAAGCTGGTATGACGAGAATGCATATTATGATTATCATTCTGGGATTTGGGGATATTCCACAGAAAATTACTTATGTCTGAAACGGAAGGTTCAAGCACTCATCAATAAAGGACAGTTAGATGTGGGGAAGAAACAAAGGTCAGACAGCATGGAGAATCTGCTGAATGGAAATGATGAGACCATTGTGGATGTAATAATAGGAGAAGAAGATGGAAAGGTCGAAAAGAGTATCGAGGAATAGCCAGTTTGAATTAGGGAGAACATGTCAAGGGGAAGTTTTTATGCATTTAGTTTCATACCTTATGATGAAAACACTTGTCTCATGTCGACTTTCATAAGAATTAAATGAATTTTGATTTTTAAATGCTTTGTGTTTGTTATGTCTTAACAATAATCTGAATTTGCAAAAACAAGCATTAAGGAAGTTTTAGTAATGGATAGTCTCAAGAAGATTGATGATCATTGTTACAAATGACCCAATACCTTCTTCCCCCTCTTTTAAGTTTCCTAAGCCTAAATCCCTTGAACCAAGAACACTTGAAAGACCTAATGCTTCAAGGAATATGAATGATTGAACTTCATAAAACCATCATCATCATAAAATAAGCAAAGATGTAGATCCTAGTCTAGGCTATGAACAAAGGAACGAACTTTTTGAAATTCTTTCAAATTCCTTGAAATTCAAACAAATGAAACATTCTTTCAAGAATCTAGATTTTGGAAAATTGATGTATGTCAAGATTGTGCTAAAACCATTCATGACCTTTACCAATAACCACAAAACACTAACTACCCAAACATCACTTCATGATTGACACCCTGGGGCAAAATGATTAAACTAGATTATCCCATGTCCTAGAGAAAACCCATTTTGGGTCATATTTTCCTTATTCACTTCAAACAAACCCAAGATTGAAACTTATTCTTTTCAGTACAGACCTAGACTTGCGATGTTCCTCGTAATGATACAAATTCTCATGGTTAATCAAACTGGGGCATCATATGTGGAAATGATGGTTTTATGGAAAAAAAAAACAAAGAGATTGTCTCAAAGTTGGCATCACGGATTGCAAATTCGGCTCAACAATCACCTAAGGCTGAGGATCATCAAGCTCATAATCAAGCTTTGTCTCCAAGAACTCATAACAACTAAAATCAAGAGGAGGACATGAACATGAACCACAATATACCATTTTCCAAGGCAATCAAGATGAGCACAACCAAGCAAATAGCAAAAACATAAACAACCTTCATGAAAATAAATCAAGCCATGCTACATTTTATTTTGAAAATGACAAGAAAAAACAAAGTTTTTTAGAAGTATTTTTGAAAAACTTAAGGGTTTCAAAAGAGTAGAAAAGTGTAGTCTTTCTTTAAAACATTTTTGAAAGCTTAAAGGTTTTAAAGGAGAAAAAAAAAAGAATAGTTTTTTTTTAAACATTTTTGAAAGCTTCAAAGCTTGAAAAAAGAACAAAATCTATCTTCAAAAACAAATCAAGAAGAAGAAAAGAAAACTACCTTCCATAGCTTTTCCAAGAATGAAAACCTTTTCATATCTCTCTTTTTCCTTTCCTTTCCTTTCTTTTTTTTTTCTCTTTTCTTTTTTAACTTTTTTTTTCCTATTTTTTTCTCTCTTCCTTCCTCCTATTTCCTTATGCTTTGGCCGAATCTTGCCTCTAGTATTCCCTCCATGCTTCATCTTTTTTTTAGCCACTTGGCTTTTTCTCATTCACTAGCCAATAGCCTTCTAGCCTTCCTCATTAAGTTTTTCTCCCATTGGCTAGCCAATCACACTCCATCTAGCTCTCCAACTTTAATTCCTATTGACTAGTTAATGCCAACTCATGTCTTTACTTGGTGAGTCATGTCCTTCCTTGTGTGACTCATTGATTTATTTACCAAGTTGCCATTTCTCTTCCAACAATATCCTTCACTCCTCCTTTTTCATGCAAGTAAATTCTTATTTTACCCCTCTATCTCTTATTTAATTTCAATTATTTGCCTTCCAATTCTCTACTCGGACTTCCAAAATTGGGCTTTCCACCAAATTCCCCTATACTTGGACTTCCAAAATTGGGTCTTCCACCATACTCTCACAAATTGGGCTTCCAGCTTCTACCCAACTTCCGACCAATTGGATTTCTAAATTTGAGCTTCCAATTTCCACCAAATTTTCAATTGCTTGGATTCCAAAAATAAGGCCTCTTTTCCATTTCCTTTAATTTCCAATATTGGGCTTCCGATTTTCCACCAAATTCTTACACATTGGATTTCTAACATTGGGCTTCCAATTTTCCACCAAATTTGTACAATCAAATTGGTGCTTCTAATTTCTACCAAATTCTTACAAATAAATTGGTGCTTCCAAAATTTTCTTAAATTTTCCACTCAATCTCTTTCCACCATTTTTCTTCTCTAATTGATTTTTCCAAGGTTGACTTTGTCAATTTTCACTTTTCCAATTTTGACTTTTCCAATTTTGACTTTGTCGACTTTGACTTTTCCAATTTTGGCTTTTTCAATTTTGACTTTGCCAACCTTGCGAAATTAAAGTGTTGAGATATTAGGCCATGAAATTGGGGGAAATTTAGAAACCCAAGGATTGAAGGAAAAACGTACTTTTTAGGGGCCCGGACAAAATTAGGTGTCTACAACTAGGATTGCAATCCCTAAATTTTAGGAATCATACTCCCTTTAGGAAACAATTTGCAATTAGAGTAGGACTTTAACACTTAGTGTCCTAGGCAAAGGCAACTTATTTTGCCATCGAATGGCTGCTGCTCGCCCATGATGGAGCTGCTGTATGCCACTTTCAGTGTCTGCTAGATGTCCAAAATTGGGCTGTTGTTCGCCCCTCATGGCAGCACCAAGGTCGGCAACTTTTGCCATCATGTGTGCCAAGGTTTGGAGGTGCATGTGCAGCAACACTTGCTGTCCATTCCAACCTTGTTCCATGTTCGTTCTAGCCTTGCTTTATGCCCAACCCAGCCTTCAAAACATGAATCATGTCTAGGTAAGATGCTTTCCCAAATTTCCAGCAAGTATGTGGAACGATTCCACACTCATGCTAGAAGATTTTAGGCACATAAACATCTACAAAACAGCCCAAAAAATTCCATCATTGTAGTAACATCGTATTAAGCCTGTAATTGGTTTTGTTTAAATCGTTTAAGCCCAAATCAATTGTGAACCATAAATGGAAGCAATTAAACTCAAATTCCAGAATTAAACTTACCTAGAAAAATATTTTAAAAGCCCAAAAAATAGCCCAAAAATTGGACTAAAAAACACATGTTTGGCATCAAAACTTCTCGATTTTACTAAGACATCTCATGACCTTAATCTTGGTTGATTAAAACATTTTTAATCTACCATTTGAACACTTTAAACATGAATAAAATCATAGATTACATGCTTTCTAGAATTTAAGATTGATTGAAAAATAGTTTTTCAAAAAATCAACAAAATCGAAACTTACCAAATCAATACATAAATCAACTCTTTTGATTATCACCAAGAACCGGCATGCAAAACCACATGTAATCACCGAATCTTTGGCTCTGACCCACAGTTGGGAAATCTGGCCTCATGTTCAAACTGAGTTTGGCATAAATAACATAAAATGATAGAAAAATGCAGTGAAAATAATAAACATCGAAACAGCCGGATCCCTCAAGATCTTTAGATCGTGAATTACATGAGGTTAAATACAAACAAAAGTTTTATCACTCATGTATATTCGAATCATACCTATTCAAAGATCTTAACTTTGAGTGTGTCGTTCCCTGGACGAACGCTGCAATGGAATAGTCACTTCATGCTATAAGGTCATTAGCAATACAAGCGTCTCGCCTCCAACGGTAATCCAAACGAACGGTTGTTTGAACCTTCTCAAGGCTCGAGAATTCTCTAATACTAGTTTGATGATCTTTCGATCACAATCAAAAGATTTTGTTTCTTCTTTTCTTTTCAAGAAAAAAATACACAAGGTTTGGGGTTTACCAAGAAACATAAGAGGAAAAGGATGTGTGTTGTGCGGCAAGCACAGGGTTTTACATAATAAGGTGTGGCACAGGGTTTTTCCCTTTCAACGTGTGCGGCTATCTAGGGTTTTCTTCTTGGCCGAATACAAGTAGGAGAAACTTAGGTTATTTCTGGTTATTCACATCACCATTCTATTATCACACACACATATATATATATAAAAGAATTTCAGCACATACTAACTAGGTTGGCCAGCTCTAATGTAAACTTGGTGTGCTAGTCTCTTAATCACAATTAAAGACTTATAATGAAGCAAAACTCTTTTACTCCAAGTTGGACCATTCAGTCATGTCATTAACTATTAATGTCATCGGGTTGAATGTCTCATATCAACGTACTCCAAGTTTGGGCCAATTATCCTTAGTTTATATGTAATCAAGAATGGTCCGAGAAACCAATTCTTTTTCACATGCACACCATTCGGCTAGATCAAGACTTGTGAGCTAGAGTTTGATTCTCAACCAAACTCCTTGCTCAAGTGGAACTTATTACACTTGCAAGTCTCCAATCCACTGATGTTATCATGTAACATTAAACCGAACCAAGGCATGATATTCAAATAACCCATAGTTCACTTTATCCCAAAGTAAATCGGTCAAGACATCTACATCCTCTTTATAATATTAAGACATCTAAATTTGGATTTCTCAAATCCTAATTATGTCTTAATCTTTCTTAATTGAATTTTTTTAATTAAGTCCTCTACATTTAACCTTTTATTCAATTAAGTCACACTTAATTAAATCTCAAGTTTAATCCAACAAATCGTCCTATTGTGTGTGACCCATTCGATTCCCAACATGTTGGCAATGAGCATAAGTTAATCTCATTAACCTACACTCATAGATCAAGAGCGAGATCTAGCAACCCATCATTACCACCCAAATATTGAAAAGTCAAAGCGACCTCTTTGAAACCTTTTAGTAACCAGCCTGTCAATTTAATTCGGCCTTTTCACCATATATCCCAAAAAAACCATGAGCATCATGCAGTGTCTACTCATGAAATCAATCCATATTAGTTCTTGCAACCGTTTGGTTAATTTCGTGAAGTTAGAGAAACTATTTCTCCTAAATTCAACTTACTTTGGCTAGAGATTTCATCAAATTAACCAAAGCAAAGAAAAAATGGGATATTTCTCTGAATGTCACTAGGAGTGGTGAATCCTCTCTGGATCACTCATACATCTTCGTATGCTTCATGTCATACCCAAAATCACCCTACCATAAGCATCCCTTCTTGGGACCCGTTCGTGATGAAATCAAAGCATGACACTCCCCATACAAGATGACCTAGTATCTCAAGTCAGAGGACTATTTACGCGACTGGAACGTGAGAACATTTCCATAGACACTAGAGTGACAATATCAAATGGAGTTCTCAAGCGGGCCATGTTCAGTGAACTTGTTCAACAGACAAGCACCTACATGTTATCCTAAAGTATCCCTTATACTTCAACCTATGAGATCGGTTGCTTACTTCATAAGTAAAAAGGCTTAACATGTACTTGAAAGAAAATACAACCTCATGCTCAAACAAGTTTTGGCATAAATAAAATAAAATAAACATAAAGCGCAACGGAAATTAAAACATTGTAGTAGTCGAATCCCTCAGGATTTGTAGATCGTGATTTACATGTGGTTAATGGTAAACAAAATTTATCACACTTATGATTCTGAAATCATACCTACTCAAAGGCTCGTGACTTTGAGTTTTTCATTCCTTGCATGAAAGCTGCAACGAAGTGGTCACTGCAGGATCTCTCTAAGGCCACAAGCAATATAAGCGTCTTGCCTTCAACGGTGATCCACAAGAACGGATGATGGAGCCTTCTCAAGGCTTGGGGAATCTCCAATACTAGTGGAAGACATCGCGGTCTTAATCAAAAGGTGATGTTTCTTAGTTTTCTCTCAAGGCCGAAAATCCTCTAGAACTTTTCTAAGGGAGTGTGGCAAAACAAAGAAACAATGGAGGAGGAAGAACACAAGGTGCGACTACAATGGTGATTCACCTTGGTCGAATCTTTCTTTTTCTCTCTTTTCTTCTCTCATTCTGAAGTGAACAATTTTCATCTAAGCCCATCACTATGACCGGCCACTATATGGTTAAGTAGAGTAGAGTTTAAGCTTACTTTAAACTCCTACCAAGAGAATAACTCTTTTTCCCCTTAAGAATCTCATTCTTAACCAACCTCTCCTACTCTTAGAAGCTTGACCAAATTTACCCACATTAATGTCTAGGTTCGACTGCCTAGGATAGGTTTTGATTCAAATACAACAACCTAGTTGAGGTGAAACGCTTTCATCCTTCAAGCTCTCTAGTTCAACCAAAACTCTAACTCTTAAAGCCATGGTCGAACCTATCCCGGATTATGTCCATGTACATTGGTCGGTTTACAATTATAAGAGTTTGATTCTCAACCAACCTCTTAGAATCCTAATAGGATTCAACCAGCTCAATTTCACAGAGTTTGATTCATAATCAGACTCTTTGCTCAAGTGAAAGTCTTTCACCTAGCAAGTGTTAGAGTCCTAGTCAAACACTAACTCTTAGTGCCGAACCCTGACTTAGACATAATCGAGGCAACGTTCGATTTAGTGAAACATGAGAAGATAGAATTTGATTCACAATCTAACTCCTCGAAAAGGAGAAACTTTTTCTCATTTTGGACAACTCCAAATTTCGGCCAAACAACATATCTTAAGACAAGTCCACATTTAGACATTGTCTTCTTAAGACAAGCTTATTTACAATGTAATATTAAGAGATCCTTATTTGGATTTCAACCTTTTATTCAATTAAGTCCTCCAAATTCAACCTTTTATTCAATTAAGTCCAACTTAATTGAATCCCAAGTTTAATCCAAGAATATCGTCCTATTGTTTGTAACCCATTAAGTTCCAAACATGTTGGCAATGAGAATAAGTTAATCTCATTAACCTATACTCATAGATCAAGAGTGGGATCTAGCAACCCATCATGACCATCCAAATGTTGAAAAGTCGAAGTGATCTCTTTGAAACCTTTCAGTAACTAGCCTATCAGTGTAATTCGGTCCTTTCACCAAATATCCCAGAAAGACCATGAGCATGGTGTAGTGTCTACTCATGTAATCAGTCCATGTTAGTTCTTGTAGCTTATGGTTAAGCTCATCAATTTAGAGAAACAATTTCTCCTAAATTCATCTTGCTCTGGCTAGAGACTTCATCAAGTTAACCGAAGCCAACAACAGATATCTCCCACTGTCACTTGGAGTGGTGAATCTTCTCTGGATCACTCATCCACCTTTGTATGCTTCATGTCATACCCAAAATCATTCTACCATAAGCATCCCTTCTTGGAATCCATTCATGATGAAATCAAAGCATGACACTCCCCATACAAGATGACCTGGTATCACAAGTCATAGGACTATATTCACGACTGACACGTGAGAACATTTTCATAGACACTAGAGTGACAATACCAAATGGAGTTCTCACAACAGGCCATGTTCAGTGAACTTGTTCAACAGACAAGAACCTACAAGTTATCCCAAGTATCCCTCATACTTTAACCCATGAGATCAGTTGCTTACTTCACAAGTAAAAAGGCTTAACATGTACTAGTCTTTGAGTATTGCCAATGCCCCGTCTTGGCAATACGATGACCAGGAACAGTTTTAGGAACATGGCTTTGATGCATAAAGATCTCACAAATATAACTCTTTATAATTCCTTTGCAAGGCCTTTATGTTCCTTGGGTTTCATCCAATTAGTACTTAATAACTCTTTATTGTTGTACTAACATGAAGGAAAACCTTGTATCACTAAATTTTAGTGATTGGTTTACTTTATTAACTATATATCCCTCATCCAAATTGGTTGGCTCTAGGACATATACTAACAGTACTAGTCTTTGAGCATTTCCAATGCCCTATCTTGGCAGTACGATGACCAACAACAGTTTTAGGAGCATGGTTTTGATGTATAAGGATGTCACGTTTATAACTCTTTATAATTCCTTTGCAAGGCCTTTATGTTCCATGGGCTTCATCCAGTTAGTACTTAATAACTATTTATTACTGCACTAACATGAAGGAAAACCTTGTATCACTAGAGTATAGTGATTGGTTTGCATTATTAACTGTATATCCCTTGTCTAATCTGATTGGCTCTAAGGCATGTATTAACATCAATTTCCCTTCCAACTCCTTACCTTTCTCTGCAGCCTTGTGCCCACTGTTGAATGAGGAATTCTAGAATTGGATCTTATCGCTTGCATGGTCCTTTCGGTAGTAAGAACAACAATTAAAATGATGATTAAAAGCTCTTAACTTCGTTATTTTGATCGGGAATTTTCTTGCTCCTCAATTTAGTTATATAATTTCATTGATTGACTGCAGTTGTTCCTTTCTTATATATATTATTCCCCTACTATAATCATTTCGCATAGAGAATCATTGTCCAAAATTATCAGCTCACCCCATAAATTCGTGATGTTTTTAAATGAGTTTGTGTGCATGTAGAGGCATTCCAATACGAGCAACCTACGTTGACCTGGTCTTGTAAGCAATTTCGTCTAACCACAGTTCAATCTCATAGAACCATTCCTTCAACCAATTCTGTTTTTCCTCTCTCATAGAACTGTTCGCAAGATATCTTTTTAGCCATAATATTGTACACCCCATGTATTATGAAGTTTTCCATCAACCATTCCACTTCAAAAAGTCCCCTCGCTCTACCTACCACACTTTTCTCCAAATTATGTAATGACTCCGCGTTTATATCAGCAATATAGGATTTTTATAGGGTTCTGTACTTTTCTTCAAACTCTCATCCTTCCTTGACATGTTTTCTAGCAAAACTTGTTTGTATGACCGAAGTTGATGTTGTGATTCGGATCATGCTCAAATAATCAATAAGTTAAATTAACAACGCAGCGGAATAAAACAAAACAAAGATAAACCGAATCCCTCCATGGATCTGCCTATGAATTCAAAACGATCATCCTGTCAAGAACAGATGACAATCAAAATCTCATACCTTCATAATGGAGATTGTCGAAACCTCAAGACAGATTCTTGATGTTATTGTTCTTGCACACAAAGCTCGATTGTCGCAAACCAAAGTCGTCTAGTTGTCCGGCCTCTAACAGTAATCCACACAGGTGACTCGAAAACCTTCACAAGGTTGAGATTATGTTTGCCAAGACAATGCTAGTAGTCTAGGTTGTGAGAAACCTTCCTTATTTTACACTAGTTAACCGAAAAGAAGCAAGCAGGAAGAAAATAGATTCCTCCTCTTCTTTTCTCTATGCGTCGATTTCAGAGGGAGGTGAGAGAATGCGGCTACCATGGTTTCTGCTTGCTTAGAGGAGGCGGCAACAACATATGAGCCATATATATGTAACTAGGTTAAGTGTATGCCAGCTATTGGACTAACTACACTGAAGCCCTTATACATATTATTAAATATTCACAAGAAGCCCACAACACTTAATGAATATTTAATCTGGCCCAATCTCATTTTAATTCCATTAATCACCTTTTGTGTGTGACCTATTAGCCCCCAACATGTTGGCAATAAATATAAATTAAATCCATTTAAGAATTTCCTATTTATATTTATAGATCATGAGCGGCATCTAGCAATGCATCATGACCACTCAAATGCCGAGAGAGTCAACTAGGTTCGACAAGCCTTTCGTGTACAATATGTCTGTGTAATTCGATCCCTTCATCAAATATCCCGGGATAGGAAAGAGCATGGTTCAGTGTCTACTCTTAATCCCATTCCATATTAGATCTGCAGCTTTAATATTAACTCCTTAAGTATTGCCTTGGCCAAGGACTTCCATAAGTTCATATAAGCCAGATACATTTGAGATATGTCCCTTCATATCACTTGGGGTGATGAATCCTCTCTAGACAACTCATTCGTCTTTGTATGCTTCATGTCATACCCAATAACACCTACCATAAGCATCCTCTTGTTGGGACCCGTTAGTGATGAAATCTAAGTATGACAATTCACATACAAAATGACCTGGTGTCACAAGTCAAAGGATTACTTACACTATTGACACATGAGAGTATTTTCCATAGACACTTGAGTGAAATACCAAATGGAACTCTCATAGCGGGTCATGTTCAGTGAACTTGTTCAACTAACAAGCACCAATATGTTATTCCCAAGTATCTATATACTTTCAACCTATGAGATCGGTTGCATGCATCAAGTGCATGAAGGCTTAAACATATGCCAGCCTTTGAGCACTATCAATGCCCTTTCTTGACAATACAATGACCAGGAGCAGTTTTAGAAACACGACATTGATGCATAAGGATCTTCATAATTGTAACTCCTTAAAATTCCTTTGCAATGCCATGTGTTTCATGGGCTTTATCTTCGCAAGTTATTTATAACAATTATAATAATACTTATGGATAAAGAAATACCTCAACTATAATTAATCAAATATAATGTGCAATACATGAATATATATAAATAGTGTCTTACAAGCCCAACTAGATTGGCTTGCAGGGCTTACACCAACAATCTCCCACTAGCACTAAAGCCAATCGCCCATGTACTTAAGCCCATGTCCTTCCATGTGACGATTGTGTTTTTGCTGGGACAGAACCTTAGTGAAAAGATCAGCAATATTATCCTTTGTGGGTACCATTTCCATACTTATATCACCTCTTTGAATTATATCTTAATCAAGTGATATTACCGCGATACATGTTTGGATTTATGATGAGACCTTGGTTCCTTAGCTTGCACTGTTGCTCCATTGTTATCACAGTAAAATGGTACTAGATCAACAATGCTTGGAACCACACCAAGTTCAGTTATGAACTTCTTAATCCAAACAGCCTCCTTCACTGCCTCACACGCCGAGATGTATTCAGCTTCTATTGTTAAATCTGCAGTTGTAGTTTGTTTGGAACTTTTTCAACTGACTGCAGCTCCATTTAAGGTGAATATGTAACCGCCCTGTGATTTACTATCATCCTTATCAGTTTGGAATCCAGCATCTTTATAACCCCTAATTTGGAGTTCAGTCTCTCCATAGACCAAGAAAATATCCTTTCTCAAGTACTTGAGGATATTCTACATAGCAATCCAGTGACTCTCACTAGGATTGCTTCAGTATCTGCTAGTGACACTCATATCGTACGATACATCTGGTCTTGTGCACAACATGGCGTATATGATAGATCCAATTGCCGAAGCATACGGGATCCTATCCATTCGTGTCCTCTCTTCAATCATTTTAGGACACATCTCTTTCGAGAGATGTACACCTTGTACCATAGGCAAGTTACCTCTTTTGGATATTTCCATGCTAAACCTCTTTAGTACCTTGTCTATGTAAACGAATTGGGACAATCCAAGCAGCCTTTTCGATCTATCTCTATAGATCTTAATTCCCAGAATATATACTGCTTCTCCCAAACCCTTCATAGAGAATTGTTTGGAGAGCCAGACTTTGGTCATCTGAAGCATCGGTACATCGTTTCCTATGAGAAATATGTCATCGACATATAACACTAGAAACACAACTGCATGTCCGTTTACGTTCTTGTAAACACATGGTTTATCAGGATTCTTAATGAAACCAAATTCTCTAATTGTTTTATCAAACCTAATGTTCCAACTCTGAGATGCTTGCTTTAGTCCATAAATGGACTTTTGTAGCTTGCATACCTTATTGGAAGTGGCATTGGATGAAAAACCTTCAGGTTGTGTCATATACACTTCCTCTTGCAAATTCCCATTAAAGAATGCTGATTTTACATCCATCTGCCATATCTCATAATCATAGTATGTAGCAATAGCAAGCATAATCCTAATGGACTTAACCATGGCAACTGGTGAAAAGGTTTCTTCAAAATCAATGCCTTCAACTTGATTATAACCTTTTGCAACCAATCTGGCCTTATACATTTATATATTGCCATCCATGTCTGTCTTTATCTTGAAGACCCATTTACTATTGGCGTAAGCCCTGCAAGCAAATCTAGTTGGGCTTGTAAGACACTATTTATATATTCATGTATTGCACATTATAGTTTATTAATTATAATTGAGGTATTTCTTTATCCATAAGTATTGTTATAATTGTTATAAATAACTTGTGAAGATAAAGCCCATGAAACACAATGGCATTCCAAAGGAATTGTAAGGAGTTACAATTATGAGGATCCTTATGCATCAATGTCGTCTTTCTAAAACTGTTCCAGGTCATCGTATTGTCAAGACAGGGTATTGACAATGCTCAAAGACTGGCATATATTAAGCCTTCATGAACTTGATGCATGAAACAGTCTCATAGGTTTAAAGTATAGAGATACTTGGGGATAACATATGGGTGCTTGTTATTTGAACAAGTTCACTGAACATGAGCCGCTATGAAGTTCCATTTGGTATTTCACTCAAGTGTCTGTGGAAAATACTCTCATGTGTCAATAGTGTAAGTAATCCTCCTACTTGTGACACTAGGTCATCTTGTATGTGAATTGTCATACTTAGATTTCATCATGAAAGGGTCCGAAACATGAGGATTCTTATGGTAGGGTGTTATTGGGTATGACGTGAAGCATACGAAGATGAATGAGTGGTCCAGAGAGGATTCATCACCCCAAGTGATATGAGGGGACATATCTCACATGTATCTGGCTTATATTAACTTATGAAAGTCCTTGGCCAAGGCAATACTTAAGGAGTTAATATTAAAGCTGCAGATCTAATATGGAATGGGATTAAGAGTAGACACTGAACCATGCTCTTTCTTATCCCGGGATATTTGATGAAATGATCGAATTACACAGACATATTGTACATAAAAGGCTTGTCGTAGCTTGATGACTCTCTTGGCATTTGGGTGGTCATGATGCATTGCTAGATGCCGCTCATGATCTATAAATACAAATTGGAAATTCTCTAAAGGATTTAATTTATATTTATTGACAACATGTTAGGGGCCTAATGTGTCACACACAAAAGGTGATTAATATAATTAAAATGAGATTGGTCCAGATTAAATATTCATTAAGTGTTGTGGGCTTATTGTGAATATTTAATAATATGTATAAGGGCTTTAGTGCAGTTAGTCCAATAGTTGGCATACACTAAACCTAGTTATATATATGCCTCATATGTTGTTGCCGCCTCCCTAAGCAATGAAAAACCCTGGTAGCCGCAACCTTTCACTCTCCTTGTGAGTTTGGCCGCATAGGCAAAAAAGGAAGAGAAAATCATTTTCCTCTTGCCTACTTTGAATCGGCTAACTAGTTTTAGAGGAGGAAGGTTTCTCACAACCTAGACTACTAGCATCGTCTTGGCAAAACATAATCTCAAAATTGTGAAGGTTTTCGAGTCACCTATGTCGATTACTGTTAGAGGCCATACAATTGGACGGCTTTGGTTTGCGACAACCGGGCTTTGTGTGCAATAACAAGAACATCAAGAATCTGTCTTGAGGTTTCGGCAATCTCTATTACAAAGGTATGAGATTTTGATTGTTATCTGTTCTTGACAGGATGATCGTTTTGAATTCATAGGCAGATCCATGGAGGGATTCGGTTTCTCTTTGTTTTAGTTTTATTTCTCTGCGTTGTAATTTAACTTATTGATTAAATTATAAATTATCTCTGTTTGAGCATGATTCGAATCCCAACATTTACACCCTATGGGTTTTATCCTTTGAGGTGGATCAACTAAAGACCAAACTTGGTTGACTTCCATGGGATCCATTTCAGATTTCATGGCTTCAAGCCATTTCTTGGAATTGATGTCTGACATTGCTTCCTTATATTTAGTAGGCTCATTATCAACGGGCAAACCATCTCTTTCCAAAAGAAATCTATATCTTATTGGTGTTTGCCTCTCCCTACTAGACCTTCGAAGTACTTGTGTTTCTTGAGCATTAGTCCAAGCATCTAATGCCTCGACCAATGGCTCAGGTTCCGAGGGAATGTTAGGTTGTGGTTCTTGAACCTCTTCAAGTTCTACTTTACTCCCACTGAATCCTTCTAGTAGAAACTCTTTCTCTAGAAAAACAGCATGTCTTGACCCAAACACCTTTTAATCGGTAGGACTGTAAAACTAATATCCAACAGTCTCTTTAGGATATCCCACAAACTTACATTTTTTTGATCTAGCTCCTGCTTCACATCAGCAGTACATCCCCAAATCTATAGATAAGATAAGTATGGCTTTTTGCCATTCCATATCTCATATGGTACCTTATCTACCGACTTGCTTGGAACCCTATTTAGAAGGTAAGCTATAGTTTCTAAGGCATATCCCCAAAAGGATATCGGAAGGTCATCCTTAGACATCATGGACCGAACCATGTCCAACAAGGTTCAATTTCTCCTCTCGGATACTCCGTTATGCTGAGGAGTTCCAGGTGGAGTCCATTGCGACAGAATTCCATTTTCAGTCAAATGATCCAAGAAATAATGGGTTAAATATTCTCCTCCTCAATCCGATCTAAGAGCTAGAATATTTTTCCCAGTCTGTTTCTCTACTTCAGCTCTAAAGTATTTGAACTTTTCAAAAGCTTCAGACTTGTATCTCATCAGATATACATAACCATATCTAGAATGATCATCGATAAAGATTATGAAGTATGAGTAATTACCTCTAGCAACTGTGTTTAGTGGTCCACATACATCTGAATGTATTAAGCCCAATAAAACACCAGCTCTCTCACCCTTTCTAGTAAAGAGAGTCTTGGTCATCTTACAAAGGAGACAACATTCACAAGTCCCATATGATTCATAATCAAAGGGTTCCAAATAACCATGTTTATGCAATTTGGAAATCCTTGTCTCATTGATATGACCAAGTCTATAGTGCCAGATGTAAGTCTTACTTGGATCATCCTTTCTTGCTTTCTTTACATTTATATTGAACACAGGCATCTATGGATCCAAAACATATAAGTCATTATGTAATGTTGCCGATCCATAGTGAATGTCTTTAAGAATGATGGAGCAACTATTTCCCTTCATTCTTATCTGGAAACCATCATTAATAATGAGGTATGAAACCAAAATGATGTTTCTAGACAATACTGGAACAAAGTAACAATCTTTCAGTTCCAATTTCATGTCAGACGGCAAAGATAAAGTACATGTTCCAACGACCAATGCTGCAACTTTTGCACCATTGCCTACTCTTAGAACTACTTCATCTTTGCTCAACTTTCTACTTCCTTTCAACATCCTTATGCCATTACATATATGTGAACCGCATACTGAATCAATTATCCAGGAATTGGATTTAACAGTAGAAAGATTCAATTCAATCACAAACACAGTCAACCCAGAAATTTCTATAAGTTCTTCTTGACTTGTCAAGTGAGCAACCTTCCTTTCATTGAGAACGCTTCTCAATCTTTTGTACCAATCCAAACATTTTGGACTAATGATATTCATAATGCCGCGTAGTGCAGTTAAAGTATTAACCATTTTCAACAATCTAATATGGAAGAAGTATATATCAGTTATATTCATGCATTTATACCAATTCAAGATGTGGTATTAAATCTCTTATTGGTTCTCCCACTAATTTTTCGAGATAATAGCCCTCACTATTATTCGAAAATCTCATCAAGGTATTTCTACTGGGCTGGGATCCCTTTCAACATGTTGCAACCTTGAGTGCCTCAACAAATTACAACAAGCCTAGTTGGGTAGATAACATAGCTTATCAATTGCATCTCTATGCAACTCCCAGATCATTTAGGTGACAACTCTTTGTCTAAGCACATCATATGTACTTCGCCTAACTTTGCCTCTAACACCATGCGGTCAAGTTTGGCGCATCCGGACAACATGGCATTAGTTGAGTAAGACCCAACTTCATAACTCAAACATATTCGTACAGTAGTTTGACTCTGAATGACTCAATAAACCTCCTATTAGAAGAACTCTGGTTATCTTGTTATGATGATGGAAGGCAACTTTATCATGCGAAACATGTGACTCAATATTATAAAGAGAGATTTCCTTGTTCTTTATAAGTCTCATCATATCAAACATCATAGCATTTATAATATCGCATAAAATAAATCTATAACATGCTTTCTACTTGGATGATTATGGACTTTTCTAATCTAATTTCCTTGAGCTATCAAAGGAAATTAGTTGGTCAAATTCCTAGGTGATTACATACATAGTCTTAAAGCTTGCTTGTGATCTCCTTATCTTCATGGCGCCTTTGATCTCCACCTTCAAGTTACAAAAATTATTCCTAGCTAATCCTAATTTTACACTTTGATGTAACTAATTACATTTGCAATAAAGAAACCTCAAGTTACATTTGAGGGGAGTTAGGTGAGGAAAGAATTTTTACAGCTCCAGAAAATGAGAGATAAGGCAGGGCACACAGTCCCTATTTAATTTAATAAAAACCATAAAAATAAATTCAACCATCCACAATCATATTGGGTCTAAGTCCATAATCATGCTATACATTCACAAATAATTTATGAACATATAAATCATGCTTTAATCTCTAGTTACCATTCAATGATTATATTTATCCATAATTTAATTCAAAGAAAATAATGAACATTTATTCTAATCTCATTAGAATAAATCCTAATCCAATTAGGATTATTTTCTTTAATTAAATTATTATCCAATTAAATAATTTAATTGAATATTCATGTAAATTTTTATTTTGGTGATTTAATTAATTTAACAATATTACCATGGTTACTAATTTTTAGTGTTGTAGTTCAACTAGGACACTACAACATTAGTAACTCAATATTGCTAAAATCCATAAGCTGTGAGAATCTAATAGAAGCAAAAACCCTAGAAAGGGAAGGGCAGGCTATGGCTATCAGATGTAGTTGCCGCCCCTTTCTCTCCCTATAGGCTGTCTATGCGTTTTTCACAACTTCCAACTTTTCAATGCCAAATCAGTTTTATGATTTTTCAGGCTTGCCAAGAACAATTCTAAGCAATTTTAAATCCTATAAATCATTAAACCATGCATTAAAAATCAGCCAAGAAAAATCTACAAGTTTTTCTCACTAAAATCACCAAATTTGAGCAAAGCAAGCAAAACAGTTCTCAATTGCTGCCAAACTTTCGCCAGTTGCATTAATCAGTTTAAAACAATTTTAAACCAATTAATCAACAAGAATTCACCATTATTAACTGCTGCCTTCATCGAAACACTACAAGTGAAAATTCCCATAATTTCGGTTAGTGACAATCGGATCAAAATAACTCAAAGAACAAAACAGTTTTGTTAAAGGTAACAATCAAAGCATAGATCGTATAGGAATAACATAAGCGAGGCTCTTATACCACTGTTGGGATTCGGCTCATGCTCAAACAAAGATAATGTATAATTTAATCTACAAGTTAAACATACAACGTAGCAGAATAAAATTAAAATATAGAGAAAACCAAATCCCTCTGTGGATCTGCCTATGAATTCAAAACGATCATCCTGTCAAGAACAGATAACAATCAAAATCTCATACCTCTGTGGTGTAGATTGCCAAAACCTAAGGACAGATTCTTGATGTTCTTGTTTTTGTACACAAAGCTCGCTTGTGGAAAACCAAAACCGTCCAATTGTCCGACCTCTAACAGTAATCCACCCAGGTGATCTGAAAACCTTCACAAGGTTGAGATTATGTTTTGCCAAGACGATGCTAGTAGTCTAGGTTGTGAGAAACCTTCCTCCTCTACCTTAGTTAGCCAAAAGAAACAAGAAGAATCGAATTCTCCCTTCTCTCTTGCTATTCGTCCGATTTACACTTAGGGGAGTAAGAGGCGTCTATTTCAGGTAAAATCCTTAGGGGGAAGCGGCAACAACATAAGCATATTTATAAGTAGGTTTAGTGTATGCCAACTATTGGAGTAATTGCACTAAAGCCCTTATACATATTACTAAATATTCACAATAAGCCCACAACACTTGATGAATATTTAATCTGGCCCAATCTCATTTTAATTTCATTAATCACCTTTTGTGTGTGACCCATTAGGCCCTTAACATGTTGGCGATAAATATAATTAATTCAATTAAGAATTTCCTATTTATATATATAGATCATGAACGGCATCTAGCAATGCATCATGACCACCCAAATGCCAAGAGAGTCATCAAGCTTCGACTAGCTTTTCATGTACAATATGTCTGTGTAATTCGATCCTTTCATCAAATATCCTAGGATAGGAGAAAGCATGGTTCAGTGTCTACTCTTAATCTCATTCCATATTAGATCTGCAGCTTTAATATTAACTCCTTAAGTATTGCCTTGGCCAAGGACTTCCATAAGTTAATATAAGTCAGATACATGTGAGATATGTCCCCTCATATCACTTAGGGTGATGAATCCTCTCTAGACCACTCATTCATCTTCGTATGCTTCATGTCATACCCAATAACACCCTACCATAAGCATCCTCGTGATTGGGACCTATTCGTGATGAAATCTAAGTATGACAGTTCATATACAAGATGACCTGGTGTTACAAGTCAAAGGATTACTTACACTATTGACACATGAGAGTATTTTCCATAGACACTTGAGTGAAATACCAAAAGGAACTCTCATAGCGGGTCATGTTCAGTGAACTTGTTCAACTAAAAAGCACCCATATGGTATCCCAAGTATCTCTATACTTTCAACCTATGAAACCGGTTGCATGCATCAAGTGCATTAAGGCTTAACATATGCCAGTCTTTGAGCATTGTCAATGCCCTATCTTGATAATACGATGACCAGGAACAGTTTTAGAAACACATCATTGATGCATAAGGATCCTCATAATTGTTACTCCTTACAATTCCTTTGCAATGCCATTGTCTTTCATGGGCTTTATCTTCACAAGTGATTTATAACAATTATAACAAAACTTATGGATAAAGAAATATCTCAATTATAATTAATAAACTATAATGTGCAATACATGAATATATAAATAGTGTCTTACAAGCCCAACTAGATTGGCTTGCAGGGCTTACATCAACAGAGAAGTCGGATTGACCTTATTGAGATCTTTCAATAACCAGCGTATCAGTGTAATACGATTCTTTCACCAAATATCCCGGATAGCCCATGAGCATGGTGCAATGTCTACTCATGTTCAATCCATATTAATTCTTACAGCTTATGGTTAACCTTATGAATTTAGAGAAACGATTTCTCCTGAATCCGTCATGCTTTGGCCAAAGACTTTATGAAGTTAACCGAAGCCAAGACTAGAATAGATATGTCTCCGATGTCACTTGGAGTGGTGAATCCCCTCTGGATCACTCATCCATCTTCGTATGGTTCATGTCGTACCCAAAACCACCCTACCATAAGCATCCCTTTTTGGGACTCGTTCGTGATGAAATCAAAGTATGACACTCTCCATACAAGATGACCTGGTATCACAAGTCCGATGACTAATTTACATGACTGGCACATGATAACATTTCCATAGATACTAGAGTGACCATACCAAATGGAGTTCTCACAGCGGGCCATGTTCAGTGAACTTGTTCAATAGACACGAACTTATATGTTATCCCAAGTATCGGTCATACTTCAACCCATAAGATCGGTTGATTACTTCACAAGTAAGAAGGATTAACATATACTAATCTTTGAGCATTGCCAATGCCCCGTCTTGACAATACGATGACTAGAAACAGTTTGAGGAACAAGGCTTTGATGCATAAGGATCTCACAGTTATAACTCTTTATATTTGCTTTGCAAGGCCTTTACATTCCATGGGCTTCATCCGTTTAGTACTTAATAACTCTTTATTGTCGTACTAACATGAAGGAAAACCTTGTATCACTATAGAATAGTGATGGTTTGCTTTATTAACTCTATATCCCATGTCCAATCTGATTGGCTCTAGGGCATATACCAACAATCTCCCACTTGCACTTGAGACAATCTTATTGCTTAAGCGCCACATGAGTATATGCTTGGTCATATTCAAGATAATCTTATTATCAAAGTTATTAAATGATTCATATGACAATAAGACCCAGATTGCAATCGTATGGCTCAGTTGTTACTTTAACAACTATTGGAATCTATTATTAGCTTGTAGCTAATGGTCCAAATGTAACTCCTTTTGCAAGCCAAAACAAAATTGAGTTTGTTTTATAACCTTTAGGGTATAAACAAGAAATCCTCTCTAGTTTGGAATCTTTCTAAATAATTGAATTTGTCATAATGGTAATTTTTGTCACTAAGTTCAATTATGATCTTTAACATTTAAAGAGTCATTAATAGCTCCTACTAAATCCTACATGTGTAAAAGTTAAGGGATATAATTCAAAACTATTTTGAATCCTAAACTACTAGGCCAGTTTGGTATACTCAATACAATGCAAGTTGTATAAAAAGATAATAAAAAACCATGATATAGAACAATTCTATATTTGATTTATTAAAAGATGATTATTAAAGAAAGCATGGCATCCATATGCCAGCAAAACAGTATGTTCAATAACATAAATTAAACATCCTCAAAATTGGCCCATAATGCCAAAACATAAACATCAAATGTTTAGAAATAAATCGTAAATAATGTTTCAATAAACATCAACCATAATGACAAGCTTTGATCCAGCATCAAACAAGGTTGCCATCCTCACAGTCCCTCTTCACTGCTCCTTGCTTTTGGTCCCTACAATATGTCATACATATTTAGTACCAAATATAAATTATACTGGAAGTTGAAACACCTTTCAGCTTCTTTCCCTTGACTGATTCAAGGTACTCCTTGCTGTTACACCTCCAATGACCTATTTTATCGCAGTGATGGCATGTTCCCTTATCATTGACCTTATCTAACTTCACTCCACTTTCTGGCTTCAAACTATTTGAAGTAGAAGGTACATCTCATCTAGTCTTCCTCTTTTTGTTTTTTGGTTTAGAAGAAGAAACTAAATGGACAGATGACTTGTCCTTAACGATAGTTTGCTCAGCCTGTGTGAGCATATTTAGCAACCCTGAAAGGGTGGCCTCCATATGTTCATGTTGAAGTTTAACATGAACTGCGAATAGCTCTCATGCAGTGAAGTAAGAATCAGATCAATGCTTAGATCATGATCCATGACCCATCCAAGTTGCTCCAAGCGGGTTATATACCTTATCATCTTCAACACATGAGGCCTCACTACACTACCTTCTGAAATTTTCATTTGGAACAATTCCTTCGAAATGTTGAACCTCTCAGTGTGGTTTTCCTTTAGCGAACATTCCTCTAAGGTGAAGGATAATATCCTGAGCATTCATGGCCTCTATAAGCAGCTTGTTCCTCCTCAGTTGCCTCGGCAGCAGGCTCTTCTAGAATAGGCTCATTCAGAACATAAGCCTTTTTTTCCTATGTCAAGACAATCTTGACATTGCGGAACCAGTCTATGAAGTTTGGCCCGATTAATTTGTTAGCATCCAGTATGCTTCTCAGTGATAAATGGTTTGCCATTTTGCGTTTATATCCTATATGAAGCAAAACATTATAAATATAGCTAATAATTGCAAGTTATAATCATTAATGTCAGGTTTTAATACTTCAATGATTATTCTCATTATTTTAACAAAATAATAGCTCTCAACTACTATTTCAAGAAATTTAACATTTAAACTTCTTAATGAGCTAGGAACCCTTTCATTTTTCCATGACCTTGAGCGTCTCAACAAGCTATGTAGAAACTAATTGAGTAGATAACTTAGCTTACCAATTGAAAAGAGAACATTTAAATTATCTTCTCAGTTGAAAAGAGATGGCAGGATTCGCAGACCCTATTAATAAAAAAAAATACCAATAAATAAAATTTAACCATCCATGACCTAGTCATACTAAGGTCTAGTCCATAACCATCCTCATGCAAATATAATCATATTATAAGCATGAATAATAAAATGCATAGCCAATATCACTTGATGATCTTGTGTATCATTTGCATAAAAGTCACCAACAAATTTGAGACAATTTATCAAATTATTTTAGCAATCTCGGCTCCATTAATTAAAAAAATTTTAATTAAATTCCTAAGTTTTAGGAACGTTATCTTAAAATCGAACATTATTTAACTTTAAGGTAGTTTTTCTTAAACCGAATTTTAAAGAGTTTGAAACCTATCCTAACTCTTAGGAACGTCAATCTCATTAGGTAACAATTACCTAATCATACTAAAACTCTTTCCTAACTTTTTGAAATCACACTCCCATTAGGAAACAATTTCTATGTTGGAGTAGGACTCTAACAATTAGTGTCCTAGGCATCAGCAACCTCTTAGGCCATCGAATGGCTGCTTCCCACCCATGATAAGACTGTTGTATGACATATTCGATGGCTGTTGGATGCCCCAAAGTGGGCTGCTAGTCACTCCTCATGGCAGCAAACAAATCGGCAACAATTGCCTAATTTTTGCCGCAGTTTGGGTGGTGCAAGTGCAACAACGTTTGCCGCTCGTTCCAGCCATGTTTCATGCCCGAACCAACCATCAAAAATGAATCATATTCATCTAAGATGCTATCCTAAATTTCCAGCAAGCTTGTGGAACGTTTCCACACTCATGCTCAAAGTTTTAAGGCATGCAAGCACCTACAAAACAGCCCAAAAATTTTCAGCATTGTAGTAACATCGTTTTAGGCCCGTAAATGATTTTGTTTAAACGTTTTTAACCCAAATATTTTTAGAAATATTAATGGCAGTGTTCAAACACAAAATTTCTAGAACTGAACATGCCCAAAAAATTGTTTTAAATAGTCTCAAAATTCATACTCAAAACAATATTTTTAGACATCAAAACTTGTCAGATTTACTAAGCTTTTAATTGCTTTAATCCGGGTTGATTAAAACAATTTTAGTTTTTCGTTTAAACATTTTTAAACATGATTAAAGCATCAAAACAGCAGCTGTCCAGATTTTATATATTTAACGAAAAATATGAAAAATCCAATGAACCAAAACTTGTAAAATCAATACACAAAGCATACAACTTGTTAATCACCAATAATCAACATGCACAGACCTCATGTAATCAACAAATCCTTGGCTCTAATACCACTGTTGGGAAATCTTGGCTCATGCTTATATAAAACATCAAAAGATAACGCAACGGAATTAAATCAGAGAAGCACCCAGATTCCTCAAGATCTTTGGATTTCGATTTACATGGGTTTAAAACAATTAAAACATTAAATCACCCATGTGATTTAGAGTTCATACCTACTCAAGATATCGTAATCCCAAGTGTGCTGTTCCATGCAAGATGGTTGCAACGATTTGATCATTAAACGATCTCTTCTAGGCCACAAGCAACACAAAGTGTGTTACCTCTAACATTGACCCACACGAACGACTGTTGGAACCTTCACAAGGCTCAGGGATTCGCCTGTGCTAGCTGGTTGATCTCTTGATCAAAATCAAAAGGTCGATCTCCTTTGTATTTCTCACTAGGGAAAAACTCACCTTCAAGAGGATTGGTGATCCGGCGGTTCAAGAAAATAAAAAGAATCAATGGAGGAGAAGGTGTGGCTATCACTTCTCTTATTGGCCACATCTTTTGTTTAAAACCTTGGAGAAAAATCAAATTTTTCATCTTTTGTTAAACACTCAAGAATACCTAATCTATAAAACGAACAATTCTACCTTTTGTCATCAAGTAGCCAACAAGGAAAGGCTAAAGGGAAGAGGCGCGGCTGCTCTTATTTTTTCTCTCTTGATCGAATACAACCAGAACAATTCTCTTTGTATTTTAGGTTTTTCATAAAGAAAAGGAAGAAGACTCTCCTTGATAGATGCGGCTGCCTCCCCTTCTTACTAGCCGAACCCTAGTGTTTTTTACACTTAAGGAATCAAAGACTTTCTCTTTTCCATATTAAACACACCATAAACCATCACTGCCAAAAATACAATTCCCCTATATGGGATTCATTATGGCCGACGACTATAAAGAATGAAGGAGTAAATGGTGTTTTAATTTCTTTAAAACAACTTCTTAAAGAGTAACTCTTACTCTTTAAATTACCAAGTATCGGTCAACTACTAACTCTTAGCATGCTTGGCCGAATACACCTCTTATAGTGTCCAAGTTCGATTTGGTTAAATTTGAGTTGTTAGAATTTAATTCGTACTTAAACTCTTTGAATATGAGAAACTTTTTCTCACTTCGTATAATTCAAATTTATCGGCAATGACAACTTATCTTAAGACATGTCTACAATTAGACATTGTCTACTTAAGACAAACTTATTCATATTGTCTTGTTAAGACATCTATACTTGGATTTCATATATCCAAATTATGTCTTAACCTGCCTTAATTGAATCTTATTCAATTAGTTCCTCCAAATTAACCTTTTATTCAATTAAGTCTTACTTAATCAAATCCCAAGTTCAGTCCAACATATTCGTCCTATTGTGTGTGACCCATTAGGTTTCCAACATGTTGGCAATGCGTATAAGTTAATCTTATTAACATATACTCATAGATCAAGAGCGGGATCTAGCAACCCATCACAACCACCCAAATGTTGATAAGTTAAAGTGATCTTATTGAAACCTTTCACTAACCAACCTATCAGTGTAATACAGTCCTTTCACCTAATATTCCTTATAGCCCATGAGCATGGTGTAGTGTCTACTCATGTTCAATCCATATTAGTTCTTGTTGCTTATGGTTAACCTTATGACTTTAGAGAAATGATTTATCCTAAATCCATCATGCTTTGGTCAAAGACTTTATCAAGTTAACCGAAGCCAAGAACATATGAGATATGTCTCCGATGTCACTTGGAATGGTGAACCCTCTTTGGATCACTCATCCATCTTCGTATGGTTCATGTCATACCCAAAACCACCCTACCATAAGCATCCCTTTTTGGGACTCGTTCCTGATGAAATCAAAGTATAACACTCTCCATACAAGATGACCTGGTATCACAAGTCCGAGGACTAATTTACACGACTGACACGTGAGAACATTTCTATAAACATTGGAGTTACTATACCAAATAGAGCTCTCACAGCGGGCCATGTTCAATGAACTTGTTCAACAGACAAACACTTATATGTTATCCCAAGTATCCCTCATACTTCAACCCATGAGATCGGTTGCTTACTTCACAAGTAAGAGGGCTTAACATATACTAGTCTTTGAGCATTGCCAATGCCCCGTCTTGACAATACGATGACCAGGAACAATTTAAGGAACAAGGCTTTGATGCATAAGGATCTCACAATTATAATTCTTTATAATTCCTTTGCAAGGCCTTTACGTTTCATGGACTTCATCCGATAGTACTTAATAACTCTTTATTGTCGTATTAACATTAAGGAAAACCTTGTATCCTATAAAATAGTGATGGGTTTGCTTTTTAACTGTATATCCCATGTTCAATCTGATTGGCTCTAAGGCATATACCAACACCGTGTCCAATCTGATTTTTAATTTTTTTTCCGTGTCCCAACGCATCCGATACATATTCCAGCGTTTCAGCAACATGTCCATGTCGGACAACGGTACGAGGGGGTTTCGACGTGCCTGTGCTTCATAGGTTATTGTCTATGAAGTTAGGGTGTGCTTTTTATTTTGAAGCCCTTAATTAATTTTCGAGCATCTCTTTTTTTTGGTTGTTGTTGATTAACTGGTTCAAGAAACCCATCTGCGACCAAATGAAGTTGTCTAATTGCTTGTTAACTTGTTTAATATGATATCTCCAAAGGTAATTGTAATTTGGTGCTGAAAGTTGAAACGACAAAAGAGAATGGTATTGCCAGTTTGCCACATCAACTCTATATTTACATTTATTTACATCGGCTGAGTAATAAAGAGAGCTAGTAATAAAGTATTAGGCCATACCCTAATAAAGTATTAGGCCATACCCATCGGAGGACAGTCATGGCAAGGACTTCTCTAGTTTTAGTAGTAAACTGAGAGGGCAAAGGCTACAGCCACAATGCTGCGCGCGCAATGAAGCAAGCACGCTCACGCCCACCACAAAGTGTGCACATGCGGATCTTCCTGACTTTGCAGCAATAATGACTAACGGCACCCTAAATGCCTATTTTAAAATACAGCTATGCCCTATACCTCAGTTACTGCAGACAACTAGACCAGATTACTCTACAGAATTAGATTTATCTAAGGTAAAAAAATGTCTCGCTTTTCAATTACTTTCTTTTTAGCTTGAATTTAAAAGATCGTTCAAGAATAAGTTTTCCTTCACCAACAAAAGCATCAATATTTGAGGTCTTCATTACGGATGTTTGCTTGTCAGCTTGTGGGATGGGTCCAACTCCAACCCCAGGCCACTTCTGCAATACACTGTTCTAATAATCAAATCATTGGGAATATTCAATTGATCATACCACCATCATTCTTTGTCTACACTGAGAGTCAAAACTCCATTTCACCCCACGACCCTACTGTTTTGAAAATTAAAGAAATGTAATTTTGGGAGTACATTAACAAGATTCAGTTGCATCTAGATTCTGAAAACATAATTTTGTCTTCAATATCTACACAATATATGACCGCTAAAGCGATAACAATATATATTCCGTCCTTAAGTTGGAGCCTGCACTACCCTATCTAGCTAAACCTCAGCAAGAAATAATTATCAAGGGAATCAAACATCCTCATAAAAACCCAAAAGCCTAATAGAGAAACAAACACTTACACTACTATTGATGGATATGAGATATATCTGAATGCTAGATGCTAGCTAGTGAGATGGTGAAATTGAAAATAAAAGCAGAGATATTAAGGACTAGACACAAATGAAATCAGTAGCAGTTAACATATAGTATATCTACATGTATGGTATATGCAGATGCAGTACAACGCCTACTTGAAAGGATTGTTGTACTCCCTATTTGCTTCTGGGATTGGATTCCAGTCCCACAACCGGTCCGAGAAGGCCGTTGGAAGTGAGCTTGGTAGCAAGTTGAGAGAAAGCGGTTGTGCCTGTGATTGTGGGGGCAACGTAGAAAACTCAGATTGTTGTTTCTTTTGTTGTTGATGATGATGGTCAGTACTGTAGTATTGCTGATGATTCATTGTAGCTTGTTGGTAGCTTACTAGCCTGTGGAGATCGTCGACAACATTTGAGGGAACAAAAGAAGAGCCTAGTGAAAAGAGAGTTGTGGAATTGGGGAGTAAAGAGGTACAGCCTTGCTTAGACTGATTTAAGAACAATCCTTCTTCCTCTTCCATTATTGCAGATGGTAACCCAAGTGTTGTGCTTATAGGAGCCATTGGACGGTACACATTTTGCTTGGAAAGTCCGAGAGCTGTTATAACATCAGATGTACTACTACTGCTTCCATTAGTCTCATTTATCTTTTCAATTTCCATTTGATTTTGTTGTGATTGCTCTCGTCCTCCAAATGCTTGAAATCTTTCCATGGCTTGTTGAGCTGCATCATGGGCCTGGGGATATTTCTTTTCTGATTGCTGTCCTCTCGGTGAAGCCGACGGCCTCGTTGGTAGACAACGGGGGAGTGAGGGGTGATCTTCCACTCCAGCTCTCTTGTACACGCGGCAAAGCGATATTTCAGCCTGAAATTTGAATAATACAGAAAGAAAAAGAAATTAAGGAAGCAGGAAGCAATTTCATGGAAGATAAGGGTCTGAGATTTTGGACATTGAGCATCCATCGGTCGCAGTTATGAGAAGTAGTAGGTAGTATTCAATACATGTAAGGTCCTTATGGGTCATTGAATTTAAAGTTCATGCATTTCCTATCAGTTTTGAGATAAAAAAAAAAAAAAATCAATTAATAACAACAAGACTGAAAACTCAACTGTCAGTAATGTTCTTCGTGATATTTAGTACTACCTTTATCCGTTTGCAATTATTCATTAATGGTGTACTTTTGGATCCAGCTGGTTACTAAAACTGAAACTTTGGAACTCAAAATCAAAGTTGAAAAGCATTTTTAGGAGAATTAGAAAATTGGAGTTTTAATTTTCTAAAAGAGAAATTAGGGTTTAGTGAAAGGAGTGGAGAGGTGTATAAGTGTAAACAAATATCAAATGAAAGGAGCCCGAAAGGGTTTAAGTTCCATTAATCTTGTATAGCAATATTTGTTGATGCTAAAGAGAGATGTGATGGCTGATGGGTACCTTTTGGTAGCGTTCAGTTTCGTGGTGAGGCAAGCGATACTCGTTCATAATCCAACTGGTTCGGATGCCTTTGGGAGCTTTTCCGGAGTAGAAGACTAGGGTTTTCTTGAGGCCAATTGATCGAGAGTTCTCTGCAGACTCTGCTCGAATCATGCGATCAGCTCCCGTTGCCTTCCAGTAGCCAGAAGTCGTAACACGATTTGGTCGATCCCCGTTTCTGTACTTCCGGTCTCTAGGCACGTAGAAGAACCATTCCTTCTCCCCAATTGCTGCCATGGCTGATGCCCCAAGAAATATTTAAATACACAAAACAAAAGATGAATCACTGTGATTGTTGTAGCTAGATATATATTATATATAAATCTGTATGATAGTAATCAATAAAGAGGAAATTAATATATTTTATACCATGAGATAGAATCGCACCTGATAAAAGAGTAGACATTTGAAGGATAGAAAAAAAAAAAAAACAATTAAGAGGCAAAAGGGTGTTTAAGAAAGATATAAAGGAATGAAAGAAGGGTAGGCAGTTTTACCAGGAAGCTCCCAAGGGTCATAGCGATATAGATCAAGAAAAGTAATGAGTTCAACATTAAAGCGCTTGCCCTCAACCTTACGGCGAAGGTAGAACTCTACAAGTTCTTCCTCAGTAGGGTGGAATCGAAAACCAGGCATGACCATGTCGTGTTCGTGCTCATCCTTGCTGCTGCTGCTGCTATTGTTGTTGTTGTTGTTGTCGTCGTCGACGACGTTATTGCTGTTATCGTTGGGGTTGTTGCTCATGGTTGCTGCTGCTGCTATTGCCATAAACTAAATTAAGCCAACAAATTCTGACTCATAATCACCTCCTCCTTGGCATTGGCCTCAACCCTCTTTATACCCTGAGAGCTTTGTACGAATCGAGTGCAAGTGGTTGGCAAAGATAAGAGAAGGTTAAAAATTGTCCTACTACTTCCCAAAAGGTAAATTTTCTATCTCTTCAAATTAAAGAGAGGAACAAGTTGAAGAAATTTTATAAAAAAGAAAGAAAAAATAGAGAGAAGACAAAATTGGAGAGTTGGAGTTAAAAGGAAAGATCTACATAGCTTTCAGGCCCTACATGAGAAGAGATATGCCTAATGGTGTTTAAATGAGAAAATGACATGTCAAAAAGAGGACAGGGTGGCCACAGCCATTAGCGGTGCCCTTGGACCTTTCTTCCACCATAGAAATTCTATTTTCTCTTTTCCCTTATAAAATAAATAAATTTAACCCTTCAATTATATATATTAAACCCGAAAATTTCGGATACGGTATGATTATGTGATGTGATCATGATACGAGAAAAATAATTAAAACACAAAACAAAACACAACACGAATACACGAACGTATCAAAATTTAAATAACACGAACTATTTATGTGTCAAATATATATATATATATAATACCTGAACACGATTATAACACAAATACATGAATTTTTAGGTTATATATATTTAGAGGAATTGTTTACATAGTACCCCGTAGGCCGTAGCTTACTTATTATTATTATATGGTTTATCCAATTCGTTTTTAATACAAACGGTGAAATTTTTCAACTTCACAAGTGGATTAAAAGGTTATCATATGTCTCATGTTTTTTTTTAAAATTTTTTTTAATATACCATAAAAATATGTGTCATCTAAGTAACCATCTTTGTGGAATCTATAATTTCTCTTATTCAAATTATTCTATATAATATACGTATACTTAAGTTAGTATATGTTGTTTCGGAGTAAAATAGAGCAATTACCTGTCATAAACTTTTGCAATATTTTATTTTCATTTGTCATTTTTGAAACTCAATATTAAATCATGTCATTTTAAAAAGAACAATGTTTTACACATAAGAAACATACATACATATCTATCTATGCATAACTATTTAATTTGTAATGACATTTTTGAAAAATAGAAGGAATAAGATTATGTTATGTGCTTGTATGATATATATATATATATATAATAAAAATTATCCCAGTATTTTATCTAAGATGATTTTAGAATTTATCTTTACTCTTGTATTTTATCTGTTTTTTTGGATTATATTTATTTATTATTATCTGCTATTTAAGGTTATTTATTTAAAGATAATAATTATATTTTTTAATTATCCCTTAGAATTTGACTTGACTTATATAAATTAATTCAAAATTGTTATTAGGTAAGTTAAATTTTAGTAAAATTCCCAAAGATGAGTTTTCCTTTGAAAATCTCTTTTCACTTTTTTCTTTTTTTTTATCTGGTACATGTCGTTGTGTTTAGATTAGACTTGTTCAAGGGTCGGACTATCTTTTCAAGTCTGAAGCTCCATCCAATATTTAGGAGGGTTTGGACAAAAATATTAAATCCGAAATATGGGTTCGGACAAAAAAATGAGATCCATTTAGAAAATGAGCCGAGCCTTGGCTCCAACAATCAAGGTCCGATCCCGGTCCATTTTTCATTTATATAATATATTATTTAAATATATATTATGTAATTTTTATCATATAAAAATAAATATATATAATATTATAATATAAACATTTAAAAATATGTTAAGTTATCCATGTTTTAAAACTTAATAAAAAAAATAAAAAAAATAAAAAAAGAGATAAATTACTAAAAATTAAATAAATAATAACATATTTATTTAAATTTTTTAGAAAAAAAAAATAATATGAGGGGTCTAAACGGATTTGAACTATCCATTTACAAATATGGATGAGTTTGGACAGAATTTTAGACTCATATTTCGAATCGAGTCGGACTTGAGCTAATATATATAATGTTGATACCATACTTAGACCCGACCATAAACACCTCTTTGGGTCGAGTGATCTCTCGTAAAGTTGATCGCCATGATCAATCCAAAAAGGTGAAAATTTTGAAGTTGTCAAATATTTTTAGCCGAATCAAGCGATAGCAAAATGTCATACTAGATCAGAACCAACCAATAACTTCAAAGGCATGGTGGAGAATTTGACTTTCTTGCCATCATTTCAATTGCAGCATCTTCAAATTCCTTTCGAAAAAGTTGACATTTTTTATTAATCAAAATTTTTAAAAATTAGAATTGATCAAATAGCTATGGTCTATGTTGGAATGAATCGATCAAACAACATGTTTGTTTCAATTTTTTGTTTATGTAAGCAAGATTAGTCAACAATTAAAGCAACGTGGGAGTATATGGAGAAAAGCGAGTGCTTATTATCTTAGGGTTTATCTCTAAAGGCATATTTGTGATGCCCCAAAGAGAATTGGCTGCCCTTAACAAAGCTATAACCAGATACCTGGGACAACGACGGCTTGGAAAATAAGAACCGATGGAAACTTAGATCTACCAATTTACCTATATATATATATATATATATATATATATATATATATATATATATATATATAAAAGAACATGCATGGCTGAGCTCAGCTACATTTTTTTCTTAATTTTATTTCATGGTCTATTTTTTTTTTTTTTTTTTGATAAGCAATGATTTTATTATCCGAAAAACAGCAATGTGCTGCTACATCAAACATGTCTAGCCAATTTGGCAGATAAATGATAAAAGAAAGCAAAAAATTAAACATAAAAAATGTTGCTTGCTAGGCCCAGGTTTTACAAAGATTTGTATTTACGATATCTGTTGCCACATTCCTTAGCCTAGTTACCTTATTCTGACAACCATCTATATGTAGCCAAGAATCTATGTGGAAGATTGCTGTGTGCCCCCATATACTGTGTTGTTTCTTTCTCTCCAAATCTGAAAGATGAAAGCACACCATGCAGTTTGCAAAATTAAAGAGATCAACGACTTGCCTTTTAGGTTTTTCATTGCCCATTTCAATTCTTTATCCTAGTTCAAGGTGCCTCTGCGAATTTGACATAGATCCAGTATGACTCTCCAAATGTCCTTAGAGAAGGTACATTCAAAGAATAGATGGTTGCGTGATTCTGATTCTGAGTGACAAAGCACACACTCACCATTAGTTCCAAGTCCCTAAGCATGCAATCGATCTTTTGTTGGCAACCTGTTGTGTATGACCATTCAAGATATCATAGAATATTTTAGGATATAAAGAGGATACCAAATCAGTCCATCCCATCCTACCTTAGCCTATTTTGGCTGGAGTCCTTTCCAAACTTCTGCTACATTGTATTTTGTATCTGGAAGTTTCCAAACTATTTGGTCGCCTTGTTGTAATGTAAACTTAAGTGTTAATGATCTCATCTGCAACATTTTTCCACACATGCATTATTAGTCTTTTGATGATGTATTTTGGATTGTAAATGAAGAGCTTGAAAGAGCAACAAAGGAAAAAATTGACCGAATCTCTAAAGCATAAAACAAAGTCAAAAGGACGTCAAAATAATGGCACGGAATATGATCCAATACTTAAGTCGGCAAAAATTCAAAAAAGGAAGCAGAGAATACGAGAGATTGTAGAATGTTAGAGAATGTGACCTATGATTTGTGTCCTTATCTCATACCTTTTATATTTTAGATCATGTGTCAGTTGGTAATGATTAAACTTATCTTTTTCTAACCTTTGAATCATACCTATTTAACGGCTGAGGCTATTCTTGAGCCTTTGATCCAAGTAAATAGTGAGCATAACATCTTTCTCTTTAATTTCTTCTTCTATTTTTCAAATATAAAGATTATATAGCAGTGCTATAAGTTGGATGGGGGATTAATTTGGGGGGCTGCTGCTAAATGTCGGCACAAGTTAGGCTGATTAGAGATAGTTAATGGTGAAGGACGATGACGGCCGCGGTTTCTTTTGTTAATTACATTAATCTACATTAGTTTCCTAACTCTACCAATTTTGAGCTAAACAACTTTTCTTATAACCAGCTAAAGAAAATGACATCAACACTTCAGCGTGGTAACGAATAGATAAGGTTTTGTTTCATAAGAATATTATAACGTTTTGTTTCATAAGAATATTGACAGAAATGAATAAGAAAAGAATTTTTTGTAATCTAAAACTTAGATTTCATAATATTTTTTTTACTTTTAGAATAATCATTAGAATATTAAACAATTTTCTATTTATCTCTTTCTATTAAGCAAAGTCTAAGGGTTTCATTTACAGAAAGAGACAGAGAGAGAAACCAAAAAAATCAAGTACTTTTTCTTATTTGTGCTTGTGTACAACTTTTTTTTAGATTGATCCATTTTTATTGTGAAAGTTGTAATTTCAAGATATTGCATGAAATGGAAACATAGTCATTAGAATCAAATATGTTTTAATATATTAGTCTTATTCATTAGATCAAACTCTCACTTCTTTGTTTTCTTTCTTTTTTCCTTTATTTTTTTGTCTATTCTTCAAATTTTTGATAAACTAAATTACACTAAATGATTGTAAACAAAGCCATAATCATGTAAGGATATAATTTGTTGAAATTAAGACGTGGTAACTGCTCTTAAAAAATGAACCTTGAATTTAAGGTTCCTAAGAAAAGATAGCAACCCAATTTGTTTTTTTAACTTTAATCAACAAGATTTACATTTGATAACAGTAGATCTCGCAAGATACACAATTTTATATTCTATAATGTTAAATATGTAAACAGAAAATACATTTACTATGATAGTGATGTATAAGTCAATGAGGTCTTGAAGGATGCCTTGAACTTTTAGATCCCAAATTCAGTCTCATCATAGGTGGATTTATTCAAATTTATGTCGGATTTATTTAATTATATGTTGATTGCTTGATTGCTTCATGTGTTTGAATTAATTTAATGATTTATTATATGAGATGCAACGCTTAATCGCTATTTGCAATTTTTACTTGTATTTGTATTTGTAATTTCGTGCTCCCTCACATAGGGATGACAATGAATAGTGTGGATTCGGATATCGGTAATTATTCGATCTCCTTTTTGCGGATTCGAATACTGCGGATTCAAATAAAATTCGGATTCGGATATTATAATTACTATCCGCAACGGATTCTGAGCAGATGGGGATATGAAACCTCGAATATCCTTATTCGAATCCACATTACTTATATCCGAATCTTCTATCTGAATCCGCGTTACTTCATAGATTCGGATATCCGTATCCGAATCCATTATCCGCTTATTTGTAAAATGCATAAATTTATACTCATGGAGAGAGTTGAACCTTGACTTGCAAGGTTAACTATTAAAGACTTTACCAAGTGAGCTAATCTTGAATTTTGAAACAACATACTACTAAAATTAAATTATATCAAATATAATGAAATATAATAATAATTATAAAATATTTTTCCAAAAATAAAATATAATAATTGATAAGTGCTTAATTTCATAAACTTTTCTATCTAATTTTCTTATACTATTTGCTTTGATTCTTAAGTTTCTTGACATTTTACTAGGGTTTTATGCTTTGTAGGTATTTTGAAAGTTAAGGAATGATTTGGAGTTGGAAATCATGATTTTGGACAAGTAATGAGTGTTACAAGCACAAAAGATTAGCCCAAAAGTTGGCGCTGCAAGGCCTAACATGCTGTCAAACCCTAGCGGCCCAGTCAATTTCCAGCCCAAATAAAACCTAGCAGCCAGGCTTGTAAATACACCATCCTCTGGAATTTTTAAGGAGAGCAGCCCAATTAAAATCCCAGCAACCCAAATCAACCCTAGCCACCAGTCAAAACCCAAATAAAACCCTAGCAGCCTAAATAAAACCCCAGCCACTCAAGCCTATACATATAACATTTTGGGGGGAATTTTAGAGGAGCCAAGAAGAGGCAGAGACGAAACAAAAGGAGACTCAAGTGGCTGATTTCTTGAAGATCATCATTAATCTTCTTCTTCTTCTCCATTCTTTTATTTTCTTTTTAGTTTTATGTTTATATTATCTATGCCTATGCTAGGCTAAACTTTCTTTTGGTTAAAGGTGATTTCGAAGCCCTAGACATGGTTGTGTAATTGATTATCAAATATTATCTATATTGATTATCTATTGAGATTGAGATTACTTATGTTCTTCCATTAAAATTGTTCACGATATTTGTCTTGATTTGTTTAGGTGAACAACTAGATAGATTTTGATAATTATCTATTGCTAGATTAGGA
The DNA here is from genome assembly GCA_030761205.1 of Fremontodendron californicum. Classification (NCBI taxonomy): domain Eukaryota; kingdom Viridiplantae; phylum Streptophyta; class Magnoliopsida; order Malvales; family Malvaceae; genus Fremontodendron; species Fremontodendron californicum. Next base: position 17,428,150 of record JAULJL010000018.1, on the reverse strand, counting down.
ATCTTGATCTGTGTAATTGTCTTGATTTCCTATTCATTAGTAGCAATTTGTGATCAATAGTTATGGTCAAATTTTCAGTGATTGCGATATGGAACATAACATAAATTAAACAATCCGAGCTTGTTTGTTTGTTGCTTAGATCAACCTATCTTTCTCATCATAAAGCTGCTGTCAAGTTAAATCTAGAAAGCTTATTCTAGGTTATTTGATGGTTAGAGATTAAATAGAAAGCTTGTTCTATTTAACGACGAACTAAGGAAGGATCGGGGTAGCAGAGCTTGTTGTTATCTACGGTTGATAGTTTCGATAGATAATTGATGATGATAATTCTGATATTGATTCTCAGTTATATTTAGTGGTAGAGGATAACACCTTAACCATGCTTTTACTTATTTGATCTTAAATTATATTTTTAAATCTTAGTTTCTTGTTTTTGTTTTTTTTTTTTTATTATTTTCAAAATTATTCAACCCCCCCTAATTAGATTAGAGCTAGAGTTATAAATCAAGAACTTATAGATTAAGAACAATTTCTGTGGATTCGACCCTTACTTACTACTATACTAAACATCGATCATACTTAGTGCAAGAATTTAATATATACACTATTCTGAGTGCATCAATAATTAATTAATTCTGTTAAATACCTTTAAATTTTATAGATGTATGGTACTTTTATAAAATAATATGTAATGACTTAATCAGCTTAATTTGTTAAATCACTCTAATGACAATATTTATTTTATTTTTTAGAAAATGACCTTGTAACAAAGTTTATATACTTATGTTAATTAAAATAAATATTAAAATATAAATTTTTTCTAATATAACATAAATACTTATATATATATATATTTAAGTATAAATCTTAAGAATCAAACTTTTTATTAACTTAAAAAAATTATACATAAAACTCTCTTTCATCTTTTATTCTTTAATTTCACTCGACAATATAAAAGTAAAAAGATAAAAGAATTATAAAATTAAATTAGTTAATATATGGTAAATATTTATAAATTCTAAACATACAAGATATTTTTATATAAATGTATAAACCTTAACAAATTATATACATATGTATGTATATATATATATTTCTTTGGAATTCTTTACACGACATGAATACGATTAGGGATGCCAACGGGTCGAATAATTAAAATACAACACAAATACGACATGAAAAATAACACAAACATGACATGAATACACGAACGTGTCAGAATCTATATAACATGAATTATTAATGTATCAAAATTTATATAAATATATAATACCTTAAACACGATTATGATACATTAAAGTACACGAACACGATATGAATACGCGGATTGACAGGTCTAGATAAAATACACATATAACACGAACTAAATTTTATGGTTGTTTTTAGTTTATGGAGCAAATGCTTTTAGTTTATGAAACTAGTTTTTTGTATTATCTAAGTTGTTTTTTGTATTTTGGAATTGTTATTTTATTATCTAAGTTCTTACTTTTGTATTTTAGAACTTGTTTATTATTAATTATGAGTGATTTTGAATTTAAAATTATTTTTGTTAGATTTTATATATTTTTTTTTTTGACTTGCTGAATTCGAATATTTAGCGGATTCGGATATCCGGTGGATAATGTTATTTAATCAGAATCGAATTCAGATAGTAATAGTCGGATTTAATGCGGATGATAAACGGATTTGGAATTTAAAGCAGTTACGGGGATTTGGAATCGAATATTACAAAAAAGGCAGATATTTGACCCGCTGTCATCCCTACCCTCACGCGTCAATCAAACTTTCCGTCTAATTCTGATAGTCTATAACTAGGTTTGACACGACTGCCTCTATTTTGACCATTCAGTTACCCCAAGTATCCGTATTCAACTAACAAGCACCTATATGTTATCCCAAGTATCCCGTATACTTCAACTTATGAGATCAGTTGCTTTCTTCATAAGCAAGAAGACTTAACATGTACCAGTTTTTGTGCATTGCCAATGCCTTATCTCAGCAATACAATGATCAGAAACAGTCTAGGAACAAGACTTTGATGAATAAGGATCCCATGATTATAACCCTTTATAATTCCTTTGAAAAGTCATTGTGTTCCATGGCCTTCATTCAATTAGTGCATCATAATTCCTTATTAATGTAATAATTAACGAAGGAAAACCTTTATCGCTTATAGCAATAGTGAATGATGTGCATTATTGACTGTATATCCTTTGTTCAATGTGATTGACTCTAAGGCATATATCTTTTAATTTTTTCACTTGCACTTGAGACAATCATATTGCCTAAGTACACCTAGTGAGAACACGTTCGTTCATATATTTGATAATCTTATTATCATAGTCATTATACAACTTAAATCACAATGAAACTCAAATTCCTTTTATGACTCAATTGTTATTTTAACAATCATAGGAATCTTATCAAAATTATCCAAATTTAAACTTCTTTTATAAGCCAAAATAAAATAAAGAAGTGTTTTCATGACCTTTAATGGATTGCAACCGAACCCCTTTTGAAAAAACTCTTTCTTCAAATAATTGCATCCTTTTATAGCATATATGTCTATCTCATCACTAGGACAGCTATGTTTTTTCTAACTTTTAAAAAATCATACATAGCTCCCACTAAATCCTACCTTCTTGTATATTCAAAAAGTGGGTTAGATTCAAAAATAGTTTTTTGAATCTTTAAGTCAATAAACTGATTATGATTGCAAGTTATAAATATGAAAATGAGAGATCATATTAATAGATTTATAATAGAGGAATATTAAAAAGCATGGCATCCGTATGCCACCAAAAATATGTACGAAACATAAACTTAAAAATATCCTCAACAATTGACCCCATTGCCAAAACATAAAACATCCAATGTTTTAAACTATAAATCTAAAGTAAAAGTTTCTTTAAAACATTAAATGGCAAGCTTGATCAATATTTAGGTGTCGTTTCCATGATCCTCTTCACTGCTCTTTATATTTGGTTCCTACAATATGTCATAGATATGTAGTACCATTAGTTAGGTATCAAATACCAAGAGAAGTGACCTCAATCCCAATCTTTTACATACCTGAAGTCGATTTTTTTTACGTATATATAGTTTATCTTCAAGTTTTTTAATAAAATATATATTATATACACATACAAATATATCTCCATTACATACATACATATATATATTTTTATATGCAAATATAAATTTTAAAATTTTAAATATTTAATATTCAAAATTTTTAAACATCAAATAAATAAAATATTTAAAAAATATAATAAATTATTATTAATTAAGAGTAGTCTAATTTAATAAATATATTTTATTTTAAAATGTAATTATGAAAAAGATAAAAATAATCAAGACAAAAAAAGTTAAAAATTGGTTTAAAAATCAAATAAATGATTTTTTTTAAAAAATAAAAATAATAAAATCTTGTACCAATCGGTAGGACCGATACGTGCCACTATTGATCGGTATTAACTGATACAAGCCGATAAGATCGGTACAGACCGGTACAAAAATCGAAACGAAACGATACTGGTATCATTTTGTTTCATCTTAAAATTAATACGTACTGACCGACATGACTAGTATCAATATAGTACGGTACTGACTATATTGCATTTAATACCACAATTGCCTACAAAAAGAATATAAAAAAATGTTCATTGCCTATAAAAAGGTTGTTTATGTATGTGTTCAAGCAAGCTGTAGACACCTAATTTTGTCCGAATCACTAAAATAGGTATGTTTTCTTCCTAAATTGATGTTTCAGAATGTAAAAAGATTTTTTTTCATCATGCAGGTGGTACTCCGAGACTTAGTTTAAGAGGGTGAGCATAAAAAGTCAAACTCGAAAAAAGTCAACCCCGAAAAAAATCAACCCCGAAAAAGTCAACCCCAGAAAGTCAACTATTGAAAAAATCAACCCACTTTCGAAATCAAGATTTTAAGTTCAATTGAAAAATGGCGAAAGAATTTTGATAATCCGAGGTCTACATCGAAAGATATGGAGTTCGGAAGTTGGGATTTGGAGATTCAGTAAAAAGGAAACCCTAATCCGAGAAATTTGGAGAAAAGTTCTTAAACGATCGAATTGATCGAAATTGAAGGTTCCAAATGAAAGATAAGCACTAACTACGGGTAATGAGAAGCCACTTGAAAGAAAAACCGAAAGAAAAGTCAATCCGGGAGAAAACTGATAATTAGGGTTTTTGGTGGATTTCGGTGAAATCGGGAAGAATCACAGAAATGGCCCGACTTGGTAAGAACAAAGCCCCCAATGGATGAGGAATGATTAAAGGGATAGCCCAAGGCTCAGCTTGAAGAAAATCTGAAAATCGGACTTGTTTTGAGCAAAACCGGGTTCGGAGGCAAAAGGGCAAAATTGGAAAATTTGGAAAAAATAGCAAATGGACTCCGAAAATTCTGAAAATTTGCAAATCTCATTCTTAAATCATTTGGAAGAGATTGGAGAAAGAAAATCTTGATTCGGAGTTCGTTTGCAAAATGACCAAATCCCGGGCCTCTTATGCAGTAATTCAGGAAGAAAAATCCCGGAAAAATAGCAAATGAGCTCCAAATCTTATTAAAATTTGCAAATCTCATTTTTAAATTATTTTAAAGATATTGGCAAAATAAAATCTTTATTCGGAGTTCGTTTGCAAAATGGCCAAATCCCGGGTCTCTAATGTAGAAATTCAAGAAGAAAAATCCTGAAAAAATAGCAAATTGACTCCAAAAATTCTGAAAATTTGAAAATCTCATTTTTAAACTATTTGGAAGAGATTGGAAAAATAAAATCTTGATTCGGAGTTCGTTTTCAAAATGGCTAAATCCCGGGCCTCTTATGTAGTAATTCAAGCAGATAAATCCCGAAAAAATACCAAATGAGTTCCAAAAATTAGGAAAACTTCCAGATCACACTTTTAAATTATTCGGAAGAGATTGGTGAAGAAAAATCTTGATTTGGAGCTCGTTTAAAAAATGGTAAAATGTGAGGGCATAAAAAGGCATTTTTGGAAGAAAAAATCTAAATAAATAGCAAACGGACTCGGAAAATTTTGAAAACTTTCAGAATTCAATATTTTATTATTTTGAAAGTATTAAAAAAAGAAAATTTTAATTTGGAGTCCGGTTGCCATTTATTTGCATCCGGGGGGCAAAACGGTCATTTCACCCAAGCAACCGAAAATGGCTTCCTTTGGCCTTTGAAAAAATCAGAATTGGGCTGGAAAAGAGAGTGCTGGCCTACCAAGGCCCAAAGGAAGGAGGAAGCTTCTGATTTTTCAATCAAACGGCCAAGAATTAAAAGTTAGTTAGAGATTTTTTTTGAGCAAGCCATTATGATTAAGCCACATAGGCCAAGGGAGAGTGTCAACATTATTCTTGAATAGCTGTAATTATGGACAACTGATATTCTAATCTAAGGGTGATAATTTCATGATTTTTCACCTTGAATCACTAGCCCTTGGATGAAAATTGGTGGGAACCAAAATGACAACATCCTAGCTCATTTTAGGGGGGGTTCGGCCAGCACTAATGGAGGATCCAGAATTTTCATTTTCAGATTTCTTCTTAGTTTTTCTTAGTTTTTTCTCTCCTTGGTTGAAAGCAAAAAGAAAAAGTTTAGAAAAGAAAGGAAAGTTTGAAGAGATAAAGCTTGAAATATAGCTTCTTGAGGTTGCTTTTAGCACCAACTCTTGCACTTTCTTGATTTTTCATTCTTGTTTTTTCTATTTTGATTATTATTTGGTGAGTTTTCTTTTTAAATAAGTGTTTTTTTATGTTCTTCTTAAGTTCCTTCTTCATTTTTTTCTTAAATAATTTTTACAAATTTTTTCTTATTTTTCTTTAATGGCCGAATCGCCTATATTTTTTTTTATTGTTGTTGCTGTTTTTGATTTAATTTATCATGTTATTTATGTTATTTTCTTTAATCTTGATGCTATAAGTGTTCTTCTACTTCATATATTTGAATCATGTTTTAATTTGGTTGCTTTGTTTGTTGCCATTTATGATTTAAATATCATGTTCTTGCATTTTTAATTTTCTGTTTTCATAATGTTTAAATTTGTTGATGTTTTATATTTAGGATATCAAATGTTTGTGAAAATGCTTGTTTGGTTTTAGTATTTCTATTTTGTATTTGCATGATTTGAGTGTCATATTTTAGTTGAGCATGTTAGTATATCAAGTGTTAGTGAAAATGCTTGTTTGGTTTTATTATTTCTAATTTGTGTTTGCATGATTTGAGTGTTATATTTTAATTGAGCATATTAGTATATCAAGTGTTTGTGAAAATGCCATGCTTGTTGGAGCTTGAAGCCATTCGGCTACTCCATATGTTTTACATTGTATGTGCATTTTTGCCATGTTAGTGGATAGGTTTTGCATTTGCATGACATTTGATTGAGTATTTAGTTTAAGTATACCAAGTGTTTGTGAAAATGCCATACTTGTTAGGAACCATAGGCCATTCGGCCACTCCATGTATTCTAGCATTATGTGTGCATTTTTGCTATGTTAGTTGATAGGTTGGCATTTGCATGATATTTGGTTGAGTTTTTGGTTTAAGCATGCTTTGTGTTTGTGTTATTGCCATGCATATTTTAGATGTTAGGTTAGGTTTATTTTGCCATGCATGTTAATGCATTTTAGACCTAGGTTGCATTAAATGCCATGCAAGTTCATTTCGGTCTAGGTCACTATATGGATGCCATGCATTTTTTTCATGACATTTAGGTTTAAACTCATGCATTTCATGCATCATATTTGCTGTAAGTTTTCATGCATTTCATGTTCATGCCACTTGAATAATGACTTAGGCCAATTAATGGTTCAAAGTCATGCTCTCTTGAGCACACTTGTGGAAAATTAAGTTTTGTCAAATTGATTATTTTATCTTTGTGATTTTTTTTACTTAACCAATTTTTATCTAACTTTTAAAAAGTCTTAGCTACTGTTTGTGAGTCATTTTGTGAGTTTTAAATATTTTTACTTTGATTTTTAAATGATTTTATTAAAGGCAAAAATGTATTTTGGCAAAACAGTTTTTTCACCCAGTACTCGTACTTTCTCGATTTTTCTGGGAATTCATCTTTAATCAGAAAATTAAGCTGATTTTTTCCCGTGTATTTTTACATGTCCTAAGTCTCTAGTATTTGTTTTAGAATTTTTTGAATTTTTAAAAATAGGGTAAAAAATCGTGGCTTAAAACTGGACAGTGGAATCAGAATTGAATTTAAAGAAAAATCATTTTTCTGTTTTCGTTAAGTTACTTAGAGGGGGATGATTAGGAAGTTTAGCTACTGACTTAGGGTAGTTTATAAGCCTTTTTAAACTCTAAAAAAGATTTTTTAATTCTCGGGTTAAGGGTGGTTAAGTCCCGGATTTTTTAAACTTAGGAAATTAGAGCCATTTAAAAAAGGTTTAGCCCAGTTTTTATTCTTAATCTAAGCTTTTCAAAATTGTTTTCAAACAATCACAAAGTGTTTTGGTTTTAGAATATTTAATTTGACATATTTTCCTAAGGTAGCCGGATATGTTTTTAGATATACGGATTTCCTTAATTAAAGGAAAAAATACATTTTCATGCATTGCATTTTCCATATTCATGCATTTTATATAATATGTGATTTTTGCTATGATAATTTATATGATATTGTTATGATTTTGAGTTATGTTATATTGTTTATTATATGATTTGGAATATTTCATGATATCCTATGCTTTTTATTTAATTATTTTTTGTTATATTATTTAGCATATACTATGTTCATGCATTATTATTTGCATTTTTATTTCCATGCATATTATATGATAGCATTATTTTATATTCCATGTCATTTAAATTATATGCCATATCATTCATATTTGCCATGTCATTTAAATTATTTCATTTCATATAGAATATATTATGTTACTTAGGCCATTTCATTTCATGTAGAATATATTATATTACCTAGGTTATTTCATTTCATTTAGGATATATTATGTCATTTAGGATATTTTATTTCATTTAGAATATATCATATGAATTAGGATATTACATTTCATATAGCATATATTATGTTACCTATTTCATTTCATTTAGAATATATCATATAACTTAGGATATTTCATTTCATTTAGAATATGCTAAGACATTTAAATCATATCATATCATTTAGGGTGCATTATATTATTTAGATTTTGCTATGTCATTTTATTTATATCATGCATATACATATTCATATCTTTTAAAATGTTTTCAAAAAGATAATGATTTTCAATAAAATGAAGATATTCCCGAGTTAAAATAATTCATGAGTTCTCTGCCGGGTTTGTTGGGGAGGATATCATCAATTATTATTAATAACGGAATATCTTCTTTAAAAAGAGAATGATTCGGAAAGTTTTCCAAATTAATAAAAAATTTTATATTTTGCCACGTTTGTTGGGGAGTATAGAAAAATTTTAAATTTATAAATTTCGGATCATTTTCAATTAAAAATGGAATTATTTTTCTTTAAATTGGGAATTAATTTGAAATACTAAATTTAAAACCAACTTTACACCGAGATTTGAGATAACACACGATTAATAAGGTACCGTTTTATACGAGCGTTGTGGGGGTGCTAATCCTTCCCCGCACGTAACCGAGTCCCGAACCCGTTTCTTTGATTTCTCTGGTTTAAAACGTAGACTTGAAATTGGTTTTAAAAATGTTTTAATTATTTTTTAAAATATTTTATAAAACTGGTTTTAATAGGTGGCCTATCACACTTAGCTAAAAAAGATTGGTGGCGACTCTATGTCTTTTTCAAGGTCATTTTCAAAATCTTAATTTTTTTAGAGAAATTAAGTCGACTTTTTCTCGGTTTTTTTAATGTCACGCTTAATGAATAATAAAATCTTGCGATAAGACTCATTATTTTTTTTAGGTTGCGACACAAGCTACCTTTTATCAATTGAAAAAGATCAATAAGTTGAGGCAAATGGAATATAGAAAACAAAAGATTATGAAAAGCAAATAAAATAAAAATGATGATAGTTATTGTTTTTAATATTGAGTTATGAACTAACTGAAAGCATAAATATGCAATTAACAGTAAATGAAACATTTCAATAAAAAATAAATTTAAGATTAAATATATAATTTTATTTTATAAGTATATTTTAAATTTATTTATTATCTATATAATTATTAAGTATTAATATTTCCGCTGCGAAACGCGCTTGTGTTTTTACTAGTAATAATTAAAGAGCAATACAATCTAGGTGTGCAAAAATAATTGGTAGGGAGGTGGCGGTGTGGGGGTTGAAGAAGGGAGCATCATTTTCTGGCGAAGGAAGGAGTACGAATGGATGGATATACAAATTCAATTGTATTTATAGGTGGGGGATGCATGCTTCGATCAAGAGAAACCCGTGACCTCTCTACTGTTCCTCATAACTACCGCCCTTTTCTTCTCTTTGTTTTTATTTCCTCTCTCATTTCTCTTTCATTGTTCCCTTTGCATATATATATATATATATATATATAGAGGTTAATAAAATTACACATGTTTTTTTAAGATTATATTAATATAATAAAAAATAAAATATATGATAAATTTTTAACATTGTTTATAAAATTTTTTAAAAAAAAATTACTGTTAAATCACCTCTAAATATAAGGCTCCTTTACCTTTTTGCTACGTATAAAAGCCAAACCGTGTCTTATTAGACTACAAAAAAATCAATATAAACGTATAATAATATGTACGAAAGGGAATTCAAGAACAAAAAATAAAGCTATCTCTTTCTCTCTCAAGTTTCAGTTATTATCCAAAAAAGAAAACCTCAGTAAAATTCTAGGCAGATAGATGACATATATTTTTGAAAAATTATCTCTTATACTGTTGATCGCGTTAAATTTTATCAACGGATTAGAGAATTGTTACAATACCCATTTTAAAATGTATTCAAAAATAAAAATTAATTAAATTAAAAATACATATGTTAATTTTTTGTCACTACTTGTAAAATTTAAAATAAGTCGATAAATAATGCAAAAGAAACCCATTTTTCTATAGAATAAATTTGTTCATGAGTAGGACAACGGTTTAAATTTTTTCTTTTTTATCCAAATCCCGATTAAATCAGGTACGGGCCAGTTCGAAAACTCATATCACTATTTAAATAATATTAAAATATTAAAAAGTATATTAATATTTATAATTAAATTTAAATAATTTTTTTATTAATAAATAGTAATTCAAATCGGATCAGTCCGAATTAAAAAAAATCTCTATCTAAATTTGATTCGATATAAATTGAATCTGTTTAATCGAATAAATAATTCAATCTTTGATTAGGTCTATTTGAAAATAGCTTTTTTTGGTTTTGTCCTTTTCTTTCGAAGTTTTAGAGAGGGTGGAAAAAATCATAGTGGAGAGTCGAGAAGGATATCTCTCGACTCTTGCATTGTTGGAGCGGCTGCCTTCATGCACAATTACATACAAACAAGTTATTTTATAGTAATAATTAAATATACGGAGAAGAGTGAATTTTCAATGACATTGACCACCCTCTCCCTTCATTCACCATTAACATTTTCCTTTTGAGTTAATAGCATCAGGATTCCCAAATTATAAAATATATTTTATATTGATCTTTAAATTTTAAAATATGTCAAATTGGTCCTTACTTATAAGTATTATAACAAATTGATCTCTTCCGTTAGCTTTTCCGTTACCTTTACTGTAGCAATCAGCTTAGTGACACGTGTCACCAACTGATTGCACCACATTTCTTTCCATTTTTTCCTTTTTCTTTATTTTTTTATTATTTTTTGTGTGATATTTTTTAATAAATAAATGTAAATAAATATTTTTTATAAAATTAATGTAAATAAATATTTATATTTTTTATAAATTATTTAATTATTAAAAAATTAATTTAAATTATTATTTATCTTTTGTATTTATTTATAAAGAATAATAAATAAATAAATAAATAAGAGAAAATGAAAACATTAATAAATACAAAAGGTAAATAATAATAATTTAAATTAATTTTTTAATAATTAAATAATTTATAAAATATAAATATTTATTTACATTAATTTTATAAAAAATATTTTTCTTTTTCTTTTACTTTTACTTTTTCTTCTTTCTTTCATTTTTTCTTTTTATAAATAAATTAATTTCGTAAAAATTAAATAATTTATAATTATAAAATATAAAATATTTATTTACATTCATTTATTAAAAATATATTTTTTACTTTTTTATTTTATTTTATTTTATTTTCCTTTTCTTTCTTTCTTTTTTCTTTCCTTTTTTTCATCTTTTCTTATAAAATTAATGTAAATAAAATATTTATATTCTAAAAATTAATTTAAATTATAGTATGAATTATTATTTATTTATATTTATATTTATTTACAAACAAGAGAAAAATGGAAAAGATAAGAAAGGAAAAAATAAAAAATTTATAAATATAAAGTAAATATTTTATATTTATAAATTATTTAATTTTTAGAAAGTTAATTTAATTTAAAATATAATATAATATAATATACTTATATATATATATTTTATTTGTTTATAAAGAAGAGAAAAAAGAAGAAAGGGAAGGAAAAAAATTAAAAAAAAATTATAAAATTAATGTAAATAAATAGTTTTATATTTTTTTCACTTATTTGATTATTACAATATTAATTTAAATTATAATGTAAATTATTATTTAGTTTTTAATATTTATTTATAAAGAAGATAAAAGCAAAAAAAAAAAGGAAGAAACGAAAAAATTAAAAATATTTTTTATAAAATTAAAGTAAATAAATATTTCATATATTTTTAAATTAATTATATTTTAAAAAAATTATTTTAATTTATAATATAAATTATTTTTTCTTTATATTTATTTATAAAAAAAAAATCAAAGAAAAAATAATAAAGAAATAAAGAAAAAGGAAAAAAATGAAGAGGCAAGTTGGAGCAATCAGCTGGTGGCTCGTGTCACTAAGTTGATTGTTACAGTAAAAGTAACGGAAAAGCTAACGGAAGGGACCAATTTGTTATGATATTTGTAATTAAGGACCAATTTGATACGTTTTAAAGTTTAGAGACCAATATAAAATATGTTTTATAATTTGGAGACTATTAATGCTATTAACTCTTTAATTTTTAACAAAATTCACCATTAATATAATACAGTGGCTGAATTATCTAGCTCGTTCCTTCCAACTAGAATCCATTTGCTAACAAGATTTGGTTACCAATTTTGTGATCTAATTGGTCATCGAATTATAGAATTAGGTAGTGTACTTCAACAACAATGATCAAACTTTTGGCTCATTATTTTCACCCACTTCATTTATTACACAAAATTAGTCTCTTGACACTTGAGTCTTGACTTTGTGTATGTGTTTTCTTTTTTATTTAAAATTTACTTCAAATTTTGGGTATCGTTTTCGATGGACCCATATCATGGACGACCATTCTAGCCTACTATGGCTATCAGATTTGGTTTCATTTTTTTATTTTTTAATTCGAATTTATATTTATTAAATATTTTTTTTTAAAAAAAATTATATTAATCAATTAAATTAAATTCGAATTCATTCTATCTTTACGTTCTGCTGTTCATGAAAAGCTGTCGTCTACTGGAAACTTGTAGCCTTCCCCACTTACCACGGCTTCTTCATCAAACCATTGACTCCGCAAATTATTCTTTCTTAATTTTCTTTGCCTTTTTTAACGTTTAGTTTCGTCAATTCACATTTCATTAGCTGGGGGAAATATCCACAACATTGAAGCTCATAAGAAAGATTAATTTCTCCTAGGAAAAAATTAAGCTAAAATAATAAAAAAAAATCCTTAAACATTACCATTTTATTTAAATAAATCCTTATATTTTTATTACACCCAAATAAATCTTTAATTTTGAATTTATATCCAAATAAAATCTTAATCTTTAACATGTACGCAAAATAATTCTCTAACTTTTAATTTATATCTAAATAAATCCTTAACATAAATCAATTTTTCATTTGAAATAAGAGTTTATTTAGATATAAATCAAATAATAAAAATATTTTTAGATATAATAAAAATATAAAAATTTATTTAAGAAAAATCACGTAATTCAAAGTTTTTTTTTTTTTTGATATTTTAGTTAAAAAATTATTTTAAAAAAAGAAAAACGAAAGATCCATCACATGCGCCTGCACGCCAAAAGTTATTCGGTGCTTTATTTCAGGCTAAAACGTTTTGCGCGGCCATCATTTATTGATTTTGAAAGTTAAAAAGAGTATTCAAGTCCGAGATATATTAAATCAAACTCTCTTTAATTTAGACTTGTTTAAAAGATCGAATAGTTCATTCGGTCCGTTAAATTCGGTCTAACCTAAATTAGATTTGGATAAAAATATTAGTAATTTTGATCGATTCGACCCGATCTTTATTACTATTCAATAATTAAAAAAATATTTAAATTTAATTTTAAAATATTAATATAAAAATTAATTTTTAATAATTTATAAGCAGTAAAATAGACTTACGGGCTGACCTGGGCCCAGCTCAAAACGGGTTTGAGCAAGAGAAAAATATTCTGGGCCATGGCCCGATCCATGAGCATCTCTAATTGTAATGCATGTTATTCAATTAATAATATTATCTTTATATCGATACATTCATTTCAAAGGTTAATTATATTTTTTATATTTTAATTTATTTTGATAAAAAAATTATTTTATGATTATTTTTTTTATACAAATATAAATTTTATCTATAACATATATAAAAGTACGAATGTAAATTTTTTTTGAACTGACGAAAATATTTATTATTGTTCATTATATTATTAATTTGCCATTTTAAATATTTTTCCTTATTAATAAATTATCCAATTTATAAATAAGAATAGTGGTTCTATTGAAAGACTTTAGTTAATAGATTTATTTGATAATAAATAAAAATTTTAAAATTTACATTGAATTACTTTATTTTCAGAGTTAAAAATTTTCATTATTAACCTTAAAAAGTGAAAAAAAAAGTTATATTAATCTAATTTTAAATGTTAATGCAAATTTTGATTGTTTATATAATATGTAACTTTATATTCAATATATAAATTTTTTATTAATACATAAGTTTTTATAATATAAATATTTTATATTATATTGCAAATAGTAATGAGATTTATTTCATTCTTATTTACAATTTTGTATTATAAATATTAATAAAATTTATCATTAAAAATTTCAATATCATGATGAGAATTTTTTTTTAAATTTAACAATTAAATTATGTGTAGAACTATTAAGGAGTTAAATTTTATCAAACAACAATTGTAAATTAATGTTTATTAAGTAACTAAATCTCATGTTATTATATATTTATGTCAACTTTTGAGTTTAATATATTCATCACATAAGGTGTGAAAAAGGTTTGAGAGCTCTGATTTTTTTAGAATGGATAAATGCTCATGATTTTTTTTTTTTTTATTTGGTTGGTAGGGTAATAGTTTCATCAACTTCAATCCAAATCGTGGTCAAATTACTCAATATGGTTTTGTGATTTTGTTTCTTGCTTTTTTGAAGGTTTTATAATTTTTTTTTAACTTATATGTCATAGTGTTATCTTTGATTAGTATTTTTTTTATTATGATAAAATATATATTTTTTTTTATATAAAGGATGTAGCAATTTCTTATTTAACATGTTTTAATGTGTCATACATTAGATTATTAATGTGCTTGCACCTTTTAATAAAAAGTTATTGAAAATTTCACTGTTAATGAACTTGCACATTTCAAGAAACTTGAGAAAATTATTTTGTTGGTATAACAAAATTGATTGGTAAATATATCTATATATATAATAAAATAATATTTCATTTTAACCATTTAAAATTTATGAATTTCTATTATTTTATACTATTAATTATTCTTTATTTTCTTTTCTTTTATTGTATTGTATATTTTATTTTATTTTACCAATTTTATAATTTTCTTAAATTAGTGTCAATTAATGAATGATGGATTATTTTCAAAGTATTTATTATCTATCACAATCAACTTATAATCTTATTATAGTTTTAATCTATTTCTACCAAAGACTTCATTTTTTTTATAGACTTAATATAGTTTTTACTTTTATCCTACAAAAATGATGTTAGGTTTTAGATTAAAAAACTTTATACCTTGAAATTAAGTTAAAATTGTCAAAACAATAGGGTTTTCATCCGAAAATATTACAATTTATTTAAAAATAAAGAGTTTTGTCAATTTTTTTTAATATATTTTAACAACTATATTTTGTCTTACATTATTGTTTTTGATTTTTTTATCGGTCTATTTTATATTAAGGGTTTGGTTTACTTTGCATCATTTTTTTGTTGGTTGATTGATTAATATCATTAGTGTAGTGATTCTATTTTGAAAGCTATTTAATCATAACATATTAGTAGTATTATTTGTCAATGGGCTTAAAGTATTGAAACATATATATGAAATTAAATGTGTATTAGGCTATAGAGGTGAAATAACGTTATCTTATAATACTTTGGAGAATCTTTTATTTTCACAGGATTTAATCAATTCATAAAAAATATTGTCCTTATTAATTTTTTTTTTGAATAAATAGACATTTTATCATAAAAAAAAAAAAAAAACATGTCAAATAGCTTGTTACAAAATATATTTTTTGATCATGTTTTTATTTACTAAAGATTTGTTTATGTAATTGCTAGATGTTTGATTTATAAAGAGTTAAAATTGCTTACATCTTTTCAAAAAGAAATTATAATAATTAGGGTATATAATGTGATAACTATTTTCATTATTAAACATAAATTATTTAACAAATACAAGATAATAAATGTGTAACATCACATGCAATGCATGTGACACAATTACTAGTAAATTTAAAAGATGTAGAACTCTAATGATAAATCAATTACTAATTAAAAAATTACTTATTTATATATTATAATTACAATTTAAAAATATATTAATTACATATATGGACAAATATATCATGTACTAGTTTTACATTAAAGTATCCACATGCTGAGGAGGCAAATGAGTAGGTCGAGTTGAATTTAGATCGGGTCTAGAAATTTTGGGTTGAAAAAATCTGGGTTAGGGTCTTTTAGGTTTAATACTCAAATATTTTTAGATTTGGATTATTTCAAATACAAATTATTGAGAATTAAAATCAAATCAATTTAATTTTAAATTTATCTCTCAAATTGTTAGAGTTTTGATCATTTCAAAATCGAGTTAATTTAAATCAATTTTGACAACACTAAATTCATGCATCTTGTCATCTTAAAAGGAAATTACATTAATTTTAATAAAATTTACTTGCTTTTTTTTTTTTTTTTTTAAATTTTACTTGCTTTTGTATCTTTGGACGATGCGCTCTTTATTTCTTATTTCTGAAAATAAAAGATAAATAATAAAAATAACAACTAATATCGATGTAGCCCAATGCAAATGGGATTTAGTTTAGACTTAAGATTAAAACTATATGTTTCGTTTCATTTAAAAAAAAAGGTTAATATGTAAATTAGCCTTAAAGTATATCACTTTTCATGATTTAGTATTTAAAGAAAAAAATTTTATAATTTGGTACCCAAACTTTATTTCCATTAATCAAGTTACCCCAAGTGACTAACACCGTTACTTAAATGCTCACTTGACCTATCGACCAATAGTAAGTTGCCACATGTCAAAGTCAATGCCATGTCAGCATTTCCATGTCAGCAAATTATTTTTGTTAAATAAAAAAAAGTAAAAAAAAAAAAAATGGAAAAAAGGAAGAGAGAGAAAGAGTATGAAGAGAGATGAAAGGAAGAAGGGAGAGAAAGTGTCGGCCGACTGTCGGTTTGCCTCGGGCCGATGAGATCGGCGGCTCGCCTACGATCTAGAAAAAGAGATAATAGAAAGAGAGAGGAAGAGGAAGAGAAGGAAGAAAAAGGAAAAGGCGACAGGATATGTGACGACAAGGGTCGACCTACCGTCAGTCTGCCTCAGGCTGGCTAGATCTGCGACCGGCCCCCTCCCCTTCTCTCCCCTTTTCCCTCTCTCTCTCTCTCTCTCTCTCCCCCCAATTCCCTCATCTCTTTCTCTCTCCCTTTTTTCATTTTTTAAAATTTTTTAAATTCAAAAAATTTTAAAAAAAATTTAATCCAAAAAAGATATTATTTTTAGTTTTTTAGTTAAAAAAAGTAAAATAGATTTCAAAAATAAGTTTAAAAGATAAAAAAAGTTTAAAAATGCTGACGTGTAAAAATTACATGTCGTGTTTTTATTGGTCAAAAAATAACATGTCATCAAACTGTTAAGCCTTAGACTAACTTGGGTGACGGAAGTAAAATTTGGATACCTAATCATGAATTTTTTTTTTTTAAATATAAAATCGTGAAAAGAAGTATACTTTATGGGCTAATTTGTATATTAACTAAAAAAAAAAAACTATATATTTCGTATGATATGAAGGAAGATGGAAAGATGAGAATAACGTAGTGAGGAAAGGGAAGGAGTTTGCATTCACTTCGAGTTTGGTTAAGAAATGCAAAATTAAACCAAATAAAAGTTTTATTTTAAAATCATAAATAAAATGATTAGTTTTGATTCAATAAGTAGTGTATTCGTTTTACATTCGGACAATTCATGTATGGCATAAATACAAATTTAGCCCTCAAAATATGCAACTTAAATCATTTTGGCCCTTATTCTTCTTTTTCAGTCAATTTGGCCCTCAATCTATTATTTTTGTCGATATCATATAAATTTAATGAAAATTGATAACGTGCAAGTATGAGACTAACAATTTTGTTAAATTTAAACTATTTTTATAAGAAATTGATAAATAAAAAAACATAAATAAACAAAAAATTGATTAAAAATTGACCAAAAAATTAACGTATTCATTAATTTTAGGCTAAATTGACTGAAAATAATAGCATGAGGGCTAAAGTGATCCAAATAAAAGAATATGGGCCAAAATGATTTAAGTACTAATTGGATGAATTGGCAACCCGTTTTGGTATTGTCACTCTAGTGTCTATGAAAATATTCTCACGTGCCAGTCGTGTAAATAGTCCTCTGACTTGCAATACTGTTGTCGGATTTAACCATGCATGCACGTATCGTAACAAGTAATAAAGTGAAAAGTAGAGTGTCGATCCCACGAGGAATTGAGACTAAAGTCGTTAAGTACTATTAAAACAACTAAATCTTATTCAAACAATTAATTAAAGGTTGTAATTAAAACTAAATTAAAGAAAATAATAATAAGCAAAGAAAACAAATTAAAACTTGGATTAAATTAATTGAGAAAAGCCTAGGATTACAATTTCCCTCAACACTTCGTATGAACCTCTCCTACCCTCTTAACTTGACTAATGATATTGATTTGTTAACCTAGAGTTCTAATCTATTTATAAGTATCTTCTGATGGTCTTATAAAAATATCTCTCTTAACCAATTAACTATATTGCTATGATAATTGAATTAAAGAGAAACTCTTTAAGCTTAGACTCTAAAATTGGTTGCACATGACACGTAAGTATATTTCTACCCTACATGCAACTCAATTCATCCTAATAAATGAATCTGAAACACATGTTATTCAATCCATGTCTAACACTAAACTCCCTTTTCCAAGTTGTATCTAGGTTACCAAATCAATCTAATTGGTAGCTAAGCAATTAGAAACATTAAGCACAACATTGAATAAACAACATCAAATATCATTAAATCAAGAAAGAGAGTAAAATAATTCAAACTACATGTTGAGTTCCATTGAAATCCTAGAAAAAGTAAATTAGTTCATAATAAATAATGAAAACATAAAAGAAAAGAGTTTCACCATCATCAATGTTACAAGAAAGTAAAGAAAGAATAAAGAAAAAGAGAAAGAGAAAACTAAGTTTTGCCGGGACTTCAGTCTTCGATCCTCCAAAATCTCTTTTGCTCCTTGCAACCTTGTGTTGACTACTCTTCTTAAGATAAATTAGGTCTTAAAGGTTTTGATTCGTCCTTATTTGAGATTTAAAACATCTTATTTATACAGCTTTAGAACCCAGGAGTCAGAAACTTCACATGTAAGTAACGGGTGAATCTTTCCTTTTTTATTTTGTTTTTCTGCCTGTCTCGGCGTCGCGGCGCTAGTTTTGGGCACCGCGGCACCAGGCTTGCAGCTTGCTGCACTTCCACTCTGTCATCTTCTCGAATTTGTCAGCTGGATGGGTAAATCTTGTGCGATTTAAGCGAGCAATATACCGTTGGAAAGCTCTTTAAATCGGCTTCAAAAGTTGAGAGAAAGTTTTCTTGAATAAAGACTGTAAGATCATGTTTTTCTAGCAACAAGTTCCGGAGGTCAAATCTGCCCATGCGTTGCTTTGAACCTTTTTTTCGTCTTTTCACACCTCGAAGTTCCTTCTCGCTTTGGATCTATAAAAATACAAAAACACTAAATTAATAACTAATTTAAACTTGAAATAAATAAATAAAAATAATATAGAAACAATTAAAAATAGTTAATTCTGAATAAAAACCTCAAGGACTTAGCCTGTTTGAGTGAAGAAAATATGGTAAAATAACTCTATTTCATAGAGTTATCAGATACCAGGTCATCTTATATGAGGAGTGTCATGCTTTGATTTCATCTAAATGGGTCCCAAGAAGGGATGCCTTTGGTAGGGTGATTTTGGATATGACATGAAGCATACGAGGATGGATGAATGATCCAAAGAGGATTCACCACTCCAAGTGACATTGGGAGATATATCTCATCTATTCTCGGCTTCGGTTAACTTGATAAAGTCTCTGGCCAGAGCAAGATGAATTTAGGAGAAATCGTTTCTCTAAATTCATGAGGTTAACCATAAGCTGCAAGAATTAACATGGATTGATTACATGAGTAGACATTGCACCATGTTCATGGTCTTTCAGGGATATTTGGTGAAAAGATCGAATTACACTGATAGGCTGGTTATTGAAAGGTTTCAAAGAGGTCATCTTGACTTTTCAACATTTGGGTGGTCATGATGCATTGCGAGATGCCGCTCATGATCTATGTTTATAAATTGTAAACTATGTTGAAAAACATAGATTATAATTTATGCTCATTGCCAACATGTTTGGAACCTAATTGGTTACACACAATAGGACAGTATTGTTGGATTAAACTTGGGATTTAATTAAGTTGAACTTAATTGAATAAAAGGTTAAATTTGGAGGACTTAATTGAATAAGTTCAATTAAAGAAAGATTAAGACATAAATTGGATTTGGGAAATCCAAATAAGGATGTCTTAATATTTCATTATGGATAAGCTTGTCTTAACAAGACGTTGTCTAAATGTAGACATGTCTTCAAATAAGTTGTCCTAGCCGAAATTTGGAGTTGTCCAAAACGAGGAAAAAGTTCTCTTTTTTGAGGAGTTTGATTGCAAATCAAATTCTTCCTTTTCATATTTCACTAAACGGAACATTGCCTCGATTATGTCTAAGTCTGGCTTTGGCACTAAGAGTTAGTGTTTGACTAGGACTCTAAGACTTGCTAGGTGGAATATTTTTACTTGAGCAATGAATCTGAATCTGATTATGAATCAAACTCTATTAAATTGGGCTGGTTGAATCCTATTAGGATTCTAAGAGGTTGATTACGAATCAAACTCTTCTCCCCTGCTTGACCGGCCAATGAATGTAGACATAATATGGGATAGGTAGGTTATGTCACGGCTTTAAGAGTTAGAGTTGTGGTTGAACTAGGGTGCATGAGGATAAAAGAGTATCACATCAACTAGGACTTTCATTGAGAATCAAACTCCTATCCACCTTATCCCTTGGCAGCCGAATATGGCCATAATATATGGGGTAGGTTCAGCCAACTCACTAAGAGTTAGTGATTGGCTATAACCAAAACTCTTGTGTTAGCAAGAGTTCCTCTAGTGTTCCCAACAGTGGTATCAGAGCCTAAGGTTCATAGATTACATGTGGTTTTGCATGCCGATTCTTGGTGATTAACAAAGGTTGTTTTGTGTGATTATTTGGTGTTCTTCGGTTTGTATTTAAATTCTTGAAAATTTGTTTTTCATTAATTTTATAAATCTAGACAACATATATTTTAAAACTTTAATCATGTTTAAAAGTTATATTAAAATTGTTTAAATCAACCCAAATTAAGGTCATAACATGTTTTAATAAAATCGAGAAGTTTTGATGCCAAACATGTATGTTTTGAGTCCGATTTTGGGGTTGATTTTGGAGCTTTTAAAATCTATTTTCTGGAAAAATTCAGTTCTAGAATTTGAGTTTAAATTCTTCCATTTCCGGTTCCTAATTGATTTGGGTTAAAAATGTTTTAATAAAATCAATTACGGGTTTAATACGACGTTACTTCAATGTTGGAATTTTCTGGGTTGTTTTGTAGGTGTTTACGTGCCTAAAATCTTCTAGCATATGTGTGGAATCGTTCCACAAGCTTGATGGAATTTTTGGACAGCTTCTTACATGAATATGATTCACGTTTGAGGGTTGGTTCGGGCATGAAACGAAGTCGAAACGAACAGCAAGCGTTGCTGCAATCGCACCTCCCAAATCGTGGCAAATTTGGTGGTAAAAGTTGCTGACCTTGGTGCTGCCATAAGGGGCAGCCAGCAGCCACCAAAAGTGGCGCATAGCAGCCTCCATCATGGGCGGGCAGCAACTATTCGATGTTTAAAGAAGTTGCCTTCACCTAGGACAGCAAGTGTTAGAGTGCTACTCTAATTGGAAATTGTTTCCTAGTAGGAGTATAATTCCAAAAATTTAGGAGTTAGAATTCTAGTTAGATTAGGTAATTGTTACGTAATGGGATTGAATTTTCTAAGAGTTAGGATGAGTTTCAAACTCGTTGACTCAGTTTAAGAGAAAAGGTTTCCTAAAATGAATATGTCCTAAAGAATTAAAATGTGGTAACTTGTTTTTACTAAAATGTTTAGAAAAAAATGATTTCCTAATTTTAATGTCTTAGAATGTTATTTTTGGAAACTAAGTGTCCTAAAATGTTTAGGAATGTATTCATATTCAATTGTTTGTCCAAATTAAGACATAAGTTTTGTCCTAATTAAGACAAATAACCAAAAAATTAGGTAATGTCCAATTTTAAGACAATCTTCCTAAAAAATAAGAATTTAATTAAAATTGTTTTAATTAAAGAATTAAAGTTGCTAAATAATTTGATAAATCATCTCAAATGGTTTAAAGATATTTAAGCACACACAAGATCACCAAGTGATATTGGCCATGCATATTTAAATTCATGCTTATAATATGATTATGGATGCATGAGGATGATTATGGACTAGAACTTAGCATGACTGGGTTGTGGATGGCTAAATTTTCCTTGTTGGTATTTTTCAAAATAGGGTCTACGAACCCTGTCTTCTCTTTTCATTTCAGGTTGTAAATTCTCTTCTCACCTAACTCCCCTTGAATATAACTTGAGGTTTCTTACAAAGATATGTAATTGTTATATAAGCTTTATAGATTTAGATTTAGGGTAAGATTATAATTTATGTAATTCCAAAATGTAAGGAGACTTGGCACCAAGAAAGAAGGACCAATGAGATCACCATCAAGACTTATGAAGACTATGTATGGCATCCCTAGGAATTTGACTAACTAGTTTCCTAATGGTTCAAGGAAACTAGAGTAGTAAAAGTCCATAATCATCCTAGTAGATTGCATGAGATAAATTTATTTTTGAACTTATATATATGATATATAATTAATAAATGCTATGCATGTCAATCAACCAAGCAAAGCAATGAGTCCTAATTAATGAATAAATCCCTCATTAAAATATTGACTCCATGCTTCACATGATTAAGTTGCCTTCCACCATCATAATAAGATAACCAGAGTTCTTTTAATCGAAGGCTTGGTGTGACAATCATAAGTCAAACTTTTACACGAATATGTTTGACTTATGAAGGTGGGTCTTACTTAACTAGTGTTGTGTGGTCCAAATCCGCGAAACTTGGCCCCATGGCATTAGAGGTAATGGTTAGGCGAAATGCATATGATGCATTTAGGCAATGTATTGCCCCCTAACTAATCTAGGAGTTGCATAGAGATGCAATTGGTAAGCTAAGTTACCTACTCAATTAGTTTCATCATGGCTCATTTGACGATCAGGGTTATGACTGGGATGAAAGAGTTCCTAGCTTATTAAGAAATTTAGGAGTAAAATTTCTCGAAATAGTAGTTGAGGGCTATTATTTTGTTAAAATGATGAGGATGATCATTAAAGTTGTAAAACCTTACATTAATGATTACAAATTGCAATTATTAACTATAAAATGCTTTGGTTCATATTGGATATAAGCACTACATGGCTAGTAAATTATCATTAAGAAGCATATATGATGCTAATAAGTTTAATGGGCCAAACTCCATTGACTAGTCCCACAATATTAAGATTGTCTTGATATAAGAGTAACCTATTTGAGAGAATCTCGCTGCTGATACATCTAAGGAAGTCAGGACAACCTATCAAGTTCATATAGAAGACCTTGATCAAACCACATTATGATGTTGGCTAGCATAGCGCTTGAACTTCGAAAACAGCAATAGGCTATGAATGCTTAGGATATCATCTGAAATCTTATAAAATTGTTCATATAAGGATAATCGCACTAAGAGGTACGACATCTCTAAGGAACTATTCCAACAATGATGTAAGAAGGTAGCCTGTGAGGCCTTATGTGCTGAAAATAATAAGATGCATAACTCGAATTGAGCAGCTTAGATGGGTCATGGATCATGATCCAAGCATTTACCTTATAGTTTCTTTTGAAGACAGACAAAGGCAATGATAAGGGAACATGCCATCATTGTGCAAAACAACATCACTGGAGGACAAGATTGCAAGCAATACAATGATATGAACCAAGGGAAGAAGCTTAAGAAGCTTTGACTTTAGATATATTTTGAGATTAATTCACTTCTCTTGGTATATAATACATTGATGTTGGTACTTAAATATGTGTGACATATTGTAAGGATCAAATGAAAGGAGCAGTAAAGATGGAACATGAGAGATGGAAAACTTGATGATATTGATCATAGCTTGCCTTCTTGATTAATGTTTTTGAAACATTATTATGATTTATTTGTGAACATTGGATGTTTATTTTGGCAATCATGTGCAAATAGAGGATGTTTTTAATTATGTTTTTGAACATATTTATTATGTTGGCATTGGATGCCATACTTCGATTCATTCATCTTAAATAAATCATTTACTAATAGAATTTGCTCTATATCGTGGTCTTTTTATTCTCAAATATATAACTTGCAATAGTATTTAGAATACCAAACAACCTAGAAACCTATGAGATTCAAAAATAGTTTTCGAATCCAATTCCCTTTAAATCTACACATGTAGGATTTAGTGGGAGCCATTGATGACTCTTTAACATCTTTAAATGTTAAAGATCATGATTTAACTTAGTGATAATTAGCCATAATATTAAAAGTGTAATTATTTGGAAATGTTTCAAACTAAAGAGGATTGCATATTTATACCCTAAAGGTCATAAACAAACTCTTTTCTTTAAGCTTGTAAAAGAAGTTATATTTGGGTCATTAGCCTACAAGCTAATAAAAGATTCCTATAGTTGTTATGTAACAACTGAGCTAAATGATGGCATTTGGGTCTCGTTTTGATTTGAATCGTTTAATGACTTTGATAATGGGATATCATGAATATGACCAAGCATATTCTCACAAGTGGCACTCAAGCAATTTGATTGTCTCAAGTACAAATGGGAGATTGTTAATAAATGCCCTAGGGCCAATCAGATTGGACAAGGGATATACAGTTAATAATGCAAACCTATCACTATTCCTACTGATACAAGGTTTTCCTTCATGTTAGTACAATAATAAATAGTTATTATGTACTAATTGGATGAAGCCTATGTAACATAATGGCCTTGCAAAGGAATTATAAAAAGTTATAATTGTGACATCCTTATGCATCAAAGCCATGTTCCTAAAACTGTTCCTGGTCATCGTATTGCCAAGAGAGGCATTGGCAATATTCAAAGACTAGTACATGTTAAGCCTTCTTACTTGTGAAGTAAGCAACCGATCTCATGGGTTGAAGTATAAGGATACTTAGGATAACATGTAAGTGCTTGTATGTTGAACAAGTTCACTGAACATGGACCGCTGTGAGAACTCCATTTGGTATTGTCACTCTAGTGTCTATGGAAATGTTCTCACGTGCCAGTCGTGTAAATAGTCCTCTGACTTGTGATACCAGGTCATCTTGTATGGAAAGTGTCATGCTTTGATATCATTTGAATGGGTCCCAAGAAGAGATGCCTATGGTAGGGTGATTTTGAGTATGACATGAAGCATACGAAAATGGATGAGTGATCCAGAGAGGATTCACCACTCCAAGTGACATTGGGAGATATATCTCATATGTTCTTGGCTTCAGTTAACTTGATAAAGTCTCTGGCCACAGCAAGATGAATTCAGGAGAAATCATTTATCTAAATTCATGTGGTTAACCTTAAGATGCAAGAACTAACATGGATTGATTACATGAGTAGACACTACACCATGCTCATGGTCTTTTCAGGATATTTGGTAAATGAACCGAAGTACACTTATAGGCTGGTTACTTAAAGATTTCAAAGAGGTCATCTTGACTTTTCAACATTTGGGTAGTCATGATGCATTGCTAGATGTCTCTCATGATCTATTTTTATAAATTGTAAACTATGCTAAAAAACATAGATATAATTTATGCTCATTGCCAACATGTTGGGAACCTAAGGGTTCACACATAATAGGACGGTATTGTTGGATTAAACTTGGGATTTAATTAAGTTGGACTTAATTGAATAAAAGTTTAAATTTGGAGGACTTAATTTAATAAGTTCAATTAAATAAAAATTAAGACAAAAATTGGATTCGGGAAATCCAAATAAAATATTTCATTGTGGATAAGCTTGTCGTAACTGTTGAAAATAATAATTTGCAACCATCTAGAATGTTTGTGTCTAGATTCATGTGTCTTCTTCTAGATTAAGTATGTGCTTTGTATTTGGTGATTCATGTATGCCTTATTAATGAAGTTCATGATGTTTCTAGAATTTATTATGGTTCATGTATGGTTTATTAATGAGGTTCATGTAACTAGATGTTAAGAGGTCACCTAGTGTGCCTATATATACCTATTGTACTTGGAGATTGAAACAAAAGTTGAGTTGTATTCTCTTCCTCAATATTTCTCTTATTTTCTAACAAAGTGGTATCAAAGCCATTTTCCTTATCTTTGAGAGATGGCTAACAGTGGTTTATCTTCATTCCAATTTCCTCGTCTTACAAAGGAAAATTATGATACTTGGAGTCTTCGTATGAAAGCTTTACTTGGCTCACAAGATGTGTGGGAGATTGTAGATAAAGGCTATACTTCACCAATAGATGAAGCATCATTGTATCAAGAGGAGAAGGATGCTTTGGCAAAGATAAAGAAGAAGGATCAACAAGCCCTTACTCTCATCCATGAAGGTTTGGATGAAACAATGTTCTTGAAGGTAGCGGATGCTACTAACGCAAAGCAAGCTTGGGAGATTTTGAAAAACTCCCTCCAAGGAGTTGACAAAGTGAAGAAGGTGCGACTCCAAATGTTATGTGGAGACTTTGAAGCTTTGCAAATGAAGGATTCCGAATCCATTTCGGATTCTTGCTCAAGGGTGAAGGCTATAGTGAGCCAATTGAAGAGATATGGTGAAGATATAGAAGATGTTCGTGTGGTGGAGAAAAGTCTTCATTCCTTAACGCCAAAATTTGATTATGTGGCATGTGTCATAGAGGAGTCAAAAGATTTAGACTCCATGACAATTGAGGAACTAGAGGGGTCCCTACAAGCTCGAGAAGACAAGATCAAGAAGAGGAATGAAGAGCCTTTGGAGCAAGTCCTCAAATCAAAGGTTTCTTTGAATGATGATGGAGGTGAAAAGAGCCAAAGAGGAAGAGGAAGAGGACGTGGTTGTGGTCGTGGCCAAGGAGGTAGAGGAAGAAGCAACCAAGATAATGCAAACAATGAAGATAAAAACCATCAATCCTTTAGAGGTCGTGGAAGAGGAAGAGGAAACTATCATAGATCAAATGAAGGAAGGTATGATAAGTCTAAAATTGAGTGTTATAATTGTCACAAATATGGCCATTATTCTTGGGAGTGTCGTAGTGCTTCCAATGATAAGGAGGAGAAAGTAAATCTTGTTGGTTACAAGCAAGATGAGGAGGAGCCAACCTTGTTACTAGCACTCAAAAGTGATGAGAAGGATGACAAAAGTTCGTGGTACTTGGACAATGGAGCAAGTAATCACATGTGCAGCTACAAAGAAAAGTTTGCCGAGCTTGATGAGAATGTGAATGGCAATGTTTCCTTTGGATACTCTTCAAAAGTTCAAATTCAAGGGAAAGGTACAATTTTAATTTTCTCAAAAGATGGTAGTCATAGACTTATCTCCAATTTTTTTTATGTGCCACAATTAAAGAGTAAAATTTTGAGTTTGGGCCAACTCCTTGAGAAGGAGTATGAAATTAACATGAAAGATTGTTGTCTTTGGCTTAGGGATCAAAATGCTAATTTGATTGCTAAGGTACTTATGTCAAAAAATAGAATGTTCATGTTAAATCTCAAGACCATTGAAGCAAGGTGTTTGAAGGCTAGTGTGAAAGATGAAGCTTGGTGTTGGCATATGAGATTTGGCCATTTGAACTTTGGCGCACTCAAAGCTTTGGGAGAATAGAAGATGGTGAAGGGGATGCCTTCAATCAACCATCCTAACCAATTGTATGAAGCATGTCTTCTCGGCAAGCATTCAAGAAGGAGTTTCCCAAAAGAAGCCACTACAAGAGCAACCAAACCACTCCAACTTGTTCATACCGACGTATGTGGACCAATCAATGCATCCTCATTCGGTAAAAATAAATACTTCCTGCTCTTTATTGATGATTATAGTAGAAAAACTTGGGTTTATTTTCTAAAGCAAAAGTCAGAGGCATTTGTTGCATTTAAAAATTTCAAAGCTCTTGTAGAAAAAAAGATTGGCTATGAAATTAAATCTTTGAGATCCGATAGAGGAGGCGAATTCACTTCCAAAGAATTCAACAGTTTTTGTGAGTCACATGGAATTCGTCGTCCACTAACGGTACCTAGATCACCACAACAAAATGGTGTAGCTGAGAGAAAAAATAGAACTATTCTTAACATGGCTAGATGTATGTTGAAAGGCAAAAATATGCCCAAGGAATTTTGGGCCGAAGCTATTTCTTGTGCAATTTATTTGTCCAACAGGTCTCCAACAAGGAGTGTAAAAGACAAAACTCCCCAAGAAACATGGAGTGGAAGGAAGCCTAATGTTGATCATTTGCGAGTCTTTGGAAGCATTGCATATGCTCATGTTTCGCAACAAGAGAGATCCAAGCTTGATGATCGAAGTGTCAAGCATGCTTTTATTGGCTATGATTCAAATTCAAAAGGCTACAAGTTGTACAACCCAAGCAATGACAAGATTGTGGTGAGTAGAGATGTTGAGTTTAATGAAGAAGCAACGTGGAATTGGGAGGCACAAGAAGGAGTCTATGATTTCTTTCCATATTTTGAAGAAGAAACCATGGTGCCTATACAAGAGACAACTCTACCTTCTTCTCCAACTCATGTTGCATCACCACCTTCTTCTCCAACTCATGTTGCACCACCTTCTTCTCAAGAAAGTTCAAGTGAAAAGCCAAGAAAAATGAGGAGTATCTATGAACTTTTAGATGAAACTTAGGAGATTACTAATGATGATATAAATGATTTGTTTTGTCTTTTTGCTGATAGTGAGCCTATGAACTTTGATGAGGCCATGAGAGACAAAAGATGAGACAAGCCATAGAGGAAGAGATTAATGCCATTAAGAAGAATAACACTTGGGAGTTATCAACTCTTCCTAAAAGTCATGAAGCTATTGGCGTCAAATGGGTGTACAAGGCAAAGAAGAATGCTCAAGGAGATGTGGAGAGATACAAGGCGAGGCTTGTGGCTAAAGGTTACAAGCAAAAGCATGAAATTGATTATGAAGAGGTTTTTGCACCTGTTGCACGCATGGAGACTATTCGTTTGCTCATAGTCATAGCGGCTCAAATGAAGTGGAGAATTTATCAACTTGATGTGAAGTCGGCTTTCCTCAATGGTTATCTTGAAAAGGAAGTCTATGTAGAACAATCGTTGGGATTCGTGGTTGAAGGCCATGAAGATAAGGTGTTGAGATTGAAGAAAGCTTTGTATGGATTGAAACAAGCACCAAGAGCATGGAATAGTCGCATTGACAAGTACTTTCAAGACAACGGGTTTGTTCGTTGTCCTCATGAATATGCTCTGTATGTTAAAATGCACGATAATGGTGATATTTTGCTTGTTTGTCTTTATGTGGATGATCTTATCTTCACCGGCAACAATCCTAGCTTGTTTGAAGAATTCAAGAAGGCTATGTCACTTGAGTTTGAGATGACCGATATTGGACTCATGTCTTATTATTTGAGCCTAGAGGTGAAGCAAATGGGAGATGCTATTTTTGTTTCTCAAGAAAGCTATGTAAAGGAAATTTTGAAGAAGTTCAAAATGTTTGATTGCAATCCCGTGAACACACCCATGGAATATGGAGTAAGATTGTCAAAGTTTGATGAAGGAGAAAAGGAAGATCCTACTCTTTTCAAAAGTCTTGTGGGAAGCTTGAGATACTTGACATGTACGAGGCCCGATATTCTCTTTGCAGTTGGAGTAGTGAGTCGTTTCATGGAAGCTCCTACGTCCACTCACATAAAAATTGCTAAAAGAATTCTTCGTTACCTAAGAGGTACTATTGATTTTGGGCTATTTTATTCATCATCTAATGATTTCAAGCTTGTGGGATTTTGTGATAGTGATTTTGCGGGAGTTATTGATGATAGAAAGAGCACCACCGGTTTTGTATTTTTTATGGGAGATTGTGCAATCACATGGAGTTCTAAGAAGCAATCCATCGTCACACTTTCAACTTGTGAATCCGAATATGTGGCGGCAACTTCTTGCACTTGTCATGCTATTTGGCTTAGAAGGTTGTTGAAGAAACTTCACTTGATTTGCATTGATAATAAGTCCGCACAAGCTCTTACTAAGAACCCGGTGTTCCATGATCGAAGCAAGCATATAGATACAAGGTATCATTTCATTAGAGATTGCATTGCTAAAAAGGAAGTGGAGCTCAAGTATGTGAAGACTCAAGATCAAATTGCGGATATTTTTACAAAGCCTCTCAAGTTTGAAGTTTTTCGAAGATTGCGTAATAGTCTTGGAGTGAAAAAGAAAATTGCAAATTAAGGGGGAATGTTGAAAATAATAATTTGCAACCATCTAGAATGTTTGTGTCTAGATTCATGTGTCTTCTTCTAGATTAAGTGTGTGCTTTGTATTTGGTGATTCATGTATGCCTTATTAATGAAGTTCATGATATATCTAGAATTTATTATGGTTCATGTATGGTTTATTAATGAGGTTCATGTAACTAGATGTTAAGAGGTCACCTAGTGTGCCTATATATACCTATTGCACTTGGAGATTGAAACACAAGTTGAGTTGTATTCTCTTCCTCAATATTTCTCTTATTTTCTAACAGTAACAAGACATTATCTAAATGTAGACATGTCTTAAGATAAGTTGTCTTGGCTGAAATTTGGAGTTGTCCAAAACGAAAAAAAAGTTTCTCTTTTTCCAGGAGTTTTCTTGTGAATTAAATTTTGTCTTCTCGTATTTCATTAAACCGAGCATTGCCTCGATTATGTCTAAGTCTGGGTTTGGCACTAAGAGTTAGTGTTTGACTAAGACTCTAAGACTTGCTAGGTGAAAGAGTTTCACTTGAGCAAGGAGTTTGATTATGAATCAAACTCTGTTAACCCGAGCTGTTTGAATCCTATTATGATTCTAAGAGGTTGATTACGAATCAAACTCTTCTCCCTTGCTTGATCGGCCAATGTATGTAGACATAATATAGGATAGGTTCAGCCATGGCTTTAAGAGTTAGAGTTTTGGTTGAACTAGGGAGCTTGGGGATGAAAGAGTTTTACCTCAATTAGGTTGTTGTGTTTAAATCAAACACCTATCCCTATCTATCTTAGGCAGCTGAACCTAGACACTATGGTGGGTAAATTCAGCTAGCTTTCTAAGTGTTAGAAATTGGTTAAGATTTAGACTCTTGACATAGAAAGAGTTCCTATCTTGCTAGGAGTTTTAAATGTGTTTAAACTCTATCTTATTATCCTATCTAAGTGACCAATTATATGGGTATTTGTGTGCTATGAAAACACTTGATTCATTAGATGAAAAAAAAGGTTTTGTGGGAGAGTGCAAAACGACTTTTGACTTGAGGGAAAAATAGTTTTTCCAAGAGTGAAAAGAATAGAACCATTCATCCTAGATACTTGCCGCCCCATTGTTCATCTCATCCTCCCTTCTTCTTGTTTTAGCCGCACCTTAGAAAATTTCTAGAGGGTTTCGACTTTTGGGAGAAAACAAGGAAATCGACCTTTTGATTAATACCGTGATGTCTTCCAACTAGCATTGGATAATCCTTAAGCCTTGAGAAGGCTCCAACATCTTATCGTGTGGATCACCGTTGGAGGCAATACATTTGTGTTGCTCGTGACCTTGGAGAGATCGTGCAGTGACCATTCCGTTGTAGCGTTCGTCAAGGGAACGACAAACTCAAAGTTACTAGCCTTTGAGTAGGTATGATCTCAATTCAGATGTGTGATAAAAAAAATTAATTTATAAATAACACATGTAAGTCACAACCTAAAGATCCGGAGGGAATTCGGCTATATATGTGTTTATTGTTTCCGCTGTGTTTATTATTTTATGTTATTTTATGCTTATATCGATATGCATGAGGTTGAGATTTCCAACAAGGGTAGTCTAGGTGTTTGTTATTAACATTATGGTGAAAGTGCATTGGCAGTGGTTAAGGAAAATATTTTCAAAATATGATAGTGTAATTGATGTTCACATACCGTTGAAAAGAAGTAAAAATGGTAGAAAGTTCAGTTTTGTCTGAATTTAAGAGGGATTACAAGCAGAGAAGGCTGTTAAATGGTTGAACGAGCTTGGTTGCTGGATCATAGAATAGAAGTTAATGTGCCAGATTTAATGTCAAACAACAGCGGTGGCACAGGATATATCACCATGAAAATGAAAAGTTTTAAGTATGGGTTGCCTAGCAAAGATGCCTCAAAGGTGGAGAAAAGTGATCCGAGAAATGGTTCTGACATGTATACTGTGTTGAATGCTGTAACCAGTAAGAATCAGAACCAAAACATAGGAAGATCATACAAACAAGCTCTATTGGATGAGAATGTTGTGGCTATTGATGAAAAGTTTGAAAAAAAAAAAAAGATCTTCTAGGACTAATTATGATTCTCAACCTGTCAAGTGGGTTTCGACAATTATTGAGGTTTAAACTCTCCATAGCTTGGAAAAGTGTGTGGTCGGTTATGAGAAAGGTTATTTCTCGGCAGAATGGCTTAGGAGAATTTCAGGATTCAATGTATATTTGATATGGAGGTGAAAGAAATATTTGGGAAACAATTCATGATCCAGTTTGAATACGAGGGGAAATTAGCACTGATGAAGAAGGATGGGTAGATATGGTTGAATCAATGATTGTCTGATGTGGTCCGCGGTCTCATGATTTTAATTGTAAAATAAGAGATACTTGGGTATATTGCTATGGCATTCCTCTACAATTCTTGAACTATGAAACTTTTGAGAATATCGCTAATCTTTGGGGGAGCTGTTGTCATTGGATGATGAAACTTTAAAATTTAAGGATTTTTGCAGAGGAGCTTTACACATAAGAACCGATTGCCTTAGTAAAAACAATGAAGTTATAAATGTTTTTACGGAGATTTTACTTATCAAGTTAGAGTCTCAGAAGTCGAAATGAGGGAATTTTATAAGCTTTGTAACGGTACAAGAGTATCGAATTCGTTGGATAATGAACTTGAATATCAGTGCATTCATAATTCTGTGTCTTTTGGATTTGGAGAAGAAGAGGAAGGTAAAGAAGATGGATAGATTGTTTACAGATATACTGAATACATCTCTGCAGAGGGAAGAGAAAAATTAATGTTTGAAAGTGAAATGGGAAACAATATTCTTGATAACAGTACCTTGGGAGGGGAAATTCATAAGGATAACTCAGTGAATTCAGCTGCATATTTTGGAAGGCATAAATGAAGGTTGGCAAAAGGCATGGAATCCGAAGTTGATGGCATGGTTCTTGAAAGGAGATATAGAGAACTTGATGTTGATCTTGGGGGAAAATGTTGGAAAAAACAATCAGTTGACTCTAAGGCTTTGGAGCCTTCGGGTAAACAAGAATATTTAAAGTGGGGTAATGAAAATCTGGAAGTGGGCCACAAAAAAAGTCATTCAAAAAATTGTAATAAAGGCCCAAAATATGGTGCTAACTGGGCCGGATAATGAAGTGAGTAACAGGCCTAAAGTGTCTCATTCTCAATATGATGTAGTAGGGTACTCTTACCCTTACAGGAGAATATCTAGCAAGCTTGGCAAAAAGAGGGGCATGAAATCTATAGAGGAAATTGAAGATCTTCTACACAATCAACTATAAAAAAAAAAAAAATGATTTCCAGAAGAAGAAGAGCTAGAAAGAAGTAAAGAGGTATCAAGAAGAAAAATGGGGAGGACAAAATCATGAATAAGTCATCGACTGATAATGATTTTCAGAATAGGAAAAGAATATTGTGTCAGGAGGCAATAGGAACATGGGAAATCTAAAAATTGCTGGGATTATCGATTAGTTGTTAGGAGGATGCTGTCATGGAAGAGTTAAAGCAATTGGAAGCCAAACACAGTAAGAAGTATTGAGTACTTTTGATTCAAGAGATAAAAATGGCAGAGATAAAAAAGTAACGTTCAAATGCTTTTGATTCAAGAGATAAAAATGGCAGAGATAGGTTTTGAGATTGCCCAAAGCTTATGGTTTGGTGATAATTTTGAATGCGTATTCTCGACATCAATTGGAAATCGAGAGGATTTCTTTGCATTTGGGATTAATCTATTTTTTAGTTGGAAAATTTGTTTTTGATCAGTAATTGTTTAATAATTGAAGGATGTTAGGTACTTCATGGTTTTGGAACTATAATCTGTAATGTATACACCCCAAACGATATGGGTGCGAAGAAAATTTTGTGGGAGGTAATTTGGAGCTTGAGAAAGGGTATGAAGAATAATTGGTGTGTGGAAGAGGATTTCAGTACTGTTTGATTCAATTTGGAAAGAAGATGTTACATTAGCATGGGGGTAGGATTTGCAGAGTTCAATGAGTTGATAAGAATGGGAGAATTTTTTGATTGACCTATTTGTGGGAGTTTGTTTACCTGGTATGGTCCGGGTAACAAAAGAATTTGACTTGATCGGTACCTGATTTCTTTTGGATGGATTTAAGTTTTTAAAGATCTATGCCAAAGAGGTATTAACAAATAATAATAAATAAAAAACTTAAGTCAGCTTATATTTTTATTTCAAATGAAATTCATGGTGAGGATGTGAATCTTGGATGGCATTGGAAATTGCCTGAACCAACTAGATAGATTTATTTTGTGTGGCTCACTTGGAGGGATAAGTTGTTTAGATGGGGACTTTGTCATTGAGCAACTTGTATGTGTTGTGGGAGTCTTGAAGTCAGTTCATCTCTTGTATTGAGAGTTGAGAGATTATGCTGAAGAGTGCGGACGTTTGGATGAATTTTGTGATCACACGTGATTGGTGTGAATTTATTGGTTGTTCTTTGATGGATTGGTTAAATTTGAGCTCTGAAAAGTTTGCTTTAAGCAAGTATTAATGTTGTATTTTTATTTTTTTTTACGCTTTCTGATCATTCCAAACCATAAACCCTAAATTCTAAACCCTAAAATATCAACAAAAGAGAATGGAATAGAATCGATAGTCGGGATTGCTTAAAGGACATGAATGGGTCTCTGGATCATTCCAAATTAGGGTTTGATTGGGACATCCCAGAAGAGGTTTTGGCTTCTACTTCAACTGAGATGAAGTGGTTCGCTTGAGAATCAGTCGGACGAACGGGAGAAAAGGGGGGAAATGGAAGCGATGAAGAAAAGGGTGAAAAATGATGAAAGAAAAAAGCGAGAGAAAGAGAATGAAAGTGCTTGATGATGAAAGGGAAAAAATTAGGGGACATGGAAATGACGTGAGAAAAAAAAAATAGAAATGAGTGAAATCCTATGAATAAAAAATAATTAATAATAAAATTTATATTTGATGCACTGATTAATATATATGTATAATGATCTTTTTAATTTTAAAAGTGAAACATGAAAAAAATTAATTTACCAACAAAAATTTTAATTGATAATTTCTTGGTATCTTTAACATTTTCATTTATTTATATTTATATTTATATTTTAATTTTAATAAAAATATACTATATGTTTATCTTTATAATTATGTAATCTGTATATGTATATATTATATATAATCAAGGATATTGATTTTTTTTTTTTAATTAACTAAAATGAGTATTGTTGTTTATTATCATTTTAAATATATTTTATTATTAATAATATTTTATTTAGTTTATAAATAAAAATTAAACCATGGGTAATCATTAGTGGAACAAATTAAACGATGATCTACAACAAATAATTATCGAATTATACACATATTCAGATTCTCAAAAAACACTTAACTATAAATCTTCATTTTTTATTAATGCTAAAAAAAAGTAAAGTGCCTCATATCCAAGTAAAGCCCATCATGAAGCACAATTACGGTAATAAAAATAATAAAACAAGCAATTTGAAAAATATATTGTCGTAACGAATCTTGCAACACGTTAAGCGACGTTTAAAATAATAATAATGTGTGGGAAAAAAGAAAAAAAGATGATTTAATTTCTCTTAAATAAAGACTGAGGGTTTGAAAACAACCTCAGAAAAGAAATGGAGTCGCCACCAATATTTTTTGGCTAGGTGTGATCAGTCACCTATTAAAATTAATTTTTGTAAAACATTTTTAAATTAATTATAACATTTTTTAAAACCAATTTTGAAGTCTGCGCTTTGAACCAGAGAAAACAAGTGCGGGTTCGGGAGTCGATTACGTATCGGGAAGGATTAACACCCCCACAACGGCCGTATAAAATGATACCTTATTAATCGTGTGTTATCTCGAGTCTCGGAAAAAGTCAGTTTTATATTTGATATTTAAAAATAATTCCCTTTAAAAAAAAACAATTATATTATTTGAGAATGATCCGGAATTTATTAACACAAAATTTTTCTATATTCCCAGGCAGAACCGGCAAAATATAGAAATTTTTATTTATTTTGAAAATTCTCCGAATCATCCTTGTTTTTGAAAAAAAAAAAAAGATATTCCGTCATTAATGATAATTGATGATATCCTCCCCGGCAGACCCAGCAAAGAACTCATGAATTATTTTAACACGGGAATAACCTTGTTTTATAAAAAAAAGCATTAATTATTTTTCATGCATTTTAAATAATAAAAAAATGGTCTTGAATATGCAAATCAATACTAAGATACAAATGTAATTTAAACAACATGTACAATTATCATGGCATTGCAAACATTTATTATGACATGGCCAAAAGAATAAATGACATGGCAAACAAAGAGATCATATAGGCAACAATCACAAAATGACATCATCATAGAATATTTATAATCACATCATGATCACACTAGCAACATGAATATAAATGACATCAATATGGAATATTCATAAACATAGAATTTGCATAATTAAGATAACAAATGTAGATATCATGGAATATGCATGATCATGGAATATGCACAGATTATCATTTTGAAATTGATTTTTCATGTGAGGAATTACATAAATGGCATATGTCGAAAAATATTACCGTACTCCCCGGCAAAGTTTGGAAAATAATTTTTTCATATGGCATTTACATGATTCTGAGTAAAACGAAAACCGTACTTTTGATTCCATAAACACGTGCGTTGAATAATTTCTTAACCTCCCAAGCAAACCCGACAAACATTAGAAACTAATTCTCGCCAAATGTTTAGCAAACTGAAAAATACATTTTTTTTACACTAAATTAAATAAAAACATTTTAAAATATGCAATGCATGAAAATGTGTTTCTCCCTTGAAGTAAGAAAATCTGTACACCTAAAAAAGGTGTCCGACTACCTTTGAGAGAAACTTAAATTGGATCTCTAAGTTGAATGATTTTGAGCTCGAATTAAGAAAAATGTAAATTTTGAAACCCGGATTAACTACCCATGACCCGATCTTTGTAAAACCAATTTTTATCCTTGATATAACATAAAAAAATCCTAAAATAGTAACTAATGACTCCAACCAGCCCCTCTTTTTTACAAATAAAATAAAAAAAATTGCTAGTTTAGAAAAGAACTCATTTTGACTCCAAAAACCGGTTTTATAAAACTATTTTTTTACCCTTAATAAAAAGTTCAATAAATTCTGAAAAATAAGTTTTGTCTTGAGACATGATGGTCTTTATGAGGAAAAATCAGTTTTAAAATCGGACCAAAAATACCTAGGCCAAAGTGGTCTCAAAAACATAATACTAGCTAAAGATTGCTCTACCGAAAACCATTTTTTCACCCTTGAATAAAAATTCTAAAATTTTTGGAAAAATTAGTTTTGACTTAAAACATGATGAACTATATGAGGAAAAATCATCTTTAAATTAAGACCAAAAATACCTAGGAAGAATATTGTCAAAAATAGAATACTAGTTAAAGGCTGCTCTACCGAAAACCATTTTTTTACCCTTGAAGAAAATTTCTAAAAAATCTAGAAAAATTATTTTTGACTTAAAACATGATGAGCTATATTAGGAAAAATCGTCTTTAAATTCGGACAAAAAATCTAGGAAGAATATTGCCCAAATCAAACTATCCAATTTACAAATCATCATTTTTCCAACTAGTTTGCACAAGAGACTTTGGCTATAGACCATTGATTGATCTTAGCCAAAAATCAAGTTGAGAATGATATGAATGCATGATTTTCCAGAAATACAAACATATGAAAATGATCAAATATAAGCTAAAAAATAAAACAAACAAAGAAAAATCAAGGTTGGCTCAATAGTTGGTTCTTTGGACAGAGTCCTACCTAACCAAAATCACTTGATAAAAATAAAGATCCTCAAGCTTCTCAAACCTTTTATTTCATTTTTTTTTTAAAAGAGAAAAAGGTCTATCCTACCACAATGGTGAACCCACATCCAACATGCAAGCAAGAAAACAAGCAAAAGACAAGCACCATAACAAGCCTAGTTTCGGCTATAGTGAAAAATATGTTGGAAAATTTTGCAAACTTTGGTATTTTGTAGAGAATAGAAGAAAACCTTTTAAAACCTTTTTGATAAACCATTTTGAAGAAATGAAGATGAACATGACATAGAAGAGAAGAAATCATAGACATGGACATGCAAAGAAAACCATAAACAAGAAGAGAAAGGAAAGCTACCTAGCAAAGCTTCCAAAATCCTCTTGGAAGTTAACCCTTTTTTCTCCTCTTTTTATTTTTTATTTTTCTTTTGAAAGGTTTTAGCTACTAATTTTTTATCTCCAAATGTAGTGACTGTAGTATGAAAAATGAAAGAAAACCCTTCTATACTAGCTTGGTCGGTCATCCCCTTGGTATGCATGTGTGTGTGTGTGTGTTTTTGTTTTTTGCCTTAATCATGCTTTGCATGCTCTCCCAACATCTTTGCCACATGACTATTTCTTGTCCCTTTTTTGCATGATGCTTTCCTTAAATTAAGGGTTCTTGTCCCCTTTTTGCATGATGATTTCCTTAAATTAAAGGTCTTATTAACCTCTTATGGGCCAAGAAAGCCACATAGGCATGTTAGTGGAGAATCTTGTCCTTCATTTTAAAAATGTCATATTGCTACTCAATTTTGGCCATTTGATTAAGATGATCAAAGCTTCATCTTCCCTCTCCATGAGCTGGCTGAAAATGGCTTGGAAAATTCTAGGCAATTCTTTTTTCTTTTATTTGCAAATTGGTCCTTTTTCGGTTTCTTCGGTAAAATTGCATTTTAGATCCCCAAACTTGATCTATTTGCAAATGGACCCCAATTTCAAAATTTTAATTTTCAATCCATTATGTCCAATGTAAAACTCAGTTATGGAAGTTTTCATAATTTTTCGAGCTCGTTTTGCATTTTTCCCAGATTTTTCTCTAAAATTTTGGTTTAATACCCCCAAACTTTGTCTATTTTCATTTCAGCTCCAATTTTGGATTTTTCTTCTCCAATCTATTCTATCCAATATAAAACTTAGTTCTGAAAGTTTTTATAATTTTTCAAGCTCGGATCTTATTTTCCTGAATTTTCCAAAATTGCCCTTTAGCCTCTGAAATCTTGATTTTACTCGAAACGGGCCAATCTTCTAGATTTTCTTTTTCCATTGCCTTTGTCATATATTGAACTAGAGTTGGACCAATTTTGCCTAATTTTTACATCTGAATTCCTCTCCGCTTTAGTTTTTCCCTTTTTCCTCGAAGTTGGAAATTTTCTCGATTTTCTAGTTTCTCCTCCAATCTGCTCTTCCTTTGGATCCACTCCAAATTGGAACTTCAAATATCCATATTTATTTATCATATACCAACTAGGGACTTCAATTTTACTGAATTGGACCATCTCTGTAGTTTCCCCAAATTTGTAAAATTTTCTATTTAAGCACTAAATCGTTATTTTCCTTTTTCTCTTCAAATTGATTCTTCCTTCACCTCTACTTCAAATTGGACCTTCCAATATCCTTATTTATTCCATTTTGAACCTTCATTTTTTCCAATTTGATCATTTATACACTTTTCTCCAAATTTGCAAAATTTTCCATTTTCCCCCAAAAATGGCAATTTTCGATTTTGTCCAGTTCTTCTTTCAATTGATTCCTCTTGGTGAAATTGGACCTTGAGATATCCTTTTTTATTGATCATCTTTCAATTTTAGGTTTCAATTTCATTCAATTTGATCATTTACGCACTTTTCTCCAAATTTGAAAATTCCATGCTCTTTTCCTACGTTGAATTTTGCCATTTGTCTTTTCACCTCTCTATCTTCAATTGTAGATCTCCGATTATCAAGATTTCTTCACCATTGTTTAATTCATTTTTAAATCTTGATTTTCCCTTAAAGTTGACTTTTTTAGTAGTTGACTTTTTGGGGTTGACTTTTTCGAAGTTGACTTTTTTGGGTTGACTTTTCCATGTTGACCTCTGAATCAAAGTCTTGAAGACCCATATGTGGAATGAGGGGAGATTTTTTACATTCCGGAAAGTTGAAGGAAGAACTTAACCTTGTTTAGGGGGCTTGGATAAAATTAGGTGTCTACATATACATTTAAGAAAAATATATATAGTATATCACAAATGATTTTCTCTTGCATCTATTGTTTTTAAATTTTATTTTATTCCATTTAATTGAAACTATTCTGACAAATATAATTGGTACATAATATTTTTTAATCTAGTGATGTTATTTCATGTCACCGATTATGTTAAAAATACGTGACCAATACATCATCATCACTTATATAAATTACACACCAATTTGATTGTATTCGTGATAGATAAATAACGTCATAAATTCATATAAAAGATTATGACATTACTCATATCGTCATATGAAGTTAAACATTTAGGTGATGAAATTCTATGACGCAAGTGTGCGTCATCATATTTGCTTCATAGTAATGACGAACCAAAATTATCACTAATAACATATATTTATAATAATGATGTGAGATTAAAAATTCATTGCAAAACAAAACGTTTGACAATTCATCACTAATAAATTGTTGAATTAATGACACAAATAAAACATCACATAAAATTCAGAATATCACTAAAAACATTTTCCACCAATTTTTTTGGTGATAAATTTTGGCGCCAAACATTTAGTGACACAATCATATGATATTTCTTAAACTCGTCATATAAAATATAACAACAATAAGAAAGAGTGACAAATTATTGTATTTGTTATGTTAAACCTATTTTTCGTGATGAAAATTAATATGTCACTTAGAAATATCGTCACTAATTGATAAATTTGTTGTAGTGATCCCAGTGGATGAAGGGGTAATAATAAGGCAAGGATACTGGTTCGGATCTGGAACAGTTTGCAAGGGTGGTACAGGATTCGAGGTTTCTATCTTTGGTATCTGTCTTCTCGATTTGACCATTTCCACCATTTCATCAGGGTTCAATCCTTTATGGCACTGACAAGTGCAAGATCCAGCAATGATTGTATGATCTAGACCTGATGGTTTTGATTGATTCGAAGGTGGTGAAGAGCCTTGAGAAAATTCCTCCTTCCTCTTACTATGATCCTCGAACATTTTATCAATTTGGCGAGTTGTTCTTTCATCTCCTGGATCATGTCCAAATTCCTCTTGATTGCGCTCCAAATCTTACACTCGTTCCTCCAATTCATTCCTCATGTTTTAAACCCCTTTCATGCAAATGAGATTGATATTACCATGGGATATATAAAAAACATGAATGTACATGCTCTATTCTTATATGCATGAATGTAATGATGATTAATGCGTGAAATGTACAAAATGCCAAGATGCTTGCGGAAATGAATTTTCATATTTACAACTTAAATAATATGAATGTTATGCAAAAATGCCATAGAAAGATCAAGGAAAAGAAGATCTTAATATCACTCTTTATTTCTACTTTTTTTTTCTGACAACTATTCTTTTTGATATCTTTTTCTTTTTCTTTCATATTTTCTCAAGAGTCAAAACTAAAAGAAAATTTTTATTATTTTTCACAACACTATTTCACTATAAAATCTTTTTTCATTATTCTCATTTTTTCAATTTTTGTTTTTTTCATTGTTTTCTTTTTCAAAGAAGAAATATTTTCCATGTTTTTCATGGAATAAAATCTCTTTTTTTTTTCTATTCTAAAAATTCCTCATAAATGTAGGAGTATAAAAGAAATTTTTTAAAATAACCCAAAAATACTAATTTTCGGTATTATTACAAATGATACATGGAAAAAGGAGTAAAAGAGTAAAGGAGTGAAATAATCAATGCAAAGTAAGAAAGTTAATGAAGTGTGTCCCAACAATATTAACTTATTTAGGCATCACGGTGCCTTTGGGTGGAATATCAAATTTATTATGGGTGATACGATATACGTTCATTATCGCCCGATTTTATGAATCTTATTCTGGATGTATAATAGATAGCAAAGGGTCAGAAGCATTCCTCCATGTGTTCCTAGCTTCGGTGCATCTATCTAAAACTCGGCATGGCTTTGCCTAAATTGGATCCATATGGTTCACTATATGAGGGTGAATCAGGTTCTAAAGGTTCCAAATTACTCCTCACTGTCGCCTGTGAAAGATAGTAAGGCACCTCGATCTAAAACGGGCTTAATTTGTTAGAGCATATTTCCCTAGCCCATGTGGATTGTTAGTCACGAAGGCATAGGTACTCTAGTACTCTGGAAGTGTTTCCCTAGCCTGTGTGGATTGTTAGTCACGAAGGCGTAGTTTACTTTACTTCCAGTTAAAAGGGACGAAACCTGGGTATATGGCTCATGTTATGCAAATGCACGTATAGTGTGTGAAGAGGAATAAACAAACCTTTCACCACCTATTCTACAACCCTTATTCTAAATACTCCAACAATTTATTAAAAAGAATGAATCAGATAAGGGAAAGCATTAATCAACCAAAGAGTAATGATAATATACAATACTTAAATAAACAGAGAACAATAATAATATGCATGTTCATGAGGATGAACATATTTAAAAATATTTTATTATTTTCAAAATTCTCCTTATTAAAAAAATGTGGGAATTATAATTAAATATCGATTAAAATCGACAAACCGAGACTTTTGATAACACACGACTAATTTTAGGTCTGTCTCTAAGTGTTCCCTAGTGGAGTCGCCAAGCTTTCATAACGAAAATCCCATCGTGGGACTCCTCTAAATGACGTTCAGGGGGAAAAGAGAAAAAGATGACTTAATTCCTCGCATATAAAATCAAGGTTTTGAAAATGACCTTGAAAAAGAAATGGAGTCGCCACCAATCTTTTTTGGCTAGGTGTGATCGTCACTTATTAAAACCGGTTTTTGTAAAACATTTTAAAATTAATTAAAACATTTTTTAAAAACCAATTTTGAAGTTTACGCTTTAAATCAGAGAGAAAACGAAAGCAGCTTCAGGAGTCGGTTATGTGCGGGGAAGGATTAACACCCCCATAACGCCCGTATAAAACAGTACCTTATTAATCATGTGTTATCAATAGTCTCGGTAAAAGTCGATTTTATATTTGATATTTAAAAATAATTCCCTTTTTAAAACAATTATATTATTTGAGAATGATCCAGAATTTATTAATGCAAAATTTTTCCATGTTTCCCGACAGACCCGGCAAAACAGAGAAATTTTTATTTATTTTGAAATTCTCCGAATTACCCTCATTTTGAAAAAAGAGATATTCCGTTATTAATGATAATTGATGATATCCTCCCCAGTAGACCCGCCAGAGAACTCATGAATTATTTTAACTCGAGAATAACCTTATTTTGTTAAAAATGATTAATTTTTATGCATTGAAAATGGTATATATAAAATGACCATGGATATACAAATTATTACTAAGGTACAAATATAAATTAAACAACATGCATAATTGTCATGGCATGACAAACATATTATTATGACATGACAAAAGAATTAATGACATGGCATACATGACATGGTAACTTTATTACAACATGACAAAGAATTAATGACATGACATGGTAACTTTATTACAACATGGCAAAGAATTAATGACATGGCATACATGACATGACAAATGATTTATGACATGGCATATATGATATGGCAAATAGCTCATGATATGACAAATCTTATTACAACATGACAAGGAATTAATGACATGGCATACTGACATGGCATATGATTCATGACATCACAAATATGATATGGCACACATTATATGGCATATATGACATAGGCACCAATGACATCATCATAAATAATCATATCATGATCAAAATGGCAATATGAATATTAGATCATAAAATGACATCATCATGGAATATTCATAAATATA
Source organism: Fremontodendron californicum (assembly GCA_030761205.1). Lineage (NCBI taxonomy): Eukaryota > Viridiplantae > Streptophyta > Magnoliopsida > Malvales > Malvaceae > Fremontodendron > Fremontodendron californicum. Next base: position 17,383,905 of record JAULJL010000018.1, on the reverse strand, counting down.
GAATTTGCATGATTAAAATGGCAAATATAGATATCATGGAATATGCATGATTATGGAATATGCACACATCATTATTTTGAAATTCATTTTCATGGATTTTCTTCTTGGTGAAATTATATAAATGACACATGTCGGAATATTTTACCGAACTCCCTAGCAAACCTAGCAAAGCTTTGGAAAAATATCTTTTCGTGTGACATGTATATAATCCCGAGTAAAACGAAAACCATACATTTTGATTCTATAAACACATGCATTAAATAATTTCCTAACCTCCCCGGCAAACCCGGCAATGGCTAAGAACTAATTCTCGCCAAATATCTAGGAAACCGAAAAATACGTTTTTACGCTAAATTAAACAAAATCATTTTAAAATATGCAATGCATGAAAACGGAATGTGTTTCTCTCTTGAAGAGAGGATATCCGAACACCTAAAAAGATATCCGACTATCTTTGAAAGAAACCTAAGTTGGATATTTTAAAATGAAAGATTTTGGGCTCGGATTTGGGAGGCATCCGAATGCCCTTGATTTACATTTGAGTATTTTTAAACAAACTTTGAAGGCAATATTTTGAAGGCCAAAATAAGTATAAAAAAAATGAACGTTTTGAAATGGACATTCAAGGTGGCTCAATGGCCATAAAGCAAGGAACCTTGTTTTTTTCGATTTTGAAGCTCGTTTTATCTTCCTATGGTCCGATTTTCGTAAAACCAATTTTTTTTATCTTTGAAATAACATGGAAAACATTCCAAAACAGTAGCCATAGGTCTTGGTCAATCCTTCCACTTTGGTGAAAAAAAATGAGATTTTTGCTAACTTTAAAACTAGTTTTAGCCACACAAAACCCGGTTTTGCAAGGCTATTTTTAGACCCTTAAAAAAAATCCAAAAAACCTGGAAAAATCATCTTAGGTTCATAGAATGCTAAACTCAGTGAGGTAAAAATGGATTTTTATTTTGACAAAATATGCATGGTGAAAACATTGCCCAAAATCAGCATACTCAACTTATAAAACATTATTTTCTTCCAACTATCTTGAAAAATGGACTTTGGCTATGGACCATTGATTGATCCGAGCCAAAATCAAGTTGGAAATGAATTGAAAACACATTTTTACAGCAAGCACAAATGATGAGCTCAAAAGGCTAGCTTACTGGAAATGAATCCCACTTAACCATCTCTTGGTGGAAGACCAAGGTCATCAAGCACTAGCATCGTTTCCCAACAAACCCACATAATATGCTATTTATTATGAATCATTTTCAACAAGACAAGCATATGAATATGATGAAATATAAGCTAGAAATGTAAACAAACAGAGAAAAATAAAGGTTGTCTTAATGGTTGGTTCTTTGGACATAGCCCTACCTAACCAAAATCACTTGGTAAAACCAAGATCCTCAAGCACATCAAACCTTTTTTTTTTTTGAAAGAGACCAAAAGGGAAAATATCTATCCTACCACAATAGTAGATCTCACATCCAACATGCAAGCAAGGAAAATGAAGCAACCAACAAGCACAAAGAAGTTCACCATTTTCGGCCAAGGAGGAAATGTAGAAAATTTGTTGTAAACTTTTCCATTTTCTAGAAAATAGAAGAAAGCCTTAAAACCTTTTTAAAATCCATTGATTTTGAAGAAAAAAATATGAACATGACATAGAAGAAAAGAAAATACAGACATGGAAATGAAAAGAAAACCATAAACAATAGGAGAAAGGAAAGCTACCTAGTAAAGCTTCCAAAATCCTCTTAGACTTTCATCCATCTTCCTTTTATTTCTCTCTTCCTTTCTTTTTCTCCCAAAATGATTTTAGCTACTGCCTTCCTCTCAAAAAGTGATAGTGAATGTGTAAAAAATGAATTCCTCTCCTTCTATAATGTCTTGGCCGAAAATGGCCTGGAATATTCCAGGCCATTCCTCTTTTTTTATTTGCTACTTGGTCCTTCCTCGGTTTTTCGGTAAAATTATATTTTGGCCCCCAAACTTGATCTATTTACAAATGGGCTCCAACTTCGGATTTTTTTTTCTCCAATTCATTCTTATAAATATTAAACTCAGTTCTGGAAGTTTTCATATTTTTTCGAGCTCGTTTTCCATTTTTTCGGAATATTCTCTGAAATTGCAGATTAGTCCCTCGAATTTAGCCAATTTGCATCTCAGCCCCAGTTTCAGTTTTTTCCTTCTCATTTCCTTATTTCCATCCTAAAACTTAATTCTGGAAAGTTTCGCAATTTTTCGAGCTCAGATTCTATTTTTTTTTGGATTTTCAAAAATTGCATTTTAGCCCCTGAAACCTCGATTTTACTCAAAACGGGCCAATTTTCCAGATTTTCTTTTTCCATCCTTTTTGTCATATATTGAATTGGAGTGAACCAATTTTTTCCAATTTTTATATCCGAATTCCTTTCCAATTTGATTTCCCCCCTTTTTTCCCAAAATGGTAATTTCCTCTTTATTTGATTTTTGACTTCTTTTTTTCAATTGATTTTTCCTTTGAATCCACTTCAAATTGGACCTTTAGGTACCTTCATTTATTGATTGTTCTTCAATTTGGGACTTCAATTTTACTCAATTTGACCATTTCCATAGTTTTCCCTAAATTTGGAATTTTCCATTTATTCACTTAATCTTTATTTTTCAAATTATTCTTCAAGTTGACTTCTCATTCGATATCACTTTAAATTGGACCTTATAATACCTTTATTTATTGATCTTATTGCACTTTGAACCTTAAATTTTGTTCAATTTGATCGTTTACGTACTTTTCCTCAAAATCAGAATATCCATGCTTTTCTCCTACATTGAAATTAGCAATTTTGTCTTTTCACCTTCAATTTTTCTTCCTATCTTCAATTGTGGATGTCCAATTGTCAAGACTTTTTCACCATTGTTCAATTCACCTTCGAATCTTGATTTTCTGAAAAGTTGACTTTTTTAATGGTTGACTTTTATAAGTTGACTTTTTTGGAGTTGATTTTTTTGGGTTGACTTTTCTGTGTTGACCTACGAATCAAAGTGTTGGAGACCACATTGTGGAATTAGGGGAGATTCTTTGATGTTCGGGAGATTGAAAGGAGAACTTACCTTGTTTAGGAGCCCGGACAAAATTAAGTGTCTGCAAGCTCATGCATTGCATACTAGACAACTTATAATTTAAATAGATTTTTTTGATTATATTGAATGATGATATTCAATTTAATACTGAATTACGGGCCTTTTATCATGTCATTTTTTTTTAGCTATAACTAACTTGAAATACAAAATCTTGAAATTGTAGTCTATTCTCTTAACACCACTAGTTACATCAAAAAAGAGTTATCGAGCATCATCTCTTCTATTAGTTAGTTCAAACAAATGCTCCCTACAGGTAACTAAAAAAAAATATATGTTTATGATTGCATTATAATAAATTGATTAAATAATTTTGGCCTTCAACATTGATCAGTTGCAAATTTCATTTGGTTGTGGGTTACGAATCGGTGAAATAATCGTTATACATTTTTTACATTCATAGACAATTAAATTATTATTATTAATTATGAAAATTTGACGATTATCATTAAATCTTAAATGCGTTTTGAAATGTACATAAAGTAACCTTTTAAATTTTTGCATTAGTAGATAATTAAATCATTATTATTAACTATTCAAATTTGATAATTATAATGAAATTTTTAATATGATTTTTCAAGGATCATTGGATTTAACTATAAATAGTTAAACTTATATATATATATACACGAGTTTCATCTTGAAATTTGGTTCAAATTTTTCATGGATAGACTTTTCACTACAGCAAATTGATCTTTCAGCGACATTTTTTTTTAGGAATAGCGGCGTTTATAAACGCCGCTAAAAAATTAGAGGCGTTCACAAAAAACGCCGTAACTAACGCCGGTAAAAATAGTGACGGGAAATTTAGTGGCGTTTGAACCATAAACGCCGTTAAATTAGTGGCGTTTTTAGGTACATTAACGGCGTTTATAAACGCCCCAATTGAACGTCCGAAATGGTAATACTTGAAACTTTAGCGGCGTTTTCTGTTCTCAAACGCCACTAAGTGTTCGCTTTTAGCGGCGTTTTGCAATAAAAAACACCGCTACGTGTTGTCTTTTAGCGGCGTTTTCTGATCACAAACGCTGCTAACTTTTGGCTTGTAGCGGCGTTTGCTGATTAGGAAACGCCGCTATATTTCCAGAAATTTATGTATGTAGCGGCGTTTGCTGATCAGAAAACGCCGCTATATTTGCAGAAATTTATGTATTTAGCGGCGTTTTTTCTTCAAACGCCGCTATAAATGCAGAATATTTTTTTTAAAAAAAATACTATTTATTTCCTTTAAAAAGTTGATATAAATACAAAAATATTATTTGATATATTACTATTTACAAAAATGTCCAATAATACACAAACAACACAAATTATAAAAAAAAAATATAATATTAAAATATATTTAATATCAAATATCAAATATCAACCATACAAGGAATGTATTATTCAACACATCAAATCCACTTACAAATTCTTTTGTGAAGTGGTTGAGTCTCCTAAATTCTTTTGCTGCACTAAATTCATCAACGACTGAAACTGTGTCTGCAGCTCCTGATATCGTCTATCCTGTTCTTCTTTCTGAGCTTGTCTCTCTGCTTCCTTCTCCTCAAAACGTTTATTCATATTTTGCATTTCTTCTCTCAGCATCTGAACTTCATATGCACTGGAGTTTTGTGAAGAAGAAGCAGTAAACCGCTGAGAACCAAGTCCATAGTAGCTAGATGGTGTCGGACCCATTCCGACACCTCGAACCCGTCCATATCGTTCTTTTCCAGCTACTTCAGTGAATATTTGATTCTCGACATCTTGCATATTCGCTGATGACCCATCTGATGCTCCGACTTGATACTCAGCAATTTTATTTCGAGCTTTCTCCTATAAAACAATAAAATTAATAAAATCTTTTGTAAAATATATTTGTAAATGAAAACAAGTTTGAAGAAAATATACCATAATTTCCTGAGTCTCGATGTTCAAATAGGATCCATCCTTCTTAGTATGAGTTAACTGAAACAGTTCAACTCGTCCAATTTTTTCCCCCCGCTCAATTTCCTACAAAACAATAATAATTAATACTAAATTGTATTAAAAGAATTGAGAACTAATATAATAATAGATTATGAATGTAAACTTACTTTTTCATTAGCTTTTCTGGCAAAACTTTTTGAACCACTGGTGTGACTGTATTTCTGTTGTTGTCTACTGCTTACCCCTATCTTTTCTCGTTCCTGTATATTAGACAAAGCACGTTATTAATGTATACATATTCCATACAATTGTATTATATCAAGTACTATAAGTAAATGACCAAAATAAATTATAAATGATACCTCTCCTTTTTTTGAATACCAGAATCTAACCAGTCTCTCATACTGCCACATAATCACACCACGCGGTATGGTTCGTAGTAAGACATTAGGATCAGTATTTCGATCGAAATACTTTTTCTTCAACTCATGCTTAAAGTCTTTCCATTTTTTCCCCAATGATTTCATAACAAATGATGTGGAATCTGCAAAGAAAATCGTGACTGAAACGGAGAAGTTGTACAAAGTTAGTTTCGATGATCAACAAAATTATTAAAATAATGCAATACTAATTTAACATGCTTATACCTCAATAAACTTTAACAGCTCGACCTTCTCAGTATTCGGCACGTCACGCCATGACTCATAATGAATGGGACACTTCATCCCATTTCGAGCAATCAGGCCAAGAAAGCTAGCCAATAATTGTGCTTCTGGACCAATTGGCTGCTGCTCATTATTTGCTGCGACAACAATACGCTCTTCAGGAGGTAATGCCCATAACTCCTTTATGTCGTACGACCACGAGTTTTGCGTTGTCCAACATTATCAACTACACAAAAGCAAATATATTAGCAATTTCCAAACTATTTTGCGTACTTTTAACACTTCTGTAACACGATACCTGTATTCAAGTTCATATGAACTGCAGTTTCTGCAGCTGTGGAGGCAGCCGACAACTCTGGTGGGTTAACATCTGCAGTAGACGCATTCGGCACCTCTGAAGGCGTCACTCTAGTGTCACCCTCAACAGTCTGAATGATATTGATATCCTTTAATCTTTTCCTCGCCATGCTATCTGCATCAATTTTAAGTAAACAACATTAGTATAAGAATGAAATACTATTATGTAAAGAACATTAATAATAATATTTACAGTATAAAAACATATTATATACACAGTATTTGTTTCAAAATAATCTTACTAAATTCAGTTTTTTCATCAAGCTTCATAAATGTCTTCATCAACATCTCCGCGAACCCACCGAACATCTGTATTGGTACTAGGGATATTTTCATCCAAGTTTTGATCCGTAAATGGCAAGCATTCAGTTCTTTGTTCAATATCATCTTGAAATTTATCACCCATATCAAACAGGTTTCTAGGTGTGTTACGGAGTACAACATACCAACCCGCATCATTCGGATCTTCGGAATAAAATACTTGTTTGACTTGAGATGAAAAAACATAAGGTTCGTAAATCAGTTGCTGTCCGGTGTGAATTAATCGAGAGAAATTCACCATTGTAAATCCGAACTGATCTTTTTTAACACCTCTACTAGTATTCACATCAGCCCAATCACATCGAAATAACACGACCTTCCACTTGCCATAATAATCCAACTCAATAATATCATTTAGAATTCCATAATAATCAATATCCCCCTCCACAGGATTACTATCCCTAGCACTAGCATAGCTTGTTGTTGAAGAAGAAACAACAACTCCACAATTTTGTGTTCTCCTAAAGCGTTCACGGGATTTAGTATGAAATCTAAATCCATTAATCATGTAAGCACTGTATCTTTTCACTATTCTATTCGGTCCTTGTGAAAAACACTTAATTTCTTCGCTAACATCTCTTCCACTCCAAACCTATTACAAGAAACGCAAAGGCAAACACTTAACTTTATTTATATATTAAAGAATACATTGATCGTAATAAAATGATAAAAAATTGTGTTACTTACAACTTCTCCTAACCATTCGTGGAAATTTTCCGTAAATAACTTATCAAGCTCGCGAAGTTGTCTTCTTCGAGAACGTAAAGTTCGTCTCAAGTAGCTTCTATACTCACTATCATAAAAAGTACGTTTTTTAGGTGAGAAAGCAAAAGAAAAATTAAACTGTTTGTTAAATTAAAAATTATACTGAAACTTAAGTGCGTAATGATTCCAGTGAATCACTATGGAAAAGCACATATCGATGCGCTTGTGCCCAAGATTTATCATCTAGCTCAACCACTTCAACCTTGCCGATTGGTTGTCCAACACTTTCAAATAAGTATGTTTCGGCTAAGTTGTTATGTGTGAGCACATCATTTCTTCCCGGTCTATTAAATCTTGTTTCAACATCATCCAAATATCTTGCACAAAATGTCATACACTCCTCCGCTAAATATCCTTCAGCAATAGAACCTTCTGGATAGCGTTTGTTCCGACAATAAGATTTTAACTTTCCTAAAAACCTAAAACAGAATACATAACAATCTTAATGTGTAATTAAATGCTATGTTTAAGATAAAATTATAATAAGCTAATTAGCAAAGTATACCTCTCTAATGGGTACATCCATCGATAAAAAACTGGTCCGCCGACTTTTGCTTCATAAGGAAGATGGATAACCAAATGCACCATTATAGTGAAGAATGATGGAGGAAAAATCTTCTCTAAGTGGCACAAAGTTAGAGCTGCTCGATCTTGAAGTTTTTCAAGCTCTTCTACCTTGAGAACTTTGCCACACATAGCTTTCATTATATTACTAAGTTCAATTATAGAAGAAGTCACTTGCTTTGACATAGAACAACGTAAAGCAACTGGAAGTAAGTCTTGCATCAAGATATGGTAATCATGTGACTTTAAAAAAGAAAGTTTTCGATCCTTCACATTCACACATCTTGATATATTTGAGGCATACACATCCGGGACCTTCATATCTTTCAACACCTTACAGAAGACGTCCTTCTCTTTTTTAGACATCCCAAAGCAAGAAGGAGGCAACCGTGATTTTCCATTAGGAAGTAATTCCGGATGAAGATCACGACGAATTCCCATGTCAACTAGGTCAAGCCGACTCTTTAAGTTGTCTTTTGATTTTCTATCCACATTAAGAATTGTCCCGATGATATTTTCACAAACATTCTTCTCTATATGCATCACATCAAGGTTGTGACGCAATAAATTATGCTCCCAATAAGGTAACTCAAAAAAAAAAAAAATTTTCCACAAATCCGCCTCATTTGGATCATCTTCTTCATCTCGTCCTCATCACTCTGAATTTCAACATCACCTTCAAGCATCTCCCTCGATCTTTTCCTTGTTTGTGTGCTACTTATTTGATTTATCTTTCCATAACTGAAATTGATATCTTTCAACATCAAGAAGATATCCGACCCAATCGTGGTCTCAGGTGCTTATCTTAACTCTTCACTGCCATCAAAGACATGTTTTTGGAATCTAAATCTATGATTTTCATCTAACCACCGACGATGTCCCATATAACTGAATTTCTTTCCGTTATATAACCATTTTGAACATGTTTGTGCAGCACAGCAAGGACAAGCATAACGACCTTTGGTGCTCCAACCAGATAGATTTGCATAAGCAGGAAAATCGTTTATAGTCCATAACAAAGCTGCACGCAAATTAAAGTTTTTCTTTTTTGATGCGTCATATGTTTCAACCCCTTCCCATAACTGCTTCAACTCTTGAATAAGAGGTTGCATATAAATGTCAATATCATTTCCTGGACCTTTCTCTCTAGGAATTATCATGGACAAGATAAAAGAGGATTGTTTCATGCAAATCCATGGAGGCAAATTATAAGGAATCAAGACAACCGTCCAAGTACTATAAGAAGTACTCATTATTTTGAACGGATTAAAACCGTCAGAACCAAGTCCAAGCCTCACATTCCGGGGATCATTAGCAAAAGATGGGAACTTATTGTCGAATGATTTCCAAGCCAAAGAATCTGCAGGATGTCTTAATAAGCCATCATCAATCCTTTCATCATGATGCCACCTCATAGAATCAGATGTTTTTGATGACATGAAAATTCGTTGAAGTCTTGGTATTAACGGAAAGTACCGCAAAATCTTTGCAGGTTTCTTTTTTAAATGTGTGTCACCATCGTCCTCATTCATATTTTTTTCTGTATTTCCATTCAACCATCGAGATTTACCGCAGACATGACAAAATTGTTCATTTGTTCTATCACCCCAATACAACATACAGTCATTCGGACAACTATGAATTTTCTCATATCCAAGGCCTAGATCTTTTATCATCTTCTTCGAATCCTTACAAGACTGAGGGATTTTTGCAAAAGGAAACATTTCTTTCAAAAATTCTAATAACAGTGTCAAAGAATTTCCTGTCCACCCGCTTAAGCATTTTAAGTGAAAAAGACGGACACAGAAAGACAATCTTGTATGCTTAGATCCCTCGTAAAGTTCTTCATTCATATCATCAAGCAACTTATAAAACTTTGCCGCTTCTCCATTGGGTTCTTGATCACCCATACCTCTTCCCGTTTCAGCAAAGTCATTCATGCCAACATTGAACCCATCATTCCCTCCAGGAACTTCTGGTGAAGATGTGTACAAACAATGGTTACGCATGTTAAATGCATCTCGCAACATGCCTTCCATGTCATCTTGTCTAATAGACTGATGTTGATTGTTAGAATTACTTGGACGAACTCTAGAAGATGACCTAGAAGTTGTGGAATCTCCATGAAAAAACCATTGTCTGTAACCCGGGAGAAATCCTTCACAAATCAAATGTTCGAAAACAACTCCACGCATATGCCAATCAATATTGGCACACCTCGAACAAGGACATAATATCTTATTATCTTCGCTTGCGTTCTGAAAAGCGAAATCGAGAAAACTATCTACTCCATCTTGGTACTCTTGACTTAGTCTCGACTTTTGCATCCAACTCTTATCCATTTCGTACGTTCTGCATAGTTAAGTCCCATCAGAAACTCATCCCGAAAATAATGAAACAAGTTGGTGCAATTCCATTTGAATAACCAAAATTAGACATCAAATCATCCAATACATGGAAGAGTTTTTAGTTCATGGGAGGCATGCAATACATCCCAAATAAGGAAGAAAAGAAGTGATTTGAACCCCCAAATTTCCCACAAAACCATGAACAAGAATACCTAGCCATTGGGTCAAAGTTCTACAGTTAACATTCAATAATTCTGGTTAGATAACTTTCCACTTTATCATGACCATGCTCATGCTCATGTTCAAGCTCAAGTCATCTAAAGTATCAAGAACAGTTAACTTTTTGTTTTTAGCTACACTGAAAATTCTGTAGATTATATTGACTAGTGTTGTCAAAAAAACTATAGGGTTTGTCAATTAGGAGAGATTAAGAAAGAAAACATAAGATAAAAGTTGAGGGCTTGAGGCAGATGAGGAGAATGTAACCTTTACTTGGCAAAGTAATTGTAAATTAAGCTATTGTGTACTCCCTAACCTACCTAAAGAGTTTTCTAATCAAATTCAACATATTATAGGAACAAGATATAGAACTTCGTAGTTATATCATATGTTCATTGCCCTTTTTCCACGAGCCTTCTTTTCTTGGGTCCATCGGAATAAAACGATGAGGACCACTTCCATTTAGTAACTTGTCTTCCTTTTTCTTTCTCAACTAGATGTGAATTGTCTTTATGATGACAAGTAAAAGCAGAATGTATTAATCTTGTCTAATTGAAGCTTCTGGGTTAGTACTAACATTCGAAAACCGTGCATACTTCCAGCAAGAATGCTACGCTGTTAATACATCAACGTGGCTGGTTTTCTGTAACCTCTTAGTTTCTACCAGCCCTAACAGTAATTGACGCAAATCAGATTCAACAGAAGCTGTCATGTTTCAGCTTTATGTGCAATGTTTGCCTATTTAATGTTCCAAAATGGGCATGTTTTGTCCTATATATTACAATTATTTATGCATGTGTATAAATCTGACATTAACTTTCACTGGCAAAACCATAAAAGGAGTCAGGATGCGCAAATCTACTCAATATTTTTCATTCCTATGATTATATTTTGTACAATGAAAAGGGAACCAAAAAAGTTGTATTTTTTCATTGATACTCTAAGTCTGATAGTTGAAATAATGTTTCAGAGTTACTAGTGAAATCCCACAGATCAACTACACCAACCCTATATGCATACTGACTAAAAGAATAGTATGTATTCCCTAATCCATCAATGCAAAGATTTAGCATGAGAAACACTAGATAAGAAGGTTACCTAGAATCACAAACAATTATATATAGTCACCACGAAGAGCCACACCAACTACTACTGTTTAAGTTGACCAAATTAAACAACCATCAGAGTAGATTGACAATGCTGTATTAAAGTTTGCCATAGACAAAAACAGCATTGAAGAACAATGAATTCCTTGAAAGGATTAGTGTGTGTATAACCATTTTCTAAAGCAAGCAAAAGCTATAAGAATTAGCAATAACAGCAGAAGCAACAGGGAAAAATAAGATCACATCGAATTATGGCATCAATATAACCCAACTAGATTAGACATGAGTCTGAAGCAAAAGAAGTATAAAACTGCGAAATATATGACATTGGAATCAAAGAGGTTCTAAAAATGGTGAAAATAATTGCATAAACTTGACATATAAAGTTTTATTTTTTTTTTTAAGATACAAAACAATTTTTTTATACTAGTATTAAAGAAAATAAAATAAAATAATAATAAAGTTTAGAAGTGTATGGAATTAGCTGTGAAGTCTGAAATTAGTATCAGAGCAGACCCGATACTGGGGCACCCATGACCCACCCTGAAATCATTAATGAATTTTCAGCAGAAACAATATAAGAAAGAAAAGGGTAAGAATCAAACATTATGAAAGCAGGTCCTGCAAGCAAAACTTGAGAGAGAGATTGAAAGGGACAAAATGGAGAAAAATGAAAACTTGAGAGAGAGAGATTTGGAGATGAAGAGAGCGATCTCGGCTTGGAGATGACGATTTGACGATTTGGGCTTGGAGATGTGAGAGAGAGAGAGAGAGAGAGTCGGGTTTAGGTTTAGGGTTGGGGGAAATAGGGGAGAAGCTGGAGGCTGAAAATCATATTAAAAAACATAGCGGCGTTTGTATCAACAAACGCCGCAACTTTACAAGGTAAAACACATCGTTTTGCCTTAAGCCATAAACGAATCAATATAGCGGCGTTTTTATTATCCAAACGCCGCTATATCGAAATATTTAGCGGCGTTTATATTTAAAAACGCCGCTATATTATATTAGTTAGTGGCGTTTGTGGACACAAACGCCGCTAAAACAAAAGCCTAAACGCAGCGTCTCGCCTCCAAATTTTGGCGCCCAAATTTTGGCGAAATTTTACGAAACTGATAAAAATTGATTATAGTTTAGCGGCGTTTATATAATGCAAGCGCCGCAATTAGTACAGATTTAGCGGCGTTTGTATACATAAAACGCCGCTACTTTACAACTTCCCGACGTTTCTTATAGAAACGCCGCCGGGTATTCAAAAACACGGTACTCCGCGGCGTTTTTAAGTCAAACGCCGCTATATTAGCGCCACTGAAAACCAATTTTATTGTAGTGTTTACTATTAGAATAATTCTTATTATATATAAATAGTTAAACTTGAATATAATATGTATATTTGTAATTATTTAAAAATATATATTTAAACTTGAATATGATATGTACATTTGTAAGTATTTAAAAAAATAATATCAATATCAAATTAATAAAAAGTCGACCCCGCATTGCGGGGTTATATTCCTAGTAATAGAATAAAGGTGGGCTTTACTATCATGTTAAGTATCCAACTTAAAATCAATTAACAATAAATAAAGAAGCTCGACTTGAATATGACCACATAAAATTCAAAATTTAACAAATGTGAAATAATATACTACTTACATATTTATATATATGCGTAATAATTCGTAGGGATTAGTTTAGTTGATGAAAGAAACCATTTTATACTAATCAAAGTTTAATTCTTGAGTGAACATTTCGAAAATAAAATTTTGAATGCATTAAATTGATGTAACGAAATATCTCTTACAATTGCTCAGAAAAATATTAAACTTAAACAAAACCTGAAGGTATGTCTAATCGTTTGTATATGGGTTAATATCAACTAAAGGTTTTTCTTGATGTTGTGGTTGGAAAATGTGAGTTAAAAAACGCAAAGATAGTGAATGAAGCTATATATATTCAAAGGGAGGCAAAGGGGTAGGTAATCAATGAGTAAAACTGTGAGGCAAAGTTTGGTGGAGTTGAGGAGTGACCTCGTCAACTGCTAAAAATATCTACATAAACATAATGGAGAATATATATTAATAATAAATAAATACGTAGAGAATAGTATTATTATCGAAGGAGATAAGAGGGGCCACCTATAATTACAATGACCGAAAGTGAGTGATGTTAATGTAATTAGTTGAGTGTGCTTTGTCCAATAGAACTCGTGGCTTGGACCATTTTGGCGGTTGTCAACCGGCCTCTCCTCTTCCATTGCAAATTGCACTTGTATTCTTAGCTTATAATCATCTTCAACCCTGAATTAATGTGGTGATGTGATTGTTGATATTTTTTTTTTACGAGTTGACGTGTCTCGTGATTTGAGTTTCAGTTAAGTTAGAAAGGAGAACAGAAGACGTAGGAGTTTGATTTTTTAGATGCATTCCCATGCTTAAGTTAGTGAGTGTTTGAGGAACATTGAAAATAATAGCTGTAAAGTAATAGAAATCAAAGTGTATAGGGCGCGTACTTGAGATCAGTCTCTTACTGAATTATTTATATTTGTTTGGACTTCTTGGAGGACGTCACGTGTCGTCTGCTCATAGACGTTTAGTGATCGACGGTATGAACGATTTTTTTTTTCAATAGGTGAAACTCGAATTAATCTCTTGATCGAGTAGATAAAACTCAATTTAACTAGAGTGTCGAGCAATATCCACATGTCCCCTATGATATTAGTTGGTGCTGTCGAGTCTAACGGGTCTTTGGGGCCTACTGATTTGTTCTCTGAACCTAACAGACTTATCAGTGTCATCCCAGTTTCAGTGTTTGAGATAATATTAGCTAAAAAGAGTGATACAAAATACAAATATTGTAGAAAAATGGGTGTTAAAATCACAAATTAAATGCCACAATTCCAAAGAGAGAGGTGGTGTTTTGAGAGGGACCCAGAACGCTTGGGGTGGTGCAGCCAGTCACCGACCAATTGAGGACTCTGTGATTGTCAGGGCTTGCTCTTGAGCCGTCCAACCAATGTTGTAAGCCCTTAAACCCACGTCAAGACAGAACCAAAGGTTACATCTTCTTTCTTTTAAAAATCTTTTTCCCACTAAACTACAAAAACCCACTTTTTTTATATTCAATATATGCATGGGAGAAAGTAAATAATTGAAATTAATCTATCATATTCCAAAGGGTGTCAATTTCATAATCCCTAACACGTGGCCAATCCATTGCCTAATTTTGCTATGAAAATTGCATATCATCCACACCCGGACTTGAAGAATGACGTTTTTCTTTCTTTTTTCATAGAAATCTTTTTCTTTTCTCATGTTTTTTAATTTCAAGGAATTTGTTTCCCGACTTCTTTCGTTTCATTCATTGGCGCTAAGGGTGTAAATGATTTTTTTTTTCTTCTCTTTGATTATATAAAGGACTCTTAAAAACGTTATTATCGAGATATAATGCTAAAATGAGAAAAAGAGAATCAAGATTGTATTTCAACACCCTCTTGAACATACTTAATTAAAAAAATCTTGATTAATTTATTTTGTTTTAAATTTGTGCATTGGGAAAAGAGAATGAATTTTTTTTTTTTTTTGAATTTTTTGCTAATGTGTTTTGGAAGAATTTATAAACTCCAACTTATTCATGAGAGGATAGCGTTTATCTTATTCCAAACTAAATTTCAACCTCAAAAGCAATCATTAAATCGATTATTCGACTAAGATAATTGACCAACATGTTCAAAACCTCCAAAACATGGTTTCTATAATGCATTAATCGACTAACTTACATTCTTAATTATTTAACTCAAATGCTTATTTAATTGCTTCATTGTTTCTCTTCTTTTTCTTACAAAAGCACCTATATATATAATACAATATAAATATATTGAAAAAACATTATTATTAATAATTAAGAAATATATACGACAAGTGCCTGTGAAGAGCCACCATGTACAAATTAACTTACAAACGTTTACTCTTTATTAAACTTGAAGAAGAAAAATCTTTCAAAATTATATCAAAGATGACCGGTTGCTTTTATTAAAAGAAGGGTGCATTACATTAATCCTAACATATAAGGTAACATTATATATTTTCTTTATAAGATAAAGAATTTTTTTTTTTTTTTTTGAAAGGGATATGGTATTTGTACCATCATAATTGCACTTTATGATGGTTGAAGCATATGGGTCCGGCTCCTGTACAGTGTCCAGTAGTATCCAATACAGCCTTAGACTGCAGTATTGGATACTTATTTAAAATGCTATCTTTTTATTTTAATTTTTTTTAATTCTCACAAATTTAAAAAAAAAATGTATTAACAAATATTTAAGAATGTTACATTTTAATACATTTTTTTGAATGATTTTTTATGTAATTCTAATAAATTAAAAATATTAATTTTAATACTGCAGTCTATGGCAGTATTGGATATTTATGATTATTATATATTTATTTATGATTATGATTTTTTATTGGATACTTATCTTTTATTTTTTATATAAATTTGAAATTTTATTAAAATTAATATTTTTAATACTGTCCATTGGAACTCCAATCCAGTACTGGATATTACTGGATTGGAGTTTCACTGGATAGGAGCCGGACCCGAAGCATATAGAGTTATGAACAAAAAAAAAAAGAAAAAAGAATATAGTGTTGCATTAAAGCAAAAGATGGGTGAAGTTGGTAACATCATAATTGCAAATTAAAATGAGAAAGTTTGGTTGTAGTCCAAACTCCAACCCTAGAATATCCAAGAGGACATGATGAATTGCAATAAAATCGAGTGGTCTTAATTATCAAATTTGAAAACAGATGTTTTTTTTTTAAATGTTTAATTATTTATTTGATATAAAAAATTTTAACTGTTAAAATATATATATAAAAAAATGATATTTTTGATCGACATGACATAAATATCGGATTGATTCAAAAATTTTACATGCACGAGAAGCATAATTATATTGTTAAATCCAACGATCAATTTATTAAAATATTAATTATACATGAAATTATAAAAATGCATAAAATTAATTAATTTAATTTTACACTAATATAAATTAATTTTTTTAAAATATATATAAATTTTACAATAAATTAAAAAACACAAAAACATATAATATGATCTAAACTTTTAAGATATCTTTTAATTTCTATTATGGATTTTTAAGGATATTTTTTTTATGTTAGTTGGAGATGCTGCAGAAATGCAATATCAAATGGAGTGGTGACAATACTGACCAAATCATGTTTAATTGCAGAAATGCATTTGTTGCGCATCAAAGACAAAAAAAAAAAAAAAAAAAAAAAAAACAAAGCAAATCACAGAGAGACTTGACAGGTTATATCAGCGTCATCATCAATCATCAAGCATCACAAAAGCAAGGAAGGGTCCACCACCACCGTTGGATTTTAATGAAGGAGTCAAAGCTTGACAGCCTGACCAGACTGGACTGGAGTGGAGTGGGATCCCCATTTGACTCTCTCACTTGTTTTTTTATGGTATTAGGAAAAGTTTAGGTGAGATAAATATCTTTAAAAGTTGAATTATGTTTCATACATTCGGTTTGAATTGAATTAAGTTTAAATAAAAAATTTAATAATTTGAATTGATTCGGTTTGATCCGGTTCAATTTAGTTCGATTTATTATTTATTAAATAAAAATAATTTTTATTTAAATTTAATTATAAAATATATCATTAATATAAAAAATAAATTTTTAATGTTTTAAATATTTTATGAACAATGAAACAGATTTTCATGTTGACCTGAGTCTGGCAACTTGGACTTGGATAAGAAAATTAAAAAAAATTGGATTACGGCTGGGTCCATGAACAGGTTTAGGTGAAGGGAGGCTATTCAAATCGTCACGACATATTACAGATCTTAAAAATGACTAACATTAGTACTTACAAATCACTTATTAAGTGAGATTATTGGTGAGATTCGAACTCTGATACTTGTCAAACTATTAATGAGTACTCAATTAGAGTCAAAATATGTCACAAGCCACGATAAAAATTATAAATGATACTTATAGATCACACATTAAATAAATTTTTTTATAAAATTCGAAATTTAATTTTTATAAAAGTACTAATAAATATTCTGAACTAACTCACATAGACTTCTTTCTTTGTATCTTTGTTTCTTTGTAGTTAAGACTTGAACGAATTTTGTTGGGGGCTGAAGCTGAACTGAATTTTTGTACCTTTGATTTACGAATGAAGCTGTCAGTCTGTTGGCAGAGTTAATAAGGAAACAGGTGTCTCGTGAATCTTATTTCCTTTTACACTCCCTTTGCAACTCGTTGACTCTCATAAATGCACACTCTCCCCATTCCTCAAATCGTATTATTCTGTCATTTCTCACTTTGCATCTGCACACTTTCTTGATTTTATGTGGATCCTTCTTTTGCTAAAATACGCAATTTTCCTTTGCTATTAACTTATATTAATAAAAAAATTGAATTAGAAGTCAAATTAATATGATTTTTAAATTATCGATTCAATCAGTTGAATTGAATTATTTAATTAAAAAATAAATTAAATATTAAATATGTGATTTTGATATTAAATATAAATTAATTAATAAAAATATGTATTTATTTTCATGGTGTGGTCTTTAACATATAATTAAGAGATTAAAGGTTTAAATCTCTTCACTTATAAAAATAATTTTTTATAAGAAAAATAACAAATAACAAATAACCGATTTTTATCGGTTTAATCAAATTTTTTATGGGTTAAATCAGTTTTCTATCGGTTCGTTGAATCCTTGGTATTTTGGTATATGCCAAACCAAACAGATCGTCGATTCTCAATTAAACCGGTCCAATTGATAACTCTATGAAATAAAATTATTTTATCATATTTTGTATATTTAAATTAGCTAAGTCCTTGTAGTTTAAACTCTTAATTAATTATTTATAGTTGTTTTTAGATTATTTTTATTTATTTATTTTATGTTTAAATTAGTTATTAATTTAATATCTTTTGTATTTTTGTAGAGCCCTAAAGCAAGAAAGAGAGAATCAGTTCATATATGAAAAATCTAAGCTGGAAGCTGTTACTTGCCCAGAAAGTTTTCCTTATTCAGGCTTTTGGAGACTTAATTAGAGACTACTTCTTCTTAGCTAGCATATACTACTTCTTAACTTGTAAATAACCTAATTTTCTTAAGAGGAGAGCAGTCACCATAAATTTGTAAGGAGTAAAAAGGTTTTGGAGATTGAAAACTGAAGACCTGACAAACCTTAGTTTTCTCTTATCCCTTACTCTTCTTTATCTTTTTTGTAATATTTATGATCATGAAACTCCTTTGTTTTATATTTTTATTAATTAGCATGAAATAATTTATTTTTCTAACATTGCAATGGAACTCAACATGTAGTTTGAATTATTTTACTCTTTTTTCTTGATTTAATGATATTTAATGTTGTTTATTCAATCTTGTGCTTAATGCTTTTAATTGCTTGATCACCAATTAAATTGATTTGGTAACCTAGATACAACTTGAAAAAAAGAGTTTAGTGTTAGACATGGATTGATTAATACATGTTTCAGATTCATTTATTAGGATGAATTGAGTTGCACGTAGGATAGGAATATACTTACATGTCATATGTAACCAATTTTAGAATCTAAGCTTAATGAGTTTCTCTTTAATTCAATTATTATAGGAATATAATTAATTGGTTAAGAGAGATATTTTTACAAGACCATCGGAAGATACTTGTAAATAGGTTAGAACTCTAGGTTAACAACTCAATGTCATTAATCAAGTTAAGAGGGTAGGAGAGGTTCATACGAAGTGTTGAGAAAAATTGTAATCCTAGGATCTTCTCATTTGATTTAATCGAAGTTTTAATTTGTTTTCTTTTATTTAGTTTGTTTGAATAAGATTAAATTGTTATAATTTTAGTACTTAACGAATTTGGTAACAATTTCTCGTAGGATCGACACTCTACTCTTCATTATATTACTTGTCAATGATACATGCACTTGCGTGGCTAAATCCGGCAACAAATTTGTAGTGTCGTTGCCGGAGAATTATTTTACTATTTTTGTTAATATTAATACCAAGCAATCTTAGTCTTAATTCAAACTTTCTTTTTCTTTATTTTCAGGTTTGATTTGTCATTGAATGCAAAGAGGGTGCATTATGTGGGATCATAAACGAGATGCAATAAATGCCTTAACCGCACAGGTGGCTGCACTGAACAAGAAATTAGACAATTTGGGTGTACAAGCCGTTCAAAGTTCGTTTGTGATATGTGAACTCTGTAGGGGTGGACATCATAGTGATTGGTGTCAATATGTTTGAAATTATAATATGAATCAGAATAATTTTTATTCCAAGAACTACAACACAAGTTGGGGAAATCACCCAACTGTAATATGTGAACTATGTGGGGAAGGACATCATAGTGATTGGTGCCCAACCTATGCTGAAAT
Organism: Fremontodendron californicum; assembly: GCA_030761205.1. Taxonomy (NCBI): domain Eukaryota; kingdom Viridiplantae; phylum Streptophyta; class Magnoliopsida; order Malvales; family Malvaceae; genus Fremontodendron; species Fremontodendron californicum. The sequence goes on along the minus strand of JAULJL010000018.1, from coordinate 17,364,085 downwards.
AGCGAAATATGTTAGAAACTACAATATGCATCAAAATAATTTCTATTCCAACGACTACAATCCAGGTTGGGGAGATCACCAAAATTCTTCTTAGAACAACAATCAGTGGTCCTCTTATTCAGAAAATCAAGCATATCCTCATGGGTTTCCACCATATGCTCAAGCACTTGTCGTAGAAAAGATGCCATCATTGGAAGAGATATTTATGCAGTACATGGCGAGTACTAATTAGCATCCTTCAAAGTCAAGCGACTCTTGAAACACAAATAGGCCAGCTTGCAAATGCCATTAACAATTTTCCTCAATAAACTCTTCCAAGTGACACTAAAACTAATCCCAGACTAGATGGAGACGAGCATTGCAATGAAATCACTCTCAGTAGTGAAGAAGAGATAGCAAGAGGATAGGAAGAACCTTGAATTGCCAAATAAGCAGTTTGAACAAAGAAGTTGTGATGGAGCAAGAAAATGAAAAGGTTCAAGAAGAGGAGAGTCAGTATGACCCACCACCAACAAAGCTGATTGAAGAAGAAGTTGTGTGAGAGAAAAAAGTTGAAAAGGATCAAGAAGAGTAGACACAGTGTGACCAACCACCACCTTTTTCTCAATTCATCCAACAGACAAAGCTAGTCAGTGTGGTAAATAGTGCTACAAACGAGGAGTTCATAGAAATTTATCCCATTGATCCGCTTAAGGCATTATTAATTTCTACTTCAAAAAGAGATGAATTTTGCTTTCAAGCCTGCAAGCCTGCTAAACTGTTCAAAGAAAAAAAAAAACAAATGGCACGAAACAAAAATCATCAAGTGGTTAGATACCGAATGATAAAAATGAGATAGTCAAACCGATGACTATAAATCAAGCGCTTCTTGGGAGGCAACCCAAGCTTTTTACTCTTTACTCTTTTATTTTTATTTAAATTTTTTTTATTCTAATATATATATATATTTTATTTTGTAGGTTTTAATCTTAAAAAAAATGAACATGGCACCACGACGCCGAGGCCACGAAAAAAACTTTAAGAGGCGGTGCCTCACAAAAAAAATTTATTATTATTTTTTCAATTATTTTATTATTATTTTTACATGTGTTTAAATCTTTTTATTGTTTTCTATTTTAAATTCTAATTTTTTTTTAGGATATTATTATTAATTTATTTTTATTTTGTTCTCTTTTGTAGTAGCCACTCACTAAACTTGGACAAGCATGATGCGATCTAAGAGGAAAAATAGAGCTTCTCCTACGTTGCTTTCATCAATAAAGGAGTTTTCTTGTTCTTACTCTTTTTATTTCTACACATTGTGGACAATGTTTGTTTTAAGTTTGGGGGTGTTAGTCCTTAGTTTATAGATTTCTTTCGTTATATGTGATTTTTTTTTTTTTTTTTTATAATTTGTTTTGTGTGTAATCTGTTTTAGGTTCTTTTCTAAGTTTATAATTGGGAGTCTTTATATAAAAAAATGCTTGAGATATTTTGCACTTATTATAATGAGATCCCTATCCAATGATGAATTTTAGTTATTGTTTTATCTTGACTTTTGGGAAAAACATAGGCATGATTTGATTTTATGTTAAATTCTTTTGTTAGTCTCATTGTTAGGATGTGATTTTCAATAATTGAGCACTTAATCTCTTACTTAGATTTGCATTGCTTATTTAAAAACTGCTTATGTTGATGTGAATACAATATCGTCTAGAAGCCTAGAATTTGTTTGATTCTCTCTTGAGGCTAAATCCTAGACAACAATAAGTTGAAGAAGTGATTTAGGCCATCTATGGATCGTTTGAGCCTTTCTAGCCTACCTATATGTATATATATTAATATCCTTAGTCTACCTCTTTGTGCCTAATATATATATATATATATATATATATATATATTCTTTGATTGCCATATATTTTAGCCTATCCTAATAAGAAAAACCATGACTAACCCTCACTACATAGGCGTGTGTATGATATTACAATAAATAATTATGAGTTATGTCTAATTTGGGTGGAATGGTGATTTTCAATGAATGAGAATGTATAAAAAAAATGAAAAATGGAAAAAAAAATGCAATAAAGTGGTGAAGAAAAAGAAGATGCATTCAAAGAATGGAGAATGTAACTTGAGGAAAGACTATGGCTCTTCGAAAAATCCTGAATAGTGTCTATAGGTGATGTCGCAATCTAAAACATAAACAAGTTTCATCGCGAGACTTTACTCGTTAAGCGTGACATTGAGAAAAACAGAGAAAAAGATGACTTAATTCCTCTTGAAACAAAATGAGGGTTTGAAGACAACCTCGAAAAAGAAATGGAGTCGCCACTAATCTTTTCTGCTAGGTGTGATCAGCTACCTATTAAAACCGATTTTGTAAAACATTTTAAAATTAATTAAAATATTTTTAAAACCAATTTCAAAGTCTGCGTTTTAAAACCAGAGAAATCAAAGAAGCAAGTTCGGGAGTCGATTACATGCGGGGAAGGATTAGCACCCGCACAACGCCCGTATAAAAAGGTATCTTATTAATCGTGTGTTATCTCAAGTCTCGAAAAAAAATCGGTTTTAGATTTGGCAATTTAAAATGATTCCCAAATTAAAGAAAAATAATTCCATTTTTAATTAAAAATGATCCGGAATTTATTTATTCAAAATTTTCCTATATTCCCCGACAAACTCGACAAAATATAGAAATTTTTATTTATTAGGAAAATCTCCAAATTATTTTCAGTTTTTGAAAGAAAAATATTTCTTTATTAATGATAATTGATGATATCCTCCCCAGCAAACCCGGCAGAGAACTCATGAAGTATTTTAATTCGGGAATATCTTTATTTTTATTGAAAATCATTATCTTTTTTAAAAACATTTTAAAAAGATGAATATGAACATGTATGACATGGTAAAAGATGATATAGCAAAACCTAGATTACATAGTATAATCTAAATAACATGGCAACATCTAAATGACATAGTATATTCTAAATGACATAGCATAATTTAATAACATGACATAATAAGAAACATAAAATAACATTATAATAAAATATGCATGTAAATGAAAAAACAATGCATGAACATAATAAACCCTAAATATATGGCAAAATAATTAATGACTAAGCAAAAAACATAGAATAACATAACATATCCATATCCATATCCATATCCATAACCATAACTATATAACCACCATGAAAACTAAATCAAAACAATAACATCACCATAGAATATTCATAGCAAAAAAAAATCATATATAATAGAATATGCATGAACATGAAAAATGCAATACAAGATAGTGTATTTTTTCCCTTTAAATAAGGACATTCGTATACCTAAAAAAATATCAAACTACTTTTAGGAAAAGACTTAAATCATTTTTTTCTAAATAAAAAATACTTTGTGATTGGATTGAAAACAATTTGAAAATTTTTAGATGAAAATGGCACTATGGCCAAAACCCCCTTTAAAAAAGCTCTATTTTCTTAATTTTGAAAACCCGGGTTGACCACCCTTGACCTGACCTTTTTAAAATCAAATTTTTAGGATTAAAATGACTTAGAAATTAACCTAGGACAGTAGCTATTGTTCTAAATCAGCCCCCTCTTAATGCCTTAACCAAAACAGAAAATTATTTTCTTCTTGAAAACAAATATGACTTTTCTGACCAGTTTTAAAACGTGATTTTTTTACCTATTTTAAAATTTTCAAAAACATCTGAAAACAAATATGGGAGACTCAGAACATTTCAACCTCTATGGGAAAAAAATCAGTTTAATTTTGGACTAAGGATGACCTACCAGAAAATTCATGAAAGTCAGAACGCTGGGTGAAAAACTGTTTAACCAAAAAACATTTTTAAACCTTTGATAAAAATGTCCAAAAATCAAAATAAAAATATTAGAGTCTCCTCTAAGGTCCTACAATCAGTGGTAAAATTTCTAAAAATTTGAACAAGGTTCTTAATGAAAAAAAAATCACAAAGGTAGAAAGTCCAACTTGACAACATCTTAATTTTCCACAAGCATGCTCATGAGAGCTTGGCTTTGAGCCATTGATTGGCTTAAGTCAAAAATCAAATGGGATGATATGAAATGCATGAACAAAAAGCAAGTTAAAGGCATGAAATGCATGACCTAATGCCTAAATGACATATAAAATATGCATGGCATAAAAGATGACCTAATGCCTAGATAGAAATATTCATGTCAATAAATGTAACCCTAGACCTAATAAGCATGAAACATGCATGGCAATAAATATGACCCTAGACCTAATGAACATGAAAATATGCATGGCAATACAAGATGACCTAAGACCTAATAACATGAAAATATGCATGGCATACAAAGATGACCTAATGCCTAAAATGTCATAAGAATATGCATGGGAATATAACATGACCGAATACCTAATATGAACATGAAAATATGCATGGAAGTAACATGAACATATAATGACCAAATGAACATAATAATAATGCAAGAACATGGCAAAACAAATACACAATAACATGGCATAATGATGTAAAACATGAATGAAAGCATGGTAGTCAAACAATCAGGATGAAAATGTAAATACACAAGGCAAGAAAACCTATGGTAGCCGAATGGTCATAAGAACATGTAAAAATATAGCAAGGCAATAACACAAACATATGGTATGGCAAGTATGCAAGACATAAATGAAAGCATGGTAGCCAAATAATCATGATGAAAATGCAAAGATATGGTTAGGCAAATACACAAACACATGGTATGGCAATAATGCAAAGCATGAACAACTTGATATGATAAAAACAGAAAATTAAAGTTAGTAAATAAAGCAAGTAGACATGAAAATAAATGATAAAAACAGAAAAATAAGAACAAGTAAAGAGAGTAGAAATAAACTCCATATTTTGATTATTGTAGAAAGCTAAAACATCAAAACAAGCTAACCTACCATAACCGACATTTTAATAAAATAAAAAACAAGCCAATCACACAAAAGGGAGACCATTCAGCCACTTTGAAAAAAAGTAGTAAAACATTATTTTTGATTTTTTTGTGAAAACACAAGGTAGGAGCCTTAAAGGGGAGTTCTAAAAATCTTTATTTTATAATAAAATAACAAGAAATCACATGAAAATAAGCAAAATCAGCATAGAAAAAGAAAGAAAAATGCAAGAGTTAGGTGCCAAAAGGCTATCTTTCAAAGCTATCTTTCAAGCTTCCTTCTCTTCAAAATTTTTCTTTGCTTTTCTACCACTTAGCTATTGCTCAAACATGAAAATACTCAGCCAAAAACCTCCCAAAAATCAGAATTCCCGCTCCTATTTATAAGCTAGCCGAATGCCTCTTATGTTGTCATAATGTTGACATTTTTTTTCCTAGCTAGCAAGATCCAAAGACTACTAATCAAAGATGATAAAAATGTGAATTTGCAACTATAGGATGAAGTGATCAGCCCCTAACAATAACATCTGGCCTAAAATATGTAACCATAATGTGCTCATCCTTTCTCTTCATTCATTTGGCCACTTGGCAAGATCACAAAAGCTTAATCAAATAAAAATACCACCTTGCTATTCAATTTTGGCCCTTGGATGAAAGAAATCAGCCAACCTTCACCTCTTCATGGGATGGCTGAATGGCCCTTAAAATTCCAGCATCTTCTCTCTCTCTTTTTTTTTTTTTAATTGCAAACATGGCCCTCTTCGGTTTCTTCGGTAAAATTGCATTTTAGCCCCCTAAACTTGATTAAATTGCAAACGGACCCCAAATCTAGATTTTATTTTTCCAATACCTCCTAAATAATATAAAATTGAGTTCTGAAAGTTTTCATAATTTTCTGAGCTCATTTGTTATTTTTCTCAATTTTTTCTTTAAAAGTTTCGGTTTGGTGCCTCCCAAATTTAGCCTTTTTCAATTGAGCTCCGATTCAGGATTTTTCTTTGCCAATCTCTTCCAAATAATATAATATTGAGATATGGAAGTTTTGGTAATTTTTCGAGATCGTTTCCTATTTTTCCCGGAATTATCTTCTGAAATTTCAGCTTAGTGCACCCGAACTTTGTCATTTTTCAAATGAGCTCCGATTCTAGATTTTTATTCACCAATATCTTCCAAATAATATAAAACTAAGATCTGCAGGTTTTCATAATTTTTCGAGCTCATTTCCTATTTTCTTGGATTTTCGAAGATTGCCTTTTAACCCCCGAAATCTCGATTTTACTCAAAACGGGTCCGATTTCCAAATTTTCTTTTTCCATTGCCTTTGTTATATATTTAATTGGAGTTGGCCCGAAAACATCCATTTTTTACGATCAAATTCCCCTCCGATTTGATTTTTCCCTTTTCTCAATATCGAGAATTTTCTTGTTTTTCTATTTTTCCTCCAACCGGCTCTTTTTCGGAATTACTTCAAACTGAGCCTTGGGCTATCTTTGTTTACTCACTCTTCATCAATTAGGGGCTTCAACTTAACGAATCGGGCCATCTCTGCAATTTCCCCAATTTTCCAAAATTCACCAAAAATCCTAATTTTCGGTTTTCCTTCCAAATTGACTTTTCCTTTGGTTCTGCTTCCAATTAGCCTTTCCAAAACCCGTAGTCATTGATTATATTCCATTGAAACCTCCAACTTCGACCAATTTGATCGTTTAAGCACTTTTCCCCAAATTTATTGAATTAGGATTTTCTTTCCTGAATTTCCATAACCCATTTCCCGAACTCCATATCTTTCGTTGTAGACCTCGGATTATCAAAATTCTTTCACCATTGCTCAATTAAACTTTGAATCTTGATTTTGAATGAGGGATGACTTTTTCAGTGGTTACTTTTTAGGTTTGACTTTTTTGGGTTGACTTTTTTCGGATTGACTTTTCATGCTTAACCTCCTAAACAAAGTCTTGGAGTACCATTTGCAAGATGAGAAGAGATTTTCTACATTTTAAAAAGAACAAGGAAGAATTTACTTGCTTTAGGGGCCCGGACAAAATTAGGTGTCTACAAGTGAATTGAACTGAAATATATCCTTTATCATACCTTGACACTAGCCTTACATTACAAGCTTAATAAAGACCTACTTGATCCTTGATGAAGTGTTAGTCTACGTTAGTGGAGAGAGAGATGAAAAGCAAACATATGAGAATCTAGTACTAATTCTTATTTTGCATTGACATAAACTTATTCGAATTGCATGTAATGTTTTGCAAAAAGATTATACACACACACATTGGAAATCTATTCGAGCATGAAGCATACGATTGAATTGAATCATGAATTTGAATTATGTTTATGTTCTACTTTGAGTCGTGATTTTGAGATAACTTTGAGGACATTTAAGAAAATCATTACTTGAGTGCATTCATCTCAAGCTTTATGTTTTGATTCGTTTTATTTAGTTTTGTTTGTTTTGGTTGAGGAATAGAAAAATCTTAAGTTTGGGACTGCGATAACTCTATGAAATAAAGTTATTTTTCCATATTTTGTGCATTTAAATTAGCTAAGTCCTTGTAGTTTAAACTCTTAATTAATTATTTATAGTTGTTTTTAGATTATTTTTATTTATTATTTATTTTATGTTTAAATTAGTTATTAATTTAATATCATTTGTATTTTTATAGAGTCCTAAAGCAAGAAGGAAAGAATCAGTTCATATATTAAAAGGCTAAGCTGGAAGCTGTTACTTGCCAGAAAGTTTTCCTTCTTCAGGCTTTTGGAGCTCTATAAATAGGAACCCCTTAGGACTTAATTGGAGACTACTTCTTCCTAGCTTTTACTACTTCCTAGCATATACTACTTCTTAGCTTGTAAATAACCTAATTTTCTTAAGAGGAAAGCAGCCACCATAAATTTGCAAGGAGCAAGAGAGGTTTTAGATATTAAAGACTAAAGACTTGAAAAACCTTAGTTTTATTTTATCCCTTACTGTTCTTTATTTTTCTTGTAATATTTATGATGGTGAAACTCATTTGTTTTATATTTTTATTAATTAGCATGAACTAAATTATTTTTCTAGGATTGCAATGGAACTCAACATGTAATTTGGATTATTTTACTTTTTCCTTGATTTAATGATATTTGATATTGTTTATTCAATCTTATGCTTAGTGCTTTTAATTGCTTGATCACCAACAAAATTGATTTGGTAACCTAGATACAACGTGGAAAAGAGAGTTTAGTGTTAGACATGGATTGAATAACACATGTTTTGGATTCATTTATTATGATGAATTGAGTTGCATGTGTGTGAGGAATATACTTACATGTAGAGGTGCTTATGGGCCGGGCCGTAGCCCGATTTTTTTTTATTTCTTTACCCAAGCCCGGCCTAGGGCCCGGCTAATGCATCCAAAAGAGTGTATCTTTATTAAACCTTGCAATTAATATGATCAATTATAGTAAGTAGCATACAAGGGTCGAATCCACAGAGATTAGTTTTTAGTTTATAAATTACTAGTTTAAAACTAAAATTCAAGAACAAGAAAAGAAAATGGGGTTTTGAAATAATTAAAAATAAAGAAAACAGGATAACTAAAAAACAATCAAATATAAAAATCTGGTTAAGGTTTCATTCTCTACCACTAAACAATATTATGAATCAAATTCAGATCTATCAACATCAATTAGCTATCAAAGTTAACAACCGTAGATAACAATGTCCTGTGTTACCCTAATCATTCCTTAGTTCGTCGTTAAGCAGGACGAACGCCACTACTTAATCTCTAACTATCAAATAACCTAATATAAACATCATTAGATTCAAAGTGATAGCAGCTTTATGACAAGAAAGATAGGTTTATCTAAGCAACAAACACATAAACATGGATTCATTCAATTTATGTAATGTTCCACTTCATAATTCTTGAAAACCCAACATAATCATGAATTACAAATTGCCTCTATTGAATAGAAATCAAGACAATTACACGGATCAAGATTCCTAAACTAGCATTAGATAATTATCAAGATCTATCTAGTTGGCCACTAAACAAATCAAGACAATATCATGAACAATTCTTGTAGAAGAACATAAACAACTTTGATAGAAAACTAATATATGATAGAATCTGAAAATTAATTACATAACATGTCTAGGGCTTTGAAATCACCCTTAACCAAAGAGAAGTCTAGCCTTGCATAGAAATAATTAACATAAACATGAATATTTAAAGAAAAATAAAATAAAAACTAAGAGATTAGAGAAGAAGATTGATAATTAATCAAAAGCATGTCATAGTTGGTAGCTCAAAAGATGGTATTTATAGAGCTTTATAGTCTTCGAAACCCTTTCTTGTTGATCAGGGAAGCTAGGAAGCAAAGGAGTGTAAAATAGGCAAGTTTTTGGACTTTTTCGGTTTTTTTCGGATTTGAGGACAGTAGGGTCGGCGCTGCGGCGCCAACTTTCGGTGCTGCGGTGCCGAGTGGGCTGACTTGCATGTTTTTGCTCGCTGACTTCGATTTCGTGGCTGCTGCACTATCTCGCACTTTGTCAGCTGATTTGGATGACCATTTCTTGTCCGATTTGGACGTGTAAACTATTGTTGGAAAAGTATTCAAGTCAGCTTCAAAAGTTAAGAAGGAATTTTCATCAAATAAATAATTTGATTTTTTTTTTACTCCCAAGTCTTCTTCCATCTTATGATTGTGACTTTATAAGCTCTTTAACATCATATTTTACATGTTTTGACTTCATCTCATCCAATGTACCTATAATTCACAAAAATATAATAAAATGTCAAGGAACTTAAGAATTAAAGCACAAAGTATAAGGAAATAATATATGAAAATGTATGAAATTAAGCACTTATCAAATTCCCCCACACTTAGTCTTTTGCTAGTCCTCGAGAAAAATAAAATAAAAACAAAATTTAAGAAAATCTAATCTAATCCGCTTTCATAGGAAATCACGGTGGCACTTAGCATGTGACACAAGCCTTTAAACCCCTTGGTGTCCCTAGTGGACAAGTTTAGTCTCGTGAGGGTTTACTAGGACGATACCCACAAACATTGAAAACATAAGAAAAATAAAACTAAAAATAATAATTACAACTAATCCTTTCAATATAAATTAGAGAAAATCATTGGACAAGTCATATAAACTAATCAATAGCTTAAAGAATTTCACAAAAAATCATTCTTGAATGTAAATAGTTTGAGTTAAGCCAATATTAACATAACATATCTCAATCAAAATAGTGCATATTCAAACTTAATCTCAACTTCTCACATGGGATACTCTCATGATTTTCACTCTTTAAAGTAGTGGTAAAGTGTTTACACTCAATCAATCTCATGAAAACAGTTCTACCATATACTTGCTTGTCCACCTATTCTCCACTATTTAGATCATGCAACTTCATAAATCAAAAGGTCTTTATTCAAGGTTGTAATAGGGCCAAGAGGTAGTAATGTGGTTAAAGAATAAAAGATAAAAGATATTATGAAGGTTCCAAAGACTTCATAGAATTTAGAGACATAATAAGATTTTTGCAAAGAAACTTTCTCAATATTCCTTAGAAGCACATAATAACATAGGCTAAATTTTCATGTTGAGCCTTTGCTTCATTCTAACCAACCTTGTAACATTCTTTCTCTTTTCTTTAACTAGAAGTTCAAGAGATGATTCAAAAAAAAAAAAAATTCTTTTTATTTTTTTTTCATGGGTTATAATATTCTCTTTTCTTTTTCTCGTGACTTTTACCTTTCTCCTCCCCCACACTTATCTTTTGTTCTAACCCAAATTCTCAAAAAGTATCCCTTGTTTTTGTAATATGTCTCAAACATTCTAGTCCATCTTTAGATTAAGGGTAAATATATAAATGTATTTGGGCTAGGTGTAAGTTGTGCTTACCAAAGAAATAGCTTATTCAATGTAGGCTCAAATTGGCTCATTAGGGGATGTTCTCTTGGAACATCAACAAGGAATGGCTGTTTGGCCCTGGTTATAATCCTATTGCCTCTATCATATTCATGTTGTTATATGTATCAATATAGTCTCAAATGGTTTAAAGCAAGTTCTAGAGAATTATGTAATCATAAGAGCACTCAAGAAGGAAATTAGATTGATATGTATAATGCATCAAACATATAGGCTCAAAAACTCACAAAGATGATTATACAAGTCAATATTAAGTCTAAACATGCTTTTTTTTCAATCAACATATCATATTAACATTAACTCATGAAAATAGTATATCAAGCTTAATTCTCATGAAAATCTTACCACTAATGATCAGTTTTAGACCTATACAATTCATATCTCATCATTGTATTGAAAGAAACTAAAACACACTAAAAAAAAAAATAATAATAATAATAATAATAATTTAAAGACTCATAAAAGAAATAATAGCCAAAAATAAAAGAAATCCTAAATCCTTCCCCCCCACACTTAATTCTTACATTGTCCTCAATGTAATGCTATTAACTCAAATGAAAGAATCATGTGTAAGAGAAAAGAACTAATAACATAAGAATAGAAATAACTAAGACTCAAAATAGAACAAACTCATGCGACCTAAATAATCCTAAAATGCTAAACAAACAATTAACAAATAAACATAAAAAAAATAAAAACAACAAAAATATAAAAGGAAAAGAAAGCAAATTTGAGTATGACAGGTTGGTAATTTATTTATTAATTGGGATGCCTTCCCAGTTAGTACTTGAGTTAAGTTGTCCACCCTAACCACACCCCTTCTTGGCTTTTTAGGCTTGTCAGGCTCATACATGAAACTTCCCAAATTTGGGCGTTTGATAGGAAGCTTTCTTTGCACAAAAGTGGATGCATTCTCCATTACAAGTATTATTACATCATCCTTTGTAGTGCATTGCTCATCGAGGAATGGAGCACATTTTGGTACTTGGTGAATGACATCCACAAAAAAGCTGTTTAAGGTTTTCGACATGTGTTGTTCATGTTCCTCCTCCTTGAACTTTGCAAATCTACTAGGAAAAGGTGGAGAAGAAACATTAGTAAAAAGTGGAACCTTAAACGTTACCTCAGGTGCCGAAGTACTCTCCTTTGGAATTGAAGCTTCATTATCTTCCAGGAGTAAATCCATCTCAAGTTCTTTCTCATCCTCGGGTTCAATCTTAGTTTGGGAAAAGAATTGTTCATGTAGTTCCTCAGATCCTTCTTCTACCCATCGCGCCACACCACTAGCCAATTGGCTTATTTGCTTTTTCAAATTCTGGATACTTACCTGAAGACTTGTCCTTGTTTCCTGAATTTTTGCCTCGATTTTCTGTTGAAATTGCAAATTATTAGTAGCAAAAGTATTGACAAGGTCTTCTAAAGAAGTACCTGAACTTTGAGGTGGGGGCTGCAAAAGATCTGGTTCTTGAGACCATGATTGATTGAAACTCGATGGATAATTGTAGTTGGCATAAGGATCTATTTCTGGATAATTTCCCAAGTAGCCATAATTAGTATGATTCCACCATCCCTCATTGTAAGTGTTTGGGAAAGCATCATACTGTTGTCCTAGGAACCCTTGATGGCCTTGATATCCTCTTAAATCATAGGATTGTTCACAATTATTTCCTTGGAAGTATGGGCACAAATTGGTTGGATGATCCTTCATAAAGCACACTCCACACTTCCTTGATTGTTGAACATTACCCATGGCGAATTGTTGAACTATGGATGTGAGATTGGCTGGGTGGTTTTGAATGTTTCTGGGTGCCATCAACTCCTCAAGGGGTAGATTGTTCAATTCCATCGTTCTTTGCTCAAAATTTGAAAAGAAAAATCTATATGTACAAGAAAAATACAACTAATTAGAACTGAAAATAAGAATAAACCAAGTAAAAAAATAAACTAAAGAAAGCAATCCTCGGCAACGGTGCCAAAAACTTGATGCACCCAAAAGAGTGTATCTTTATTAAACCTTGCAATTAATATGATCAATTATAGTAAAGTGCATGCAATGGTCGAATCCACAGAAATTGGTTTTTAGTTTGTAAATGACTAGTTTAAAACTTAAATTCAAGAATAAGAAAAGAAAATGGATTTTTGAAATAATTAAAAGTAAATAAAACAAGATAAGTAAAAAACAAGTAAATAAGAAACAATCAAATATGAAAAATATGGTTAAGGTTTCATTCTCCACCACTAGACAATATTATGAATCAAATTCAGATCTATTAACATCAATTAGCTATCAAATTTAACAACCGTAGATAACAACATCCCGTGTTACCCCAATCCTTCCTTAGTTCGTCGTTAAGCAGGATGAACGCCACTACTTAATCTCTAACTATCAAATAACCTAAGATAAACATTATTAGATTCAAAGTGATAGCAGCTTTATGACAAGAAAGATAGGTTGATCTAAGCAACAAACACATAAACATGGATTCATTCAACTTATGTTATGTTCCACTTCATAATTCTTGAAAACCCAACATAATCATGAATTACAAATTGCCACTATTGAATAGAAATCAAGACAATTACACGGATCAAGATTCCTAAACTAGCATTAGATAATTATCAAGATCTATCTAGTTGGCCACCTAAACAAATCAAGACAATATCATGAGCAATTCTTGTCGAAGAACATAAACAACTTTGATAGAAAACTAATATATGATAGAATCTGAAAATTAGTTACATAACATGTCTAGGGCTTTGAAATCACCCTTAACCAAAGAGAAGTTTAGCCTTACATAGGCATAATTTACATAAACATGAATATTTAAAGAAAACTAATAAGAAAACTAAAAAAAAAACTAAGAGATTAGAGAATAAGAAGATTGATAAATATCAAAAGCATGTCATAGTTGGTGGCTCAAAAGATGGTATTTATAGAGCTTTAAAGTCTTCGAAACCCTTTTTTATTGATCAAGGAAGCTAGGAAGCAAAGTAGTGTAAAATAGGCAAGTTTTTGGACATTTTTTTTTTTATTTTTTTCCGGATTTGAGGATAGTAGGGTCGGTGCCGTGGCGCCAACTTCCGGCATCGCGGCGTCGAGTGGGCTGACATGCATGTTTTTGCTTGTTGACTTTGGTTTCGTGGCTGCTGCACTGTCTCGTACTCGTTGGCTGATTTGGATGACCATTTCTTGTCTGATTTGGGCGTGTAAACTATTGTTGGAAAGGTATTCAAGTTAGCTTCAAAAGTCAAGAAGAAATTTTCTTCAGATAAATATTTTACCATAATGATTTCTTAGCAACGAGCTCCGGAGGTTAAATCTGCCTGATCACTTGGCACTAAGAATTTGATCTTTTTGACTCCTAAGTCTTCTTCCATTTTATGATTGTGACTTTGTAAGCTCTTTAACATCATATTTGACATATTTTGACTTCATCTAATCCAATATACCTATAATTCACAAAAATATAATAAAATGTCAAGGAACTTAAGAATTAAAGCACAAAGTATAAGGAAATAATATATGAAAATGTATGAAATTAAGCACTTATCACGGGCCGATCCGTTGGTCCATATTCACTGTTCATATATATTAAAGACAAAATATTTTTTTTTTTACTTTTTTCTATATATTTTTATAATTATGTTTAAAAAATATTTTTTTTTATTAGGTGAACATTGATCCGGGCCGGACCAGGCCGGCCCGGGTCATTAAAATAATTGCCCAGACCAATCCGAATTTTGTTTTTTTTTTTTTTAATAAAGAAAATGAAAACGAAATCTTATTTTTTGAGCGAAAAAATCATATATCTACCATTGAATTAAATATTCAACTGCTCACGCAATTTAGTAGAATGTAATCACCAAGAAAGAGATTATCTGATTATGAGATGGGGTCTTTTACGGATCATGCTATTTTTTCCTATCAATTTTATCTTAAAATTTATATAATTTTTTACATGAAATGTAATTGTTTAATAAATTGAAATTCGAGTATATCAATTCATAAATTAGTCAGTTTATTTATAAATAAGATATTACAATAAAATCAATAAATTATGTCACATTAAGTAAAACAAAAATGTTGAAGTGAATAATATTTTCTAATCCACTAATTTCATAACTGATAAATTAATGAGCAGTGTCAAACAATTATAGTAGTATAACATAACATAACTTAATATATATATATATATATAAAGATTAGGAATTAATTTACATTAATGTAAAATTAAATTAGATTTACATATTTTAATAATTTTTTTACGATATTTTAACAAACCGACCGTTGAATTTAGCACCATGATTGTACTCGTCATGCACATAAAGTTTCGAATCATCCGATATCTTTATCATATCGATCGAGAATATTGTCATTTTTCATATATATTTAATGGTTTAAAGTTTTTTACATCGAACAAATAATTAGATATTTTTAATTTATTTAAAACTCGACGTTTATGATATACGTGAATAAAACATAGAATATGACAATCGATATTAATCGTAAAAAAAGTTATGAAAGTGTGTAAGACTAATTTAATTTTACTCTATAAGTAGTGTCGCAACCTAAAAAAAAACCAAGTCTCATCGCAAGACTTTATTATTCGTTAAGCGTGACATTAAAAAAAACCGAGGAAAAGACGACTTAATTTCTCTAGAAAAATAAAGGTTTTGAAAATGACCTTGAAAAAGACATGGAGTCGCCACCAATCTTTTTTAGCTAGGTGTGATCGGCCACATATTAAAACCGATTTTATAAAATATTTTAAAATTAATTAAAATATTTTTAAAACCAATTTCAAGTCTGCGTTTTAAACCAGAAAAATCAAAGAAACGGGTTCAGGACTCGGTTACGTGTGGGGAAGGATTAGCACCCCCACAATGCCCATATAAAATGATACCTTATTAATCATGTGTTATCTCAAGTCTCAGTAAAAAAGTCGGTTTTAAATTTAGTATTTCAAGTTAATTCCCAATTTAAAGAAAAATAATTCAATTTTTAATTGAAAATGATCTTAAATTTATAAATTCAAAAATTTTCCTATATTCCCCAAAAAACGTGGCAAAATATATAATTTTTATTAGTTTGGAAAACTTTTCGAATCATTCTCATTTTAAAGAAGATATTCCGTTATTAATAATAATTGATGATATCCTCCCCAGCAAACCCGACAGAGAACTCATGAATCATTTTAACTCGGGAATATCTTTATTTTATTGAAAATCATTACCTTTTTGAAAACATTTTAAAAAATATGAATATGAATATGCATGACATTAATAAAATGACATAGCAAAAGATAAATAATATAATGCAACCTAAATGATATGATATAATTTAAATGTCTTAGCATATTCTAAATGAAATGAATATTCTAAGTTATATGATATATTCTAAATGAAATAAAATGAACTAGGTAACATAATATATTCTATATGAAATGAAATGTCCTAAGTCATATGATATATTCTAAATGAAATAAAATATCCTAAATGACATAATATATATCCTAAATGAAATGAAATAACCTAGGTAACATAATATATTCTACATGAAATGAAATAATTTAAATGACTTGGCAAATATGAATGATATGGAATATAATTTAAATGACATGGAATATAAAATAATGCTATCATATAATATGCATGAAAATAAAAATGAAAATAATAATGCATGAACATAGTATATGCTAAATAATATGACAAAAAATAACTAAATAAAAAACATAGGATATCATGAAATATTCAAAACCATATGATAAACAATATAACATCAAAAAAATAAATCAAAATAATAATAATATCACAGGAATTATTATAGCAAAAATAACATATTATATAAAATGCATGAATGTGGAAAATGCAATGCATGAAAATGTATTTTTCCTTTAATTAAGGAAATCCGTATATCTAAAAAGATATCCGGCTACCTTAGGAAAATATGTCAAATTAAATAAAACCAAATTACTTTGTGATTGTTTGAAAACAATTTTGAAAAGGTTAAATTAAAAATAAAAAACTTAGCTAAACCCTTTTTTAAATGGCTCTAATTTCCTAAGTTTAAAATCCCGGACTTGACCACCCTTAACCTGAGATTTAAAAAATCATTTGTAGAGTTTAAAAAGGCTTAGAAACTACCCTAATTCAGTAGCTAAACTTCCTAATCAACCCCCTCAAAACAGAAAAATGATTTTCCCTCAAATTCAATTCTCACTCCACTATCCAGTTTTAAGCCATAATTGTTTACCCTATTTTTAGAAATTTTAAAAAATATAAAAAAAATACTGGAGACTCAAGACATCTAAAACTACACGGGAAAAAATTGGCTTAATTTTCTGATCAAAGATGAATGCCCAGAAAAATTGGGAAAGTATGAGTACTGGGTGAAAAAACTATTTTGCCAAAACACATTTTCTGCCTTTGATAAAATCATTTAAAAATCAAAGTAAAAATATTTAAGACTCTCTAAATGACTCACAAACAGTAGCTAGCACTTTTGAAAAGTTAGGCATAAATTGGCTAAGTAAAAAAAAATCACAAAGGTAGAATAATCAATTTGACAACTCTTTAATTTTCCACAAGTATGCTCAAGAGAGCATGACTTTGAACCATTGATTGGCCTAACTCATAACTCAAGTGGCATGGACATGAAATGCATGAAAAATACAGCAAATATGATGCATGAAATGCATAGCACTTTTGAAAAGTTAGGCATAAATTGGCTAAGTGAAGAAAATCACAAAGGTAGAATAATCAATTTGACAACTCTTTAATTTTCCACAAATATGCTCAAGAGAGCATGACTTTGAACCATTGATTGGCCTAACTCATAAGTCAAGTGGCATGGACATGAAATGCATGAAAAATACAGCAAATGTGATGCATGAAATGCATGATTTTAAACCTAAATGTCATGAAAAATGCATGGCATCAATAAAATGACCTAGACCTAAATGAACTTGCATGGCATTTAATGCAACCTAGGTCTAAAATGCATTGATATGCATGGTAAAACAAACCAATCCTACATCTAAAATATGCATGGCAATAACAGAAACACAAGGCATGCTTAAACAAAATACTCAACCAAATGTCATGAAAATACAAACCTATCAACTAACATAACAAAAATGCACACACAAAGCAAAGGTAGTGAAGTGGCCGAATGGCCTCATGTCCAAAGTGAGCATGGCATTTTCACAAACACTTGATATCTAACATGCTTAACTAAAGAATACCACTCAAATCATGCAAATATAAAGTAGAGGCATTAAAATTAACAATCATTTTCACAAACACATGGATTACAAAATATAAAACATAAACAAATTTAAACATTTTGAAAACAGAAAATCAAAAGTGCAAGAACATGATAATAAACTCATAAATGGATATAAACAAGCAACCAAATTAAAACAAGCTTCAATTATAAGTAGTAGAAGAAAATTTAAAGCATCAAAACTTATTTAATATAAAAATAATATGAAAAATCAAAACAAAACAGCAACAACAAAAATCATGGGCCATTCGGCCATACCAAGGAATCAAGAAAAAAATTGTAAGAACTTTTTTTTAAGAAAAGATGAAGAAAGAACTTAAAAAGAACATTAAAAAACACTTATTTAAAAAGAAAAATCACCAAATAATAATCAAAACAGCAAAAACAAGAATGGAAAATCAAAGAAAGCGCAAGAGTTGGTGCTAAAAGCAACCTCTAGAAGCTATCTTTCAAGCTTTTTCTCTTCAAACTTTTTTTTTTTCTAAACTTTTATTTTTGCTTTGCAACAATGGACAGAAAACTCAGCCAAAACAAGAGAGAAATATGAAAAAAAATCCGAAAAATGAAAATGACCCCCCTATGTAATGGCCGAATCCCCCCTCTGTCATAGGCTAGGATGTTGTCATTTTTCCTCCAACCAATTTTCATCCAAGGGCCATTAATCCAAGATGTTTAAAACATGAAATTATCACCCTTAGATTAGGCCATCAGCTGTCCATAATTACAGATGTTCAAGAATTATGTTGACACTCTCCCTCTTCATGCATTGGCCCATGTGGCTTATTTGCAAAGGCTTGATCAAAAATCAGTTCCTAACTCTTCATTTTTGGCCTCTTGATTGAAAAATCATAAACTCCTTCCCATATATGGGCCTTGGCTAGCCAGCACTCTCTCTTCCAGCCCAAGTTTGATTTTTTTGAATGGCAAGAGAAGTCCTTTTCGGTTTCTTGGGTAAAATGACCTTTTTGCCCCCCGGATGCAAATAAATGGCAAACGCACTCCAAATTCAAATTTTCTTTTTTTAAATACTTTCAAAATAATAAAAAAACTTTTGAATTCTGGAAGTTTAAAAAAATTTTCGATTCTGTTTACTATTTATTTGGATTTTTTCTTCCAAAATTACCCTTTTGTGCCCTCACATTTTTCCATTTATTAAACGAGCTCCAAATTAAGGTTTTTATTCACCAATATCTTCCAAATAATTTAAAAGTGTGATATGGAAGTTTTCATAATTTTTGGAACTCATTTGGTATTTTTTCGGGATTTATCTGCTTGAATTACTACATAATGGGCTCGAGATTTGGCCATTTTGCAAACGAACTCCGAATCAAGATTTTATTTTTCCAATATCTTCCACATAATTTAAAAATGAGATTTGTAAATTTTTAGAATTTTTGGAGTCCATTTGCTATTTTTCTGGGATTTATCTTCTTGAATTACTACATAAGAGACCCGAGATTTGGCCATTTTGCAAACAAACTCCGAATCAAGATTTTCTTTTTCCAATTTCTTTCAAATAATTTAAAAATGAGATTTTCATAGTTTCAAAATATTTGGAGTTCATTTGCTATTTTTCCGGGATTTATCTGCTTGAATTACTACATAGGAGACCCGGGATTTGGCCATTTGCAAACGAACTCCGAATTAAGATTTTATTTTGCCAATCTCTTTCAAATAATTTAAAAATGATATTTTCGAATTTTCAGAAGATTTGGAGTTCATTTGCTATTGTTACAGGATTTATCTTCTTGAATTACTATATAGGAGACCCAGGATTTGGCCATTTTGCAAACAAACTCTGAATCAAGATTTTGTTTATTCAATCTCTTCCAAATAATTTAAGAATGAGATTTTCAAATTTTCAGAAATTTTGGAGTTCATTTGCTATTTTTCCCAAATTTTCCCATTTTGCCCTTTTACCTTTGAAACCCGATTTTGCTCAAAACATGTCTGATTTTTAGATTTTCTTCAAAGTGAGCATTGGGCTATCCCTTTTTCCTTATCCATTAAGGGCTTTAGTCGTACCGAATCGGGCCATTTCTTGGAATTCTTCCCAATTTCACCGAAATCCACCAAAAACCCTAATTCTCGGTTTTCTCCCTGATTGACTTTTCTTTCAGTTTTTCTTTCAAGTGGCTTCTCCATTACCCATAGTCAGTGCTTATCTTTCATTTTGAACCTTTAATTTCGACCAATTCGATCGTTTAAGCACTTTTCCCCAAATTTCTCGGATTAGGGTTTTCTTTCTACTAAATCTCCATAATTAAACTTCCAAACTCCATATCTTTCGATGTAGACCTCGGATTATCAAAATTCTTTCGCCATTTTTCAATTGAACTTCAAATCTTGATTTTGAAAGCGGGTTGATTTTTTTAGTAGTTGACTTTTTGAGGTTGACTTTTCGGGGTTGACTTCTTTCAAGTTTGACTTTAAATGCTCGCCCTTTGAAACTAAGTCTCGGAGTACCACTTGCAGGATGAAAAAAGTCTTTTTACGTTCTGAAACATAAATTTAGGATGGAAAAATACATGTTTTAGTGGTTCGGACAAAATTAGGTGTCTACAGCTGCCCCTCTTTGGCTATTGCTGAGAATCAGGAATCAGGCAAAGATAAACAAACACTAATTTTGTACGGTTAGTGAAATCACATGTGAAGGAAAGGGAAAGGGGTTTCTTTTTTCATTTTTCCATCATTTTTCTTTTTTTTTTTTTGTTTTGAAAAAGCTGTAAATAGAAGATACTATCTTTAAATTAAGTTCCCTGACTAATCAAGGCTCGACCCGTCTTAAGGAAACGGGTTCGATTTCAAAAGAAAAAATTATGCCCGAAGGTTTTAAGAATAGTGCCCGAAGGTCTTAAAGATGGTGCATGAAGGTCTTTAAAACGGTGATCGAAAGTCTTTAAAACTAGTGCCTGAAGGTCTTTAAAACTGGTGCCCTGAGGTCTTTATAATGGTGCCCGAAGGTCTTTTAAAATTGGTGCCCGAAGGTCTTTTAAACTGGTGCCCAAAGGTCTTTTAAAATGGTGCCCGAAGGTCTTTTAAAACTAATGCCTGAAGGTCTTTAAATATGGTGCCTGAAGGTATTTAAAACTGGTGCCCAAAGGTCTTTTAAAACTAGTGCACGAAGGTCTTTAAAACTGGTGCCCGAAGGTCTTTTAAAACTAGTGCCCGAAGGTCTTTAGAATTGTGCCCGGAGGTCTTTAAAACTGGTGCGTGAAGGTCTTTAAAATAGTGCCCGAAGGTCTTACCTGTGATTAAAATACCTTGACGACGGTCTCAAGGCTCGACTCATTTGATAAAACAGAATGAATTCTATTTAAAATAAAAAGAAATACCTCGTCGGTGGTCTCAAGGCTCGACTCATTTGTTAAAATAGAATGAATTCGATTTAAAAAAGAAATACTAAGAATGATTCTGGGTTTGGTTCATTTGGAAAAAATAAATTTAACTTGAAAATGAAATGGACATACCTCGACAGCGATCTCGGGGCTCGACTTATTTGAGAAGCAAAACGAGTTCGATTTGGAAAGGAACGTACCTCGACGGTGATCTCGAGGCTTGACTCGTTTGAAAAACAGAATGAGTTCACTTTGGGGAAGTCCAAGTTTTCCTGATTTTTGCACTATTAGCTAAATGCAATGATGAGAATGACATGCTTTGCAAATGCTAGTATGTTTCCTAAGAATAAACGCAATCAAATGATTGTGTCGTGATTTCTAATCCATGGTTTCTTTGAGGTTCACAGATTATTCGACTTCATGACGGAGTCTTCAATTTGTTCATTGATGCCCCACTCAAGATAACTTGTTAAACAGTCTCAGTTTTTGGCTTTCGCTGAAATTCAAATTTTTTTTTACTTCGTGATGGAGTTTCCACCACGTTCACTATTTTCTTTTCTTGGTGAACTTTCCAAACCATTCCCAAGATTTAAATCTACTCCTTAGTAATACTTTGAAATCCTTTTATTTAGAGATTTTTTGATTACTATTCATCATTCAATTTAATAACAATCATAATGCATCTCAAAAATGTATGAAAGAAAATATGAATCAAGCAAAAATTGTCATGAAAACGATAACAAGAATTTATTGCAAGAAATGTTTTAAAATAGTAAAAATAAATATCAAGGATATAAGAAACAAATGTAAAGTTATAGGTTGTAGATGCCCCGGATGCGGAATATCTTGGACCCCTCCCTTTTCAAACCATCTGAAATTTCTCTTGAACGAGCAATTGACTTGGGCAACCTCTTAGCTTCAGTAGTTACATCAGACTGAGTTGTTCTCCTTTTCTCTGATTGTCAAATACTTTCTCCCCCTTTACACGGAGCATTGATTCAAACTTTTAATCAGTACCTGAGCCGCCCTTTGTGGGTTTTTAACTCAAGTGTTCCCCATTCGGTATTAAGTCGCCCTTTACGGGTTTTCGGCTTAAACCTCTCTTTTTACATTCTTTTTTCATTTTCATTTTTTTGTATTCTACCATGCATCTGAGAATTCTAAATGCTTCCAAGGTAAAAATGTCAATTCAAAAGATGGGATGATTTTTGAGAATGACTTTCAAATTAAATGTCCATGCTTGATCAAAATGGGCTTTTAAAGCACGTAATGTAGGCCAAGGTTTAGGTTTAGAAAGAAAGGATAAAATAGGCCCAAAGTGTGTTTAAGGGTGATTGGATCAAGGATAATTTCCTGAGGAGAACTCATTCTTGAAACATTTGTCCCCTTTTTGGACTTTCTTTTCTTTTTTTTTTTTTTTTTGCTTTATTGGCTTTCATTTGCCATATTTTTCGATGGCTTTCTTTTTGCCATGATTTTTTGATTATTTTTCCTCACATTTTCCCTCCAGTGTAGAGGGTGATCCTTGATCAAGGTTTAAAGAAAGAAATAATTCCTAAAGCTCAAAGGGGTGATTAAGGATAATTTATTCTTAGTGAAAGGAATATGAAAGATGGCCGTTCATCATATCAAGCATGAATATTTTCTTTGAAAAGCAATTCTCAGGGGAGATAGATATATAGAATTTCCATTTTCACACTTGGAATCATTTGAATTTCCATGTGCACAGCATCACACATTTTTTTAAGCATAATACTTCTTCAGTTCATCAGTATTCACGGGATTTCTGAAATTTTCCCTGTCCATTCTAGTTAAAATCATTGCTCCTCCAGAAAAAGCTCTTTTTACCACATAGGGTCCTTCCCAATTCGGAGCCCATTTTCCTCTCGGGTCCTTCACTATAGGGAGAATTTTCCTCAGTACCAACTCCCCTTCTCGGAACTGTTTAGGACAAACTTTCTTGTTGTGGGCTCGAATCATCCTTTTATAATACAACTGCCCATGACAAATTGCTTTCAATCTTTTCTCCTCGATGAGATTCAACTGTTCATAACGAGCTCTAACCCATTCTACTTCCTCTAGGCCAACTTCCATCAAAACCCGAAGTGAAGGGATCTCAACTTCGATAGGTAGCACTGCTTCCATCCCGTATACCAAAGAAGACGGCGTTGCCCCTGTAGATGTACGGACCGAAGTACGATATGCATGAAGAGTGAAAGGCAAGATCTCATGCCAATCTTTGTATACATTGGTCATTTTCTTGATGTTCTTGTTAGCTACTTCTATTGCGCCATTCATCTTCAGATGGTAAGGTGCCGAATTATGATGTGTGATCTTGAATTGAGTACACACTTCTCTCATCATCTTATTGTTCAAATTGAGAGCATTATCCGAAATAATTCTTGTTGGCAACCCGTAACGGCATATGATTTCTTTCTTAACGAATCTGCATACCACCGACTTTGTTACATTCGCATAGGAAGCAGCTTCTACCCACTTTGTGAAATAATCTATGGTCACCAAGTTGAAACGATGTCCATTTGAAGCTTTCGGGGTAATAGGTCCTATCATATCCATTCCCCACATTGAAAAGGGCCATGGTGCAGTCATGACATGTAATGGAGATGGCGACACATGAATCTTATCTGCATATATCTGGCATTTATGGCACTTCCAGGAATAACTGATGCAATCTCCTTCCATCGTCAACCAATAGTATCCTGCCCTCATAATCTGTTTAGCAAGCATGTGACCATTAGCATGAGTGTCACATATCCCTTCATGGACTACTTCTATAATTCTCTGAGCTTCAGTAGATCCAACACAACTCAACAAGACTTGGTCTTTTCCTTTCTTGTAGAGTATCTCACTGTCTAGAACAAAAACCATTGCTAGCCTTCTCAGAGTCCTCTTGTCATTCTTTGTTGCTTGTTCTGGATACTGTTGACTCTTGATGTACCGCAAGATGTCATTATACCAAGGAAGGCCATCTACTTCTTCTTCAATACTCAGGCAGTGGGCAGGAGACTCATATATACTCAAATTTATTGGTACAACTTCAACCCCTTCATTCACTTTAAACATTGATGACAAAGTAGTCAGAGCATCCGCCATTCGATTTTCTTCTCGAGGAAAGTAATTCACTTATTTAAATTCCTCCAATAAACTCAATATGAGTTCTCGGTATCGGATTAGTTTTATATCTCGGGTTTCCTATTCTTCTCGTAACTGGTATATCACTAAGGCTGAGTCTCCGAAAACTTCCAATACTTTGATCTTTCTATCTACTGCAGTACGAAGGCCTATAGTACACGCTTCATACTCGACAGTATTGTTTTACAATCAAAACCAATCTAGCAGTGAAAAAATAATAATCTTCTTCTGGAGATATGAGCACTGCACCAATTCAATGCCCTATGGCATTAGATGCACCATCAAAGTACATTTTCCATACTTTTTTCTTCAGGGGAATCTCATCTGCTTGCGACACATACATCAAATCTTCATCCGGGAAGTCAAAGTTCAACGATTCATAATCTTCCATTGCCCGACTTGCTAAGAATTCAGCCACTGCACTGTCCTTGATAGATTTTTGACTTACATATACAATGTCGTACTCTGACAATAAAACCCGCCATCTTGCCGTCCTTCCTGACAAAGAAGGTGCTTCCAACATGTACTTGACTGGATCTAGCTTGGCAATCAACCACGTTGTGTGGTATAGCATATACTGTCTGAGTCTACGAGCAGTCCAAGCTAATGCACAACACAAATTTTCTACCGACGAATATTTCAACTCATAATCTGTGAACTTCTTGCTGAGGTAGTAAACTGCCTGTTCTTTCTTTCCAGTCTCATCAAGCTGCCCCAAAACACAACCCATAGATCTCTCAAATACTGATAAATACAGTATCATTGGTTTATCCGAAATAGATGGCATTAGCACTGGTGGGTTGGATAGATAATACTTAACCTTTTCAAAGGCGATCTGACAACCTTCATCCCATTCTCCTCGATCATGTTTTTGAAGTAGCTTAAATATTTGATCACATTTGTCGGTTAATTGAGAAATAAATCGATCAATGTGATTCAATCTCCCTAGAAAGCCTCTTACTTCTTTTTGAGTACGTGGGGGTAGAAAATTCTAAATGGCCTTCACTTTATTCGGGTCAATCTCAATTCATTTTTTGCTGACGACAAAACCCAACAATTTTCCTGAGGTGACTCCAAAAGTGCATTTTTCGGATTTAGCTTGAGTCTAAATTTCCTTAGTCATTCAAAGAGCTTCTTAAAATTCAAAATATGCTCCTCTTCTCCTTGTGACTTTGCGATCATATCATCAACATAGACCTCAATTCGCTTATGCATCATATCATGAAACAAGGTCACCATGGCTCTTTGGTATGTTGCCCCAGCATTCTTCAACCCAAATGGCATTACTTTGTAGCAGAAGGTTCCCCACATTGTAACAAATGTGGTTTTCTCCATATCTTCCGGTGCCATCTTGATCTGATTGTATCCTGAGAACCCATCCATGAAAGAAAATAAAGAACTTTTCGCCGTATTATCCACCAGAGTATCAATATGGGGCAAAGGAAAATTATCTTTAGGGCTGGCCTTGTCCAAATCTCTGTAATCAACGCACATCCGTACCTTGCCATCCTTCTTTGGTACTGGATCAATGTTTGCCACCCATTCTGGATATTTTGCCACCTCTAAGAATCCAGCATCAAATTGCTTCTTCACCTCCTCTTTTATCTTTAACAGCATGTATGGCCTCATTCTTCTCAACTTTTGCTGAATTAGCTTGCATTCTGGCCTTAAAGGGAGCTTATGAACCACAATATCTGGATCCAACCCTGGCATGTCTTGGTAAGACCATGAAAATAGATCCACATACTCCTGGAGCAAGGCTATCAATTCACCTTTTATTGATGATGACAATGAAGTTTCGATTTTGACTTCCATTATCTCTTCACCATCTCCCAGATTTATCATTTCCAATAATTCCTTATGAAGAAGTACTTGTTTCTCCTCTTGTTCTATTTTCCTTATAGATCCGGAGGTAGACCATAATCTTCAGTATCTTCGTTAGCCTCAAAATCACCCGTACAAATGGGTCTTTCAAAATCAATTTCAGAATTACTGACAGAAGGTCCTCATATTTCGCATCCGTACACCTGTAAATAAGTGGAGAAGAAACAATATAGGAATATATAGAATGAAAACAAAATAAATAACAAAAATGAAAGAATATGGACACATCAATATGGATAAAATGCATTGTGCTTGTTATTTATTGAATGAAAATGTTTAAACAAAAAGCCCATTACAGAAAAAAAAAACTCTTAATATCTCTGGGTAAAGATAATTAAGATTGCTTTTTTAAAAGTATTACGTTGGAATAGACTTAGAAACTATAGGCAACTCAGTCGCACTCCAATTGGTTAGTCTATATCCTGGTGGACAAGGTCGCACCATCCAGTTCACACTGCGACTTTCCATCCCTTCTTTCTCGATCATGCAAATCACCATATCCTGAATCTGCCCCTTTTTATTCACATGGAATTTTTCAAAAGCTTGCTCGATCATTACAAGTACATCCTCTGAATTCTTTTCCCCGAATAGAAAACCAGCAGAGCGTAAGTTATGACGGATTGGTGGGAAAGTCATGGTTCCCATTCAATATCCATACCCGTGAGACGGGCCATTCTCTTTTGTCTGTTCTTTTCAACCTGTTTCCTCTTCTCATGGGCCTTTTGAAGATACCCTAAGCCAAACCGATCTTTCTTTCCCACTGCTTCCACTGCTCGAGCCATCCCTTAAAGATATTTCCCCAAACCTTTTCCAGCCCTGCAGCCTTTTCCCACTGTGGTTCTTACTCCCAGTCTTGTGTTCTTGGACAACCTTGGTTTTGGAATTTTTCGTCCTTCAGCGACAAAAATTACATTTACGAATTCCAAAGACCGAAAAGAACATTCTACGGCATCTTCATTGGGCTAAACATAAGGAGATTCAGTAGATACAGAGGCTATTATATCTTTTTCTCTTGATACAGTGATCAAATGTCCCTCCATCACAAATTTTAGCTTTTGGTGGAGAGACGAGGGTACAGCCCCAACTGAATGTATCATGGCCTTCCCAACAAGCAATTATAAGACGGATTAATATCCATGACCTGGGAGTTCACCATATAAGTGCATGGGCCTATTTCTAGAGGAACCTCAATGGTTCCCATTACCTCTCTCCTTGTACTATCGAAATCCTAACCACTGTGCAACTTGGTAACATATAAGACATATCCACTGGCAACTTAGACAGGGTTGTCAAAGGCATCACATTTAATGAAGAACCATTGTCCAAAAGGACCCTTGGTAATATGTGCCCCTTACAACTGGTAGTTATATGGAGAGCTTTTGTTGACCCAATACCATTGGGTGGTATCTCCTCATAGCTGAAAAATATATGATCGTCTCTGCGATGTTTCCCACCAGCCTATCCAACTTTTGAATTGATATGTTATTAGCCACGTATTCCTGATTCAACACTCTTAAAAGGGTATTTCTGTATGGCTATGAATTCAAAAGTAAAGATAAGATTGAAATCCTAGCTGGTTGACGTTGTAGTTGTTCAACCATGCTATACTCAGTGTGCTTTATGAATTTTAAGAACTTGCAGGCCTCCTTCTCGTTTACGTACTCCTTTATCCTGTTTACCGAGGCTAATCCTCTCTCTGTTTCTTTTGACAAATGCATCTCAATATGGATTGGCTCAACTACTTTTTTTCCTTTGTCTGCTCCTCTGTCTTTCCCTATTAACCCCTGTTCAGCAGCCTCAGGAGCATAACACCTTCCACTTCGTGTTAAATGCCTCACACCTGTGATATCTTGCTGACTCAAAACCCCAGGCATAACCATACTGTAGTCGTATTTCCATGGTTCAGCTTTGTTTTCCTTGTATGAAAAGGAAACAGGTAAATCAATGATTAACTTAGGTGCACTTTCCTCAATGACTGGCATAACTTTCTCCTCTGGTTCATCATAATAGATGATCAAGGGTCTTCCTATCCCATATGTAGACACCTAATTTTGTCCGGACCACTAAACAGGTATGTTTTCTTCCCATATTGATGTTTCCAAGTATAAAAAGACTGTTTTCATCCTGCAGGTGAGACTCCGAGACTTAGTTTAAAAGGGCGAGCACAAAAAGTCAAACTTGAAAAAAAGTCAACCCCGAAAAAGTCAACCCCAGAAAGTCAACTACTGAAAAAGTCAACCCACTTTCAAAATCAAGATTTTAAGTTCAATTGAAAAATGGAGAAAGAATTTTGATAATCCGAGGTCTACATTGAAAGATATGGAGTTCGGAAGTTGGGATTTGGAGGTTCAGTAGAAAAGAAACCCTAATCCGAGAAATTTGGGGAAAAGTGCTTAAATGATCAAACTGGTCGAAATTGAAGGTTCCAAATGAAAGATAAGCACTGAATACGGGTAATGGAGAAGTCACTTGCAAGAAAAACCGAAAGAAAAGTCAATCCGGGAGAAAACCGAGAATTAGGGTTTTTAGTGGATTTCAGTGAAATCGGGAAGAATCACAGAAATGGCCCGACTTGGTAAGACCAAAGCCCCCAATGGATGAGGAATGATTAAAAAGGATGGCCCAAGGCTCAGATTGAAGAAAATCTGAAAATCGGACTTGTTTTGAGCAAAACCGGGTTTCGGAGGTTAAAGGGGCAAAATTGGAAAAATTTGGGAAAAATAGCAAATGGACTCCGAAAATTCTGAAAAATTTGTCAATCTCATTCTTAAATCATTTGGAAGAGATTGGTAAAAGAAAATCTTGATTCGGAGTTCGGTTGCAAAATGGCCAAATCCCGGGCTTCTTATGCAGTAATTCAAAAAGGAAAATCCCGGAAAAATAGCAAATAAGCTCCAAATCTTTTGAAAATTTGCAGATCTCATTTTTAAATTGTTTGGAAGAGATTGGCGAAAGAAAATCTTGATTCCGAGTTCGTTTGCAAAATGGCCAAATCCCGGGCTTCTATGCAATAATTCAAAAAGATAAATCCCGGAAAAATAGCAAATGGACTCCAAAAATTCTGAAATTTGGCAAATCTCATTTTTAAATTATTTGGAAGAGATTGGCGAAAGAAAATCTTGATTCCGAGTTCGTTTGCAAAATGGCCAAATCCCGGGCCTCCTATGCAGTAATTCAAGCCGATAAATCCCGAAAAAATACCAAATGAGCTCCAAAAATTATGAAAACTTCCAGATCACACTTTTTAATTATTTTGAAGAGATTGGTGAAGAAAAATCTTGATTTGGAGCTCGTTTAAAAAATGGTAAAAAGTAGGGGCATAAAAGGACATTTTGGGAAGAAAAAATCCAAATAAATAGCAAACGGACTCGGATAATTTTGAAAACTTCCATAACTCAATATTTTATTATTTTGGAAGTATTAAAAAAAAGAAAAATTGAATTTGGAGTCCGTTTGATATTTACTTGCATCCGGGGGCAAAATGGTCATTTCACCCAAGCAACCGAAAAGGGCTTTTTTGGGCCTTTCAAAAATCAGAGCTGGGCTGGAAAAGAGAAGTGTTGGCCTGCCCAAGCCCAAAGGAAGGAGGAAGCTTGATTTTTTTTTCTTTTTCAATCAAGTGGTTAAAAATCAAGAGTTAGTTAACCATTCTCTTTGATCAAGCCATGGTGATTAAACCACATAGGTTAAGAAAGATGTCAACATTATTTTTGCATAGCTGTAATTTGAGAGGGCTGAGATGCTAATCTAAAGGTGGTAATTTCATGACTTTTCATCTTGAATTATTGGCCATTTGATGGAAAATAGGTTACACAAAAATGACAACATCTTTGAGGCTATATAAGCATCATTTAGGCCAACCCTAAAGGAGGGAGGCAGATTTTATTTTTTCTTTTCCATTTTGGCTGATTTCTCTTAGTTTTTCTTAGTTTTTATCTTCTTGGTTGAGAGCAAAAAAAAGAAAAGTTTAGAAAAAAAGGAAAGTTTGAAGAGAAAAGCTTGAAATATTAGCTTCTTGAGGTTGCTCTTGAGCACCAACTCTTGCACTTTCATTTTCTATTCTTATTTTTTGCTATTTTAATCTCTACTTGGTGAGTTTTCATTTTAAAATAATGTTTCTTGTTCTTCCTTCATTTCCTTTCTTAAGTATTTTTTTTTACATTTTGTTTTTACAATAAACTCACCATGGCCAAATGGCCTACATTATTTATTTTAAGTTGTTGTTTCGATTCATTTTACCATATTGTTTATGCTATTTTCTTTGTTTTTGATGTTTTAAATGTTATGTTATTTCATATTCTTGAGTTATATTTTAATTTGGTTGCTTTGTTTGTTGCCATTTATGTCTTAGATATCATGTTTTTGCATTTTTAATTTTCTGTTTTCATGTTGTTTAAATTTGAGCATGTTTTAAAGTTAGCATATTAAGTGTTTGTGAAAATGCTTGTGTGATTCTTTGCATGATTCTTGTTTTATATCTTAGTTGAGCATGTTTTAGATTTAGCATATTAAGTGTTTGTGAAAATGCTTGTGTGATTTTTGTGTTATGACTTAGTTTTTCATGCTAGTATGCCAAGTGTTTGAGAAAATGCCATGCTTGTTGGAGCTTGAGGCCATTTGGCTACTCCATGTGTTTTGCATTGTGTGTTGCATTCTTTGTCATGCTAGTTGTTAGGTTTTTGCATTTGCATGATATTTGGTTGGATTTTTGAATTAAGCATGCCTTGTGTTTGTGAAAATGCCATGCATATCTTAGGTCTAGGTTGCATTTATTGCCATGCAAGTTCATGTTAGGTCTAGGCCATATTATTTAGGTCATGCATTTTCCTTACCTTTAGGTTTAAATCCATGCATTTCATGCATTATGTTTGCTGCATTATTTCATACATTTCATGTTCATGCCACTTGAATAATGACTTGAGCCAATTAATGGTTCAAGGTCATGCTCTCTTGAGCACACTTGTGGAAAATTAAGTTTGTCAAATTGATTATTCTACCTTTGTGATTTTTTTTACTTAGCCAATTTTTATCTAACTTTCAAAAAGTCCTAGCTACTGTCTTCAAGTCATTCTATGAGTTTCAAATATTTTTATTTTGGTTTTTAAATGATTTTATCAAAGACAAAAAAAAAAATGTGTTGGCAAAGCAGTTTTTTTTCCACCCAAAACTCGTACATCTCCGATTTTTCTGGGAATTCATCTTTCATCAGAAAATTAAGTCGATTTTTTTCCATGTAGTTTTACATGTCCTGAGTCTCCAATACTTTTTTCAGAATTTTTGGAATTTTTAAAAATAGGGTAAAAAATCATGGATTAAAACTGGACAGTGGAGTCAGAATTGAATTTAAAGAAAAACAAAGCAGTTTTTTCTCCTCCAAAAACTCGTACATCTCTGGTTTTTCTGGGAATTCATCTTTGATCAAAAAATTAATCCAATTTTTTCTCGTATAGTTTTACATGTCTTGAGTCTCCAGTATTTTTTTTAGAATTTTTGGGATTTTTAAAAATAGGGTAAAAAATCGTGGATTAAAACTGGACAGTGGAGTCAGAATTGAACTTAAAGAAAAACCAATTTTCTGTTTTGGTTAATTTACTTAGAGTGGGCTGATTAGGAGGGTTAGCTACTGACTTAGGGTAATTTTTAAGCCTTTTTAACTCTAAAAATGGTTTTTCAAGTCCCGGGTTAAGGAGAGTCAAGTCCGGATTTTTTTAAACTTAGGAAATTAGAGCCATTTAAAAATTTTTACACCAGTTTTTATTTTTAATTCAAGCTTTTCAAAATTGTTTTCAAACAATCACAAAGTATTTTGGTTTTAGAATATTTAATTTGACATATTTTCCTAAGGTAGCCGGATATCTTTTTAGATATACGAATTTCCTTAATTAAAGGAAAAAATACATCTCATGCATTGCATCTTTATATTCATGCATTTTATATAATATGTGATTCTTGCCATAATAATTTCTATGTGTCATGACATTTAGGTTGCATTATATTATTTAGATTTTGCTATGTCATTTTATTTATGTCATGCCTATACGTATTCATTTCTTTTAAATGTTTTCAAAAAAAGATAATGATTTTCAATAAAAATAAAGATATTCCCGAGTTAAAATAATTCATGAGTTCTCTACCGGGTTTGCTGGAGGGAATATCATCAATTATTATTAATAAATGAATATCTTTCTTTCAAAAAAAGAGAATGATTCGGAAAGTTTTCCAAAACTAATAAAAATTTCTATATTTTGCCACGTTTGTTGGGGAATATAGGAAAATTTTGAATTTATAAATTCCGGATCATTTTCAATAAAAAAAATGGAATTATTTTTCTTTAAATTGGGAATTAATTTGAAATACTAAATTTAAAACCAACTTTTACCGAGACTTGAGATAACACACGATTAATAAGGTACCGATTTATACGGGCGTTGTGGGGGTGCTAATCCTTCCCCGCACGTAACCGACTCCCGAACCCGCTTCTTTGATTTCTCTGGTTTAAAACGCAGACTTGAAATTCGTTTTTAAAATGTTTTAATTAATTTTTAAAATATTTTATAAAACCGGTTTTAATAGGTGGCCGATCACACCTAGCTAAAAAAGATTGGTGGCGACTCCATGTCTTTTAAGGTCATTTTCAAAACCTTCATTTTTTTAGAGGAATTAAGTCGACTTTTCCTCGGTTTTTTTTAATGTCACGCCTAACGAATAATAAAGTCTTGCGATGAGACTCGTCGTCGTTATTTTTTAGGTTGCGACAGCTTGGCGACTCCACTGGGGACATATAAGAGAGTCAGGCCTAGAATTAGTCGTGTGTTATCAAAGTCTCGGTTTTGTTGGTTTAATTGGTATTTAATTTTAATTCCCACATTTTTTTTAATAAGGAGAATTTTGAAAATAATAAAATGTTTTTAAATATGTTCATACTCATGTGCATGCATTTTATTTTTGTTCTCTAGTTATTTAAGGTTGTATATTATAATTGCTTGTCGGTTAATGCGTTACACTATTCTTGAATGTTTTAATTGCTAGGGCATTTAGAATAAGGTTTGTAGAATAGGTAGTGAAAGGTTTGATATTCCTCCACACACACTACACGTGCATTTGCATAACATGAATCCTCTACCCGGATTCCGTCCTTTTAAGTGGAAGTAAAGTAACTACGCCTTCGTGATTGATCCTCCGTATGGGCTAGTGAAACACTTCCGGAGTATAAAGTACCTAATGCCTTCGTGATGATCCTCCGCATGGGCATAGGAAAATATACTCTAACGAATTGAACCCGCTTTTATCGGGGTGCCTTACTAGCCTTCACCGGCGACAGTGAGGAACAATTCGGGGCCTTAGAACCGATTCACCCTCATATAGTGAACCTAGGCGAAGCCATGCCGAATTCCCGTTAGATATATCGAAAATAGGAACACATGGAGGGACATTTCTAAACTTTTTGTTACCTATTTTGCACTCCGAATAAGTGTGGTAGATCGGGCAACGATGTACGTACATCGCCCGTAATAAATGTGATACTCCGCCTCTAAGGCATCGTGATGCCTAAATAAGCAGATATTGTTGGGGCAGATGTTCATTAGCTGTTTTAAAAAAAAACAAAAAAACAAAAAAACAAAAAAAAACAAAAAAAAAAAATTCTGTTTCAAGCATTTTTGCATGTTGCACATTTCATGCATGTGTAAATAGAGCATGTACATTTTTGGTTGTATTATTGATCTCATTCTTTGCAATAAACAGTTGGTAATTTAATTTGATGATTTCATAAAACCGATAGTGTCACATGAACATTTGCATATTGTACCATAGTAAGATCCACCCTGAAATTCTTTTGAAAATGATGTGATTGGTTTATCACAAAAAAAAAAAAAATCATAAATTTGGAGGCAAATCTTGCATAATGAGATTTTTTGAATAATCAAGATTTAGGTCCCACCAATTTCGTGTAATCATGGATTTTTTTGTGTATACCTTTGTGATAATTCATTTAGTCTTAGCATGTATCATTTTGAAATCGGAACATGCATGTTCATTCATTGTAGAATACATGCATAGTCATTATCTGTATATACCTGGCATTAGATTGCATCCATAGCATACATAGTCATCATACATATTCTCTGTATATGTTCATGCATTAATCATCAGTATATTCATGCACATAGGAATACAGCATGTACATTCATAATTGTATTCTTAATCTCATGACATTTTCATTTCCATGAAAGGGATTCGAGATATGAGGAATGAATCGGAGGAACGATTGGGTGCTTTGGAACGCAATCAAGAGGAATATGGACATGAAATCCGAGAGGTGAAGGAACAACTTGCCAAATTGCTGAAAATGGTTGAGGATATGGGTAACAGTAAAGGTGAACTTTCTCAGGGCTTCGCATCATCTTCGGATCAACCAAAACCATTAGGCCCAGAACACATAATCCTTGCTGGATCCTGCGCTTGTCAATGCCACAAAGGTTGCAATCTTGATGAAATTATGGACAAAATGGTGAAAATGATTAAACCTGAGAGCCTGATACCAAAGATAGAAACCTTGGATCCTGTACCATACCTGCAAACTGTTCGAGGTCCAAGCCAGTATCCCCACCCTACCATGGTCCAATCGTCCATTGGGATGACCACTACGGGATTCCTGAATCCCACTCCATCACCAACAACTACCAGTTCATACTATTTCCCTCATCAACCACCTTATCCAGCATCTGGGATAGGAACCTCGAGCTATGTACAACCTCCAAAGGCCCCGTGTCCGAATCCATACCCTCACCATGCTGTTCCTCCACATCTCCATGTAAACACCCCGGTTCGGACCTTAGTGCCACCACCAAGTGCCCCAACTCCTAGGCCATGTGTAACTAAGAAACGATCCCAGGATAAGACCCAAATGCCTTTTGATCCCATTCCAATCAGCTACCAAGAGCTCCTCCCTATACTGATCCAAAATCACATGGTTGCCTGTGTCCCATTGAAACCCCTGTTACCACCATATCCAAGGTGGTATAATCCAAATGCAAAATGTGATTATCATTGTGGAATTGTTGGCCATAACGTTGAAGACTGTATGGCATTCAAAAAGAAAGTGCAAACTCTTATAAATGCCAAGTGGTTGGATCCCACGACACTGATTGATAGAGGACTGGGAAAGCGTCATTAGGATTGGGAGATTTACATCATTGAGGTGGAAAGACTTCGGTCTTATATGATGTAATAGGATTTCACTTTTTCAGTAGCCGGCTCTTATAGCCTTAGGATGTTATGAAGAATAAAGTGCTTGTAAGGACAGTCTTAACCACTGTTCAAATTTTGTAAAATATGGTTTATACCATTGTGATTGTTGATGTGGGAATGAATTGATTATGTTTCAAATTTATGAGAGGTTGATGATTAAGTTCCTCCGATTCTTATTTCCTCCGTGATATCTCCCCATTTGCATTTTGCATCCCATCAATTATTTGTCAGGTTGCATTCATGTATTCATAATCAGCATGATTTTTCTGTATATGTTCATGCATTAATTTGCTTATTACATACATCATGTTAGCATTAGGTCGCATTCATGACACACATGGTTAGCATGATTTTCTTTGTATATACTCTATATCAATCATTCATTGTTTGCATGTATCATAATTGACACCGTGTTGCATCCATAGGATATATGATCATTCATTGGGAAATATGCTAAAATGCACATGATCAGTCATTGCATATATCCATGTGTTGATTTGTTTATTCTTTGTTTGCAACATGTTGGCATTGTGATTGCATTTATTACATATATGGTCAGCATGTTTCCATTGTACATATCCATACATCATATTGTTTAGGCTTCACATGCATCAAATTGCATTCATGGCTCATTCATCATGACATACATTTGGGGGAAATAAAATGGAAGTTGGCTTGGCTTTAGGAGTCTTTGAAAGAATTTCCATTTCAAATCAGAAGAAGTACTGAGTACACTTTTAATACAGGCTGCTGCTATGGAGGATGAACAAGTTGCCCGAATGAAAAAAATGGAAAGGGAACAGAGAGAATTGCGAGAACAGCTAGCAAAATCTCAAGCAGAATCTAAGGATCAGATGACTAAACTGATGGAGCTAATGTCTGCTGTAATCAAGGGAAAAGGATACACCGAAAACTTTGTCGTCGGAGAAGGGTTAGAGGCACAAAAGGGCCAAGATGAGGTCGTAATAAGTGATGCCCAGAACACTGTTAACCCTGTCAATGTCCTAAACTCAGATGATCCAGCTGGACAGGCAAGGTTGAAAAGGGTTGCGGTAAATGAGGTCGAGCTGGCAGATTCCCAAGGGAAATATCAATTGTTAGATGAAAGGCTCCGGGCAGTAGAAAGTACAGATGTATTTGGGAGTTTGGATGCGAAAGAACGATGTTTGGTCTTCGATTTAGTCATTCCTCGTAAGTTCAAGATCCCTGACTTTGTGAAATATGACGGGATAACCGATCCATTAGCCCACATCACTATGTTCTGCCGAAAGATGACAAGTCAGATAGATAATGATAAGCTTTTGATTCACTGCTTTCAGGATAGCCTCAGCGGATCCGCAATTAGGTGGTATAGTCAGTTGAGCAAGAATCAGATTCGCTCTTGGAATGACCTGGCTAGGGTTTTTATAAACCAGTACAAGCATATGACCGACATGGCGCCTGATCGTCTCACCTTGCAAAATATGAAGAAAAGAGCTACTGAGAGCTTCAAAGAATATGTGCAACGGTGGATGAGCCTGGCTGTCCAAGTACAACCGTCCTTAACTCAGAAGGAAACCATTGTCCTTTTTGTGAATACACTGCAGGCCCCGTACTATGATATACTTGTTGGCAACATCACAAAGAATTTCTCAGACATGGTAATTTCAGGGGAGATGATTGAGAATGCTATCAAGGATGGGAAAATTGAAGGAGAAAGAACATCCAATACCAAGAAAAAGGGGGCATCTCAAAAGAAAAAGGAAGATACCCAAGTCGTGGAAGACTTTGCCCCACCTCCCCAATTCTCCTCATATCAGCCATTTTACTCTACCCTGAATAATGTCTCTCATGGTTTTTATCCCTACCAACCAATGACTGCAACTACACCAGAATTTACATCTGTCTATCAATCGAACACCCTTGGGAATAATCGAAGGGGGCATAAAAAGCGAAAAAGAAATCAGGTTGACCCGATTCCTATGACATACAGTGAGATACTACCTCAACTCATCCAGAATCACCTTGTGACACCCATGCAAATAGCGCCTCTGAAGCCCCCTTATCCGAGCTGGTATGATGCTAATGAGTGTTGTGGGTACCATTCTGGCAATCAAGGTCACTCAACAGAGAACTGCCCTGCTTTGAAGTACAAGGTCAGAGATCTCATCAAGGCTGGTTCGATAAGTTTTGAAGATGGGGAAGCCAAGTGTCATAAGAAACATTGTGCATGATCATATTAGGTTTTTGACACATGTAGTTCTATACACGGTGATGATGAAAGCACTTGTCTCATGTTAACATCTACATGAATTAAATGAATTTTGAATTTTAAATGCTTTGTGTTTGTTGTGTTTCAACAATAACTTGAATTTGCAAAAACAAGCATTAAGGAATTTTTAGTGATGGATAGTCTCAAGAAGATTGATGATCAGGGTTACAAATGACCCAATACCTTCTCCATTCTCTTTAGGTTTTCCTAAGCCTAAATCTCTTAAACCAAGAGCACTTGAAAGACCTAAAGTTTCAAGGGATATGAATGATTTGACTTCATAGAAGTATTGTCATTGCAAAATAAGCAAGGATGTAAATCCTAGTCTAGGCTATGAACAAAGGAACGAACTTTTTGAAATTTTTCGAATTCTTTGAAAATCAAACAAATGAGACATTCTTTCAAGAATCTAGATTTTGATAATTTGGTGTGTGTCAAGATTGTGCTAAAACCATTCATGACCTTTCCCAATAACCACAAAACACTAATTGCCCAAACATCACTCCATGATTGACATCCTGGGGCACAATGATTAAACTAGATTATCCCTTGTCCCAGAGAAAACCCGTTTTTGGGTCATATTTTCCTTATCTCTTCAAAAAAACTCAGATTGGAAACTCAGCCTTTTCAAAACAGACCTAGACTTGCCATGTTCCTCGTTGATACAAATTCGCATGGATAATCAAATTGGGGCATCATATGTGGAAATGATGGATACATAGTGAAGAAGGATGGGCTAATGCATGAATCATTGGGGGCATACGACGAAAAAAACAAAAAAAAGAAAAAGAAAAATCATGATATCATGCATATGAGAATTCGGATGATTCCAAAGTGCAAAATGAAATTCTGAATATCTATTTCCCCTGAGGATTGCTTTTCAATGAGAATATTTGGGCTTGATATGATGAATGGCCATCTTTCATATCCCTTTCACAAGAAAAAAATTATTATCCATAGTCACCCCTTTTGAGCCAAAAGAATTCTTAATTCTTTGAACCCTGATCAAGGATTACCCTCTACACTGGGGGGCAAATGCGAGGAAAGATCTTTTCAAAGATCATTGAGAAATGAGTGACAGCTCAGGGACAGACACAAAGCAAATGGAGCCCCGAATAAATACGGGCGCACTCTGTCAAAGAAAAAAGAAGAGGAAAAGATGGCGAAATAAAAGCCAAGAAAAACAAAAAAACACAATAAAAAAGAAAACAAAATGTGTGAAAGACATGGCAAATTGAAAGCCA
Source organism: Fremontodendron californicum (assembly GCA_030761205.1). Lineage (NCBI taxonomy): Eukaryota > Viridiplantae > Streptophyta > Magnoliopsida > Malvales > Malvaceae > Fremontodendron > Fremontodendron californicum. The sequence continues at coordinate 17,324,833 of JAULJL010000018.1, read as the reverse complement.
AGAACGAGGAAAGAAAGACACAAAAGTCAAAAGGAAAGAAATGTCCAAGAAGGGACAAATGCTTCAAAGAGAATCCTCCTCAAGAAATGATCCTTGATCTGATTACCCTCAAACACATATTTTGGGCCTATTTATCCTTTCTTTCTGAACCCTGAGCTATGGCCTACATTATATGCTTTAAAAGTCCATTTTGATCAAGCATGAATATTTAATTTGAAAGGTTTTTCCTCAGATTTTATCCCATTTCATCGAATTATCATTTCACTAAGGAAGAATTTAGAATTCTCAAGTGCATGGTAAAACAATGAACAAAAAAAAAAATGGAAAGAATGGGACTCTAGGGCGAAAACCCAAAAATGGGCGGTCTAGAGTAAATTTGGAAATTTTCAATGCCATCTATGATAGTGCCGATACCCCAAAAGAAAAGATCTTATTAAAGGAGTGGTCATCGAGGAACATCTAGGAATTCCTGAACCCCCCAAATTGTCAGTTCTCATTCAGAAGATTGTCTTCAAAAACTGAAACTTTTTTCCTCCAAAATCAACTTTCCAGTTTAAACATCCCGGCCAATCTTGACGCTTGTCAAAATGCCTTGATATGGAAACTAAAAGAATGTTGAATTTGTTTGGTTCTCAATGAATTCATGATTTATAAAAACTGTTCCATTTGTGAGCCTAGAAGGGATATACATTTTTGTCATGAAGTTTTCCTGGAAAAGCCAGAATCTTGTTATACCAAGCCTTGCCAATCCCAGTTGAAAAAAAAAAAGATTGATACTTAGAGAAATTTCTAACAATGATCATCAGTCTTCAAAAGATTTGTACATCACACATTGTGGGGTTAATATTTTTTGTTCAGAAGTTTTCAAAATAAGAAAACAAATAAATATATTTTTGAAATACCCATTTTGATGTTGACATGAGATAAGGATTTTTCTAATTCAAAGGTATAGAATTGCCAGAATAGGTCCTGACTTCCAGATATGAGAAGAAGAAATCGAACTCAGTTCAGATCTCTATTGATGAAAGTTTGAAAACTTTTGGGGCAAAGAGAATAGCCAAAATGAATTGAAGGTATACTCTGATTTGAAGAGGAAAAATGAATTTGAAAGGCTAAGCCAAAGTCTAGAAAAACAACCGGGGGCATTTACATCACTCATGAGCACTCATCTCTTTATCGAGCTTTTGCATCTGCACAGTGTCGGCAAGCATTTGCATCATTCATGGGTATTTGCATTGGCATTATTCCATAAGCATCTGCATTTTACCTTTACATTTACATTCTTCATGGAATTCGCATTTGTGTCATCTCAAGCAATTGCATCATTTCTAGAATCATTGCATTTCATTATTGTGTGGTAATTGTAGTTACACCATTCATAAACCAGTTACATGAACACAATTAGTAGGGGCATCTGCATCATGAAACATGGGCATCAATCCAGGCCATTTGCATTTGCACTAAGAAATATTTTACATTTGCACCACGAAGCATGAGCACCTTGTTAAAAGACATGTGCATCTGCATCATTTCTCAAAGCTTCTGGTGGGGATATCCAGAATTTTACAATTTTAAAAGTGAACAAGTCTTCGGTGGTGATAGCTGAAGCCTCTGGTGGAGATATCCAGGGTTTTATAATTTTAAAACATGAGAAATTTTATTCTGAAGGAGTTACCCAGAATTTTACAATGAGCAAGTATTTGGTGGTGATAGCCAAAGCTTCTGGTGGTGATATCCAGAATTTTGCAGTTTTAAAAGTGAACAAGTCTTCAGTGGTGATAGCTGAAGCCTCTGGTGGAGATATCCAGGGTTTTATAATTTTGAAAAATGAGAAATTTTATTCTGAAGGAGTTACCCAGAATTTTACAATGAGCAAGTCTTTGGTGGTGCTAGCCAAAGCTTCTGGTGGGGATATCCAGAATTTTACAATTTTAAAAGTGAACAAGTCTTCGGTGGTGATAGCTGAAGCCTCTGGTGGAGATATCCAGGGTTTTATAATTTTGAAAAATGATAAATTTTATTCTGAAGGAGTTACCGAGAATTTTACAATGAGCAAGTCTTCGGTGGTGATAGCCAAAGCTTCTGGTGGTGATATCCAGAATTTTGCAGTTTTAAAAATGAACAAGTCTTCAGTGGTGATAGCTGAAGCCTCTGGTGGAGATATCCAGGGTTTTATAATTTTGAAAAATGAGAAATTTTATTCTGAAGGAGTTACCCAGAATTTTACAATGAGCAAGTATTTGGTGGTGATAGCCAAAGCTTCTGGTGGTGATATCCAGAATTTTGCAGTTTTAAAAGTGAATAAGTCTTCGGTGGTGATAGCTGAAGCCTCTGGTGGAGATATCCAGGGTTTTATAATTTTGAAACATGAGAAATCTTCTTCTAGATGAGTTATCTAGAATTTTATATTGAGCAAGTCTTTGGTGGTGATAGCCAAAGCTTCTGGTGGGGATATCCAGAATTTTACAGTTTTAAAATTGAAGAAGTCTTCGGTGGTGATAGCTGAAGCCTCTGGTGGAGATATCCAGGGTTTTATAATTTTGAAAAATGAGAAATCTTCTTTTGAAGGAGTTATCCAGAATTTTTTCAACATGTGCATCTACATCAAGAAGCATTTGCATCAATCTAAGTTAGTTAAATCTGCATCAAGAAAGTTTGCATCAAATCAAGTCATTTACATTTGCATCAAAGACATTTGCACCAATCTAAGTCATTTGCATCTACTTCAAGAAGCGTTTGCATCAACAAAAGACATTTGCATTTGCATCATGAAGCATTTGCATCATCTCTTAAAGCTTTCAGGTATAGTCGATTTCATTTCCTTAAGGCGAGTCGAGCCCCGAAATCATCGTCGAGGTACTTTTTTTATTTATGAACAAGTCTTCGGTGGTTATAGCTGAAGCCTCTGGTGGAGATATCCAGAGTTTTTTTTTTTAAAAGTCCTTTGAAAAGGTAGAAAGTCTTCGGTAGTGATAGCTGAAGCTTCTGGAGGTGATACCCAGAATTTTTTACAGTTTTAAAAATGAGCAAGACTTTGGTGGTGATAGCCGAAGCTTCTGGAGGAGATATCTAGAATTTTAAACACAGCTGAGAGCAAAACAGGTTAAGGCCCCGAGACCATCGTCGAGGTAAATTCCTTTCTTGCAAATCGAATTCGTTTTCTTAAGACGAGTCGAGCCCCGAGATCATCGTCGAGGTACTTTTTTTATTATTATTATGAACAAGTCTTCGGTGGTGATAGCTGAAGCCTCTGGTGGAGATATCCAGAGTTTTAAAATCCTTTGAAAAAGTTAAAAGTCTTCGGTGGTGATAGCTGAAGCTTCTGGAGGTGATACCCAGAATTTTTTACAGTTTTAAAAATGAGCAAGACTTTGGTGGTGATAGTCGAAGCTTCTGGAGGAGATATCCAGAATTTTAAACACAGCTGAGAACAAGACAGGTTAAGGCCCCGAGACCATCGTCGAGGTCATTTCCTTTCTTGCAAATCGATTTCGTTTCCTTAAGGCGAATCGAGCCTTGATTAGGTAGGGAATTCAATTTAAAGACAAATCTTCAATTTACTGTTTTTTTTTTTAAAAAAAAAATTAAATTAAAAAAAATAAAAAAAAAATTAAATTAAAAAAATAAAAAAAAATGATGAAAAAAATTGAAAAAAAAGAAAAAAGGAAAAATGAAAAAATAGAAAATGAAAAAAAATGAAAAATGAAAAAGAAAAAGAAAACCCCTTTCCTTTCCTCCACATGTGATTTCACTGACCGTACAAAATTAGTGTTGGTTTATCTTTGCCTGATTCCTGATTCTCAGCAATAGCCAAAGAGGGGCAGCTGTAGACACCTAATTTTGTCCGGACCACTAAACAGGTATGTTTTCTTCCCATATTGATGTTTCCAAGTATAAAAAGACTGTTTTCATCCTGCAGGTGAGACTCCGAGACTTAGTTTAAAAGGGCGAGCACAAAAAGTCAAACTTGAAAAAAAGTCAACCCCGAAAAAGTCAACCCCAGAAAGTCAACTACTGAAAAAGTCAACCCACTTTCAAAATCAAGATTTTAAGTTCAATTGAAAAATGGAGAAAGAATTTTGATAATCCGAGGTCTACATTGAAAGATATGGAGTTCGGAAGTTGGGATTTGGAGGTTCAGTAGAAAAGAAACCCTAATCCGAGAAATTTGGGGAAAAGTGCTTAAATGATCAAACTGGTCGAAATTGAAGGTTCCAAATGAAAGATAAGCACTGAATACGGGTAATGGAGAAGTCACTTGCAAGAAAAACCGAAAGAAAAGTCAATCCGGGAGAAAACCGAGAATTAGGGTTTTTAGTGGATTTCAGTGAAATCGGGAAGAATCACAGAAATGGCCCGACTTGGTAAGACCAAAGCCCCCAATGGATGAGGAATGATTAAAAAGGATGGCCCAAGGCTCAGATTGAAGAAAATCTGAAAATTGGACTTGTTTTGAGCAAAACCGGGTTTCGGAGGTTAAAGGGGCAAAATTGGAAAAATTTGGAAAAAATAGCAAATGGACTCCGAAAATTCTGAAACATTTGTCAATCTCATTCTTAAATCATTTGGAAGAGATTGGTAAAAGAAAATCTTGATTCGGAGTTCGGTTGCAAAATGGCCAAATCCCGGGCTTCTTATGCAGTAATTCAAAAAGGAAAATCCCGGAAAAATAGCAAATGAGCTCCAAATCTTTTGAAAATTTGCAGATCTCATTTTTAAATTGTTTGGAAGAGATTGGCGAAAGAAAATCTTGATTCCGAGTTCGTTTGCAAAATGGCCAAATCCCGGGCTTCTATGCAATAATTCAAAAAGATAAATCCCGGAAAAATAGCAAATGGACTCCAAAAATTCTGAAATTTGGCAAATCTCATTTTTAAATTATTTGGAAGAGATTGGCGAAAGAAAATCTTGATTCCGAGTTCGTTTGCAAAATGGCCAAATCCCGGGCCTCCTATGCAGTAATTCAAGCCGATAAATCCCGAAAAAATACCAAATGAGCTCCAAAAATTATGAAAACTTCCATATCACACTTTTTAATTATTTTGAAGAGATTGGTGAAGAAAAATCTTGATTTGGAGCTCGTTTAAAAAATGGTAAAAAGTAGGGGCATAAAAGGACATTTTGGGAAGAAAAAATCCAAATAAATAGCAAACGGACTCGGATAATTTTGAAAACATCCAGAACTCAATATTTTATTATTTTGGAAGTATTAAAAAAAAAAGAAAAATTGAATTTGGATTCCGTTTGATATTTACTTGCATCCGGGGGGCAAAATGGTCATTTCACCCAAGCAACCGAAAAGGGCTTTTTTGGGCCTTTCAAAAATCAGAGCTGGGCTGGAAAAGAGAAGTGCTGGCCTGCCCAAGCCCAAAGGAAGGAGGAAGCTTGATTTTTTTTTTTTTCAATCAAGTGGTTAAAAATCAAGAGTTAGTTAACCATTCTCTTTGATCAAGCCATGGTGATTAAACCACATAGGTTAAGAAAGATGTCAACATTATTTTTGCATAGCTGTAATTTGAGAGGGCTGAGATGCTAATCTAAAGGTGGTAATTTCATGACTTTTCATCTTGAATTATTGGCCATTTGATGGAAAATAGGTTACACAAAAATGACAACATCTTTGAGGCTATATAAGCATCATTTAGGCCAACCCTAAAGGAGGGAGGCAGATTTTGTTTTTTCTTTTCCATTTTGGCTGATTTCTCTTAGTTTTTCTTAGTTTTTATCTTCTTGGTTGAGAGCAAAAAAAAGAAAAGTTTAGAAAAAAAGGAAAGTTTGAAGAGAAAAGCTTGAAATATTAGCTTCTTGAGGTTGCTCTTGAGCACCAACTCTTGCACTTTCATTTTCTATTCTTATTTTTTGCTATTTTAATCTCTACTTGGTGAGTTTTCATTTTAAAATAATGTTTCTTGTTCTTCCTTCATTTCCTTTCTTAAGTATTTTTTTTTTACATTTTGTTTTTACAATAAACTCACCATGGCCAAATGGCCTACATTATTTATTTTAAGTTGTTGTTTCGATTCATTTTACCATATTGTTTATGCTATTTTCTTTGTTTTTGATGTTTTAAATGTTATGTTATTTCATGTTCTTGAGTTATATTTTAATTTGGTTGCTTTGTTTGTTGCCATTTATGTCTTAGATATCATGTTTTTGCATTTTTAATTTTCTGTTTTCATGTTGTTTAAATTTGAGCATGTTTTAAAGTTAGCATATTAAGTGTTTGTGAAAATGCTTGTGTGATTCTTTGCATGATTCTTGTTTTATATCTTAGTTGAGCATGTTTTAGATTTAGCATATTAAGTGTTTGTGAAAATGCTTGTGTGATTTTTGTGTTATGACTTAGTTTTTCATGCTAGTATGCCAAGTGTTTGAGAAAATGCCATGCTTGTTGGAGCTTGAGGCCATTTGGCTACTCCATGTGTTTTGCATTGTGTGTTGCATTCTTTTTCATGCTAGTTGTTAGGTTTTTGCATTTGCATGATATTTGGTTGGATTTTTTAATTAAGCATGCCTTGTGTTTGTGAAAATGCCATGCATATCTTAGGTCTAGGTTGCATTTATTGCCATGCAAGTTCATGTTAGGTCTAGGCCATATTATTTATGTCATGCATTTTCCTTACCTTTAGGTTTAAATCCATGCATTTCATGCATTATGTTTGCTGCATTATTTCATGCATTTCATGTTCATGCCACTTGAATAATGACTTGAGCCAATTAATGGTTCAAGGTCATGCTCTCTTGAGCACACTTGTGGAAAATTAAGTTTGTCAAATTGATTATTCTACCTTTGTGATTTTTTTTACTTAGCCAATTTTTATCTAACTTTCAAAAAGTCCTAGCTACTGTCTTCAAGTCATTCTATGAGTTTCAAATATTTTTATTTTGGTTTTTAAATGATTTTATCAAAGACAAAAAAAAAAAAATGTGTTGGCAAAGCAGTTTTTTTTCCACCCAAAACTCGTACATCTCCGATTTTTCTGGGAATTCATCTTTGATCAGAAAATTAATTCGATTTTTTTCCATGTATTTTTACATGTCCTGAGTCTCCAATAATTTTTTCAGAATTTTTGGAATTTTTAAAAACAGGGTAAAAAATCGTGGATTAAAACTAGACAGTGGAGTCAAAATTGAATTTAAAGAAAAACAAAGCAGTTTTTTCTCCTCCAAAAACTCGTACATCTCTGGTTTTTCTGGGAATTCATCTTTGATCAAAAAATTAATCCAATTTTTTCTCGTATAGTTTTACATGTCTTGAGTCTCCAGTATTTTTTTTAGAATTTTTGGGATTTTTAAAAATAGGGTAAAAAATCGTGGATTAAAACTGGACAGTGGAGTCAGAATTGAACTTAAAGAAAAACCAATTTTCTGTTTTGGTTAATTTACTTAGAGTGGGCTGATTAGGAGGGTTAGCTACTGACTTAGGGTAATTTTTAAGCCTTTTTAACTCTAAAAATGGTTTTTCAAGTCCCGGGTTAAGGAGAGTCAAGTCCGGATTTTTTTAAACTTAGGAAATTAGAGCCATTTAAAATTTTTACACCAGTTTTTATTTTTAATTCAAGCTTTTCAAAATTGTTTTCAAACAATGACAAAGTATTTTGGTTTTAGAATATTTAATTTGACATATTTTCCTAAGGTAGTCGGATATCTTTTTAGATATACGGATTTCCTTAATTAAAGGAAAAAATACATCTCATGCATTGCATTTTTATATTCATGCATTTTATATAATATGTGATTCTTGCCATAATAATTTCTATGTGTCATGACATTTAGGTTGCATTATATTATTTAGATTTTGCTATGTCATTTTATTTATGTCATGCCTATACATATTCATTTCTTTTAAATGTTTTCAAAAAAAGATAATGATTTTCAATAAAAATAAAGATATTCCCGAGTTAAAATAATTCATGAGTTCTCTACCGGGTTTGCTGGAGGGAATATCATCAATTATTATTAATAAATGAATATCTTTCTTTCAAAAAAAGAGAATGATTCGGAAAGTTTTCCAAAACTAATAAAAATTTCTATATTTTGCCACGTTTGTTGGGGAATATAGGAAAATTTTGAATTTATAAATTCCGGATCATTTTCAATAAAAAAATGGAATTATTTTTCTTTAAATTGGGAATTAATTTGAAATACTAAATTTAAAACCAACTTTTACCGAGACTTGAGATAACACACGATTAATAAGGTACCGATTTATACGGGCGTTGTGGGGGTGCTAATCCTTCCCCGCACGTAACCGACTCCCGAACCCGCTTCTTTGATTTCTCTGGTTTAAAACGCAGACTTGAAATTGGTTTTTAAAATGTTTTAATTAATTTTTAAAATATTTTATAAAACCGGTTTTAATAGGTGGCCGATCACACCTAGCTAAAAAAGATTGGTGGCGACTCCATGTCTTTTAAGGTCATTTTCAAAACCTTCATTTTTTTAGAGGAATTAAGTCGACTTTTCCTCGGTTTTTTTTAATGTCACGCCTAACGAATAATAAAGTCTTGCGATGAGACTCGTCGTCGTTATTTTTTAGGTTGCGACACCATAGCCAGCTGCATTCTCAATAACTTCTATTTCCTTCTCTATCTCTTCGTAGAACTGGGTTTCCCCATTATCCATAATCTTTTGGACTTTAACCAGAAAATCTCCGTAGTCCTGTATGACATGACCTCCACACTTATGGAACGGGCACCGATTTTGCACCCTCTTCGCCACCATTTTTAGACTGTCTGCATCTCCCACCATTCCTGCCTTGACCATCTCAAACCATACTGTCAACATCAGAGTCTTGACTTCCCTGATATTCCTTTTTAACCTTCTGACTTCCCCTGTCAATACTGCATTTACCCGGTTCTCAACATGATTGGGCAATGGGTTTCCTGCTACATTCGACCCATTCTTTGCCCCAAACTTCACAACTCCGGCATTGATCAGGCTTTGGACTTTCTTTTTGAAGGCCAGGCAATCTTCAGTCCAATGTCCTTGAATTCCTGCGTGGTATGCAGTTAGTGTTTGCATTGTACCACCTTGGATATGGAGGTGTCAGAGGTTTGAGATACATGGGTGCAACAAGTTGACCCTGCAATAGTTTAGGATATAGCTCACCATAGGTGATAGGAATCGGATCAAATTGGGGTTTTTGATCGTTCCTTGGTGAACGTTGGTCATTGCATGCGGGACCTTGAGTGTTGGGACAGTATTTCAAGGAAGGGTTATTTGTAAGGATATACCAGTTGTGAACGGCTATTGTAGTATATTGGTATAGGGGAATGGATTGTGGGTAAGGTGGTTCACATTGGGGTAGTAAGGGTTATACCCCGGGTAAGGTGTGTAAGGTGTCGGAGGTGCATAAGATGTGGTAGGAGTATAGGGCCTTGGTGGTGTGTATGGTGTAGGAGGTGTATAGGGGTATTGGTTGAAACTTACTGCATGTGTCTCCTCATTCTTCTTTTCAGGAAAAACTCTCTTCGGGGTAGCAGACTCACCCCTTTCCATCTTCCCGTTCTTAATAGCGGATTCTATCATCTCCCCAGATATCACCTTATCTGCAAAATCCTTGGTGGCACTCCCCACCAATTTATCATAATAGGGTGCTTTCAAGGTGTTGATGAAAACCACTGTGGTTTTTTTTTTTCTAGTTAAAGGGGTTTGGACTTGTGTGGCCATATCCCTCCACCTTTGCGAGTATTCTTTGAAGCTCTCATTGGACCTCTTTTCCATATTCTGTAGCGACAGCCTATCATGTACGATGTCAGGCACATGCTTATAATATTCCATGAAAGCCCTGGCTAAATTCGTCCATGAACGAATCTTGGTACGACTCAGTTGATTGTACCATCGGGTTGCTGACTGTCAAGCTATCTTGGAAACAATGGATAAGCAATTTCTCATTATCATCATGCCCCGTTATCCTTCTACAGTACAAGGTCAGATGTGCTGATGGGTTGGTAGTCTCATTATACTTTTCAAAGTCTGGTACTTTGAACTTTGGGGGAATTACTAGATCGTGTACTAAGCTCATCTCTTTGGCATCCAGACTGCCAAATAGCTCCGCCCCTTCAACTGCCCTTCACTTTTCCTCCAGCAGCTGATATTTTTTTTTTGTGATTCGGCAGTTTCAACCCTCTTCAATTCAGTCATTTTTACCCTTTCCTTTTCTGCCATTTCTTCAAAGTCTGGAACATCCACCTAAATTGGATCAACCCCGATATTACCCATTTTTGGACCGAAATTTTGTGCTTCGGCCGCTGGTTGGATGTAAATATAGGATGCTGCCCTAGTCAGAAGTTCATTTCCCATAGGCTAGGATGTCTGACCATTTTTTTGTACCACCTCTGGTCGGTCTTCCTGGTTCACTGCCCCCATTCCGGTAATTGAATTTTCTCCTGGCCACTTCTGCCTCATCATGGTACTTATCATCTCCATGAGTTTTGTCATTTGTTCCTGTGACTCCTCTTGAGACTTAGCTAACTGTTCCTGCAGTTCTTTTTGAATTCTTTCCATCCTTTCAATTCTAGCAAGCTGATCATTCTCCATAGCTCTTGCTTGAGATCGAGTATTGTAAGGGTGTCGAAAATCTGATTCTTTCTAAGTGCTACCAATTGTACCTTTAGTTTTAAAAACCATGGATTAGAAATTATTGACACATTTCTTATTTTATTTTATAAAAAAGAATGAATGAATGAACAAATGTTAATGAATGAACAAATAAGTAAATGACTAAGTGTATGAACTTAAATGACTAATTATAAAGAATGAATGAATGGACAAATAAATAAATGACTAAGTGTATGAACAATTTATAAAGAATAAATGAATGAATGATTATGAATATAAATGGATGAACCAATAAAATATATGAATGCATTTAAAAGTATTGGCCCTGGGATAATTCCAACCAAACGGTTTTTCATTGATTTCCTGGAACAAAATACATCAAAGAAAATATCACTGATTAAGACAATCTAATAATCTGTCTCTCCTAATTTAAAAATGCTATTACAAAATACTGGTCCTATAGTAACTCCCTCGGATCTTGAACCTTTTTCATTGTCCTCTTTTGACTGCCTTACTCTTTCATCTGACCCCTATTTGTTCACGACCCTTTGACATGTCAGCAGAAGCATCACCGTGTAAGCTTTCCTTAGCTTGTTTCTCCAATTGATTGGCTCGGGCTTCCTCATGCTTTGCTTTTTCTGCCCAATAGTTCATCTCCTTCTTGAGGTTTCTGACTTCTTGTTCCTATTCCCCGGAAGTCTTGAGAGTCCCCTCGAATTTGAGCTCGAAAAGGTACCTCTTGTTCTCCAAGTGTAATTCCTAAAGATCGCTTTTAGCAGTGTCTCTCTCTCTCTTGATCTTTTCCTTTTCTTTTTCTCGAGCTGATTCCCTATTTTTCATATCCTCAAGCTCTTCTTGTAAATGGGCAATTTCCTTGCTCATTTGGGCCTTTTCTTTTTCGAATTCTGCCCTGGCGATTTCTAATTCCGATGGAGCTTTCTTGGGCGGCGAACTCAAATGCTGAACTTCTTCCCCATCTGATATCAACAACCTATCATTAACCCTCAATTCCCTCCATGTCAGGTAATCAGGTGTGATGATGTCGGCATATCTAGCTACCTCCACTCGATGAGTTTCCTTCCATGCTACTACAATCTCACGTATCTTTCCCGAATATCCATCTTTTCCATAAGCAAATGCCAAATTACTAAGGTCATGGGAGTAAACTAACGGGATTCTGATTATCTCAGTACTAGCAGGGGTGCATAGCTCACTCCTCCCCATACTCCCAATAATGGAATAGAAGCTTTATCTCCGTATTTGTACAATGTCGGCATAGGAGCTATCCATGGAGCTCTCCAAATTATCATCTCAGCCCTGATATTTCGGAATATGTTGATCCATTATTCCTCAGTCCTATTTTCAAGCCAATCCCTCTTAAGAAATTCACCAATTGGTGCAAAAGATTTCCAGTATGAGCGAAGAGGGAAATTCTTCTGTTTATAAAAATGACTCTGAACTCATATGTAAAGGAGCTGTATACAACCTAGAAAACACCCTTTTCTTTCCCGTCTACAGAAATTCAGGGATCGAATTATTTCTGCTATAATTGCCGGGGCTGGGTTTATCCTTTGGTCAAGCCTCTCGAAAACATCAAATATCGCCACATCCACATGCCCTAATGTCTTTGGGAAGATAACTAAACCATAGATAGCCAAAGCAAAAATATTTCTAACTGTCTCCTTACTTGAATGACTATGGATTAAGGTCCATAAAATGTCCCATGATGTACAGTAGCTTACCCCATTTCGGACAACATGGCTTTCGACCCAATTTCTTTTCACTCATAGAATTTTAGACACATTTTTCTTGAAACCCGGTGTCTTTGTATCCTTCAAATAAATATGGTCGGGAATAACATTCTCAATATGCAGCAAGGTCGTATATTCCTCTATGGTTGGAGTCATATCCTCTATGGTTGAAGGTAAAACACCGATAAGCAGGATTCCAGAATTGCACCATAGCCCGGATTACCTCACCGCTGACCTTAACCTGAACTAACAGTGCTATGTCCCCATAAGTCTAAGTGAAGGCTTCTTTTTCTGATATGTTCCACTGATTCCATATATCCACCAATTCCCAGAGATCATTTTGCTTGATAGTAAGATCAACCTCGGCTGGCAATGCTGACACATATCCCATCTTCAAACAATCCCCATTATCCTGCTCACCTTTCTCGGACTGTTTCCTAACCTCTAAATGCTTCTTGACCACTGAGACACTCTGACCCTCCATGAAAGCCCTTTTGGTTGAATATTTTCTCGAGACCAATAACCTTCCATGTATAAAAAAAAATGATGACAAGAATGCAAAAAAAAACAAAAAACAACAACAAAAAGAAAATGAATTAGTAACGGGAATAAATACAAATAATACAAAAAACATATAATTAAAAACAATAATTATCCCTGAGGATGCCAACAAAAATTTGGCATTATAACACCCCTGGGATGAAATACCAACACTTATTACGGGCATTGTGATGTACATTCATCATTGCCCGGTTTTCAAAAATAAACTTATTCGGAAAGTAGTATAGAAGGTAAAAAGATTAGAAATATTCCTCCATGTGTTCTTAGCTTCGGGATATCTAACTGGAAATCCAGCATGGCTTCGCCTAGGTTTACTATATGAAGGTGAATTGGTTCTAAAAGCCCTGAATTGTTCCTCACTGTCGTCGGTGAAGGCTAGTAAGGCACTGATGGAGACTCAATTAAGAGTTGTAAACCCAAGTGCAGGTTATGTTCAAGTAATAAATTCTCGGGTGTCCGAGGTCGAACCACAGGGAAGCGTATTAGTAAGTATAAGTTTATAAATATATAAGAAAAAGAAAGTAAACAAGATATTAGGGAATCAACAACAAAACAAGATAAACAATATATTAGAGAACAAAATAAACAAAATAAAATTAAAGAAATTAAACAAGATATAAAAACAATAAGAAAAGATGTTGAGGTTAGAGAATCCACTCTTGGTGTTATGCTCAGATTAATCTTGTTTTATTACACAATTGAAATTCACACATAAGGGAGATTCCAATCGGAAGGTTTAGCAATTCAGTCCAAATTGTCCAACGTCCATAGCATATGATATTATGTTCATTTGGTGTCCTCAAAACTCATAAAAAGAGTCTAAGCATTCCTTATGCCAAGGTATATGTCTACAACAAATCAAGGTTATGAAACCAAGCATTTACTGTGCCATTTTCATTGTCAATAATGAATCAAGATCCCTACTTTGCAAGTATGATTTTAAACCAAAAGAAAATATTATCTATACTAGTGTTTATAAATGATGATTCATTTTAGCTCATGTTTAAGAGACTAACCTTAGCATTTACCAAGAGCTTCACCTCATCACCTCAACAATATGATTAGCAACACATACTAGATATGAATAAAATGAAAAGAAATGTAAGAAGCATAAGTAAATAAAAAAAGAAAACTAGAGAAAGGAAAGAAGAAGAAAACTTAGAGAATTTTATTACAATGGCTAATATCCTACCAATCTATAATTAATGCTCATCCAAGGCCCTCTATTTATACACATTTTGGAGAGCTAAATGACAAGAGACAAGCTTTATAAATTTCAAAGGTAGGTATAATAGGTGGGTGCATTTTTCTAACAATTTTCGTCATATTGTATGACAATTCTGATCAGCCAGCTTGATGGTCGATTTTGTCAATGTTGGAAGCTCGATCTGATCAAATGGTCTTCTAGAAAAATATACCCCTATCAGTTACGGATCCATAGACGTTGGAATCAGATCATTTGCTTATGTGGATCGGAAGATATGGTCAAAATACCAAAACAGGTCAGCACAGACGTCATTGCACATCAGCCAACTTGATGGTCGATTTCGCTAGGGAAAACGACTCCGTTTCAAGAAGTGTAAAACATGAAAAAGATAGATATGCCTCTTAACTTTGCACTGTAAACAATTCAGCCTTATTGCTTTAGTGAAACTCCAGATATAGCGGATATGGCAAAAGGTGTCGGAACTGGAACTGAACTGGATTTGCCCTTAATTGTTGATTTAACCTAGTAATCTGAAATCACTCAAAGAAACTCGTGAAAAACACCAAATTACATAAAAATATAAAATATCATAAACACAATTAGACTAAGCAATAATAACTCGTATTTGACACAAAACAATAATAAAACATAACTAAGAACTATATAATTATACGAGTTATCACACCCCCACACTTAGATTGTTGCTAGTCCCTAGCAACGACTCAATAAAAATAAAATAAGAAAATCTAATCTAATCCATTTTCGTTGGAAATCACGGTGGCACTTAGCATGTGACACAAGCCTTTAAACCCCTAGGTGTCCCTAGTGGACGAGTTTAGTCTCGTGAGGGTTTGCTAGAACGATACCCACAAACATTGAAAAACTAAAATATAAGTAAACTACATACACTAAAAATATTTACTCCTAATCCTTTCAATATAAATTAGAGACAATCTTTGAACAAGTCTTATAAACTAATCAATAGCTCAAAGAATTGCACAAAAATTCATGCTTGAATGTAAATGAATGAGTTAAGCCAATATTAACATAACATATTTCAATCAAAATAGTGCATATTCAACTTAATCTCAACTTCTCACTATACTCTCATGATTTTCACTCTTTAAAGTAGTGGTAAAGTGTTTACACTCAATCAATCTCATGAAAACAGTTCTACCATATGCTTGCTTGTCCACCTATTCTCCACTATTTAGATCATACAACTTCATAAATCAAGAGGTCTTTTTTCAAGGTTGTAATGGGGCCAAAGGGTTATAATGTGGTTAAAGAACAAAAGGATAAAGATATCACAAAGGTTCCAAAGAGTTCATAGAGTTTAGAGACATAATAAGATCATACGAATAAAACTTCTCAAAACTCTTATAAAGCACATAATAACATAGGCTAAATATTCATGTTGAGCCTTTGCTTCATTCTAACCAACTTTGTAACATCTTTTTCTTTACTTTAACTAGAAGTTCAAGAGAAGATTTTTTTTTTTTTTTTTTAATATGGGAATGTATTTGACAATGATCCCTTTCTTTTTCTCTTGACTTTTGCCTCTCTCCTCCCCCACACTTTTCTTTCGTTCTAACCCAAATTTTCAAAAAGTATCCCTTGTTTTTGCAATATGTCTCAAAATATATAATCCATCTTTAGAACAAGGATAAGGATATAAGTATATTTAGGCTAGGTGTAAGTTCTGGTTACCAATAAAATAGCATATTTAATGTAGGCTCAAATTGGCTCACTAGTGGGGACGTTTTCTTAGAACATTAATAATGGATGGCTGTTTGGCTCTGGTTATAATCCTAATGCCTCTATCATATTCATGTTGTCACATGTATCAATATAGTCTCAAACGGTTTAAAGCAAGTTATAGAGAATCATGTAATCATAAGAGCACTCAAGAAAGAAATTAGATTGATTTGTATAATGCATCAATCATTATAGGCTCAAAAACTCACAAGGATGATTATACAAGTCAGATTAAGTCTAAACATGCTTCTTTCTCAATCAACATATCATATTAACATTGGCTCATAAAAAGGTTGACATCAAGCTCAATTCTCATGAAAATCTTCTCACTAATAAATCTGTTTTAGACTTATGCAATTCATATCTCATCATTGTATTAAAAAGGAACTAGAACACATTAAAAAAATAATAATAATAATAAAGACTCATAAAAAAAAATAGTAGACAAAAATAAAAGAAATCCTAAATTGTTCCCCCCACACTTAATTCTTACATTGTCCTCAATGTAAGTCTATTAACCCAAATGAAAGAATCATGTGTAAGAGAAAAGAACTAATAACATAAGAATAGGAATAACTAAGACTCAAAACAAAACAAACTCATGTAACCTAAATAATCCTAAAATACTTAACAAAAATTAACAAGTAAACATAAAAAGATTAAAATCAAACTGACAAGGTATGTCTCAAGTCTCCCTTACTCAGACCTTGTTCAGAATGAATACTTCTAAATGGCTTAAAACACATCAAATTTTTTTTTTTTTAAATTAGCAAAATATGTCCCTTACCCCCTACTAAAGGTAGAATTTAGGAGATATTACCTGCAGAGGTTGCTAACCACTTATTATAACTGAGACACAACAATCAAAATGTTAGATAATGTCACAAAGACAGAGTGCAATCCACTCCTTGCTCGTCCATATCTCTTTTTCTTTTTCCGAGCGTTTGCAAAACAACCGTAGCAGGTAAATACTCATAAGCTTGGAGCTTTTTGAGTAAATCTTCAATGGTTGTAGCAGAAATTATGGTTCTCCTTGCCTCTGAAAACATGAATCCATTTTCCATAGCATTATCTAAATATGAAAGCAAATTACTAAAATAACCATTAATATTAAGCAAACCAATGGGTTTCTTATTTGTGACCAAAGATGACCAAGAAGCCACGCAAGCTATTTCTTCCAATGTACCCAGACCTCCTGGTAAAGCAATGAATGCATCGGCAGAATGGTACATGATTGTCATCCGTTCAGGGATACTCCAGACTTGTATTTCCTTACCCACGGTAGGTCCACAAAAATCTGTGAGTAGTTTTGGCACGATTCCTAGAACTGGACTTCATCCGGCGTGTGCTGCTGTAGCGACTGCTCCCATTAAACCCGTACTACCGCCTCCATAAATCAACTGGATCTTTTGTTGGGCAAGTATTACTCCAACTCTTACGGCTTCATCAGCGAATATGTTATTTTTCCCTGGATAAGCACCTCCAAAGACACAAATTTTTTTAATGCGCTGGGACGAAGTACTTTCCATTTTTTTTTTTCAAGTGCATCTTTCTCTGGTTTTACGTCCAGAAACGGCTTAAACGTCTTCTATGAGTCGAGGATATGCTTCCCATCCAGTTTTCTTACAAGCTGGCAAACAGGGTCTTTTAACATCAGATTCCCAAGATGTTGCCATTCCCTTTGGAATTGCGGCCATAAATCAAGAATTTCTCTTTGTACGTCTCCACTAGGATGCGTCTCAAGATAAAGTTGGATATTACCCAAATTCTCCTTACTCAGTCCATCCTTAATGAATTCAATTTTATCATCTCGATTAGAGGACGGAATCCCAATAGAACGACATTTACCGTTACACGTCAATCGTGCACATTTGTGGCAATTTGAACTCATGCGCTTTGCTCGTCGCTTCTTTGCAAAAGTGCTTCTACCTGTACCTGGTAAATGCAAAACAGGAAGATATTCATCTTCACATACCTTGGCTTCAATTATCCAACGTATGTCTTCAGGAATCCCTTTGTGCATAAGCATTCTTAATCTTTCAAATCGAACTTGGTAAAGCTTCAGTAAAATATTTCGAGGAAAAGGAGGAAATCGTTTCTGCAATCTTGTGAGAATATCATCCATCCTGAAAAAAAAATAAAAAAATAAAATGAAAGAGAAATTGAAAGAGAAATTTATATACAATATCAGTTTTGTGGGTAGCTGATGGAACCGACTTAAATAATCACGGAGTACCGTTATCCGCCATTTAACCGGGGTTAAAAAAAATGTATTATTATTATTATTATTTTTTTTTTTTGGAAATTAGTAAAAATTATATTTACATCTAGTTATTTTCAAAACAAGGATCAGAAAGAAAAACAACCTCTTCTTGAGTAACATGATTTTCCAAAAAGAGTTTGAGTCTTTGTCCATTTACCTTGAATACGTTACCATTTTGAGGATTCTCAATGTCAACTGCTCCATAATGATACACATGCTTAACCACAAATGGGCCAGTCCATCTTGATCTCAACTTACCAGGAAATATGTGAAGTCTAGAATTATAAAGTAGAACTTTTTGCCCAACATCAAATGTTTTTCTTGAAATTAACTTGTCATGAAAGGCTTTAGTTCTTTCTTTATGAATTTTAGAATTCTCATATGCATCATTTCTGAGTTCCTCAAGTTCATTTATTTGTAATTTCCGTAAATTAGAAGCGTCATCAAGGTTTGAGTTGAACATTTTAATGGCCCAATATGCTTTATGCTCAAGTTCCACAGGTAAATGACAAGGTTTTCCATAAACTAGCCTATAAGGAGACATGCCCAATGCTGTTTTAAAAGCTGTTCGATAGGCCCATAATGCATCGTTAAGTCTAAGAGACCAATCTTTGCGATTTGGATTAACCGTCTTTTCCAAAATTTGTTTAATCTCCCTATTTGCTAATTCTACCTGTCCATTTGTCTGCGGGTGATAAGGGGTTGCAACTTTGTGTGTAATGGCATATTTCTTCATTAATGTTTCAAAAACCTTGTTGCAAAAATGTGTTCCCCCATCACTTATGATAGATCGAGGAATTCCAAATCGACTCAAAATATTTTCTTTTAAAAATTTAATCACTGTTTTGTGATCATTATTTTGACATGGAATTGCCTCTATCCACTTTGAAACATAATCTATTGCAACTAAAATGTATAAGAAACCAAAAGATGGTGGAAATGGTCCCATGAAATCAATACCCCAACAGTCAAAAATTTCAATTACAAGAATTGGGTTCAAAGGCATCATGTTTCTTTTCGAAATGGAACCTAATTTTTGACAACTTTCACATGACTTGCAAAAATTATGTGCATCTTTGAATAAAGTTGGCCAGTAAAATCCACACTGTAAAATTTTTGCGGCAGTTTTCTTTGATGAAAAATGACCACCACATGCCTCGGAATGACAAAACTTAATTACACTACTTACCTCATTGTCGGGAATGCATCTTCGAAAAATCTGATCAGGACAATATTTGAACAAGTAAGGGTCATCCCAATAGAACTTCTTTACCTCATTCAGAAACTTCCTTTTATCTTGGGGGCTCCATTGAGAAGGATTTTTTCCCAAAAAGGAATACTTTAGCTCGGATGGCAATGGTTTTAAATCTAGCTTGGGTGGTTCAATAGTTGATGGTACAGTGACATTTGTGAGTGATGGAAGTTCCTCAAACTTTTGTTTCCAACGATGCTTATCCTGAAAAGAATTTAACAAAGAATCAGTGTGTGAAATTTCTGAAGCATTATCAAACTCACATTCAATTAAATAAGCTTCTAAAGGATCATGGAATGTGGTAGTGGTGAGATGTTCATGAACAAGTTCTTCAATGAAATCCACTTCATGTACTTCTGAATCATCACCAGGTTGCTTGCAAATGTTGAACACATTTAATTCTAAAGTCATATTTCCAAAAGAAATGTTCAAAACACCATTCCTGCAATTTATCAGAGCATTAGAAGTTGCAAGAAATGGACGGCCTAATATAACAGGAATTTGAACATTTGGATTTGAAACAGGATGTGTGTCCAAAACAATAAAATCAACAGGGAAGTAAAAATTTTCAATTTGAACCAAAACATCTTCAACTATCCCTCGAGGAATTTTTATAGAACGATCAGCTAGTTGAAGTGTAACAGGTGTTTCCTTGAGTTCACCTAAACCTAACTGTTGATAAACAGAAAAAGGCAAAAGATTAACACTAGCACCAAGATCAAGCAATGCACGTTCTATTCTAGTGTTTCCAATGATGCATGAGATTGTTGGACATCCAGGATCTTTGGATTTTGGTGGAGTAAGGTGCTGAATGATTGAGCTCACACTTTCCGTCAGAAATGCTTTCTTTTGTACATTATGTTTCCTTTTAACTGTGCACATGTCCTTCAAAAATTTAGCATAAGATGGAACTTGTTTGATTGCATCCAATAAAGGAATGTTAATCTTAACTTGTTTGAAAAGTTCATAAATTTCTGCATTTTGATTCAAATTCTTTATTGTTTGCAACATTTGAGGAAAAGGAGCAGGATGCATACCTTTTTCTTTGTCCAAATTTTCAAGAAGTTCAGACTTACCATCATCCTTACCATTACTTTTCGGAGGGGAAGGAGGATCTTGGTCTTTTGATGGAATGTTTTTGTCAATTGCCTTTCCACTTCGAAGAGTTGTGATAGAACTGGCATTTTCCTGTTGAGTTTCATTGGAGCAAGAAACAAGACATTGAGTAGAAGGGTTAGGCTGAGGTTGAGCAGGAAACTTACCTTTTTCTTGAGTGCGTAATGAAGCTGTCAATGTGGACAAGGTGTTTTTGATCTCATTGATGTCCTGTGAAGTTTGGTTATTCACATTTGCTTGTGTTTGCATGAATGCTTGCAATGTCTCTTCCAAGGTTTGTACACGTGAAGGTTGATAGGAAAAAGTGTTGCCCGGCTTTTGAGATTGTGGTACCTGAACATGATTATTATTCCGCCAACTGAAGTTGGGATGATTTCTCCATTCAGGGTTATACGTTTCAGAGTAAGGAGAAGGAAAAGGCTTTTTAAATGTGTTTATGGAATTTACTTGATCATGCAACGCTTCTTTAAGAATGGGAATGTTTGGACATTCAGAAGTGGGGTGTCCCATGATTTCACAAATTCCACAACTTTCTTCATTTTTAACCGTTTTGACTTCTTTTACTTCTCTAAGTTCCATGGCTTCAATCTTTCTAGCCAAATTAGCTACTTTAGCTTTTATCTCATCTTCTTGACTAAAATGATATTTACCTCTGTTAGAAACAAGATTAAATCTATTGGAACTTTCAGAGGAATTATCTGTGTGCCAGGCTTGAGAGTTATCTGCCAAATGGTCTAGGTAGTTAAAGGCTTCTTCAGGTTCTTTTTCTAGAAACTCACCGTTACACATTGTTTCAACAAATTGTTTAGTTTCGGGAGTTAAACTTTCATAAAAGAAACTAATAAGACGCCATTTTTCAAAACCATGATGTGGACAAGAACTTAACAAATCTTTAAAACGCTCCCAGCACTGAAAAAATGCTTCATTTTGATTTTGATTGAAATTTTGAATCTGTCTTTTCAAAGCAGTAGTTTTATGTGCTGGGAAAATTTTCTTTAGAAACTCGGTTTGTAATTCTTGCCATGTGCCAATTGACCTTGGTTTTAAATTATGAAGCCAAATTTTTGCTTTATCTTTTAAAGAAAAAGGAAATAATTTTAGCTTGACAATTTCATTTGTACATTGTTGGTCATTAAAGGTGACACATACATCCTCGAAGTCTTTTAGAAACGAGTAAGCACTTTCCGATTCTAACCCATGGAAATTTGGAAGCAAAGCTATCATACCTGGTTTAAAACGAAAGTTGTTTGCATTGAGAGGAAAAATAAAACAAGAGGGTGATGAGCTTCGAGTTGGTTGCAAGTAGTCACGCATGGTGCGTACTTGTCTGTTCTCATCTTCAGCATG
Source organism: Fremontodendron californicum (assembly GCA_030761205.1). Classification (NCBI taxonomy): domain Eukaryota; kingdom Viridiplantae; phylum Streptophyta; class Magnoliopsida; order Malvales; family Malvaceae; genus Fremontodendron; species Fremontodendron californicum. Next base: position 17,303,015 of record JAULJL010000018.1, on the reverse strand, counting down.
AACACTTTCATTGTCAGCCATGGTAGGAGTTGTATTAGAAAGATTACCTGAAAAAGTTTCACAATAAAATCTAACTAAACGACGAGATCTAAAATCACGTCGCCAAACAAGCATAAAACAAAGTTAATATACAGATTAGGCGGTATAACCAGCCAATAAAAATAAATATAGGCGGTATAACCAGCCAATAAAAATAAATATACTTATAAACTTATATACTTAGTATTGCCTCCCCGGCAACGGCGCCAAAAACTTGATGGAGACTCAATTAAGAGTTGTAAACCCAAGTGCAGGTTATGTTCAAGTAATAAATTCTCGGGTGTCCGAGGTCGAACCACAGGGAAGCGTATTAGTAAGTATAAGTTTATAAATATATAAGAAAAAGAAAGTAAACAAGATATTAGGGAATCAACAACAAAACAAGATAAACAATATATTAGAGAACAAAATAAACAAAATAAAAGAAATTAAACAAGATATAAAAACAATAAGAAAAGATGTTGAGGTTAGAGAATCCACTCTTGGTGTTATGCTAAGATTAATCTTTTTTATTACACAATTGAAATTCACACATAAGGGAGATTCCAATCGGAAGGTTTAGCAATTCAGTCCAAATTGTCCAACGTCCATAGCATATGATATTATGTTCATTTGGTGTCATCAAAACTCATAAAAAGAGTCCAAGCATTCCTTATGCCAAGGTATATGTCTACAACAAATCAAGGTTATGAAACCAAGCATTTACTGTGCCATTTTCATTGTCAATAATGAATCAAGATCCCTACTTTGCAAGTATGATTTTAAACCAAAAGAAAATATTATCTATACTAGTGTTTATAAATGATGATTCATTTTAGCTCATGTTTAAGAGACTACCCTTAGCATTTACCAAGAGCTTCACCTCATCACCTCAACAATATGATTAGCAACACATACTAGATATGAATAAAATGAAAAAAAATGTAAGAAGCATAAGTAAATAAAAAAAGAAAACTAGAGAAAGGAAAGAAGAAGAAAACTTAGAGAATTTTATTACAATGGCTAATATCCTACCAATCTATAATTAATGCTCATCCAAGGCCCTCTATTTATACACATTTTGGAGAGCTAAATGACAAGAGACAAGCTTTATAAATTTCAAAGGTAGGTATAATAGGTGGGTGCATTTTTCTAACAATTTTCGTCATATTGTATGACAATTCTGATCAGCCAGCTTGATGGTCGATTTTGTAAATGTTGGAGGCTCGATCTGATCAAATGGTCTTCTAGAAAAATATACCCCTATCAGTTACGGATCCATAGCCGTTGGAATCAGATCATTTTCTCATGTGGATCGGAAGATATGGTCAAAATACCAAAACAGGTCAGCACAGACGTCATTGCACATCAGCCAACTTGACGGTCGATTTCGCTAGGGAAAACGACTCCGTTTCAAGAAGTGTAAAACATGAAAAAGATAGATATGCCTCTTAACTTTGCACTGTAAAAAATTCAGCCTTATTGCTTCAGTGAAACTCCAGATATAGCGGATATGGCAAAAGGTGTCGGAACTGGAACTGAACTGGATTTGCCCTTAATTGTTGATTTAACCTAGTAATCTGAAATCACTCAAAGAAACTCGTGAAAAACACCAAATTACATAAAAATATAAAATATCATAAACACAATTAGACTAAGCAATAATAACTCGTATTTGACACAAAACAATAATAAAACATAACTAAGAACTATATAATTATTCGAGTTATCAGGCACCCCGATAAAAGCGGATTCAATTCGTTAGAGTCTATTTCCCTAGCCCATACGGATTGTTAATCACGAAGGCTTAGGTAATTTAGTACTCCGGAAGTGTTTCACTAGCCCATGCAGATTGTTAATCACGAAGGCTTAGTTACCTTGCTCCCACCTAAAAGGACGGAACCTGGGTATAGGATTCATGATATGCAAATGCACGTGTAGTGTGTGAGGATAAACAACAAACCTTTCACCACCTATTCTATATGCCTTATTCTAAATGCCCCAAACAAGATTAAATAACATAAACCATCAATTAAATCAATAAATGAATATATGCATCAAAATAACCAGAGAACAATTATAATATGTATACACATGAATATGGACATATTAAAAACATTTTATTATTTTTGAAATTATCCTTAAAAAAATGTGGGAATTAAAATTAAATACCAATTAAACCAACAAAACCAAGACTTTGATAACACACGACTAATTTTAGGCCTGACTCTCGAATAGTCCCTAGTGGAGTCGCCAAGCTGTCGCAACCTAAAAAAAAAACAAGTCTCATCGCAAGACTTTATTAATCGTTAAGCGTGACATTAAAAAAAACGGAGGAAAAGTCGACTTAATTCCTCTAGAAAAATGAAGGTTTTGAAAATGACCTTGAAAAAGACATGGAGTCGCCACCAATCTTTTTTAGCTAGGTGTGATCGGCCACCTATTAAAACAGGTTTTATAAAATATTTTAAAATTAATTAAAACATTTTTAAAACCAATTTCAAGTCTGCGTTTTAAATCAGAGAAATCAAAGAAACGGGTTCGGGACTCGGTTACGTGTGGGGAAGGATTAGCACCCCCACAGCGTCCGTATAAAATGGTACCTCATTAATCATGTGTTATCTCAAGTCTCGGTAAAAAGGTCGGTTTTAAATTTAGTATTTCAAGTTAATTCCCAATTTAAAGAAAAATAATTCCATTTTTAATTAAAAATGATGTGGAATTTATAAATTCAAAATTTTCCTTTATTCCCCAACAAACGTGGCAAAATATAGAAATTTTTATTAGTTTGGAAAAGTTTCTGAATCATTCTTATTTTAAAGAAGATATTCCGTTATTAATGATAATTGATGATATCCTCCCCAGCAAACCCAGTAGAGAACTCATGAATCATTTTAACTAGGGAATATCTTTATTTTATTGAAAATTATTACCTTTTTGAAAATATTTTAAAAAATATGAATATGAATATGCATGATATTAATAAAATGACATAGCAAAAGCTAAATAATATAATACAACCTAAATGATATGATATAATTTAAATGTCTTAGCATATTCTAAATGAAATGAAATATTCTAAGTTATATGATATATTCTAAATGAAATGACCTAGGTAACATAATATATTCTATATGAAATGAAATGTTTTAAGTCATATGATATATACTAAATGAAATAAAATATCCTAAATGACATAATATATATCCTAAATGAAATGAAATAACCTAGGTAACATAATATATTCTACATGAAATGAAATAATTTAAATGACATGGAAAATATGAATGATATGGCATATAATTTAAATGACATGGAATATAAAATAATGCTATCATATAATATGCATGAAAATAAAAATGAAAATAATAATGCATGAACATAGTATATGCTAAATAATATGACAAAAAATAACTAAATAAAAAACATAGGATATCATGAAATATTCAAAACCATATAATAAACAATATAACATCAAAAAAATAAATCAAAATAATAATAATACCATAGGAATTATTATAGAAAAAATCACATATTATATAAAATGCAAGAATGTGGAAAATGCAATGCATGAAAATGTATTTTTTCCTTTAATTAAGGAAATCCGTATATCTAAAAAGATATCCGGCTACCTTAGGAAAGTATGTAAAATTAAATATTCTAAAACCAAAATACTTTGTGATTGTTTGAAAACAATTTTGAAAAGCTTAAATTAAAAATAAAAAACTTAGCTAAACCCTTTTTTAAATGGCTCTAATTTTCTAAGTTTAAAATCCCGGACTTGACCACCCTTAACCCATGACTTAAAAAATCATTTTTATAGTTTTAAAAGGCTTAGAAACTACCATAAGTCAGTAGCTAAAATTCCTAATCAGTCCCCTCTAAATAACTTAACCAAAACAGAAAAATAATCAGTCCCCTCTAAATAACTTAACCAAAACAGAAAAATAATTTTCTAAGTTTTAGGCCCCGATTTTTTACCCTATTTTTAAAAATTCTGAAAAATCTAAAACAAATACTGGAGACTCAGGACATGTAAACATACATTGAAAAAAATCAAATTAATTTTCTGATTAAAGATGAATGCCCATAAAAATTGGGAAAATACGAGTACTAGGTGAAAAAACTGTTTTGCCAAAACACATTTTCTGCCTTTGATAAAATCATTTAAAAATCAAAGTAAAAATATTTAAGACTCTCTAAATGACTCACAAATAGTATCTAGCACTTTTGAAAAGTTAGACAAAAATTGGCTAAGTAAAAAAAATCACAAAGGTAGAATAATCAATTTGACAACTCTTTAATTTTCCACAAGTATGCTCAAGAGAGCATTACTTTGAACCATTGATTGGCCTAAGTCATAAGTCAAGTGGCATGGACATGAAATGCATGAAAGATACAGAAAATATGATGCGTGAAATGCATTTTAAACCTAAATGTCATGAAAAATGCATGGCATCAATAAAATGACCTAGACCTAAATGAACTTTCATGGCATTTAATGCAACCTAGGTCTAAAATGCATGGCAAACAAACCAATCCTACATCTAAAATATGCATGGCAATAACACAAACACAAGGCATGCTTAAACAAAATACTCAACCAAATGTCATGAAAATGCAAACCTATCAACTAACATAACAAAAATGTACACACAAGTCAAAGGCAGTGAAGTGGCCGAATGGCCTCATGTTCAAAGTGAGCATAGCATTTTCACAAACACTTGATATACTATCATGCTTAACTAAAGAATAACACTCAAAACATGCCAATATAAAGTAGAGGCATTAAAACTAACAAGCATTTTCACAAACACATGGATTACAAAATATAAAACATAAACAAATTTAAACATTTTGAAAACAGAAAATCAAAAATGCAAGAACATGATAATAAACTCATAAATGGAAATAAACAAGCAACCAAATTAAAACAAGCTTCAAGTATATATAGTAGAAGAAAATTTAAAGCATCAAAACTTATTTAATATAAAAAGTAACATGAAAAATCAAAACAAAACAAAACAGGAACAACAACAACAAAAATCATGGGCCATTCGGCCATACCAAGGAATCAAGAAAAAAAAATTGCAAGAACTTTTTTTTTAAAAAAAAAAATGAAGAAAGAACTTAAAAAGACCATTAAAAAACACTTATTTAAAAAGAAAAATCAAAAGAAAACTCACCAAAATAATAATCAAAACAGCAAAAACAAGAATGGAAATTCAAAGATAGTGCAAGAGTTGGTGCTAAAAGCAACCTCTAGAAGCTATCTTTCAAGCTTTTTCTCTTCAAATTTTCTTTTCTTTTCTAAACTTTTCTCTTTGCTTTGCAACAATGGAGAGAAAACTCAGCCAAAACAAGAGAGAAATATGAAAAAAAAAATCCTGAAAATGAAAATGACCCCCTATGTAATGGCCGAATCCCCCCTCTCTCATAGGCTAGGATATTGTCATTTTTCCTCCAACCAATTTTCATTCAAGGGCCATTAATCCAAGATGTTTAAAACATGAAATTATCACCCTTAGATTAGGCCATCAGTTGTCCATAATTACAGCTGTTCAAGAATTATGTTGACACTTTCCCTCTTCATGCATTGGCCCATGTGGCTTATTTGCAAAGGCTTGATAAAAAAACCACTAACTAACTCTTCATTTTTGGCCTCTTGATTGAAAAATCAGAAACTCCTTCCCATTTATGGGCCTTGGCCAGCCAGCACTCCCTCTTCCAGCCCAAGTTTGATTTTTTTGAAAGGCAAGAGAAGCTCTTTTCGATTTCTTGGGTAAAATGACCTTTTTGCCCCTCGGATGCAAATAAATGGCAAACGGACTCCAAATTCAAATTTTCTTTCTTTAATACTTTCAAAATAATAAAAAATTGAATTCTGAAAGTTTTCAAAATTTTTCGAGTCCGTTTACTATTTCTTTGGATTTTTTCTTCCAAAATTGCCCTTTTATGCCCTCACATTTTACCATTTTTTAAACGAGCTCCAAATCAAGATTTTTCTTCACCAATATAATTCCAAATAATTTAAAAGTGTGATCTAGAAGTTTTCATAATTTTTGGAACTGATTTGGTATTTTTTCGGGATTTTGAATTACTGCATAGGGGGCTCGGGATTTGTCCATTTTGGAAACGAACTATGAATAAAGATTTTATTTTTTCAATATCTTACAAATAATTTAAAAATGAGATTTGCAAATTTTCAAAATTTTTGGAGTCCATTTGCTATTTTTTCGGGATTTATCTTCTTGAATTACTACATAGGAGACCCGAGATTTGGCCATTTTGCAAACGAACTCCGAATCAAGATTTTTTTTGATTAATCTATTTCAAATAATTTAAAAATGAGATTTGCAAATTTTCAGAAGATTTGGAGTTCATTTGCTATTTTTTCGGGATTTATCTGCTTGAATTACTGCATAGGGGACCCGAGATTTGGCCATTTTGCAAACAAACTCTGTCGCAACCTAAAAAATAACGAGTCTCATCGCAAGACTTTATTATTCGTTAAGCGTGACATTAAAAAACCGAGGAAAAGTCGACTTAATTCCTCTAGAAAAATGAAGGTTTTAAAAATGACCTTAAAAAAAGACATGGAGTCGCCACCAATCTTTTTTAGCTAGGTGTGATCGGCCACCTATTAAAACCGGTTTTATAAAATATTTTAAAAATTAATTAAAACATTTTAAAAACCAATTTCAAGTTTGCGTTTTAAACCAGAGAAATCAAAGAAGCGGGTTCGGGAGTCGGTTACGTGTGGGGAAGGATTAGCACCCCCACAACGCCCGTATAAATCGGTACCTTATTAATCGTGTGTTATCTCAAGTCTCGGTAAAAATTGGTTTTAAATTTAGTATTTCAAGTTAATTCCCAATTTAAAGAAAAATAATTCCATTTTTATTGAGAATGATCCGGAATTTATAAATTCAAAATTTTCCTATATTCCCCAACAAACGTGGCAAAATATAGAAATTTTTATTAGTTTTGGAAAATTTTTCGAACCATTCTCTTTTTAAAGAAGATATTCCGTTATTAATAATAATTGATGATATCCTCCCCAGCAAACCCGGTAGAGAACTCATGAATTATTTTAACTCGGGAATATCTTTATTTTATTGAAAAACATTATCTTTTTTGAAACCATTTAAAATAAATGAATATGTATATGCATGACATAAATAAAATGACATAGCAAAGTCTAAATAATGTAATGCAACCTAAATGACATGACATGATTTGAATGCCTTAGCATATTCTAAATGAAATGGAATATCCTAAGTTATATAATATATTCTAAATAAAATGAAACGACCTAGGTAACATAGTATATTCTATATGAGATGCAATATTCTAAGTCATATGATATAATCTAAATGAAATAGAATAACCTAAGTAACATAACATATTCTATATGAAATGAAATAACCTAAGTAACATGATATTTTCTAAATGAAATGAAATGATTTAAATGACATGAAAAATATGAATGTATGGCATATAATTTAAATGACATGGAATAAAATAATGCTATCATATAATATGCATGAAAATAATAATGCATGAACATAGTATATGCTAAATAAAAATAACTAAATAAAAGCATAGGATATCATGAAATATTCAAAACTATATAATAAACCATATAACATCAAAAAATATAAATCAAAATAACAACAATATCATAGAAATTATTATGGCAAGAATCACATATTATATAAAATGCATGAATATAAAAATGCAATGCATGAAATGTATTTTTTCCTTTAATTAAGGAAATCTGTATATCTAAAAAGATATCCGGCTACCTTAGGAAAATATGTCAAATTAAATATTCCAAAACCAAAATACTTTGTGATTGTTTGAAAACAATTTTGAGAAGCTTGAATTAAAAATAAAAACTGGGCTAAATTTTTTAAAATGGCTCTAATTTCCTAAGTTTAAAAAATCTGGACTTGACTACCCTTAACCCGGGACTTGAAAAACCATTTTTAGAGTTTAAAAAGGCTTAGAAATTACCCTAAGTCAGTAACTAACCCTCCTAATCAGCCCACTCTAAGTAAATTAATCAAAACAGAAAAATGGTTTCTCTTTAAATTCAATTCTGACTCCACTGTCCAGTTTTAATCCACGATTTTTTACCCTATTTTTAAAAATTCCAAAAATTCTAAACAAAATACTGGAGACTCAGGACATGTAAAACTACACGAGAAAAAATCTGCTTAATTTTCTGATCAAAGATGAATTCCCAGAAAAATCAGAGATGTACGAGTTTTTGGAGGTGAAAAAAAAAACTGCTTTGCCAACACATTTTTGCCTTTGATAAAATCATTTAAAAACCAAAGTAAAAATATTTGAAACTCATAAAATGATTTGCAAACAGTAGCTAGGACTTTTTGAAAGTTAGATAAAAATTGGCTAAGTAAAAAAAATCAAAAGGTAGAATAATCAACTTGACAAACTTAATTTTCCACAAATGTGCTCAAGAGAGCATGACTTTGAACCATTAATTGGCTCAAGTCATTATTCAAGTGGCATGAACATGAAATGCATGAAATAATGCAGCAAACATAATGCATGAAATGCATGGATTTAAACCTAAATGTCATGAAAAAATGCATGGCATTCATAAAGTAACCTAGACCTAAATGAACTTGCATGGCATTTAATGTAACCTAGACCTAAAATATGCATAGCATTTTCACAAACACAAGGCATGCTTAATTCAAAAATCCAACCAAATATCATGCAAATGCAAAAACCTAACAACTAGCATGACAAAAAATGCAACACACAATGCAAAACACATGGAGTAGCCAAATGGCCTCAAGCTCCAACAAGCATGGCATTTTCACAAACACTTGGCATACTAGCATGAAAAACTAAGTCATAACACTTAAATCATGCAAAAATCACACAAGCATTTTCACAAACACTTAATATACTAAATCTAAAACATGCTCAACTAAGATATAAAACAAAAATCATGCAAAGAATCACACAAGCATTTTCACAAACACTTAATATGCTAACTCTAAAACATGCTCAAATTTAAACAACATGAAAACAGAAAATTAAAAATGCAAAAACATGATATCTAAGACATAAATGGCAACAAACAAAGCAACCAAATTAAAATATAACTCAAGAACATGAAGTAACATAACATTTAAAACATCAAAATAAAAAAAATAGCATAAACAATATGGTAAAATGAACTCAAAACAGCAACTCAAAATAAATAATGTAGGCCATTTGGCCATGGTGAGTTTATTGTAAAAACAAAATGTAAAAAAATATACTTAAGAAAGGAGATGAAGGAAGAACAAAAAACATTATTTTAAAATGAAAACTCACCAAGTAGAGATTAAAATAGCAAAAACAAGAATAGAAAATGAAGAAAGTGCAAGAGTTGGTGCTCAAGAGCAACCTCAAGAAGCTAATATTTCAAGCTTTTCTCTTCAAACTTTTCTTTTTTTTTCTAAACTTTTCTTTTTTGCTCTCAACCAAGAAGATAAAAACTAAGAAAAACTAAGAGAAATCAGCCAAAATGAACCCTCAAAATTCGAAATTCTGCCCCTCCCTTTAATGGTGGCAGAATTTTACCTCTCTCCTCCCCTAGGATGTTGTCATTTTTTGTGTCACCAATTTTCCATCAAATGGCTAATAATTCAAGGTGAAAAATCATGAAATTACCACCTTTAGATTAGCATCTCAGCTCTCTCAAATTACAGCTGTTAAGAATATTGTTGAAATCTTTCTTAGCTTATGTGGCTTAATCACCATGGCTTGATCAAAGGGAATCTCTAACTAACTCTTGATTTTTAGCCATTTGATTGAAAAATCAGAAGCTTCCTCCTTCCTTTGGGCTTGGGCAGGCCAGCACTTCTCTTTTCCAGCCCAACTCTGATTTTTTTGAAAGGCCCAAAGAAGCCCTTTTCGGTTGCTTGAGTGAAATGACCATTTTGCCCCCCGGATGCAAATAAATATCAAACGGACTCCAAATTCAATTTTTCTTTTTTTAATACTTCAAAAATAATAAAATATTGAGTTCTGGAAGTTTTCAAAATTATCCGAGTCCGTTTGCTATTTATTTGGAATTTTTCTTCCCAAAATGCCCTTTTATGCCCCTACATTTTACCATTTTTTAAACGAGCTCCAAATCAAGATTTTTCTTCACCAATCTCTTCAAAATAATTAAAAAGTGTGATCTGGAAGTTTTCATAATTTTTGGAGCTCATTTGGTATTTTTTCGGGATTTATCGGCTTGAATTACTACATAGGAGGCCCGGGATTTGGCCATTTTGCAAACGAACTCCGAATCAAGATTTTCTTTCGCCAATCTCTTCCAAATAATTTAAAAATGAGATTTTCCAAATTTCAGAATTTTTGGAGTCCATTTGCTATTTTTCTGGGATTTATATTTTTGAATTATTGCATAGGAGGCCCGAGATTTGGCCATTTTGCAAACGAACTCGGAATCAAGATTTTATTTCTCCAATCTCTTCCAAATAATTTAAAAATGAGATCTGCAAAATTTCAAAAGATTTGGAGCTCGTTTGCTATTTTTCCGGGATTTTCCTTTTTGAATTACTGCATAGGATGCCCGGGATTTGGCCATTTTGCAAACAAACTCGGAATCAAGATTTTCTTTCGTCAATCTCTTCCAAATAATTTAAAAATGAGATCTGCAAAATTTCAAAATATTTGGAGCTCATTTGCTATTTTTCCGAGATTTTCCTTTTTGAATTACTGCATAAGAAGCCCGGGATTTGGCCATTTTGCAAACGAACTCCGAATCAAGATTTTATTTTACCAATATCTTTCAAATGATTTAAGAATGAGATTGAAAAATTTTTCAGAATTTTTGGAGTCCATTTGCTATTTTTCCCAAATTTTCCAATTTTGCCCTTTTACCTTCGAACCCCGGTTTTGCTCAAAACAAGTCCGATTTTCAAATTTTCTTCAATCTGAGCCTTGGGCTATCCTTTTTAATCAGTCTTCATCCATTGGGGGCTTTGGTCTCACCAAGTCAGGCCATTTCTGTGATTCTTCCCGATTTCACCGAAATCCACTAAAAAACCTAATTCTCGGTTTTCTCCCGGATTGACTTTTCTTTCGGTTTTTCTTGCAAGTGACTTCTCCATTACCCGTAGTCAGTGCTTATCTTTCATTTGGAACCTTCAAGTCTGACTTTTTGTGCTCCCCTCTTAAACTAAGTCTCGGAGTACCACCTGCAGGATGAAAATAGTCTTTTTACACTCGGAAACATCAATATAGGAAGAAAACATACCTGTTTAGTGGTCCGGACAAAATTAGGTGTCTACAGCTGCCCCTCTTTGGCTATTGCTGAGAATCAGGAATCAGGCAAAGATAAACCGACACTAATTTTGTACGGTCAATGAAATCACATGTGAAGGAAAGGGAAAGGGTTTTTTCATTCTTCTATCATTTTTCATTTTTCATTCTTTTCATTTTCTATTTTTTCATTTTTTTCATTTTTCATTTTTTTGTCTTTTTTCATTTTCATTTTTTTTCATTTTTTTTTTATTTTTAAAAACAGTAAATTGAAGATTTTGTCCTTAAATTGAATTCCCTGACTAAGCAAGGCTCGACCCGTCTTAAGGAAACGAATTCGATTTGCAAGAAAGGAAATGACCTCGACGATGGTCTCGGGGCCTTAACCTGTCTTGTTCTCAGCTGTGTTTAAAATTCTGGATATCTCCTCCAGAAGCTTCGGCTATCGCCACCAAAGTCTTGCTCATTTTTTAAAATGTAAAAATTCTGGGTATCACCTCCAGAAGCTTCGGTTATCACCACCAAAGACTTTTTACCTTTTCAAAGGATTTTAAAACTCTGGATATCTCCACCAGAAGCTTCAGCTATCACCACCGAAGACTTGTTCATAATAATAAAAAAAAGTATCTCGACGATGATCTCGGGGCTCGACTCGTCTTAAGAAAACGAATTCGATTTGCAAGAAAGGAAATGACCTCGACGATGGTCTCGGGGCCTTAACCTGTCTTGTTCTCAGCTGTGTTTAAAATTCTGGATATCTCCTCCAGAAGCTTCGGCTATCACCACCAAAGTCTTGGTCAGTTTTTAAAATGTAAAAATTCTGGGTATCACCTCCAAAAGCTTCAGCTATCACCACCGAAGACTTTCTACCTTTTCAAAGGATTTTAAAACTCTGGATATCTCCACCAGAGGCTTCAGCTATCACCACCAAAGACTTGTTCATAATAATAAAAAAAAAAGTACCTCGACGATGATCTCGGGGCTCGACTCATTTGAGAAGCAAAACGAGTTCGATTATACCTGACAGCTTTAAGAGATGATGCAAATGCTTCATGATGCAAATGCAAATGTCTTTAGTTGATGCAAACGCTTCTTGATGTAGATGCAAATGAATTAGATTGGTGCAAATGTCTTTGATGCAAATATAAATGACTTGATTTGATGCAAACTTTCTTGACGCAGATTCAACTAACTTAGATTGATGCAAATGCTTCTTGATGTAGATGCACATGTTGAATAAAATTCTGGATAACTCTTCCAAAAGAAGATTTCTCATTTTTCAAAATTATAAAACCGTGGATATCTCCACCAGAGGCTTCAGCTATCACCACCAAAGACTTGTTCACTTTTAAAACTGTAAAATTCTGGATATCCACACCAGAAGCTTTGGCTATCACCACCAAAGACTTGCTCATTGTAAAATTCTGGGTAACTCCTTCAGAAGAAGATTTTTCATGTTTCAAAATTATAAAACCCTGGATATCTCTACCAGAGGCTTCAGCTATCACCACCGAAGACTTGTTAAAATTCTGGATATCCCCACCAGAAGCTTTGGCTATCACCACCAAAGACTTGCTCATTGTAAAATTCTGGGTGACTTCTCCAGAAGAAGATTTCTCATTTTCGAAATTATAAAACCCTGGATATCTCCACCAGAGGCTTCAGCTATCACCACCGAAGACTTGTTCTTTTAAATCTGTAAAATTCTGGATATCCCCTCCAGAAGCTTTGGCTATCACCACCGAAGACTTGCTCATTGTAAAATTCTGGGTGACTCCTCCAGAAGAAGATTTCTCATTTTTCAAAATTATAAAACGCTGGATATCTCCACGAGAGGCTTCAGCTATCACCACCGAAGACTTGTTCACTTTTAAAAACTGTAAAATTTTGGATATCCCCACCAGAAGCTTTGAGAAATGATGCAGATGCACATGTCTTTTAACAAGGTGCTCATGCTTCATGGTGCAAATGTAAAATATTTCTTAGTGCAAATGCAAATGGCCTGGATTGATGCCCATGTTTCATGATGCAGATGCCCCTACTAATTGTGTTCATGTAACTGGTTTATGAATGGTGTAACTACAATTACCACACATTAATGAAAATGCAATGATTCTAGAAATGATGCAATTGCTTGAGATGACACAAATGCGAATTCCATGAAGAATGTAAATGTAAAGGTAAAATGCAGATTCTTATGGAATAATGCCAATGCAAATACCCATGAATGATGCAAATGCTTGCCGACACTGTGCAGATGCAAAAGCTCGATAAAGAGATGAGTGCTCATGAGTGATGCAAATGCCCCCGGTTGTTTTTCTAGACTTTGGCTTAGCCTTTCAAATTCATTTTTCCTCTTCAAATCAGAGTATATCTTCAATTCATTTTGGCTATTCTCCTTGCCCCAACAGTTTTCAAACTTTCATCAACAGAGATCTGCACTGGGTTCGATTTCTTTTTCTCATATCTGGAAGTCAGGACCGACCCTGGCAGTTCTATACCTTTGGGTTAGAAAAATCCTTGTCTCATGTTAACATCAAAATGGGTATTTCAAAAAAAAAAATCTTTTTATTTGTTTTCGCATTTTGAAAACTTCTGAACAAAAAATATTAACCCCACAATGTGTGATATATAAATCTTTTGAAGACTGATGATCATTGTTAGAAATTTCTCTAAGTATCAATCTGCGTTTTTCCAGCTGGGATTGGCAAGGCTTGGTATAACAAGATTCTGGCTTTTCCAGGAAAACTTCATGACAAAAATGTATATCCCTTCTAGGCTCACAAATGGAACAGGTTTTATAAATCATGAATTCATTGAGAACCAAGCAAATTCAACATTCTTTTAGTTTCCATATCAAGGCATTTTGACAAGCGTCAAGATTGGCCGGGATGTTTAAGTCGAAAAGTTTAATCTTGGAGAAAAAGTTTCAGTTTTTTGAAGACAATCCTTCGAATGAGAGCTGACAATTTGGGGGGTTCAGGAATTCCTAGATGTTCCTCGATGACCACTCCTTTAATAAGATCTTTTCTTTTGGGGTATCGGCACTATCATAGATGGCATCGAAAATTTCCAAATTTACTCTAGACCGCCCATTTTTGGGTTTTCGCCCTAGAGTCCCATTCTTTCCATTTTTTTTTCTTCTTTTTTTTTCTACCATACACTTGAGAATTCTAAATTCTTCCTTAGTGAAATGATAATTCGATGAAATGGGATAAAATATGAGGAAAAACCTTTCAAATTAAATATTCATGCTTGATCAAAATGGACTTTTAAAGCATGTAATGTAGGCCATGGCTCAAGGTTCAGAAAGAAAGGATAAATAGGCCAAAATATGTGTTTGAGGGTAATCAGATTAAGGATCATTTCTTGAGGAGGATTCTCTTTGAAGTATTTGTCCCTTCTTGGACATTTCTTTCCTTTTGACTTTTGTGTCTTTCTTTCCTCGTTCTTGGCTTTCAATTTGCCATGTCTTTCACACATTCTGTTTTCCTTTTTTTATTTATTTTTTTTATTGTGTTTTTTTTCTTCTTGGCTTTTATTTCGCCATCTTTTCCTCTTCTTTTTTCTTTGACAGAGTGCGCCCGTATTTATTCGGGGCTCCATTTGCTTTGTGTCTGTCCTTGAGCTGTCACTCATTTCTCAATGATCTTTGAAAAGACCTTTCCTCGCATTTGCCCCCCAGTGTAGAGGGTAATCCTTGATCAGGGTTCAAAGAAGAAAGAATTATTTTGGCTCAAAAGGGGTGACTATGGATAATAATTTTTTTTTTGTGAAAGGGATATGAAAGATGGCCATTCATCATATCAAGCCCAAATATTCTCATTGAAAAGCAATCCTCAGGGGAAAGAGATAATCAAAATTTCATTTTGCACTTTGGAATCATCCGAATTCTCATATGCATGATATCACAAAAAATTTCTTCTCTTTTTTTCCATCGCATACCCCAATGATTTCATGTGTTAGCCCATCCTTCTTCACCATGTATCCATCATTTCCACATATGATGCCCCAATTTGATTAACCATGAGATTTTGTATCAACGAGGAACATAGCAAGTCTAGGTCTATTTTGAAAAGGTTGAGTTTCCAATCTGAGTTCTTTGAAGAGACAAGGAAAATATGACCCAAACACAGGTTTTCTCTGGGACAAGGAATAATCTAGTTTAATGATTATGCCCCAGGGTGTCAATCATGAAGTGATGTTTGGGCAATTAGTGTTTTGTGGTTTGTTGAAAATGACATGAATGGTTTTGGCACAACCTTGACACACACCAAATTATCAAAATCTAGATTCTTGAAAGAATGTCTCATTTGTTTGAATTTCAAGGAATTCGAGAAAAAAAATTTCAAAAAGTTCGTTCCTTTGTTCATAGCCTAGACTAAGATCTACGTCTTTGCTTATTCTGTGATGACAATGGTTTTATGAAGTCAAATCATTCATATTCCAGAAGCATTAAGTCTTTCAAGTGTTCTTGGTTTAAGAGATTTAGGCTTAGGAAAACCTAAAGGGAGGGGAAAAGGTATTGGGTCATTTGTAACACTGATCATCAATCTTCTTGAGACTATCCGTTATTAAAAATTCCTTAATGCTTGTTTTTGCAAATTTTCAAGTTATTGTTAAAACACAATAAACACAAAGCATTTAAAATTCAAAATTCATTTAATTCATGTAGATGTTAACATGAGACAAGTGCTTTCATCATCACAGTGTATAGAACTACATGCGTCAAAAACCTAATATGATCATGCACAATGTTTCTTATGACACTTGGCTTCCCCATCTTCAAAACTTATCAAACCAACCTTGATGAGATCCCTGACCTTGTACTTCAAAGCGGGGCAGTTCTCTGTTGAGTGACCTTGATTGCCAGAATGGTAACCACAACACTCTTTAGCATCATACCAGCTAAGATAAGGGGGCTCCAGAGGCTCTATTTGCATGGGTGTCACAAGGTGATTGTGGATGAGTTGAGGTAGTAGCTCACTGTATGTCACAGGAATCGGGTCAACCTGATTTCTTTTTCGCTTTTTATGCCCCCTTCGATTATTCCCAAGGGTGTTCGATTGATAGACAGATGTAAATTCGGGTGTAGTTGCAGTCATTGGTTGGTAAGGATAAAAACCGTGAGAGATATTGTTCAGGGTAGAGTAAAATGGCTGATACGAGGAGAATTGGGGAGGTGGGGCAAAGTCTTCCACGACTTGGGTATCTTCCTTTTTCTTTTCAGATGCCCCATTGTTCTTGGTATTGGATGTTCTTTCTCCTTCAATTTTCCCATCCTTGATAGCATTCTCAATCATCTCCCCTGAAATTACCATGTCCAAAAAATTCTTTGTGGTGTTGCCAACAAGTCTATCGTAGTATGGGGCCTGTAGTGTATTCACAAAAAGAACAGTGGTTTCCTTCTGAGTTAAGGGCGGTTGTACTTGGACGGCCAGGCTCATCCACCGTTGCGCATATTCTTTGAAGCTCTCAGTAGCTCTTTTCTTCATATTTTGCAAGGTGAAACGGTCAGGCGCCATGTCGGTCATATGCTTGTACTGGTTTAGAAAATCCCTAGCCAAATCATTCCAAGAGCGAATCTGGTCCTTGCTCAACTGACTATACCACCTAATTGCGGAACCACTGAGGCTATCCTGAAAACAGTGAATCAAAAGCTTATCATTATCTATATAACTTGTCATCTTCCGGCAGAACATAGTGATGTGGGCTAATGGATCGGTACGTCCCGTCATATTTCACAAAGTCAGGGATCTTGAACTTAGGAGGAATGACTAAATCGAGGACCAAGCATCGTTCTTTCGCCTCCACACTCCCGAATACGTCTGTATTTTCTACTACCCGGAGCCTTTCATCTAACAACTGATATTTCCCTTGGGAATCTGCCAACTCAACCTCATTTACTGCAACCCTTTTCAACTTTGCCTGTTCAGCTGGATCATCTGAGTTTAGGACATTGACGGGGTTAACAGTGTTCTGGGCATCACTTATTACGACCTCATCTTGGCCCTTTTGTGCCTCTAACCCTTCTCCGGTGACAAAGTTTTCGGTGTATCCTTTTCCCTTGATTACGGCAGATACCAACTCCATCAATTTAGTCATCTGATCCTTAGATTCTGCTTGAGACTTTGCTAGCTGTTCTCGCAATTCTCTCTGTTCCATTTCCATTCTTTCCATTCGGGCAACTTGTTCAACCTCCATAGCACTAGCCTGTATTAAAAGGGTACTCAGTACTTCTTATACCTCTGATTTGAAATGGAAATTCTTTCAAAGACTCCTAAAGCCAAGCCAACTTCTGTTTTATTTCCCCCAAATGTATGTCATGATGAATGAGCCATGAATGCAATTTGATGCATGTGAAGCCTAAGCAATATGATGTATGGACGTGTACAATGGAAACATGCTGACCATATATGTAATAAATGCAATCACGATGCCAACATGTTTCAAGCAAAGAATAAACAAATCAACACATGAATATATGCAATGACTGATCATGTGCATTTTAGCATATTTCCCAATGAATGATCATATATCCTATGATTGAAACACGATATCAATTATGATATATGCAAATAATGAATGACTGATACAGAGTATATACAAAGAAAATCATGCTAACCATGTGTGCCATGAATGCGACCTAATGCTAACATGATGTATGTAATAAGCAAATTAATGCATGAACATATACAAAGAAATCATGCTGACTATGTTTGTTATGAATGCAACCCAAAGTCAACATGATGCATGTAAACAATAAGCAAATTAATGCATGGATATATACCAAAAAAAAAAAAAAAATCATGCTGATTATGAATGTATGAATGCAACCTGACAAATAATTGATCGATGCAAAATGCAAAGGGGAAGATATCACGGAGGAAATAAGAATCGGAGGAACTTAATCATCAACATCTCATAAATTTGAAGCATAGCCAATTCATTCCCATATCAATGTTCACAATGGTATAAACCATGTTTTACAAAATTTGAGCAGTAGTTAAAACTGTCTTTTACAAGAACTTTATTCTTCCTAGCATCCTAAGGCTAAAAGAGCCTACTACTGAATAAGTGAAATCCTATTACATCATATAAGACCGCAGTCTTTCCACCTCAATGCTGTAAATCTCCCAATCCTAATGGCGTTTTCCCAGTCTTTTATCAATCAGTGTCGTTGGATCCAACCACTTGGCATGTATAAGAGTTTGCACTTTGTTTTTGAAGGCCATACAATCTTCAATGCTATGGCCAACAATACCACAGTGATACTCACATCTTGCATTTGTATTATACCCTTTTGGATATGGTGGTGACAGGGATTTCAATGGGACACAGGCAACCATGTGATTTTGGATCAGTATAGGGAGAAGCTCTCGGTAGCTGATTGGAATGGGATCAAAAGGCATTTGGGTCTTATCCTGGGGTCGTTTCTTAGTCACAGATGGCCTAGGAGTTGGGGCACTTGGTGGTGGCACTAAGGTTCGAACCAGTGTGTTTACATGGAGCTGTGGCGAAACAGCATGGTAAGGGTATGGATTTGGACACGAGGCCTTTGGAGGTTGTACATAGCTCGAGGTTCCTATCCCAGGTACTGGATAAGGTGATTGATGAGGGAAATAGTATGAACTGGCAGTTGTTGGTGATGGTGCAGGATTCTGGAATCCCGTAGTGGTCATCCCAATGGACGATTGGACCATAGTAGGGTGGGGATACTGGTTTGGACCTAGCACAGTTTGCAGGTATGGTACAGGATCCAAGGTTTCTATCTTTGGTATCAGGCTTTCAGGTTTAATTATTTTCATGATTTTGTCCCCAATTTCATCAGGATTGCAACCTTTGTGGCATTGACAAGCGCAGGATCCAGCAAGGATTGTATGTTTTGGACCTAATGGTTTTGGTTGATCCGTAGGCGATGCAGAGCCCTGAGAAAGTTCCTCTTTACTTTTACCCATATCCTCAACCATTTTCAGCAATTTGGCCAGCTGTTCCTTCACCTCTCGGATTTCATGTCCACATTCCTCTTGATTGCATTCCAAAGCAACCAATAGTTCCTCCGATTCATTCCTCATATCTCGAACCCCTTTCATGCAAATGAAAATGTCATGAGATTAAGAATACAATTGTGAATGTACATGCTATATTCCTATGTGCATGAATATACTGATGATTAATGCATGAACATATACAGAGAAATAATGATGACTATGTATGCTATGGATGCAATCTAATGTCAACATGATGCATTTTAAAGAAAATGAATAAATTGGTGCACCAGTATATACAAATAATGACCATATATGTATTCTACAATGAATGACCATGCATGATATGATGTCAAAATGATACATGCTAAGACTAAATGAATTAACACAAAGGTATACACAAAGAATGACCAAGTATATCACAAATGTATTCTACAATGAATAACCATGCATGTTAGGACTGTGACATGCTGTCAAAATGATACAAATAAAGAATAAATGAATTAACACCAAGGTATATACAAAGAAATCAATGATTACACGAAATTGATGGGACCTAAATCTTGATTATTCAAAAATCTCATTATGCAAGATTTGCCTCCAAATTCATGATTTTTTGAAACATGTTTTTTTTTATGAAAAAACCACACATATTATTTTCAAAAGAATTTCGGGGTAGTGGATCCTACTATGGTACAATATGCAAATGTTCATGCAACACTACCGGTTTTATGAAATCACTAAATGAGATTACCAACTGTTTATTGCAAAGAATGAGATCAATAACACAACCAAAAATGTACATGCTCTATTCACACATGCATGAAATGTGCAAAATGCAAAAATGCTTGAAAAATGATTTTTTTTTTTTAAAACAGCTAATGAGCATCTGCCCCAACAATATCTGCATATTTAGGCATCACGATGCCTTCGAAGCGGAGTATCACATTTATTACGGGCGATGTACGTACATCGTTGCCCGATCTACCACACTTATTCGGAGTGTAAAATAGGTAACAAAAGGTTTAGAAATGTCCCTCCATGTGTTCCTATTTTAGGTATATCTAACTGAAATCCGGCATGGCTTCGCCTAGGTTCACTATATGAGGGTGAATCGGATCTAAAGGCCCCGAATTGCTCCTCACTGTCGCCGGTAAAGGCTAGTAAGGCACCCCTATAAAAGCGGGTTCAATTCGTTAGAGTCTATTTCCCTAGCCCATGCGGATTGTTAATCACGAAGGCTTAGGTAATTTAGTACTCCGGAAGTGTTTCACTAGCCCATGCGGATTGTTAATCACGAAGGCTTAGTTACTTTGCTCCCACCTAAAAGGACGAAACCCGGGTATAGGGCTCATGATATGAAAATGCACGTGTAGTGTGTGTGGAGGAACAACAAACCTTTCACCACTATTCTACAAACTTTATTCTAAATGTCCTAGGAATTAAAACATTCAAGAATAGTGTAACGCATTAACCAACAAGCAATTATAATATACAACCTTAAATAACTAGAGAACAATAATAAAATGCATGTACATGAGTATGAACATATTTAAAAACATTTTATTATTTTCAAAATTCTCCTTATTAAAAAAAATGTGGGAATTAAAATTAAATACCAATTAAACCAACAAAATCGAGACTTTGATAACACACGACTAATTCTAGGCCTGACTCTCTAATAATCCCCAGTGGAGTCGCCAAGCTGTCGCAACCTAAAAAATAACGAGTCTCATCGCAAGACTTTATTATTCGTTAAGCGTGACATTAAAAAACCGAGGAAAAGTCGACTTAATTCCTCTAGAAAAATGAAGGTTTTAAAAATGACCTTAAAAAAAGACATGGAGTCGCCACCAATCTTTTTTAGCTAGGTGTGATCGGCCACCTATTAAAACCGGCTTTATAAAATATTTTAAAAATTAATTAAAATATTTTAAAAACCAATTTCAAGTCTACGTTTTAAACCAGAGAAATCAAAGAAGCGGGTTCGGGAGTCGGTTACGTGTGGGGAAGGATTAGCACCCCTACAACGCCCGTATAAACCGGTACCTTATTAATCGTGTGTTATCTCAAGTCTCGGTAAAAATTGGTTTTAAATTTAGTATTTCAAGTTAATTCCCAATTTAAAGAAAAATAATTCCATTTTTATTGAGAATGATCCGGAATTTATAAATTCAAAATTTTCCTATATTCCCCAACAAACGTGGCAAAATATAAAAAATTTTATTAGTTTTGGAAAATTTTCCGAACCATTCTCTTTTTAAAGAAGATATTCCGTTATTAATAATAATTGATGATATCCTCCCCAGCAAACCCGGCAGAGAACTCATGAATTATTTTAACTCGGGAATATCTTTATTTTATTGAAAAACATTATCTTTTTTGAAACCATTTAAAATAAATGAATATGTATATGCATGACATAAATAAAATGACATAGCAAAGTCTAAATAATATAATGCAACCTAAATGACATGACATGATTTGAATGCCTTAGCATATTCTAAATGAAATGGAATATCCTAAGTTATATAATATATTCTAAATAAAATGAAATGACCTAGGTAACATAGTATATTCTATATGAGATGCAATATTCTAAGTCATATGATATAATCTAAATGAAATAGAATAACCTAAGTAACATAACATATTCTATATGAAATGAAATAACCTAAGTAACATGATATTTTCTAAATGAAATGAAATGATTTAAATGACATGAAAAATATGAATGTATGGCATATAATTTAAATGACATGGAATAAAATAATGCTATCATATAATATGCATGAAAATAATAATGCATGAACATAGTATATGCTAAATAAAAATAACTAAATAAAAGCATAAGATATCATGAAATATTCAAAACTATATAATAAACCATATAACATCAAAAAATATAAATCAAAATAACAACAATATCATAGAAATTATTATGGCAAGAATCACATATTATATAAAATGCATGAATATAAAAATGCAATGCATGAAATGTATTTTTTCCTTTAATTAAGGAAATCCGTATATCTAAAAAGATATCCGGCTACCTTAGGAAAATATGTCAAATTAAATATTCTAAAACCAAAATACTTTGTGATTGTTTGAAAACAATTTTGAGAAGCTTGAATTAAAAATAAAAACTGGGCTAAATTTTTTAAAATGGCTCTAATTTCCTAAGTTTAAAAAATCCGGACTTGACTACCCTTAACCCGGGACTTGAAAAACCATTTTTAGAGTTTAAAAAGGCTTAGAAATTACCCTAAGTCAGTAGCTAACCCTCCTAATCAGCCCACTCTAAGTAAATTAATCAAAACAGAAAAATGGTTTCTCTTTAAATTCAATTCTGACTCCACTGTCCAGTTTTAATCCACGATTTTTTACCCTATTTTTAAAAATTCCAAAAATTCTAAAACAAATACTGGAGACTCAGGACATGCAAAAATACACGAGAAAAAATCGGCTTAATTTTCTGATCAAAGATGAATTCCCAGAAAAATCAGAGATGTACGAGTTTTTGGAGGAGAAAAAAAAAACTGCTTTGCCAACACATTTTTGCCTTTGATAAAATCATTTAAAAACCAAAGTAAAAATATTTGAAACTCATAAAATGATTTGCAAATAGTAGCTAGGACTTTTTGAAAGTTAGATAAAAATTGGCTAAGTAAAAAAAATCACAAAGGTAGAATAATCAACTTGACAAACTTAATTTTCCACAAATGTGCTCAAGAAAGCATGACTTTGAACCATTAATTGGCTCAAGTCATTATTCAAGTGGCATGAACATGAAATGCATGAAACAATGCAGCAAACATAATGCATGAAATGCATGGATTTAAACCTAAATGTTAGGAAAAAATGCATGGCATTCATAAAATAACCTAGACCTAAATGAACTTGCATGGCATTTAATGTAACCTAGACCTAAAATATGCATGGCATTTTCACAAACACAAGGCATGCTTAATTCAAAAATCCAACCAAATATCATGCAAATGCAAAAACCTAACAACTAGCATGACAAAAAATGCAACACACAATGCAAAACACATGGAGTAGCCAAATGGCCTCAAGCTCCAACAAGCATGGCATTTTCACAAACACTTGGCATACTAGCATGAAAAACTAAGTCATAACACTTAAATCATGCAAAAATCACACAAGCATTTTCAAAAACACTTAATATACTAAATCTAAAACATGCTCAACTAAGATATAAAACAAAAATCATGCAAAGAATCACACAAGCATTTTCACAAACACTTAATATGCTAACTCTAAAACATGCTCAAATTTAAACAACATGAAAACAGAAAACTAAAAATGCAAAAACATGATATCTAAGACATAAATGGCAACAAACAAAGCAACCAAATTAAAATATAACTCAAGAACATGAAGTAACATAACATTTAAAACATCAAAATAAAAAAAAATAGCATAAACAATATGGTAAAATGAACTCAAAATAGCAACTCAAAATAAATAATGTAGGCCATTTGGCCATGGTGAGTTTATTGTAAAAACAAAATGTAAAAAAATATACTTAAGAAAGGAGATGAAGGAAGAACAAAAAACATTATTTTAAAATGAAAACTCACCAAGTAGAGATTAAAATAGCAAAAACAAGAATAGAAAATGAAGAAAGTGCAAGAGTTGGTGCTCAAGAGCAACCTCAAGAAGCTAATATTTCAAGCTTTTCTCTTCAAACTTTCCTTTTTTTTCTAAACTTTTCTTTTTTGCTCTCAACCAAGAAGATAAAAACTAAGAAAAACTAAGAGAAATCAGCCAAAATGAACCCTCAAAATTCGAAATTCTGCCCCTCCCCTTAATGGTGGCAGAATTTTACCTCTCTCCTCCCCTAGGATGTTGTCATTTTTTGTGTAACCAATTTTCCATCAAATGGCTAATAATTCAAGGTGAAAAATCATGAAATTATCACCTTTAGATTAGCATCTCAGCTCTCTCAAATTACAGCTGTTAAGAATAATGTTGACATCTTTCTTAGCTTATGTGGCTTAATCACCATGGCTTGATCAAAGAGAATCTCTAACTAACTCTTGATTTTTAGCCATTTGATTGAAAAATCAGAAGCTTCCTCCTTCCTTTGGGCTTGGGCAGGCCAGCACTTCTCTTTTCCAGCCCAACTCTGATTTTTTTGAAAGGCCCAAAGAAGCCCTTTTCGGTTGCTTGAGTGAAATGACCATTTTGCCCCCCGGATGCAAATAAATATCAAACGGACTCCAAATTCAATTTTTCTTTTTTAATACTTCCAAAATAATAAAATATTGAGTTCTGGAAGTTTTCAAAATTATCCGAGTCCGTTTGCTATTTATTTGGAATTTTTCTTCCCAAAATGCCCTTTTATGCCCCTACATTTTACCATTTTTTAAACGAGCTCCAAATCAAGATTTTTCTTCACCAATCTCTTCAAAATAATTAAAAAGTGTGATCTGGAAGTTTTCATAATTTTTGGAGCTCATTTGGTATTTTTTCGGGATTTATCGGCTTGAATTACTACATAGGAGGCCCGAGATTTGGCCATTTTGCAAACGAACTCCGAATCAAGATTTTCTTTCGCCAATCTCTTCCAAATAATTTAAAAATGAGATTTTCCAAATTTCAGAATTTTTGGAGTCCATTTGCTATTTTCCGGGATTTATATTTTTGAATTATTGCATAGGAGGCCCGGGATTTGGCCATTTTGCAAACGAACTCGGAATCAACATTTTCTTTCTCCAATCTCTTCCAAATAATTTAAAAATGAGATCTGCAAAATTTCAAAAGATTTGGAGCTCGTTTGCTATTTTTCCGGGATTTTCCTTTTTGAATTACTACATAGGATGCCCGGGATTTGGCCATTTTGCAAACAAACTCGGAATCAAGATTTTCTTTCGTCAATCTCTTCCAAATAATTTAAAAATGAGATCTGCAAATTTCAAAATATTTGGAGCTCATTTGCTATTTTTCCGGGATTTTCCTTTTTGAATTACTGCATAAGAAGCCCGGGATTTGGCCATTTTGCAAACGAACTCCGAATCAAGATTTTATTTTACCAATATCTTTCAAATGATTTAAGAATGAGATTGAAAAATTTTTCAGAATTTTTGGAGTCCATTTGCTATTTTTCCCAAATTTTCCAATTTTGCCCTTTTACCTTTGAACCCCGGTTTTGCTCAAAACAAGTCCGATTTTCAAATTTTCTTCAATCTGAGCCTTGGGCTATCCTTTTTAATCATTATTCATCCATTGGGGGCTTTGGTCTCACCAAGTCAGGGCATTTCTGTGATTCTTCCCGATTTCACCGATATCCACTAAAAAACCTAATTCTCGGTTTTCTCCCGGATTGACTTTTCTTTCGGTTTTTCTTGCAAGTGACTTCTTCATTACCCGTAGTTAGTGCTTATCTTTCATTTGGAACCTTCAATTTCGACCAATTTGATCGTTTAAGCACTTTTCCCCAAATTTCTCGGATTAGGGTTTCCTTTCTACTGAATCTCCAAATCCCAACTTCCGAACTCCATATCTTTCAATGTAGACCTCGGATTATCAAAATTCTTTCGCCATTCTTCAATTGAACTTAATATCTTGATTTTGAAAATGGGTTGACTTTTTTAGTAGTTGACTTTTTGGGGTTGACTTTTTTCGGGGTTGACTTTTTTCGGGGTTGACTTTTTTCGGGGTTGACTTTTTTCAAGTTTGACTTTTTGTGCTCGCCCTCTTAAACTATTTTCATCCTGCAGGTGGTACTCTGAGACTTAGTTTAAGAGGGCGAGCATAAAAGGTCAAACTTGAAAGAAGTCAACCCCAAAAAAAGTCAACGTCGAAAAAGTCAACCCCAAAAAGTCAACTACTGAAAAAGTCAATCCACTTTCAAAATCAAGATTTTAAGTTCAATTGAAAAATGGCGAAAGAATTTTGATAATTCGAGGTCTACATTGAAAGATATAGAGTTCGAAATTTGGGATTTGGAGATTCAGTAGAAAAGAAACCCTAATCCGAGAAATTTATGGAAAAATGCTTAAATGGTCGAATTGGTCGAAACTGAAGGTTCCAAATGAAAGATAAGCACTGACTACGGGTAATGGAGAAGCCACTTGAAAGAAAAACTGAAAGAAAAGTCAATCCGGGAGAAAACCGAAAATTGGGGTTTTTGGTGGATTTCGGTGAAATCGGGAAGAATCACAGAAATGGCCCGACTTGGTAAGACCAAAGCCCCCAATTGACGAGGAATGATTAAAAAGGGATAGTACAAGGCTCAGTTTGAAGAAAATCTGAAAATCAGACTTGTTTTCAGCAAAACCAGGTTTCGGAGGTAAAAGGGTAAAATTGGAAAATTTTGGAAAAATAGCAAATGGACTCCGAAAATTCTAAAAATTTTCAAATCTCATTTTTAAATCATTTGAAAGAGATTGGCAAAATAAAATCTTGATTCGGAGTTCGTTTGCAAAATGGCCAAATCCCGGGTTTCTTATGTAGTAATTCAAAAAGGAAAATCCCGAAAAAATAGCAAATGAACTCCAAATCTTCTGAAATTTTGCAAATCTCATTGTTAAATTATTTGGAAGAGATTGGAGAAATAAATTCTTGATTGGGAGTTCATTTGCAAAATGGCCAAATCCCGAGCCTCCTATGCAATAATTCAATAAGATAAATCCTTGAAAAATAAAAAATGGACTCCAAAAATTCTGAAATTTTGCAAATCTTATTTTTAAATTATTTGGAAGAGATTGGAAAAATAAAATCTTGATTCGGATTTCGTTTGCAAAATGGCCAAATCCCGGGCCTCCTATGCAGTAATTCAAGCCGATAAATCCCGAAAAAATACCAAATGAGCTCCAAAAATTATGAAGACTTCCAGATCACACTTTTAAATTATTTGGAAGAGATTGGTGAAGAAAAATCTTGATTTGGAGCTCGTTTAAAAATGGGTAAAATATAGGGGCATAAAGGGTATTTTTGGAAGAAAAAATTCAAATAAATAGCAAACAGACTCAGATAATTTTGAAAACTTTCAGAACTCAATATTCTATTATTTTGGAAGTATTAAAAAAATAAAAATTGAATTTGGAGTCCGTTTGATGTTTATTTGCATCTGGGGGGCAAAACGGTCATTTTACCCAAGCAATCGAAAAGGGCTACTTTGGGCCTTTCAAAAAATCAGAGTTGGGCTGAAAAAGAGAAGAGATCGCTTGCCAAGGCCCAAAGGAAGGAGGAAGCTTCTGATTTTTCAATCAAATGACCAAGAATTAAGAGTTAGTTAGAGATTCTCTTTGATCAAGCCATGGTGATTAAGCCACATAGGCCAAGAGAGATGTCAACATTATTCTTGAACAGCTGTAATTTGGGATAGCTGATATGCTAATCTAAAGGTGGTAATTTCATGATTTTTTCACGTTGAATTATTAGCCATTTGATGGAAAATTGGTTACAAAAAAATGACAACATCCTTGCATGTTTAAAGGGCGTTTCGGCCAGCTCTATAGGGGGGTTCAGAAATTTGATTTTCACATTTCATTTTGCTGAGTTCTCTTGGTTTTTACTTGGTTTTTCTCTCTTTGGTTGAAAGCAAAAAGAAAAAGTTTAGAAAAGAAAGGAAAGTTTGAAGAGATAAAGCTTGAAATATAGCTTCTTAAGGTTGCTCTTGAGCACCAACTCTTGCACTTTCTTGATTTTCCATTCTTGTTTTTGCTATTTTGATTATTATTTGGGGAGTTTCTATTTAAAATAAATATTTTTTTTTTATTGTTCTTCTTAAGTTCTTCCTTCATCTCTTTCTTAAATATATTTTTTACAATTTTTTTTTTATAATATACTCACCATGGCCGAATGGCCTACATTATTCATTTAAGTTGCTGTTTTGGTTTATTTTATCATATTTTTTATGTTATTTTCTTTGATCTTGGTGTTTTAAATGTTATTTTACTTCATATTCTTGAGTTATATTTTAATTTGGTTGCTTTGTTTGTTACCATTTATGATTTAAATACCATGTTCTTGTATTTTTAATTTTCTGTTTTCATGATGTTTAAATTTGAGCATGTTTTAGATTAGTATATCAAGTGTTTGTGAAAGTGCTTGTGTGGTTTTTGCATGATTTGAGTTTTATATCTTAGTTGAGCATGTTTTAGATTTAGTATATTAAGTGTTTGTGAAAATGCTTGTGTGGTTTTTGCATGATTTGAGTGTTATATTTTAGTTGAGCATGTTAGTATACCAAGTGTTTGTGAAAATGCCATGCTTGTTGGAGCTTGAGGCCATTTGGCTACTCCATGTGTTTTGCATTGTGTGTTGCATTTTTTCCATGTTAGTTGGTAGGTTTTTGCATTTGCATGACATTTGATTTAATTTTGCATGCTAGTATACCAAGTGTTTGTGAAAATGTCATGTTTGCTAGTTACATTATTCCATTCGGCCACTCTTGGAATCTTTGCATTGTATGTGCATTTTTGCTATGTTAGTTGATAGGTTAGCATTTGCATGATATTTGGTTGAGTTTTTGGATTAAGCATGCCTTATGTTTGTGAAAATGCCATGCATATTTTAGTTATTAGGTTTGGTTTATTTTCCATGCATGTTCATGCATTTTAGGTCTAGGTTGCATTAAATGCCATGCAAGTTCATTTAGGTCTAGGTCACTTTATGAATGCCATGCATTTTTTCATGACATTTAGGTTTAATCTCATGCATATCATGCACTATGGTTGCTGTAATTTTTCATGCATTTCATGTTCATGCCACTTGAATAATGACTTAGGCCAATTAATGGTTCAAAGTCATGCTCTCTTGAGCACACTTGTGGAAAATTAAACTTTGTCAAATTGATTATTCTACCTTTGTGATTTTTTTTACTTAGACAATTTTTATCTAACTTTCAAAAAGTCCTAGATACTGTTTGTGAGCCATTTTGTGAGTTTTAAATATTTTACTTTGATTTTTAAATGATTTTATCAAAGGCAAAAATGTGTTTTGACAAAACAGTTTTTCACCCAGTACTCGTACATTTCCGATTTTTCTAGGAATTCATCTTTAATCAGAAAATTAAGCCGATTTTTTCCCATGTATTTTTACATGTCCTGAGTCTCTAGTATTTTTTTTAGAATTTTTTGAATTTTTTGAAAATAGGGTAAAAAATCGTGGCTTAAAACTGGACAGTGGAGTCAGAATTGAATTTAAAGAAAAATCATTTTTCTGTTTTGGTTAAGTTACTTGGAGTGGGCTGATTAGGAGTGTTAGCTACTGACTTAGGGTAGTTTCTAAGCATTTTTAAACTCTAAAAATGGTTTTTCAAGTCTTGGGTTAAGGGTAGTCAAGTCCGGATTTTTAAACTTAGGAAATTAGAGCCATTTAAAAAAGATTTAGCCCAGTTTTTACTTTTAATTCAAGCTTTTCAAAATTGTTTTCAAACAATCACAAAGTATTTCGGTTTTAGATTATTTAATTTGACATATTTTCCTAAGGTAGCCGGATATCTTTTTAGATATACGGATTTCCTTAATTAAAGGAAAAAATACATTTCATGCATTGCATTTTTCATATTCATGCATTTTATATAATATGTGATTCTTGCTATAATCATTTCTATGATATTGTTATTATTTTGATTTATATTTTTTGATGTTATATGGTTTATTATATGGTTTTTAATATTTCATGATATCCTATGCTTTTATTTAGTTATTTTTAAATAGCATATACTATGTTCATGCATTATTATTTTTATTTTCATGCATATTATATGATCGCATTATTTTATTCCATGTCATTTAAATTATATGCCATATCATTCATATTTGTCATGTCATTTAAATCATTTCCTTTCATTTAGGATATATTGTGTCATCTAGAATATTTTATTTCATTTAGATTATATCATATGAGTTAGGATATTGCATTTCATGTAGAATATATTATATTACCTAGGTCATTTCATTTCATTTCATTTAGGATTTATTATGTCATCTAGAATATTTTATTTCATTTAGATTATATCATATGACTTAGGATATTGCATTTCATATAGAATGTATTATGTTTCATAGGTCATTTAATTTCATTTAGAATATATCATATAACTTAGGATATTTCATTTCATTTAGAATATGCTAAGACATTCAAATCATGTCATGTCATTTAGGTTGCATTATAATATTTAGATTTTGCTATGTCATTTTATTTATGTCATTCATATACATATTCATTTCTTTTAAATGTTTTCAAAAAAAGATAATGGTTTTCAATAAAATAAAGATATTCCCGAGTTAAAATAATTCATGAGTTCTCTGCCGGGTTTGCTGGGGAGGATATCATCAATTATTATTAATAACGGAATATCTTCTTTCAAAAAAGAATGATTCAGAAAATTTTCCAAAATTAATAAAATTTCTATATTTTGCCACGTTTGTTAGGGAATATAGGAACATTTTGAATTTATAAATTCTAGATCATTTTCAATAAAAAAAAATGGAATTATTTTTCTTTAAATTGGGAATTAACTTGAAATACTAAATTTAAAACCGATTTTTTACCGAGACTTGAGATAACACACGATTAATAAGGTACCGATTTATACTGGCGTTGTGGGGGTGCTAATCCTTCCCCGCACGTAACCGACTCCCGAACCCGCTTCTTTGATTTCTCTGGTTTTAAAACGCAGACTTGAAATTGGTTTTTAAAATGTTTTAATTAATTTTTAAAATATTTTATAAAACCGGTTTTAATAGGTGGCCGATCACACCTAGCTAAAAAAGATTGGTGGCGACTCCATGTCTTTTTCAAGGTCATTTTCAAAATCTTCATTTTTTTTAGAGGAATTAAGTCGACTTTTCCTCGATTTTTTTAATGTCACGCTTAACGAATAATAAAGTCTTGCGATAAGACTCGTTATTTTTTAGGTTGCGACAAATACCATTTTTAATCCATACATATATGTTCTTATGCGTATGAACCTCTAAGTTCCCAATATGTTGGCAATGAACATAAGTTAATATCATTAGCTTGTTTTCATAGATCATGAGCGGGATCTAGCAACCCATCATGACCACCCAAATACTGTGAAGTCATCATGACCTTTTTAGAAACCTTTCAGTAACCAACCTGTCAGTGTTATACGGTCCTTTCACCATATATCCCGGATAGCTCATGAGCATGATGCAGTGTCTACTCGTGATCAATCCATATTAGTTCTTCACAGCTTATGATTAACCTTATGAATTTAGAGAAACAGCTTTCTTCTAAATCCATCATGCTTTGGCCAAAGACTTAATCAAGTTAATCGTAGTCAAGAACAAACGAGATATGTCTCCATTATCACAAGGAGTGGTGAATCCTCTCTGGATCACTCATTCGTCTTCGTATGGTTCATGTCATACCCAATAACACCCTACTATAAGCATCCTCTTGTTGGGACCCATTCGTGATGGAATCTAAGTATGACACTTTCCATACAAGATGATCTGGTATCACAAGTCTAAGGACTAATTTACACAACTGGTACTAAGAGAACATTATCATAGACACTGGAGTGATATTACCAAATAGAGTTCTCTTGACGGGCCACGTTCAAGAACTTGTTCAACAGACAAGCACCTATATGTTATCCCAAGTATCCCATACTTCAACCCTATATGAGATTGGTTGCTTACTTTATAAGTAAGAAGGCTTAACATATACTAGTCTTTAAGCATTGTCAATGCCCCGTCTTGGCAATACAATGACCAGGAACAGTTTGAGGAATAAGGCTTTGATGCATAAGGATCTCATAATTATAACTCTTTATAATTCTTTTGCAAGGCCATTATGTTCCATGGGCTTCATCCGATTAGTACTTAATAACTCCTTATTATTGTGCTAACATGAAGGAAAACCTTGTATCACTATCTTCATAGTGAAGGGTATGCTTTATTGACTGTGTATCCCATGCTCAATCTGATTAGCTCTAGGGCATACACCAACAATCTCCCACTTGCACTAAGTCAATCACTAACGCATCCAATGCCGAACTCTTTCGATTAGCAATTGTGTCTCTACAAGGACATAGATTAAGTGCATTGAGAGTATGTTTCGTCATATTCATGATAATCTTATTATCAAAGTTAATAATTCAGATCACAACGAGACCTAGATTCCATTCAAACGGCTCAATTGTTTCTATAACAACTATTGGAATCTACTTATTAGCAAGTAGCTAATGATCCAAATATAACTCCTTTTGCAAGTCAAAACAAAAGAGTTAGTCTTAAAAACCTTTAATATAAACGTGAAATCCTTTCAAGTTTGGAACATTTCCAACTAATTGCATTTTCAAAAATGGCAATTTATCATAACCTTCATCATTCAAAGAGTTATTAATAGCTCCCACTAAATCCTACATATGTAGATGTTAAGGGATTAATTCAATAACAATTCGAATTTCATATCACTAAGCTAAATAGTATTCATAATCGATTTATTTAAGAGGTAATAAAATAAGCAAGGCATCATATGCCAGCAAAGCAATATGTTTCGAAAACATAAATTAAATATCCTCAACATTGGCCCATAAAGCAAATAAAACATCAAATGTTTCTAAATAAATCATAAATAAATGTCTTATTAAAAATCCATAAGATCGGCAAGCTCTGATGTAGCATCAAACTCGGTTGCCATCTTCATGGTCCAGCTTCACTGCTACTTTCATTTGGTCCCTACAATATGTCATACATATTTAGTACCAAATGATAGGTATCATATACCAAGAGTAGTGAATCATATTATACCTGAAGTTGAAACTCCTTTCAATTTCTTTCCCTTGTTAGACTCAAGATACTCCTTGCAATTGCGCCTCCAATGACCAGTTTTCCCACAATGAAAGCAAGCTTTGTTAGCATTATCCTTATCCTTTGCTTTCTTCACATTACCATCACCGGACTTCAAACTTTTTGAAGCAGGAGGTACATCCCATCTTGTATTTCTTTTCTTCTTACCTTTCAATTTAGAGGAAGATACTAAATGGACAGATGACTTGTCCTTTACAATGGTTTGCTTGGCCTGTGTGAGCATATTCAGTAACCCAGAAAGGGTAGCCTCCAAGTGGTTCATGTTGAAGTTCAACACAAACTTCGAATAGCTCTCAGGTAGTGAAGTAAGGATTAGATCAATGCTTAGATCATGATCTATAATCCATCCAATCTGCTCCAAATGGGTAATATACCCTATCATCTTAAGCACATGAGGCCTCACTAGGCTTCCCTCTGACATCTTTGTTTGGAACAATTCCTTTGAGATGTCAAATCTCTTAGTGCGATTCTCCTTAGCGAACAATTCTCTAAGGTTAAGGATGATATCCTGAGCATTTATATCCTCTTGCTGCTTTTGGAGATCGGGTGCCATACTAGCCAACATCACACACGTTGCTTGTACGAGATCATCTCTATGAACTCTATAGGCCACCCTCTCCTCCTCAATTGCATCAGTAGCAGGCTCATCTGGAATAGGCTCATCAAGAACATAAGCCTTCTTTTCCCGTGTCAAGACAATCTTGACATTGCGAAACCAGGCAACGAAGTTTGGCTTAGTTAATTTGTTAGCATCAAGTATGCTTCTCAGTGATAATGCATTTTCCATTTTAGCGTTTATATCCTAAATGAATCAAAACATTTAATAGTCAATAATTAGCAAGTAGTAATCATTTATGTCAGGCTTTAATACTTAAATGATTATTCTCATTATTTTAACAAAATAATATCCCTCAACTACTATCTCGAGAAATTTAACTCTTAAACTTCTTAATGAGCTAGGACCCCTTTCATTCTAGCATAACCTTGAGTGACTCAACAAGCTATTTTGAAACTAATTGAGTAGGTAACTTAATTTACCAATTATATTTCTATACAACTCTTAGATCCAGTGAGGTAACAACTCTTTGCCTAAATACATCATATGCATTTCGCCTAACTTTGCCTCTAAATGTCATGCAATCAAGTTTTAAAGCATCCGGATAACATAACACGTAGTTGAGTAAGACCCATCTTCAATAACTCAAACATGTTCGTACATAAGTTTAACCTTGAATGACTCAACAAGCCTCCGAATTAAAGAACTCTGGTTATCTTGTTATGATGGTGGAAGGCAACTTATCATGCATAACATGGACTCAATATAATTTAATGAGGTATTTCATTTAACTCTTACATAGGTCTCATTGATTTCTTATTCGATTGACATGCATAGCATTCATTTAATTACATACATCACATATATACATAATTCAAAATAAATCTATCACATGCAATCTACTAGGATGGTTATGGACTTAATTATAATCTAGTTTCCTTGGGCCATTAGGAAACTAGTTGGTCAAATTCCTAGGGGATACCATACATAGTCTTCGAAAGCTTTGTTGGTGATCTCCTTGGTTGCTTCTTCTTGGCGCCATATCTCCTTACAAACTTGGAATTTACATAAATTCAACTTCCTATCCTATATCTGAATTTATAAAGAACATAACAATTACATAGCTTTATTAGAAACCTCGAGTTACATTCGAGGAGAGTTAGATGAGAAGAGAATTTACAACTCCAGAATGAAAAAGAGAAGGCAGGGTGCGCAGACCCTATTTATAAAATACCAATAAGAAAATTCAATCGTAAATTCCCTAGTCATACTAAGGTCTAGTCCATAACCATCCTTCATGCATACATAATCAAATTATAAGCATGAATTAAAAACATGCCTATTTAATATCACCTGGTGATCTTGTGTACTATTTGCATAAATGTCACAAAATAAATTTGAGATAATTTATCAAATCATTCTAGCAATTTCGGTTCCATCTATTAAAACACTTTCAATAAAATCTTAACAATTAAGAAAGCTATCTTGAAATCGGACTTTACTAAACTTTTAGGTTGCTTGTCTTTATTAGGACAAAACATTCTAGCATGCTCAAAATCCTAAACATTTTAAGACATCTCATTGTCTTATACCGAGTCTTTAAGTTTGCAATCCATCCTAACTCCTTAGGAACTTAAAACCTCATTAGGTAACTCTTACCTAATCACACTACAAGTCTCTCCTAACATTTAGGATTCACACTCCCACTAGGAAACGATTTCCTTGTTGAAGTAGGACTTTAACTCTTAGTGTCCTAGGAGCAGGCAATCTCTTTGGCCATCGAATGGCCGCTGCCAGCCCATGATCAGACTATTGTATGCCATCTACTGTGGCTACTGGATGCCCTAAAAAGAGCTTGCTGGCCGCCCCATACAGCTGCACTCAATTCGGCAACAATTGCCTCCTTGGTGAGGTTCGGCCTACTAGCATGCAGCAACAGTTGTCGCTTAATCCAGTCATATTCCATGCCAAAACCAGCCATCATATATGAATCATATCCACCTTAGATGCTATCGAAAATTCCTAGCAAACATGTGGAACGTTTCCACACTCATGCTCGAATTTTATGGCACGCAAACACATACAAAATAATCCAGAAAATTTCAGCATTGTAGTAACAACATTTCATGCCCAAAAACAACTTTGCTTAAACGTTTTCAACTCAAATCAATTTTGTAACTTCAATGGCAGCATGTAATATAAAATTTCCAGATCTGAAACATCTAAAAAATCAATTTTATATCATCCCAAAATCAGCTTACAAAAGTTGACTAAAAACTATGTTTTTGACATCAAAACTTGTCGGGTTTACTAAGACATGTCATGGCTTTAATCCTTATTGATTAAAACAATTTTAATCAATGGTTTAAACAATTTTAAACATGATTAAATTTATTATATAGCTTCTATCCAAATTTAAGAAAATTAAAGATTTGTTTTTTCTTTTAAATCCATAGGAACCGAAATCATGCCAAAATCAATACACTACACAATAACTTGTATATCACCAAGAATTGACATGCACAAACCTCATGTAAACAACAGAACCTTGGATCTCATACCATTGTCGGGTTATGTTACTCTTGGGCTCATGCTTAAACAAAATAATCAAAGTGCAGCGGAAGTAAACAAAGAAGCACCCGAAGTACAACAGGATCTTAGGCTTGTGTTTAGCATTTGTTTATAGCATTCAAAACAAATAAAACAGCCATATGATCTATAAGTTACCTAATTAAGATATCGTAACCTTAAGTTGTAGTTCCAAATCGCAAGATGCTATGGAGTCCACGATCCAATTCGAACAAGATCACAACAAGCACAATTGTCCTTCCTTTAGAGCTAATCTACACGAACAGCTGATGGATCCTTCTCTAAGGTATGGTGATTTACTTGTGTTAGCAAGTTGATCCTAAGATCAAAAGAAAATATCTATTTCTTGTCTTTGTCTCCCTAAATCAATCTCTCTCAACAAGGAAGAGAAGAGGCAAGAACAACACCAAGAGGAAGAGGAATTGTGGCAAGCACAAATCTTGCAGGGAGGTGGCGATATGTCTATTTTGCTAGGGTAGGGTTCTCTTCTTAAAACCAACTTTCTCTCAAGCAAAAATCAGAATATCTCAAGTAGAATTACAAGCTTCGGTTGAGGCTACAGCCTCTATATCTGATATATATGTAGGCACAAATCTTGACCCCCTCTCCCTAAGCTTGGCCGGCTAGTGTAACTTGTTGCACAAGATTTTCATTAATCCACTTAGACATAAACTATTTAATTCTAAGATGGATCAATAGGCCCATTATATTATCTAATAATAATAATGGTCCAACAATCTTAATGCCTTAAGTTGGGCCAACCATTCTTAGTAGACAGTCTCTAATTAGAATAGTCTATTTGGACCCATTCTAATTTATCATGCTTATTTATTGGATAGATTAATTTCTAAATGAAAGTAATTTAATTTTCAATTAAATTTCTTTCTTCTCATGAAGAATTCATGTCATTAATCTATTAATATCATCTCATGACATTAATCAAATATAGCATAGTCATTCGAAATTCACCTTGCACATCACTATGTCAAAGTCGACTATACTAGTTTATATAAGACTTCTTGATTCCTCTTATCTCATTAAGACATTGTCTTTGGATTTCTCAAATCTCAATTATGTCTTAATCTTTCTTAATTGAACTTCTTCAATTAAGTCCTCAATATAGATCTTTTGTTTCATTAAGTTTTACCTTAATAGAATACCATGTTTAATCCATACATATCTGTTTTGATGCGTGTGACCCTCTAGGTTCCCAATATGTTGGCAATGAACATAAGTTAATCTCATTACCTTGTTTTCATAGATCATGAGCGAAATCTAGCAACCTATCATGACCACCCAAATATTGTGAAGTCATCGTGACCTTTTTAGAAACCTTTTAACAACCAGCCTGTCAGTGTAATACGGTCCTTTTTCCATATATCCCCAATAGCTCATGAGCATGGTGCAGTGTCAACTCAAGATCAATCCATATTAGTTCTTCGCAACTTATGATTAACCTTACGAATTTAGAGAAACAACTTTCTCCCAAATCCATCATGCTTTGGCCAAAGACTTAATCAAGTTAATCATAGTCAAGAACAAACGAGATATGTCTCTATTACCACAGGGAGTGGTGGATCCTCTCTGGATCACTCATTCATCTTCGTATGGTTCATGTCATACCCAATAACACCCTACTATAAGCATCCTCTTGTTGGGACCTATTCGTGATGGAATCTGTAAGACCCTCGTAAGACAGAGATTGACTCGGGTCTCTTTAAATGATTCACAGACGATGGATCAAGTTTATGTATGCTTGTAAACAAAGCACACTACCATCTGGTCTTATTCTTATATTAATAATTTTTAGACTATGGGGTTTAATCGACCATTTGAGAGATTTAGCCTTAAATCGACCACAAGTCAGGAATCACAATCGGGACAACGTAAAGCACGTAAAATTTGGTATTTTAACTTCACATAGTGTTAAAATGTGATATAAAACTGATCAAGATTATTGAAAAATATAATCGGTACAAAATCGGTAAAATATTAACCAGAGGTATTTTGTTTATTTTACCCAAAATTTTATCTTTGGTTCGAATATGGTACCTATAGACTCCGTGATCATAGAGGATCTCAATATGATGCTTAGTTTGAAAATTTGACATTTTTTTTTTTAAACAAAAAAAAAAATGAAAATAGGTACGCCTTTAATTAGGTTAAAAGAGTGAAAAATCGGAACTGGTCGCGGGAAGGTCCGAAAAAGATTTTAAGTGAATAAATGGATTCATATAGACATAAAATGATATTAGAATGCTATTGGTGAAATCATAATGAGAATTAGAGCTAAAACCAAAAAAGTCAAAATGTTGACTCATAAACAGTTTGGGGCCCGAATTTGATGCTCGGTGTAGACACCTAATTTTGTCCGGACCCTAATTCAGGTACATTTTCTTTCTAAATTGATGTTTCAGAATGCTAAAAGGCTTTTCTCATCCTACAGGTGGTACTCCGAGGCTTAGTCTAAAAAAGCAGACAGAAAAAGTCAAACTCGAAAAGTCAACCCCAAAAAAAGTCAACTACAAAAAAGTCAACCCACTTTCAAAATCAAGTTTTGAGGTTCAATTGAAAAATGATGGAAGAATTTTGATAATCCGAGGTCTACATTGAAAGATATGGACTTCGAAACTTGGGTTACGAGATTTAGTAGAAAGGAAACCCTAATTCGAGAAATTTGGGGAAAAGTGCTTAAACGATCAAATTGGTCAGAATTGAAGGTTCCAAATGAAAGATAAGCACTGACTACGGGTAATGGAGAAGCCATTTGGAAGAAAAACTGATAGAAAAGTCAATTCGAAAGAAAACCGAGAATTAGGGTTTGCTGGTGGATTTCGGTGAAATTTGGAAAATTTACAGAAATGGCCTGATTCGGTAGATCTAAAGACCTAATTCATGAGAAATGATTAAACAAGGATAAACCAAGGCTCAGTTTGAAGAAAATCTAAAAATTTGACTTGTTTTGAGCAAAACCGGGTTTCAAAGGCAAAAGGGCAAAATTCGAAAATATGGGAAAAATAGCAAATGAACTCCAAAAAATCTGAAAATTTGCAAATCTCATTCTTAAATTTTTTCAAAGAGATTGGCGAAAGAAAATCTTGATTCGAAGTGTATTTGCAAAATGGCCATATATCGGGCCCACTATGTAGTGATTCAAGTAGATAAATAGCAAATGAACTCCAAAAATTTTGAAAATTTGCAAATATCATTTTTAAATTATTTGGAAGACATTGGAAAAAGAAAATCTTGGTTTGGGGTTCGTTTGCAAAATGGCGAAATCCCGGGTCCCCTATGTAGTAATTCAAGCAGATAAATCCCAAAAAAGGAGTAAATGAGCTCCAAAAATTATGAAAACTTCCAGAACATTTTTTAAATTATTTGGAAAAGATTGGTGAAGAAAAATGTGGATTCGGAGCTCGTTTAAAAAATGGTAAAGCTCGGGTGCATAAAAGGGGTAATTTCGAAAATAAATCCGAAATAAATAGCAAATGGACTCGAAAATTTTTGAAAACTTCCAGAATTCAATTTTTTTTTTATTGTTTTGGAAGTATTGAAAAAAGAAGATTCGAATTTGGTGTCCGTTTGCTATTTAGGTTCAGGGGGCAAAAAGGTCATTTTACCAAAAAAACCAATAATGGCAAATTTGTAATTGAGGAAAATATGAAA
The DNA here is from genome assembly GCA_030761205.1 of Fremontodendron californicum. Lineage (NCBI taxonomy): Eukaryota > Viridiplantae > Streptophyta > Magnoliopsida > Malvales > Malvaceae > Fremontodendron > Fremontodendron californicum. The sequence continues at coordinate 17,263,080 of JAULJL010000018.1, read as the reverse complement.
TAAGAAGGAATTGCTGGGATTTTTCTTCCCTTGGTCAGCCAACATAAAGGAGAAGAAGGAAGTCTGAACAATTTAATTCCTTAGTCATAATCAAGCCACATGCTACCACTAACACCTTGCAAATGGTCCCCCCTTCATCCCATGGCTTAGGTGCCTTGTAGGAAAGTTGAATGCACCATCAAATACTGGGTCTCCTATGTAGTAATTCAAGCAGATAAATTATGGAAAAATAGCAAACGAGTTCCAAAAATTTTGAAAATTTGAAAATCTCATTCTTAAATGATTTCAAAGAGATTAGCGACAGAAAATCTTGATTCAGAGTTCGTTTGCAAAACGGCCATATATCAGGCCCACTATGTAGTGATTCAAGCGGATAAATAGCAAATGAACTCCAAAAATTTTGAAAATTTGCAAATATCAATTTTAATTTATTTGGAAGACATTGGAAAACGAAAATCTTGGTTTGGGGTTTGTTTGCAAAATGGCGAAATCTCGGGTCCCCTATGCAGTAATTCAAGCAGATAAATCACAAAAAAATAGTAAATGAGCTCCAAAAATTATGAAAACTTCCAGATCACATTTTTTAAATTATTTGGAAAAGATTGGTGAAGAAAAATGTGGATTCGGAGCTCGTTTAAAAAATTGTAAAGCTCGGGTGCATAAAACGGGTAGTTTCAAAAATAAATCCGAAATAAATAGCAAATGGACTCGAAAATTTTTGAAAACTTCCAGAATTCAATTTTTTTTTTATTGTTTTGGAAGTATTGAAAAAAGAAAATTCGAATTTGGTGTCCGTTTGCTATTTATTTAGGTTCGGGGGGCAAAAATGTTATTCCACCAAAGAAACCAAAAATGGTAAATTTGTAATTGAGGAAAATATGAAAGAAGAAGGAATTGCTGGGATTTTTCTTCCCTTGGTCAGCCAACATAGAGGAGAAGAAGGAAGTCTGAACAATTTAATTCCCTAGTCACAATCAAGCCACATGCTACCACTAACAACTTGCAAATGGTCCCCCTTCATCCCATGGCTTAGGTGCCTTGTAGGAAAGTTGAATGCACCATCAAATACTGGGTATCCTATGTAGTAATTCAAGATTATAAATTATGGAAAAATAGCAAACGAGTTCCAAAAATTCTGAAAATTTGAAAATCTCATTCTTAAATGATTTCAAAGAGATTAGCGACATAAAATCTTGATTCGGAGTTCGTTTGCAAAATGGCCATATATCGAGCCCACTATTTAGTGATTCAAGCGGATAAATAGCAAATGAACTCCAAAAATTTTGAAAATTTGCAAATATCATTTTTAAATTATTTGGAAGACATTGAAAAAAGAAAATCTTGGTTTGGGGTTCGTTTGCAAAATGGCGAAATCCCGGGTCCCCTATGCAGTAATTCAAGCAGATAAATCCCAAAAAAATAGTAAATGAGCTCCAAAAATTATGAAAACTTCCAGATCACATTTTTTAAATTATTTGGACAAGATTGGTGAAGAAAAATGTGGATTCGGAGCTCATTGAAAAATGGTAAAGCTCGGGTGCATAAAAGAGGTAATTTCGAAAATAAATCCGAAATAAATAGCAAATGGACTCGAAAATTCTTGAAAACTTCCAGAATTCAATTTTTTTATTGTTTTGGAAGTATTGAAAAAAGAAAATTCGAATTTGGTGTCCGTTTGCTTTTTATTTAGGTTCGGGGGGCAAAAAGGTCATTTCACCAAAGAAACCAAAAATGGCAAATTTGTAATTGAGGAAAATATGAAAGAAGAAGGAATTGCTGGGATTTTTCTTCCCTTGGTCAGCCAACATAGAGGAGAAGAAGGAAGCCTGAACAATTTAATTCCCTAGTCACAATCAAGCCACATGCTACCACTAACACCTTGCAAATGGTCCCCCCTTCATCCCATGGCTTAGGTGCCTTGTAGGAAAGTTGAATGCACCATCCAATGGCCAAGTTTAAATGCCAAAATGACATTTTTATTTGTCATGAAAGAACCCTCATCTAATGACCAAGAATGGAAGAAAATAGATGAGCACAATTCATCCAAGGGTGAGCATCTATTCGGTTGAGCAAGGGAGTGCATGGGATTATCTCTTTTCATCCAATGGCTTAGGTCATCTACAAGGGCTGAGTAAAGATGTTGAGGGCTGGATTTAATCTACAAGATGGTATTTTTATGTTGTCCTCATCCAATGACAAAGAATGGAAGAGCACAACTCAGCCAAGGGTAGGCACTCAAGAGGGGCAAGCAAGGAGTGCATGGGATTGGTCCTCTTTTGCATCTAAGGGCTAAGTTTACTACAAGGGCTGAGTACACATCTTAAGGGCTGCTATCAATTGGCAAGATGACATTTTTATGTTGTCATCAAAATATCTTAATCTAAAGGCCAAGATTAGAGGAGAAAAAGTCCAATTCCCATCCAAGGGCTAGGGAGGGGGCCATTCAGCCAAGGCTAAAGGGAGGAGGATGATTTCATTTTTTAGAGGTTTTTTGGCTGGAAACAGTAGCTAATTTGGAAAAGAAAAAGGTTTTGAAAGAAAGAAAAAAAAGGTTTTCAATAGAGAGCTTGAAGGTAGTCATCTCTACCAAGCTCTAACCTAGCTTTCTTCTTGATTTCCACGGTGTTTTCTTGATTTTCTATCTTATTTTCCTACTACATTTTTCATAGAAATAAGTTTTTTAATGTTTACTTATGTTTTCATCTCTTCTTCTTCTTCTTTAAAATGGTGGAAAACAATTTTTTTCTTATGGTTTCATGCTATGGTCGAATGTGTCTATTTTACTTGTCTTGGTTTTCTTTTTTTTTTCTTCCTTGTATGTGGTTGTGAAAAATGATTTTTACAAGGTTTTTAATGTATTCTAAGGTTCTGATTTTTTACAAAATATGAAGCAAAAAAGGTTGAAATGGCTACATGATCTTGGCTAGACCAAGTGACCATGGTTAGGAGAGGCTATGCCTATTTTTACCTACCATGAAGCTCACCTTATTTTCTGTTTTGCATGGTTTATTTTTTGTTTTATTGAGATGGAAAGGCTTCATGATCTTGGCAAGACCAAGTGATTATGGTTAGGTGAGAGGCTATGCCCATTTGATACCAACCATGGAGCTTAACTTTCTTTGTTTTACTTACTAGTTTTGCTTGTTATTTGTTTTGCATGTCTATGTTAAATCATTTATATATGTTCTTTACATTATTTTCTATGCTATATTTACTTATATAGTTCATTTCCATGCTTGATATTGTACCCTTGCATATTCGACCATGGTTGCTCATATGCTCATGTTGTACATTTCTTTAATGTATCATGTCTTACATGTTTGCATTTTCTTGGTTTTGTTTTATGACCATTCGACAACTCCATTTTGTATGCCTTGCATATGCATTTTCCTTTTGCTTCTTAACTTGTTTGCATCTCTATGCCATGAACTTGTACATTTTGATTTTAGATGCCATGTGCTCATGAAAATACTATGATAAAATGCCATCATTTTTTTCATTACCATTCGACACTTCCAATTTTGTTTGCCTTGCATGTGCATTTTCCTTTTGTTTCTTAACTTGTTTGTATTTCCATGCCATGAGTTTGTGCATTTTGATTTTAGTATGTTATATGCTTATGAAAATGTCATGACATTATACATCTTAATATGATTTGTCATGTACTTGTGTCATTTACTAAATAGGATTGCATTAGAGTCTCATGTGATCCTTTGGCCTTTTCATGCATCCCTTGCCTTGTCATGCATTTGCATTTTGTTTAGGTAACATGCTTTGCATTATCATATCTTGAAATTGTGTATTAGTTGTTGTTTGTTCCAGCATTGACATTAGTTTCATGAGTCTTTGTATGTTCATAGTATTGCTATGCATGTTCATCACATTTTAGGTCTAGGCCATATTGGTATTGTCATGCATATTGAGTCTTAAATCACATTGGTATTGTCATGCATTACTATGCTATTTAGGTCTTAGGTCACATTAGCATTTTCATGCATATTCATAACATATTAGGTCTAAGTTACATTTACATTATCAAGCATTGCATGCATATTGAGTTAGGATAGCATTTATTGCCGTATTTTCTTTAGAAAGTTTTGTTTTCTTTAGAAAATCTAATTTGACATATTTTCCTAAGGTAGCCGGATATCTTTTTAGATATACGAATTTCTTTATTTAGAGGAAAAAATACATTTTCATGCATTGTATTTTCCATGTTCATGCATTTTATTTAAATTTGTGATTTTTGCTATGATATTTTCCATGGTATTATTATTATTTTAATTCACATTTTATGCCATATGATTTTGAATGTTTCATGATATCCTATGCTTTTTATTTAGTTATTTTTGTCATATTGTTTACCATATACTATATTCATGCATTATTATTTTTATTTTTATTTTCATTTTCATGCATATTATATGTTAGCTTTTTTTTTTTTTTAATTTCACGCCATTTCTTGTCATTTAGATCATATTCCATGTCATTTAGGTTATTATTTATAACATGCCATGTCATTTAAAATATGGCATATCATTTAAAATTGCCATGTCATTTAAATTATTTTATCTCATTTAGAATATACCATGATACTTAGGATTTTTCATTTTACCTAGAATATACTATGTGATTTAAATTATGTCATATCATTTAGGTTGCAATATATTATCTAGACTTTGCCATGTCATTTTATTTATGTCATACATGTTCATGTTCATATTTTTAAATGTTTTGAAAAAGATAATGATTTTCAATAAAAATAAAGATATTCCCGAGTTAAAATAATTCATGAGTTCTCTACCGGGTTTGCTGGAGGGAATATCATCAATTATCATTAATAAAGGAACATCTTTCTTTCAAAAAACGAGAACGATTTGGAAAGTTTTCCAAATGAATAAAAATTTCTATATTTTGCCGATTTTGTCGGGGAATATAGGAAAATTTTGAATTAATAAATTCCGGATCATTTTCAATTAAAAATAGAATTATTTTTCTTAAAATTGGGAATTAACTTGAAATACTAAATTAAAAACCAACTTTTTACCGAGACTTGAGATAACACACGATTCATAAGGTACTGATTTATACGGGCGTTGTAGGGGTGCTAATCCTTCCTCGCGCGTAACCGACTCTTGAACCCGCTTCTTTGATTTCTCTGGTTTTTAACGCACACTTGAAATTGGTTTTAAAAATGTTTTAATTAATTTAAAAATGTTTTTTTAAATCGGTTTTAATAGGTGGTCGATCACACCTAGCTAAAAAAGATTGGGGGCGACTCCATGTCTTTTTACAAGGCCGTTTTCATACCCTCGACCTTTTACTTCAATCTAGAGGAATTAAGTTGTCTTTTCCTCTGCTTCTGTTTCGCCCCTCACTCGAATAGGTCCCTCGCGATTCGGGATCACGTATCGACACCTTCATTTTTCTAGAGGAATTAAGTCTACTTTTCTTTTTTTTTTAATGTCACGCCTAACGAATAATAAAGTCTTGCTATGAAACTTGTTACTTTGTTATTTTATTTAGGTTACGACAGCTTGGCGACTCCGCTGGGGACATTTTAGAGAGTCAGGCCTAAAATTAGTCGTATGTTATCTAAGTCTCGGTTTTGTTGGTTTAATTGTTATTTAATTTTAATTCCCATATTTTTTTAAAAAATAAAGGAGAATTTTGAAAATAATAAAATGTTATTGAATATGATCATTGTCATATGCATGCATATTATTATCTGTTCTCTAGTTATTTTGTTGCATATATTTATATGTTTGCTTCACTGATGCTTTACATTTTTTGGTTTTAGTGGGGTATTTAGAATAAGGGGTGTAGAATAAGTGGTGATAGGTTTGTTTTGTTCCTCCGCACACACTATATTTGCATTTGCATAACATGAATCCTCTACCCGAGTTCCGTCCTTTTAAGTATAAGTAAAGTAACTTCGCCTTCGTGATGGTCCTCCGTATGGGCTAGTGAAACACTTTCAGAGTATAAAGTACCTAATGCCTTCGTTATAATCCTCCGTACGGGCATAGGAAAATATACTCTAACTAATTGAACCCGCTTTTATCGGGGTGCCTTACTAGCATTCACAGGTGACAGTAAGGAACAATTCGGGGCCTTAGAATCGATTCACCTTCATATAGTGAACCTAGGCGAAGCCATGCCAGATTTCTGTTAGATACACGAAGTTTAAGAACACATGGAGGAACATTTCCAACCTTTTACCATCTTTCTATATGTTAGATTTTACAAATTGGGTGATGATGAACGAACATCATATCGCTCGTAATAAATTTATTATTTTGTCCCAAAGGCATCGTAATGTCGAAACTCTGTTGAAATTTTTGGGACATTTTTAAAACATGTTGTTATTTATGTTATATTTGTGAATTCATTTCTTTACTAATCTATTTCTTTCTGTTTTCTTTTCTTTGACATGCATTATAGACATCATCATAAACTTGGAGTTTATTGGCCTCGGGATAGTCATCAACCCAAAGGACTTTCATGGAGTGTTAGGTTATTTCCATGATAGAAGATCATGCAGTAGTCAGGGCACGGTCAGAAAAATATTAGAGGGAGGATGGTGATTGCCTGAAGAAAGATTATGTGTCAGTATTACCGGAAAGGGTCAAAGTGGATTCTAGATAGAATAATCTCCGAGGGTTAGCCGACATTTGGAATCAGTGGAATGTATTAGAGAAAGAAGCCTTCACTTATAAATATGGAGATATAGCACTCTTAATTCCGATTCAGGTCAATAGTGGGTTGATTCAGGCTATGGTACAATTTTGGAATCCTGCTTATAGATGTTTCACTTTTAACAAGGAGGATATGACACCACTGATTGAAGAATATTCAGCACTGTTACGTATTGAATGTCCTAATCCTGATCGGGTATATTTGAAGGAGGTGAAGCCTTCAGGTTTTAAGAGGAAAGTGGCTAGGATCATAGGAATACATACAACATGGGTTGAGAGTCATGTGGATACAAAGCAGAGAAATTGATGCATTCCATGGGAAACTCTCTGACAGTTGATATTGGGTTGTTCCGACAAAGAAAAAACCAGGGACATCTTCGCTCTAGCCATCTACGGATTAATCATATTCCCAAAGATATTGGGTTATGTTGATATAGACGTGTTTGATTTCTTTGAAAAGTTGGAACAGAAGATCAACCCATCTCCAGCCATCATAGCTGAAACTATCCGATCTTTGAATTTTTGTAAAAGGGCAGGACAAGGGAGAATCAAGGGGTTTGTACAACTCCTCTATGTTTGGATTCAAAGTCACTTTTGGAAGATAGAAAAGGTTTCCTTCAAAGTCGTACATGAAGTCTTTAGTTCCAATTAGGGAATTCCTTCAAAATGACTGGCCTGAAGACGGGGATGAAGAGAAATGGGTCAACATGTTCTGGAATCTAAAAGGGGAGATGGTAACTTGGAGAGCTCCATGAATGGTTCCTATACCGATTTTGTATAGATACGAGGACAACTCAGGAGTCCTACTACTCGAAATTTTGGGGTCTATAAGTTATACGCCTTTGGTGGTGCAAAGATAGGTTGAGTCTCAGCAATTCACACCCGTGACTCATAATCTAGGATCATCAGAGTTCACTTATAGGGAAGACGGATATTCTGGAAAGGTGCGGGCAGTGATTGAAGCATGAGAGAAAACTCACCGGATAAAAGTGGCAGACATGCCGACATCGTCACACCTGATTACCTGGTATGGAGGGAATTAAGGGTTAATGATAGGCTACTGACATCAGATGGGGAAGAGGTCCAGTTCATGAATCCACCACCGAGGGAAATGCCATCAGAGTTAGAAATCGCGAGGGTGGAATTTGAAAAAGAAAAGACCCAAATGAGCAAGGAGATTGCCTGACTATAAGTAGAGCTTGAGGACATGAAAAATAGGGAATCAGCTCGGGAAAGAGAAAAGGAAAAGATCAAGAGAGAAAGGGACACTACTAAGGGCGATCTTCAGGAATTACATTTGGAGAATAAAAGGTACCGTTTTGAGCTCAGATTTGAGGGGACTCTCAAGACTTCCGGCGAATGGGAACATGAGGTCAAAAACCTCAAGAAGGAGAATAATTACTGGAAAGAGAGAGTGAAGCATGAGGAAGCCCGAGCCAATCAACTGGAGAAGCAAGCTAAGGAAAGCTTACACGGTGATACTTCTACTGACGCGTCAAGGGGCCGTGAACAAGTAGGGGTCAGATTGAAGAGCAGGGCAATCAAAAGGAGACTGTGAAAGAAAGTTCAAGATCTAAGGAAGTCACTATAGGACTAATTTTGTAATAGCACTTTGAAAGGTGAATTACGGACTTATCTTAGGCAGTGATCCTTTTATTCTATCTGTGATGTATTTAGTTCCAAGAAATCAATGAAAGACCGTTCGATTGAAATATCTCGAGGCCAATACATTCAAATGCATTCACATTTTATGTATTTTGTTTGTTCATTTGTACATTTACTCATATTTATAATCATTCATTTTTGAAATTCGTTTATGTTCATACACTTAACGACTTATTTATTCCTTTTACTTGTTCATTCATTCATATTCATACATTTAACCACTTATTTATTCCTTTTACTTGTTCATTCATTCATATTCATACACTTAAACACTTATTTGTTCATTTCACTTGTTCATTCATTTATTTTTTCGTATTCATATACGTAGTCAAGTAATTATTCATTTTATTTGATTCATTCATTCACATTTAGTCATTCATTCATTCATCTTTTATAAAACATAAAAAAAAGATGTGTCAATAATTTCTAATTCATGGTTTTCAAAAACTAAAGGTACAATTGGTCGCACTCAGAAGGAAACGGATTTTCGACACCCTTAAAATACTCGATCTCAAGCCAGAGCTATGAAAAACGATCAGCTTGCTAGAATTGAAAGAATGGGAAGAACTCAAAGGTAACTGCATGAACAGTTAGCTAAATCTCAGGAGGAGTCTTGAGAACAGATGACTAAACTCATGGAAATGATAAGTGCCATGATTAAACAAAAAGGGCCAGGAGGGAATTCGGTCACCGGGAAAAGGATGGTAGTTGAAGAGGATCATGCCTGAAAACATATAGCAAAAGTTCCAAAAGGTGCCAATTGGGGTAGCCTCCTATGTTTACATCCAGTCAGCTGCAGAGACACAAAACTATGTTCCCGGAAAGGGTAATATGGGAGCTGACCTAAATGATATTAACGTTCCCAACTTTGAGGAACTAGCTGAAAAGGAAAAAGCAAAGATGACTGAGCTAAAGAGGGTCGAAATGGCAGAATCACAGAAAAAATATCAACTGCTGGAGGAGAGGTTGAGGGCCGTTGAAGGGGCGGAGTTATTTGGTAGTCTAGATGCCAAAGAGATGAGTTTAGTGCACGATCTAGTAATTCCCCCAAAGTTCAAAGTACCAGCCTTTAAAAAATATAATGGGACTACCCACCCATCAACACATCTGACCATGTACTACAGAAGGATGACGGGGCACGATGATAATGAAAAACTGCTTATCCATTGTTTCCAAGATAGCTTGACAGGGTCTGCAACCCGATGGTACAATCAACTGAGTCGTACCAAGATTCGTTCATGGAATATTATAAGCAGTCTGACATGGTACCTGATAGGTTGTCGCTACAGAACATGGAAAAGAGGACCAATGAGAGTTTCAAAGAATACTCACAAAGGTGGAGGGATCTGGCCACACAAGTGCAACCCCCTTTAACTAGCAAAGAAACTACAGTGCTTTTCATCAATACCTTGAAAGTACCCTATTATGATAAATTGGTGGGGAATGCCACCAAGGACTTTGCAGACATGGTAATATCTGGGGAGATGATAGAGTCGACTATTAAGAATGGGAAAATGGAAGGAGGTGAGCCTTCTATTCCGAAAAAGGTATTCCCCGCCAGTTTGAAAGAAGAGACCCATGCAGTTAGTATCAACCAATACCCATATGTACCTCCCACACCACATACACCACCAAGGCCTATACTCTTACCACATCTTATGCACCTCCTACACCCTACACATATTACCCGAGGTATAATCCTTATTACCCCAATGTGAACCACCTTACCCAAAATCCTTTCCCTTATACCAATATACCACAACAGCCATTTGCAACTGGCATATCCCCACAAATAAACCTTCCCTGAAACATTGTCCCAAACACTCAGGGAGCCGGGTGCAATGACCAAAGTTCACCAAGGAACGATCAAAAACCCCAATTTGATCCGATTCCTATCACCTATGGTGAGCTATATCCCAAGCTATTGCAGGGTCAACTTGTTGCACCCGTGTACTTCAAACCTCTGAAACCTCCATATCCAAGGTGGTACAATGCAAACATTAACTGCGCATACCACGTAGGAATTCGAGGACATTCGGCTGAAGATTGCCTGGCCTTTAAAAATAATGTTCAAAGCCTAATCAACGTCGGAGTTGTGAAGTTTAGGGCAAAGAATGGCCTGAATGTAGCGGGGAACCCATTGCCAGATCATGCGGGGAATCGGGTAAATGCAGTATGGACAGGGGATGTCAGAAGGGTAAAAAGGGATGCCAGGGAAGTCAAGACTCCAATGTTGACAGTATGGGTCGAGATGGTCAAGGCAGGAATGGTAGGAGATGCTGACAGTTTAAAAATGGTCGCAAAAAGGGTGCAGAATTGGGGCCCATTCCATAAGTGTGGAGGTCATATCATACAGGACTGCGGGGACTTTCTGGCTAAAGTCCAAAAGATGATGGATGATGGGGAGGCCCAGTTTTACGAGGAGACAGAGGAGGAAGTAGAGGTTATTGAGAATGCAGCTGGCTACGGGATAGGAAGACCCTTGATCATCTATTATGATGAACCAGAGGAGAAAGTTATGCTAGTCATTGAGGAAAGTACACCTAAGTTAATCATTGATTTGCCTGCTTCTTTTCGTATAAGGAAAACAAAGTTGCACCATGGAAATACGACTGCAGCATTGTTATGCCTAGGTCTTCGAGTCAGCAGGATATCACAGGTATGGGGCACTTAACACGAAGTGGAAGGTGTTATGCTCCTGAGGCTGTTGAACAGAGGTTAATAGGAAAAGATAGAGGAATGGATAAAGGGAAGAAAGCAGTTGAACCAATCCATATTGAGATGGATTTGCTAAAAGAAGAAGAAAGGGGGTCAGCCCCGATAAACAGAATAAAAGTGTCTGTGAGTGAGAAGAAAGCCTGCGAGTTCTTAAAATTCATAAAGCACAGTGAGTATAGCGTGGTTGAGCAACTGCAACATCAACCAGCTAGAATTTCAATCTTATATTTGCTTTTATATTTGGAGCCGCACAAAAATGCCCTGTTGAGAGTATTGAATCAGGCATATGTGGCTAACAATTTATCGGTAGAAAAATTAGACAGGCTGGTAGGAAACATCGCGGCAGACGACCATATATATTTTAGCTATGAGGAAATACCACCCAATAGTATTGGGTCAACAAAGGCTCTCCACATAACTACCACTTGTAAGGGGCACATATTACCAAGGTTCCTTTTGGATAATGGTTCTTCATTAAATGTAATGCCGTTGGCAATCCTGTCCAAATTGCCAATGGGTATTTCTTATATGCTGTCAAGCTGCACGGTGGTCAGAGCCTTTGATGGTACCAGGAGAGATGTAATGAGAACTATTGAGGTTCCTCTGGAGATAGGCCCATGCACCTATACAGTGAACTTTGAGGTCATGGATATTAATCCATCCTATAATTGCTTGTTGGGAAGGCCGTGGATACATTCAGTAGGGGCTGTATCTTCATCTCTCTACCAAAAGCTAAAATTTGTGATAGAGGGGCGTCGGTCACTGTATCAAGAGAAGAGGACGTGATAACCTCTACATCTACTGAATCTCCTTTTGTTGAACCCAATGAAGATGCCGTAGAATGTTCCTTCGGTCTTTGAAATTTGTAAATGTAGTTTTCGTCGCTGAAGGATGAAAAATTCCAAAATCGAGGCTGTCCAAGAACAGAAGGCTGGTGGTAAGAACTACCATGGGAAAAGGCTGTAGGGCTGGAAAAGGTCTCAAAAAATATCATCAGGGGATGACCCGAGCAATGAAAGTAATGGGAAAGAAAGATCGGTTTGGCCTGGGGTATCTTTCGAAGGCCTATGAGAAAAGGAAACAAGTTGAAAGGATACCGACAAATAAGGATGGCCCGTCTTGCAGGTATGGATATTGAATGGGAGCCTATGACATTCCCACCTATCCTTCACAGCTTTCGCTCAGTCGATTTTTTGTTCGGAGAAAAGAATTCTGATGATGTGCTCATAATGACCGAGCAAGCCTTCGAGAGATTCCAGGTGAATAGGGATGAGCAGATGTATGACGTGGAGATCTGCACGACTGGGGAAGAAATATTTGAAAGAGAAAATGCTAATTGGATGGTGCGACCTTGTCCACCAGGATATAGACTGACCAATTGGAGCACAACCGAGCTACCCGTAGATTTTAGATCTATTCCAACGTAATGCTTTTAAACAAATCTTAAATATCTTTGCCTGAAGATATTAAGAATTTCTTCTGTAATGGGCTTTTGTGTAAAACTTTTCATCCAATAAATAACAAGCGTGATGCATTTTGCTTCATATTGATGTGTCCATATTATTTCATTTATGATATTTATTTTGCTTCGATTGTATATATGTTTTCCTATATTGTTTATTCCCCGCCTATTTACAGGTGTATGGATGCGGAATATGAGGACCTTCCTGTCAGTAATTCTAAATTTGATTTTGAGAGGCCCATTTGCATGGGTGATTTTGAGGTCGACGAAGATATTGAGAATTATGGTCTACCTCCGGACTTATTAAGAAAATATAACAAAAAGAGAAACAAGTACTTCCTCATGAGGAGCTATTAGAATTATTGAATTTGGGAAGTAGTGAGGAGATAAAAGAGGTTAAAATCGGGACTACATTGTCGTCATCGATAAAGAGTGAACTCATAGCCTTGCTTCAGGAATATGTAGATCTATTTGCATGGTCATACCGACATGCCGGGTTTAGATCCAGACATTGTGGTTCATAAGCTTCCTTTAAGGCCAGAGTGCAAGCCAATTCAGCAAACGTTGAGAAGAATGAGGCCGGACATGCTGTTAAAGGTAAAAGAGGAGGTGAAGAGGCAGTTTGATGTGGGATTCTTAGAGGTGGCAAAAATATCTATAATGGGTGGCAAACATTGTTCCATTACCAAAGAAGGATGGCAAGGTGCGTATGTGCGTCGATTATCGAGATTTGAACAAAGCCAGTCCCAAAGATAATTTCCCTTTGCCTCACATTGATACTTTGGTGGATAATACAACGAAGAGTTCCTTATTTTTTTTTCATGGATGGGTTCTCGGGATATTATTAGATTAAGTTGGCACTGGAAGATATGGAGAAAACCACATTTGTTACAATGTGCAGAACATTCTGCTACAAGGTAATGCCGTTTGGGTTGAAGAATGCTGGGGCAACGTATCACAGAGCCATGGTGACCTTGTTTCATGACATGATGCATAAGAGAATTGAGGTTTATGTTGATTATATGATTGCAAAGTCACAAGGAGAAGAAGAGCATATTGCAAATCTTAGAAAACTCTTTGAAAGACTAAGAAAGTTTCAACTCAAGCTAAACCCGACAAAATGCACTTTTGGAGTCACTTCACGGAAATTGTTGGGTTTTGTTGTCAGCAAAAAGGGAATTAAGATTGATCCGGATAAAGTGAAGGCCATCCAGAATTTGCCACCTCCACGTACTCAAAAAGAAGTAAGAGTTTTTTCTGGGGAGATTGATTTACATTGCTCGGTTTATTTCTCAGTTAACCGACAAATGTGATTCAATATTCAAGTTACTTCGAAAACGTGATCCAGGAGAGGGGAAAAAAGGTGTTAGATTGCTTTTGAAAAGGTTAAGCATTATCTATCAAACCCACCAGTATTAATGCCACCAGCTCCGGATAAACCGATGATATTGTATCTATCAGTATTTGAGAGATCCATGGGTTGTGTTTTGGGGCAGCTTGATGAGACTTGAAAGAAAGAACATGTGGTTTACTACCTCAGCAAGAAGTTCACAGATTATGAGTTGAAATATTAGTCGGTAGAAAAGCTGTGTTGTGCCTTAGCTTGGACTACTCGGAGGCTCAGATAGTACATGCTGTACCATACGACCTGGTTGATCGCCAAGCTAGATCCGATCAAGTACATGTTGGAAGCCCCTTCTTTGTCAGGGAGGACAGCAAAATAGAAGGTTTTGTTGTCAGAATACGACATTGTATATATGAGTCAGAAAACTATCAAAGGCAGTGCAAGGGTTGAATTTTTAGCAAGTCGAGCAGTGGAAGATTATGAGCCATTGAAATTTGATTTCCCAGATGAAGATTTGATGTATGTTTCGCAAGCGCATGAGGTTCCCTTAAAGAAGAAAGTATGAAAGATGTACTTTGACGGGGCATCCAATGCCATGGGGTACGGAATCGGTGCAGTGCTCATATCCCCAGAAGAAGATTATTATCACTTCACTGCCAGATTGAATTTTGATTGTACAAACAATAGGCTGAGAATGAGGCATGTAGTATGGGCCTTCGTGCAGCAGTGGACAGAAAAATCAAAGATTTGGAAGTTTTCGGAGACTCAGCTTTAGTGATATATGAATTACGGGGAGAATAGGAAACCCAGGATACAAAGCTAATCCGATACTGAGAACTCATATTGAGTTTATTAGAAGAGTTTGAAGAAGTAAGTTTCAATTACTTCCCCCGAGAAGAAAACCGGATGGCGGATGCTCTGGCTACTTTGTCATCAACGTTCAAAGTGAATGAAAGGGCGAAAGTTGTGCCGATCAAGATGAGCATATTTGAGTCTCCTGCCCGCTGCTTGAGTATTGAAGAATAAGCAGATGGTCTCCCTTGGTATAACGACATCTTGCAGTACATCAAGAGTCAACAGTATCTAGAACAGGCAATAGAAAATGACAAGAGGACTCTGAGAAGACTAGCAATGGGTTTTATTCTAGATAGCGAGATTCTCTACAAGAAAGGAAAATATCAAGTCCTATTGAGATGTGTCGGGTCTGCCGAAGCTCGAAGAATCATAGAGGAAGTCCATGAAGGGATATATGGCACCCATGCTAATGGTTACATGCTCGCTAAGCAGATTATGAGGACATGGTGTTATTGGCTGACGATGGAAACAAATTGTATCAGTTATTCCTGGAAGTGTCATAAATGCCAGATATATGCAGACAAGATTCATGTGCCGCCATCGCCATTGCATGTCATGACCGCACCATGGCCGTTTTCAACGTGGGGAATGGATATGATTGGGCCTATCACCCCGAAAGCTTCAAATGGACATCGCTTCATCCTGGTGGCCATAGACTATTTCACAAAGCGGGTGGAAGCCGCTTCTTATACAAATGTAACGAAGTCGATGGTATGCAGATTTGTTAAGAAGGAAATCATATGCCGATATGGATTACCAGCAAGAATTATTTCAGATAATGCTCTCAATCTGAATAATAAGATGATGAGAGAGATATGTACTTAGTTCAAGATCACGTATCATAATTCGGCACCTTATCGTCCGAAAATGAATGGGGCAGTAGAAGCAGCCAATAAAAACATCAAGAAGATTATTGAGAAGATGACTGATGTGTACAAGGATTGGCATGAGATCTTGCCTTTTGCTCTTCACGCATATCGCACTTTGATTCGCACATCTATAGGGGCAACACCGTTTTCTTTGGTATATGGTATGGAAGTAGTGTTCCCTATTGAAGTTGAGATTCCTTCACTTCGGGTCTTGATGGAGGTTGGCCTAGAAGAGGCAGAATGGGTTAGAGCTCGTTATGAGCAGCTGAATCTCATCGAAGAGAAAAGATTGAAGGCAATTTGTCATGGGCAGTTGTATCAGAAAAGGATGATTCGAGCCCATAACAAGAAGGTTCGACCCAGACAGTTCCTAGAAGGAGAGTTGGTACTGAGGAAATTTCTCCCCATAGTGAAGGATCCGCAAGGAAAATAGGCTGCAAACTCGGAAGGACCCTATGTGGTAAAAAGAGCTTTTTTTGGAGGAGCATTGATTCTAACTCGGATGGACGGGGATGATTTTAGACATCCCGTGAATGCTGATAAACTAAAAAAGTATTATGCTTGAAAAAAAAAGTGTGATGTTATACACATGAGAATTCAAGTGATTCCAAGTGTAGAAATGAAAATTCTATATATCTATCTCCCCTGAGAATTGCTTTTCAAAGAGAATATTCATGCTTGGTGTGATAAATGGCCATCTTTCATATTCCCTTCACTAAGAAGAAATTATCCCTAGTCACCCCTTTGAGCCTTAGAAATTATTTCTTTCGTTGAACCCTGATCAATGATCACCCTCTACACTGGAGGACAAATACAAGGAAAAATAATCAAAATCATGGCAAGAAAGAGAGCCATTGGAAAATGTGAAATCAAAGAATGGCAAATGAAAGCCAGCTTTAAAAAAAAAAAAGGGGACAAATGTCTCAAGAATGAATTCTCCTCAGGAAATGACCTTTGATCCAATTATCCTTAAACACAGTTTGGGCCTATTTTATCCTTTTCTTCTAAACCCGAACCTTGGCCTACATTACGTACTTTAAAAGTCCATTTTGATCAAGCATGGATATTTAATTTGAAAGGTTTTTCTCAGAATTTATCCCATCTTTCGAATTGACATTTTTACCTTGGAAGCATTTAGAATTCTCAGATGCATGGTAGAATACAAAAAAATAAATAAATAAATAAAAGGAGAGGTTTAAGCCGAAAACCCGCAAAGGGCGACTTAATACCGAATGGGGAACACTTGAGTTGAAAACCCGCAAAGGGTAGCTCAAGTACTGATTAAGGTTTGAATCAATGCTTCATGTAAAAGGGGCAGAAAGTGCTTGAAAATCAGAAAAAGGGGAACAACTCAGTTTGACGTAACTACGGAAGCCGAGGGATTACCCAAGTAAATTGACCGTTCAAGAGAAATTTTAGATGATTTGAAAAATGAAGGGTCTAAGATATTCCACATCCGGGGTATCAACAACCTATAACTTTACATTTGTTTCTTATATCCTTGATATCCACTTTTATCATTTTAAAACATTTTGTTGCAATAAATTTTGTTACCCCTTTTATGACAATTGCTTGTTTCATACTTTCTTTCATACATTTTTGAGATTGCATTTTGTTTGTTATTAATTTGAATGATGATTAGTAAACATAGATTTTTAATAAAAGGGAGTTTGAAAGTATTACTAAGGAATGGATCTAAATCTCAGAAAAAGTTTGGAAACTACTAATCCTGATGGAAAATTCACCAAGTAAAGGAAAACAGTGAATGTGTTGGAGACGCCGTCATGAAGTCAAAAATTTGTGAATTTCAGTGAAGTCAGAAACTGGGACTGTTTGACAAATTATCTTGAGTAAAGGGTTCTTTAAGTGGGGCATCAGTGAACAATTGAAGACTCCATCATGAAGTCGGATAATCTATGAACCTCAAAGAAACCACGGATTAGAAATCATGACACAATCATTTGACTGCATTCATCCTTAGGAAACATGTAAGCATTTGCAAAGCATGTCATTCTCATCATTGCATTTAGCTAACATTGCAGGAATCAAGAAAACTTTGGCTTCCTAAATCGAACTCGTTCTGCTTCTCAAATGAGTCGAACCTTGAGACCACCATCGAGGTATTTCCTTTTGTTTTAAATCGAATTCATTCTGTTTTATCAAATGAGTCGAGCCTTGAGACCACCGTCGAGGTATTTCTTATTGTTTAAATTGAATTCATTATGTTTTATCAAATGAGTCGAGCCTTGAGACCGTCGTCAAGGTATTTTAATCACAGGTAAGACCTTCGAGCACCATTTTTTAAAGACCTTCGAGCACCATTTTAAAGACCTTCGAGCACCATTTTTAAAGACCTTGGGGCACCATTTTTTAAAGACCTTTGGGCACCATTTTAAAGACCTTCGGGCACTACTTTTAAAGACCTTCGGGCACCATTTTAAAGACCTTCGGGCACCATTTTTCAACACCTTCGGGCACTATTTTTAAAGACCTTCGGGCACCATTTTTAAAGACCTTCGGGCACCATTTTAAAGACCTTCGGGCACCATTTTTAAAGACCTTCGGGCACCATTTTAAAGACCTTCGGACACCATTTTTAAAGACCTTCGGGCACCATTTTTAAAGATCTCCAGGCACCATTTTAAAGATCTTTGGGCACCATTTTAAAGACCTTCGAGCATCATTTTTAAAGACCTTCGAGCATCATTTTAAAGACCTTCGAGCACCATTTTTAAAGACCTTCAGGCACCATTTTAAAGACCTTTGGGCACCATTTTAAAGACCTTCGAGCACTATTTTTAAGACCTCCGAGCACCATTTTTAAGACCTTCAGGCACCGTTTTTAAGACCTTCGGGCACAATTTTATCTTTTGAAATCGAACCTATTTCCTTAAGAGGGGTCGAGCCTTGATTAGTGAGGGTATTCAATTTAAGGACAATCTTCAATTTACAGCTTTTTCAAAAAAAAAATGAAAAAAATGGAAAAAAACCCCTTTCCCTTTCCTTCACATGTGATTTCACTAACCGTACAAAATTAGTGTTTGTTTATCTCTGCCTGATTCCTGATTCTCAAAAATAGCCTAAGAGGGGCAGCTGTAGACACCTAATTTTGTCCGGACCCCTAAATAAGGTACATTTTCTTCCTAAATTGATGTTTCAGAACGCTAAAAGGCTTTCCTCATCCTGCAGGTGGTACTCTGAGGCTTAGTCTAAGAAAACAAACAGAAAAAGTCAACTCAAAAAAGTCAACCTCGAAAAAAGTCAATCCCGAAAAAGTCAACCCAAAAAATTCGACTACTAAAATGTCAACCCACTTTCAAAATCAAGATTTAAGGTTCAATTGAAAAAAAGTGAAAGAATTTTGATAATCCGAGGTCTACATTGAAAGATATGGAGTTTGGAAGTTGGGTTACGAGATTCGGTAGAAACAAAACCCTAATTCGGGAAATTTGGGGAAAAATACTTAAACGATCAAATTGGTCAGAATTGAAGGTTTCAAATGAAAGATAAGCACTGACTACGGGTAATGGAGAAGCCATTTGGAGGAAAAACTAATAGAAAAGTCAATTCGAAAGAAAACCGAGAATTAGGGTTCAGTGAAATTTGGAAACATTGCAGAAATGGCCCGATTCGGTAGATCTAAAGCCCTTAATTTATGAGAAATGATTAAACAAGGAAAAACCAAGGCTCAGTTTGAAGAAAATAAAAAGTCGGACATGTTTTGAGCAAAACCGGGTTTCAGAGGTAAAAGGGCAAAATTGGAAAATATGGGAAAAATAGCAAATGAACTCCAAAAATTTTGAAAATTTGTAAATCTCATTCTTAAATTATTTTGAAGAGATTGGAAAAATAAAATCTTGATTCGGAGTTTGTTTGCAAAATGGCCAAATACCGGGTCTCTTATGTAGTAATTCAAGCAGATAAATTCCGGAAAAATAGCAAATGAGTTCCAAAAATTCTAAAAATTTGCAAATATCATTCTTAAATCATTTTTAAGAGATTGGAAAATCAAAATCTTGATTCGGAGTTCGTTTGCAAAATGGCCAAATACCGGGCCCACTATGTAGTAAATCAAGCGGATAAATCCCGAAAAAATAGCAAATGAACTCTAAAATTTCTGAAAATTTGCAAATATAATTTTTAAATTATTTGTAATATATTGGAGAAATAAAATCTTAGTTCGGGGTTCGTTTGCAAAATGGCGAAACCCCGGGTCCCCAATGAAGTAATTCAAGCAGATAAATCCCGAAAAAATAGTAAATGAGCTCCAAAAATTAAGAAAACTTCCAGATCACATTTTTAATATTTGGAATAGATTGGTGAAAAAAAATTTGGATTTGGAGCTCGTTTAAAAAATGGTAAAGTTCGGGTGCATAAAAGGGGTAATTTCGAAAATAAATCCGAAATAAATAGCACATGGACTCGGAAAATTTTGAAAACTTCCAGAATTCAATTTTTTATTATTTAAGAAGTATTGAAAAGAGAAAATTTGAATTTAGAGTTTGTTTTCTATTTATTTAGGTTCGGGGGGAAAAAGGTCATTTCACCAAAGAAACCAAAAAGGGCAAATTTGTAATTGAGGAAAATATGAAAGAAGAAGGAATTGCTGGGATTTTTCTTCCCTTGGTCAACCAACATAGAGGAGAAGAAGGAAGCTTGAACAATTTAATTCCCTAGTCACTATCAAGCCACATGCTACCACTAACACCTTGCAAATTGGCCCCCCTTCATCCAATGGCTTAGGTGCCTTGTAGGAAAGTTGAATGCACCATCCAATGGCCAAGTTTAAATGCAAAAATGACATTTTTATTTGTCATGAAAGAACACTCATCTAATGGCCAAGAATGGAAGAAAAAAGATGAGCACAATTCATCCAAGGGTGAGCATCTATTCGGTTGAGCAAGGTAGTGCATGGGATTATCTCTTTTCATCCAATGACTTAGGCCATCTACAAGGGCCGAGTACACATGTTGAGGGCTGGATTTAATCTACAAGACTTCATTTTTATGTTGTCCTCATCCAATGACCAAGAATGGAAGAGCACAACTCATCCAAGGGTAGGCTCTCAAGAGGGGCAAGCAAGGGAGTGCATGGGATTGGTCCTCTTTTGCATCTAAGGGCTAAGGTTACTACAAGGGAAGAGTACACATCTTAAGGGCTGCTATCAATTGGAGAGATGACATTTTTATGTTGTCATCAAAATATCTTAATCTAAAGGCCAAGATTGGAGGAGAAAAAGTGCAATTCCCATCCAAGGGCTAGGGGGCCATTCGGCCAAGGCTAAAGGGAGGAGGATGATTTCATTTTTTCAGAGATTTTTTGGCTGGAAACAGTATCTAATTTGGAAAATAAAAAGGTTTTGAAAGAAAGAAAGAAAAAGGTTTTCAATAGAGAGCTTGAAGGTAGTCATCTCTACCAAGCTCTAGCATAGCTTTCTTCTTGATTTCCATGGTGTTTTCTTGATTTTCTATCTTGTTTTCCTACTACATTTTCATAGAAATAAATTTTTTTAATGTTTACTTATGTTTTCATCTCTTCTTCTTCTTTAAAATGGTGAATTTTTTTTTCTCATGGTTTCATGCTATGGCCGAATATGTCTATTTTACTTGTCTTGGTTTTCTTTTCTTTTTTTTTTCCTTCTTTGTATGTGGTTGTGAAAAATGATTTTTACAAGGTTTTTAGAGTACTCTAAGGTTCTGATTTTTTACAAAATATGAAGCAAAAAAGGTTGAAATGGCTACATGATCTTGGCTAGACCAAGTGGCCATGGTTACGAGAGAGACTTTGCCCATTTTTACCTACCATGAAGCTCACCTTATTTTCTATTTTGCATGGTTTATTTTCTGTTTTATTGAAATGGAAAGGCTTCATGATCTTGGCAAGACCAAGTGATTATGGTTAGGTGAGAGGCTATGCCTATTTGATACCAACCATGGAGCTTAACTTTCCTTGTTTTACTTACTAGTTTTGCTTGTTATTTGTTTTGCATGTCTATGTTAAATCTTTTATATATATTCTTTACATTATTTTCTATGCTATATTTACTTATATAGTTCATTTACATGCTTGATATTGTATCCTTGCATATTCGGCCATGGTTGTTCATATGCTCATGTTGTGCATTTCTTTCATGTATCATGTCTTACATGTTTGCATTTTCTTGGTTTTGTTTCATGACTATTCGGCAACTCCATTTTGTATGCCTTGCATGTGCATTTTCCTTTTGCTTCTTAACTTGTTTGCATCTCCATGCCATGAACTTTTACATTTTGATTTTAGTATGCCATATGCTCATGAAAATACTATGATAAAATGCCATCATTTTTGTCATTACCATTCGGCACTTCCATTTTTGTATGCCTTGCATGTGCATTTTCCTTTTGTTTCTTAACTTGTTTGTATTTCCATGCCATGAGTTTGTGCATTTTGATTTTAGTATGTTATATGCTTATGAAAATGTCATGACATTATGCATCTTAATATGATTTGTCATGTACTTGTGTCATTTACTAAATAGGATTGTGTTAGAGTGTCATGTGATCATTTGGCCTCTTCATGTATCCCTTGCCTTGTCATGCATTTGCATTTTGTTTAAGTAACATGCTTTGCATTATCATATCTTGAAATTGTGTATTAGTTGCTGTTTGTTCCATCATTGACATTAGTTTCATGAGTCATTGTATGTTCATACTATTGCTATGCATGTTCATCACATTTTAGGTATAGGCCATATTGGTATTGTCATGCATATTGAGTTTTAAATCACATTGAGGTCTTAGGTCACATTAGCATTTTCATGCATATTCATAACATATTAGGTCCAAGTCACATTTACATTATCAAGCATTGCATTTATTTCCATGCAAATTCATGCTAGGCATTTAGGTTGCCATGAATTGTCATGCATTTCCTTTACCATTTAGACCTTTAAATCATGCATTTCATACATTTCATTTGCTTTATGTTCATGCATTCCATGTCATTGCCACTTGATTTGTGACTTAGGCCAATTAATGGCTCAATGTCATGCTCTCTAGAGCATACTTGTGGAAAATTAAGGAATTATCAAATTGATTATTCTACCTTTGTGATTTTTATTTTTTACTTAGCCAATTTTTGTCCAAGGTTTTTAAATGTTTAGCTGATGTCCTTAGGTCTTTAGGATGATTTCCAACATTTTTTACTTTGATTTTTGAATGATTTTATCAAAGGCAAAAAATGTGTTCTGACAAAACAGTTTTTCTTTTCACCCAGTACTCGAACTTTTTCGATTTTTCTAGGCAGTCATATTTAATCATAAAATTAAGCCAATTTTTTCTCGTCTAGCTTTACATGTTCTCACTCGAACAGGTCCAATGTGATTTGGGATCACGTATCGGCATCTTTATTTTTCTAGAGGAATTATGTCGATTTTTTCCTCTTTTTTTAATGTCACGCCTAACGAATAATAAAGTCTTGTGTTGAGACTTGTTACGTTGTTATTTTATTTAGGTTGCGACACTCGGGATATTGAAAAACTAAAAAAACTTGCGTACTAGTGTAAAACGATATTTTCAACAAATCCATGTCAAGAAAAGTGAAAAACGAGCTTCCGAGCATAAAAATTTCATGTGGGCCCTGCTTAGGCACTAAAAGACAAAAAGTGGGCTATAGGCTTATTACTTGACATGTGGCTTGGAAAATGGCCATAAAATGCAAGCCATAAACCAATGTTCAGCCGTGAGACCCAGTCTCCTTAGGCATTAAGGGTTTGTTTCATCTTCAACCTTGAGAAACCTAACTAAGTGAAGAAAACTCCATAACCAAAAGCTTGTGAGCTTGATCTGTTGATTTCTACTCATCACCTAGCCAACAAAATACATATTTTCACTATCTAGAAGTAACACTTATTTGGTGTTAGTTTTTCAAGAAACCAAGAGAAACTATGGGTTTCACTTTAGGTAATTTTTACCTTAGGTGGTTTCCAACATAGTCATCACCTTAAACCACCACCATGGGTAGTCCTAAATCAACCTCTACATCCATTATTTGGGGTTGGTTGATTGAAAAAGTGGCTTGGAGATGGAAATCCAAGCTTGGCTGAATGCACCGTAGTGGTCAACCACTTTGTGCCGCCACTTCCATCACCATCCAGGGCCACTATTGGCTTTTCTAGGCTCGGGAGAGCAACTTTCTAGTTGATCGTTGCTCCGGATTTCCACCCGAGCTAGGTGTAAAAATTATAAAGCTTAAATAGCTAAGGTCTAAAATTTTGGATAGCAGCTAATTAGCTATAATTTGGATAGTGTGAATGTTTTTAAATTATAAAATATTTATAAAATTATTGTTTATGTGCTAGGAGCGCAGATTAGCTGAGTCCGTGGTTGGAAGAACTCCGGAGCATGAGGACCCAATTTCTCCCACTTAGCGCGCTGTGAGTGAACGTGTAGCTATAGACGTATGAACGTTAGATTATGTTATGACATATTGACTGTGATTATATGACATAGAATTACCTTATCATATCGAATTCTCATAAAGATGTAAGAATAGGTCCAAGGAATGGACAAGTGATGATTATGTAATAATCCGAGATTGACGCATGAGTGGTCGACTCTATGGCGCCACATAGTTTCCTTACTTGTGTGCTTATTTAAATGTTATGTGCTGTATGTTTACTATAATGTTAAGCTATGCTTGAGTTTGTAGGCTGCCATTGTGCCTTACCGGATTTGTAGGCTGCCATTGTGCCCTATCAAATTTGTAGGTTGCCATTGTGCCTTACCAGATTGTAGGAGCCTTTGTGCCCTACCAGTTTTGTAGGAGCTTTCGAGCCCTACCGGTTTGTAAGAGTCTACGGACCCTACCAGATTTATAGTTGTTTGTGATGTTAGATAGGAACATCAATGTGATATTAATTATATGACTTGCGAGTCTTTTCCATAGACTTTACTAATTCTACGTTTGCTCACTGGGTCCTTATGACTCACCCTTTAGTTATTTTTTTCTTTAGATACTGGTCGACCCGGTCCCTCATCCACCCCGCCAGCTTGCTCGTGGCTGATAGTTGGTGAGCATGATATACCATTTTGACGAGGTGATCCATTGCTTAATGAAGAAGTAGTGCAAAGTCACCTAGGGATGTCATATGTTATTTTGTCAAAGTACATTGTATTATGTGTCATGCAGTTATCCGATCAGAGACCGAGATTGTTGTTTACATTTTTGGCATTGTATACATATATATATGTACACTATGGTTCACTTTGCGCATCTGCTACAGGGCATCTCGGTTACTCCCCAGTTGCAGGTGTCTTAACCGGGATGTCAAGTGTTATTATTATTATGCATGTTTTGCAGGTTCGGTAGCCCCTATATTGGGCGGGGTCATGCCGAAATTTTGTTAGGTAGATGAATGGTTAAGGCTTCAAAGACAAGGGCATATACTCTCTTTGGCCGGTCACACTCCCGGGCTTACGATGTGATAAAGTTGGTATCAGAGCATTGTCTAGAGGTCGGTGACTGTACACGTGTCCATTATGTAAAGGATCACTTGTCGGTTATAGTTGATAGTAGGGGGTTGGATAAATAAGGGTACCTAACAATTAAGTTTCTTTTTCAGGTTACTATGCCCCTGTTGCTAAGAATACGGGGTAAGCAGAGTGAACAACCACCTGGGGTTCGATCAGGTCTCCATAGGACGTCTGAATCTCGTACCTGAAAAATGAGACCAAACAGCTGGATCTGCTAGGGAGTCAACAGCAGATGATAAGGTAGAATAGTTAGCTGCAGAGATTGGTGAGATACGTCAGGAGGTTAAGACCCTGATAGATCTACTAGCAGATCAGAGGTAGAAGAGACAGGACCAGGCTCCTCCAGGTCCTCCACGACCACAGAATCCCCCTGAGGGACAGCAGCCTGCCTAACAGGGGCATTATCTCCCAGTGACATTATACCGTTGGAAATACATTCAAGTCCGATTCAAAAGTCAAAAATGAAGTTTCTTTGAATAAAGACTCTAACATCATGTTTTCTTAGCAACAAGCTCCAGAGATCAAATCTGTCTTCTTGCTTTGCACCAAGAATTTGATCTTTTTGACACCTAAGTCTTCTTCCATCTTGTGATTGTGATTTTATAAGCTATTTAACATCATAATTGACATGTTTTCACTTCATTCTCCTAAATATACCTGAAATTCAAAAACATAATATAATTAACCAAAATAAGGATAGAAAACATAATGAAAGCTAAGAATAGAAAGGGCATAAAATATGTATTTTATGAACATATCAAATACCCCCCCACACTTAGCTTTTGCTAGTCCTCGAGCAAAACAAAATAAAACAAAGTAAGAAAATCTAATCTAATCCACTTTCGTAGGAAATCACGGTGGCACTTAGCATGTGACACAAAGCCTTTAAACCCCTAGGTGTCCCTAGTGGACGAGTTTAGTCTCGTGAGGGTTTACTAAGATGATACCCATAAACATTGAAAAATAAGAAAAAATAAAAAATAATAATAATAATTACAACTAATCCTTCCAATATAAATTAGAGAAAATCAATGAATAGGTCTTATAAACTAGTCAATAGCTTAAAGAAAAAGTCACAAAGAACCATGCTTGAATGTATATGGTTTGAGTTAAGCCAACATTAACATAACATATCTCAATCAAAATAGTGCATATTCAAACTTAATCTCAACTTCTCACATGGGATACTCTCATGATTCTCACTCTATATAGTGGTGGTAAAGTGTTTACACTTAATGAATCTCATGAAAGCAATCCAACCATATGCTTGCTTGTCCACCCATTCTCCACCATTTAGAACATGCAACTTCATGAATCAAGAGGTCTTTATTCAAGGTTGTAATGGGGCCAAGGAGTAGTAATGTGGTTAAAGAATAAAATGGAAAGGATATCATAAAGGTTCTATAGACTTCATAGAGTTTAGAGACATAATAAGATTATGCAAAGAGAGCTTCTCAATACTCTTAAGAAGCATATAATAATATAGGCTAAATATTTTATGTTGAGCCTTTGCTTCATTCTAACTAACCTTGTAACATCTTTTCTTTAACCAAAAGCTCAAGAGATAATTGATATATATATATATATATGGGAATGCATTTTGACAATGTTCCCTTTCTTTTTCTCTTGACTTTTGCCTTTCTTTCCCCCCACACTTCTCTCTTGCTTCTAACCCCAATCTTCAATAGATATCCCTTGCTTATGCAATATGTCTCAAAATATTCTAATTCATCTTTAGAACAAGGAAAATGATATAAGAATATTTAGGCTACGTGAAAGATGTGGTTACCAACGAAACAACTTATTCAATGTAGGCTCAAATTGGCTCACTAGGGGGGTGTTCTCTTGGAACATCAATAGGGAACTGGCTAATTTGGCCTTCGTGGTAAAAATCCTAATGCCTCTATCATATCCATGTTATCACATGTATCAATATAGTCTCAGACAGTTTAAAGCAAGTTCTAAAGAAACATGTAATCATGAGAGCACACAAGAAAGAAATTGGATTGATATGTATAATGCATCAATCATATAGGCTCAAAACTCACAAGGATGTTTATACAAGTCAATATCAACTCTAAACATGTTTCTTTCTCATTTAACATATCATATTAACATTGGTTCATGAAAAACGATATTTCAAGCTTAATTCTCATGAAAATTCTTTTCAGTAATAAACCAATTTTAGACCTATATAATTCATGTCTCATCATTGTATTGAAAGGAACTAAGACACACAAAAAGGAAATACTATTAAAGAATCATAACAAAACAAAACAAATAAAATAACAACCTAAAATAAAAGAAATCATAAATCCTCCCCCGCCCACACTTAATTCTTTCATTGTCCTCAATGTAAAACTATCACCCCAAATGAAAAAATTATGTGCAGGAGAAACGAACTAAAAACAGAATAAAAAAAATAACTAAGACTTAAAACAAAACAAAATAATGCAACCTAAATAAACCTAAAACAATTAACAAAGAAACATAATAAAAAGAGAAAATAAAAGAAAGCAAATCTGAGTATGGCAGGTTGGCAATGCTTTCATCAATTGGGCTTCCTTGATTGATTGTCTTTCACCTAGCCAGTACCCTTTCTTGACCTTTTAGGACTTTTAGCTTACAGCTCTTTCTCATTCTAATTTTTGATGCATCTTTTTTAGTTAACTCAAAGAGTTTCTACGGTGATGAATCAGGTATGTTAACTAAAAAACAAGAATGCATATCACTGGGATACCCGATTTCTTCAAAAATATTGAAGCGTATAATTTCGCCATCAAACTCCATGGTTAAGATTCCACTATAGACATCTATTTTGGTTTGGGAAGTTTTCATGAATGGCCTCCCTAAGAGTAATGATGTTGGCATTGATAACGGATTACCCTCTATCTCAAGAACATAGAAATCAGCGGGGAAAACTAGCTCATTCACCTGCACTAAAACATCTTCCAAAACACCCTTTGGATAAGCGTTAGAATGACCGATAAGTTGAATAACTACATCGGTTTTCTTAAGTGGACCAAAATTTCAATAAGCATAAACAGAATAAGGTATAACATTAATTGATGCTCCTAAATCTAGCATGGCTTTTTCAAACCCTGTGTTTCCGATAGTGCATGATATGTTGAAACTTCCCGGATCTTTACATTTTGGTGGAAGCTTTCTTTACAAAACGACAGATGCATTCTCCCCCACACTTACTATCTGATCACCCTTTAATTTGCGCTTAGTGGTACATAGCACTTCAAGGAATTTTGCATATCGAGGTACTTGCTTAATGGCATCCAAAAGAGGTATGTTTACTTGTACCTTGCAGAAGGTTTCCAGAATTTGTTTTTCATGTTTCTCCTTTTTAGACTTTGCAAACCTGCTAGGAAAAGGTAGAGAAGGAACATAAGTGGAAATAGGAACCTTAGAAGTTACCTTAGGTGCTGAAGTACTCTCAATGGGAATTGTGGCTTCATTATCATCAAGAGTTGAATCGCTCTTTGTGTTTGTCTCATCCTCGGGCTTCCTTGCTCTTTTTGGTTCTTCTTCAATTTGTTTCCCATTCCTCAAGGTTATGGACTAACATTCTCCCTTGGGTTAATCATAGTTTGAGAAGGGAGTTTTCTGGATCCTTGTGCTTCCACTTAGCCATGCCGCTAGCCAATTGGCTCATTTGTGTTTCCAAGCTCTTAATGGATGTTCTTGTTTCCTTCTGGAATTGAAAACAATTATTACTCAAAGATTTAACTATATCCTCAAGAGATTTAACCTGGCTTTGAGTCACCGATTGTGGTTGAAATTGATCTAGTTGTTGTGGCCTTGATTGATTTAAGCCAGATGGATGATTGTAATTAGCGTAAGGAGCAGCTTGTTGATAATTTTGTTGCTAACTTGAGAATCCACCCAAAGCATTAAATTGTTCATTATAACCATATTGAAGCGTTGGGCACATATCAGTTGTATGCCCTATTGTAGAACAGATGCCAAAGGCTTTAACTTGCTGCAAATTACCTACAGTCATTTGTTGCACAAGAGAAGTAAGATGATAGAGTTGTTGTTCAATAGAAGGTGTGCTTACCTTATTCACTTTCTTGGGTGGTGGTGGTAGTTCATGTCTCATGCTAAATTGTTGGAATTGGCTGCCATGTTGGAGATGAGAATTCTTGCAGCTTCCGGAGTCTTATCAACCAGAGCTCCTCCACTTGCAGCATCAATCATGCTACCCTCCATAGGCATGAGACCTTTGTAAAAGTATAGGATAAGAAGTGGTACACTTATCTGATGATGTGGACAACTTGCACAAAGCTTCTTGAACCGCTCTCGATACTCATACAAAGACTCTCCATTATATTGCTGAATTTCGCAAATTTCTTTTCTAATGTTGGCAGCTTTTGATGCAGGAAAATATCCCTCTAGGATCAATCTTTTCATCTCATTCCATGTAGTGACGGTCCCGGATGGTACATACTAGAGCCATTCCTTTGTAGAGTCTGCCAAAGAGAATGAAAAGGCTCTCAACTTGATTTTCTCTTCAGAGACCCCGATCGGCTTCATGTTTGAGTAGACTACATGGAATTCCTTAAGGTGCTTGTTTGGATCTTCTCCTGCAAAACCATGAAACATTAGGAGAAGATGAATCAAACCAGATTTAAGCTCAAAAGGTACCTCAAGGTTAGGACATTCAATGCAAAGAGGTTGTTGGTCCAAAATTGGTGCCACTAACTATTTAAGTGTTAGGTTGTTCCGTGCCATCTTTCCTTTCTTGGATTTAAAAGAAAACTTGAAAAAATAAAAAAAAAATAATTAGAAAACTAAAAATAGAAAACAAAATCAAACAACAAATAAATTAAAGAAAACAATCCCCGACAACGGTGCCAAAAATTGATACACAAAATAATGTATCTATTAAAACCTTGCACTAAAGTATGATTGTTATCGTGTATAGTAGTAAGAAAGGGTCGAATCCATAGAGATTGTTTTTAATTTATATGTTAATTGATTCTAATACCTAAACTAAATTTGGGGGCTTTTTGTTTTGAAGATGAAAAGAAAATGAGAAAACTAAAATTTAAAGCTAGGAAATAAAGAAACAGGAATTTAAATATATCAAATAACAATAATGATGAAAAGTATGGTTAAGGAGTCATTCGCTACCACTAAACACGAAATATAGTCAATAATCAGAATTATCTTTCACTCTCTGTTCTAAATTTAATAACCCTAAGACAACACACAAGCGGTCGTTGTCTCGAATCTTTCCTATGTCGTTGGGAAGAAGAACAAGCGCTTTTACCCAATATCTTTTCAATGAACAACCTAGGATAAGCTCTCTAAATTTAATTCAATGAAAGCATTCAATCTAGAAAGATAGATTAAATCAAGCAATAAACACACATAAGCGGGGTTCATTTAACTTGAGCCATACTCTACATTGTATCGAACGAAAATGTCCTATATTCATTGATAACAATTTGCTACTTAATCTTGACAATTATGGATCAAAACACTAAGCTAGCAGCCAAATCACTATAATATTCATCTAGTTGGCCACCTAAATAAATAATATATTAATTTAAGACATGAATATAGTAGAATATAACAAATTCTCAAGAGAGTTGAAAGATAATCTGAAATTTATTAACTAACAATCATGTCTAAGGCTTTGAAATCAACCTTAACCAAAAGAAAGTTTAGACTAGCATAGGCATAGATAACATAAAAATAAACTAAAAAGAGAATAAAAGAATAGAGGAGAAGAAGAAGAAGAATAAAAACCAAAACATGTCTAGTTTATGGCTCAAAAAATGGTATAGAGCTTTGAAACCTAGAAAACAACTTCTTGCCACACAAGTAACAAAAAGGGGCAGATTTTTATTTTTGGCAAGTCATCCAACACTGCAGCGCTAGCTCTCGATCTTTTTGGGTGCCGCGGCACTGGTTGCTAAATTTTCTGCTGCATCTTCTTGTCTTTTCTTAGACAAATTGAGTAACCATTTCTTGTCCGATTTGGGTGAGTCATATACTGTTCGAAAAATATTCAAGTCCTATTCAAAAGTCAAGCGGAAGTTTCTTTGAATAAGGACTCTAACATCATGTTTTCTTAGCAGCAAGCTCCAGAGGTCAAATCTGCCTTCTTGATTTGCACCAAGAATTTGATCTTTTTGACACCCAAGTCTTCTTCCATCTTGTGATTATGATTTTATAAGCTCTTTAACATCATAATTGACCTGTTTTCACTTCATTCTCCTAAATATACCTAAAATTCAAAAACATAATATAATTATCCAAAATAAGGGTAAAAAACATGACGAAAGCTAAGAATAAAAATGGCAAAAAATTTGTATTTTATGAACTTATCACCGTTTAAGCCACAAAAGATATGAAATTAATCTTGATTGGTTTCGCCAAAGTCAACTTCAGGAGTTGGTTCAGTCCAAGCCATAAAAGCTATGGAATTAATCTTGACTTTGGTTTAGTCCAAGTCACCTTCAGGTGTTGGTTCCGTCCAAGCAACAAAAGTTATGGAATTAATCTTGACTGGTTTCGCCCAAGTCAACTTTAGGTGTTGGCTCCATCCAAGCCGCAAAAGATATGGAATTAATATTGACTGGTTTCGTCTAAGTCAACTTCAGGTGTTGGTTCCATCCAAGCTGCAAAAGCTATGGAATTACTCTAACTTTAGTTTCGCCCAAGTCAACTTCAAGTGTTGGTTTCGCCCAAGCCACAAAAGTTATTGAATTACTCTCGACTTTGGTTTTGCCCTAGTCAACTTTAGGTGTGGTTCCGTCTAAGCCACAAAAGCTGGGGAATTATTATAGACTTTGGTTCCACCCAAGTCACTTTCAGGTATTGGTTACGTCCAAGCCAACTATGTCATGGAATTTATCTCTAAGTAAAGCCTGACTTTGGTTTTGCCCAGGAATTTTTTGGCTACTAGTTCTGCCTAGGTCATTATCCGGCTATTGGTTTCGCCCAAGTCATCTTCCAACTACTGGTTTCGCCCAGGTCATCTATCCGATTACTGGTTTCACCCAGGTCATCTATCCGACTACTGATTTCTCCCAAGTCATCATCTAACTACCGGTTTCACCAGGACATTTTTTTGACTCTTGGTTTCGCCTAGGTCATTTTATGATTTATGGTTTCGCCTAAGCCATTTTTTTATTATTGGTTTCACCCAGATCATTTTTTGACTACTGGTTTCGCCCAGGTCATTTTTTTACTATTGGTTTCGCCCATGTCATTTTTTGGTTTTTGATATCGGCCATGCCATTCTTCTATTATTGGTTTCACCCAGGTCATTTTCCAACTACTGGTTTCGCCCAGGTCATCTTCCGACTACTGGTTTCGTCTAGGTCATCTTTCAACTACTGGTTTTGCCCAGGTCATTTTTCGATTACTGGTTTCGCCCAAGCCATTATCAACTTTTGGTTTCGCCCAGATTACTTTATTGATTTCTGGTTTCGTCCAAATCATTTCAATCAACTTCCAGTTTCGCCTAGATCACTTTACCGAGTTTTGGTTTCGTCTAGATCATTTTAGTCAACTTCTGGTTTCTACCAGATCACTTTACCGATTTTTGGTTTTGTCTAGATTACTTCAGTCAACTTTTGGTTTTGCCCAGATCATTTAAGTCAACTTCTGGTTTAGTCCATATCACTTCTCCGACTTTGATTTTGCCCAAGTCATTTTTTAACTTTTGGTTTCATCTACATCCTTAAACCGCTTTAAAAATTAGTTTTCACTTTTTTATTTAAAAAAAAAGTCTCGATCTTTCCTCAACAATGAACCAGATTCTCTCAAAATCGACCTCAAGGATCGAACAAAATTGTTGTCTATTTTCTTTCTCCTATATTTGATCCTCAGCAATTTGCAAGAGAGATAGCTGTAGCCACCTAATTTTGTTTGGTATACTTCTCGAGCCAACTGTCAAGTCAAATTTCGAAAACAATTTGTGTGAGGTATTTGATTATTTACAGGACTTGATACAGTCCACTTATTAGTTAATCAAGGTTCCTTATCCTAATCATGCCTGATTTATTCTGTTTTCAATCAATAATTGACCTTGATTATTTTCAACGATCCCGTCGCATATAATTTGGGCCTATATTAGGCCTAATTTTGTTTTTTTGATTTTTTTCCTATAATTTGTTATTGTGATTTAGGCCTAGTTATTTAATTTTTAGACTTTTTGTTTTTTGGACCTAGAGGCCCAAACCTCCTAGTGGCCCAAAACTGCAGGCCCAACAGGCCATCTTCCTATAACAGCAGTCCCACCCCCT
This sequence comes from Fremontodendron californicum, assembly GCA_030761205.1. NCBI lineage: Eukaryota > Viridiplantae > Streptophyta > Magnoliopsida > Malvales > Malvaceae > Fremontodendron > Fremontodendron californicum. Next base: position 17,229,683 of record JAULJL010000018.1, on the reverse strand, counting down.
ATACCCACCTACAACACCCCCTACCCCTGCAGCACCAGCTACACCCATTGCCTAACATCCCACTTGCACCCTACACCCTAGTATCGCACTTGCACCCATGCACTGCAAACACCTTGCCACCACCCCTAGCCACTGCACACTACCCCCACTTGCCTGCCAATACCCCCAACCAGCACACTACCCCTACATGTGTTATTATATGTCCTAGAGCCAATCAGATTGGAAAAGTGATATACAGTTAATAAAGCAAACCTATCACTATACTTTAGTGATATAAGCTTTCCCCTCATGTTAGTACGAGAATAAAGAGTTATTAAGTACTAATCGGATGAAACCCATGGAACATAATGGCTTTGCAAAGGAATTATAAAGAGTTATAATTTTGAGATCCTTATGCATCAAAGCCTTGTTCCTCAAACTTTTCCTGTCATTGTATTGCCAAGACGGAGCATTGACAATGCTCAAAGACTAGTACATGTTAAGCCTTCTTACTTATGAAGTAAGCAACTGATCTCATAGGTTAAAGTATGAGGGATAATTGGGATAACATGTAGATGCTTGTTTGTTGAACAAGTTCACTGAACATAGCCCGTTGTGAGAACTCCATTTGGTATTGTCACTCTAGTGTCTATGGAAATGTTCTCACGTGCTATTTGTGTAAATTAGTCCTCAGACTTGTGATACCAGGTTATCTTGTTTGGAGAGTGTGTTACTTTGATTCCATCACAAATGGGTCCCAAAAAGAGATGCTTATGGTAGGGTGGTTTTAGGTATGACATGAACCATACGAAGATGGATGAGTGATCTAGAGAGGATTCTCCACTCCAAGTGACATCGGAGACATATCTCATCTGTTCTTGGCTTCGGTTAACATGCTAAAGTTTTTGGCCAAAACATGATGGATTTAGGAGAAATCGTTTCTCTAAATTCATAAGGTTAACCATAAGCTACAAGAACTAATATGAATTGAACATGAGTAGACATTGCACAATGTTCATGGGCTTTCTGAGATATTTGGTGAAAAGACCGTATTACACTGATAGGCTGGTTACTGAAAGGTTTCAATGAGGTCAATTTGACTTTTCAATATTTGGGTGGTTATGATGGGTTGCTGGGTCTCGCTCTTGATCTATGGGTATGAATTAATGAGATTAATTTATGCGCATTGCCAACATATTTGGAACCTAATTGGTCACACACAATTGGACCGAATTGTTGGCTTAAACTTGGGATTTGATTAAGTAATGACTCAATTGAATAAAAGGTTAATTTGGAGGACCTAAGTGAATAAGAGTCAAATTAGGAAGGCTAAGACATAATTTGGATTTGTATAAACCAAATAGGGGTGTCTATATAAAACAATGTGGATAAACTTGTCTTAAGTAAACGTTGTCTAAATATAGACATGTCTTAAGATAAAGTTGTCCTGGCCGAAAAATGAAGTTGTTTGAAATGAGAAAAAGATTCTCGTTTTAGACTAGTTTGATTACTAATCAAATTCTAACTTCTCGTGTTTTACTAAACAGAACATTGCTTCGATTATATCTAAGTCTGAGTCCGGCACTAAGAGTTAGTGTTCGACTATGATTCTAACACTTGTTAGGTGAAAGAGTTTCACTTGAATAAGGAGCCTGATTAAGAATCAAACTCTGTTAATCTGAGCTGGTTGAGTTCAACTAGGCCTCTAGGAGTTTGATTGAGAATCAAACTCTTATCCCTGTGAAATCGAGCAATTAACATAGACATAATTCGGGATAGGTTCGACCTCCGCTTTAAGAGTTAGAGTTTCTGTTGAACTGTGATGCCTGAGGTAAAAGAGTTTCAGCTCAACTAGGGTGTTATGATTTAAATAAAACACTTATCCCTTCCCTTTCCCTTGTTGGCTGAACATGGACATAATGTTGTTTAGGTTCATCCAAGGCTTGTTCACTTAGAGGTTGGCTAAATTTAAACACTAGTGATTATCTACCAAGGTGTTTAAATGAAAGAAAAAACTCTATCTAATCCCTAATAGTGTGGCCGGCCAAGGGGGTTCTATTCTACCAAGAATTCTAGCTTTTTGAATTACCATGTGTGAAAACAATTCTCCTAGGTGAACTTACGGTTTGGTGAGTATTCTTCCAAGAGAGAAAAGAGTTTTCTTCTAAGGAAAAGAACTATAAAGATTCAGCCAAGATAAAAAGGACTATTGCCAAATTGCTTCCTCATTCTGCCTTGTGTTTTTCTTGATCACCGAAAAGGGGAGAATTGTTCTTCATCATTTTCGACCCTTTGTGAAAAATAAAAGAGTAACCTTTTGATTTTGATCGAAGGATCAGCCTGCTAGCATAGGCAAATCCCCAAGCCTTGTAAAGGTGCCAACAGCCGTCTGTGTGGATCACCGTTGGAGGCAACACGTTTGAGTTGCTCCTGGCTTTGGAGAGATCATGAGTAGATTATATAGTTACTGCGTTCATGCAGGGATAGGCACACTAGGGATTATGAGTTCTCGAGTAGGTACGACCTCTTATCATATGGGTGATTTATTTTAATTGCCGTTAAACCCATGTAAACCATAATCTAGTGACCCTACGATAATCCGGGTGTTTCTATGTTTACCTTCCCTGCACTTATTTTGATATTTATGTTTAAGCATAAGCCCAAATTTCCTAACTGTGGTATCAGAGCCAAGGATTTTTAGATTACATGAGGTTTGTCCATGTCAATTCTTGGTGATTAACAAGTTGTTGTTTTGTGCATTGATTTTTGCAAGTTTCGATTATTACGTTTCTGAAGAAAAATTATTTTCTTTAAATCTGTAAAATCTAGGCAGCTACTGATTTGATGGTTTAATCATGTTTAAAAATGTTTAAATAGTAAATTAATATTGTCTTAATCAACTTGGATTAAAGCCATTAAAAGTCTTAGTAAATTCGACAAGTTTTGATGCCTAAAAACGTTGTCTTGTGTCCGATTTCTGGGGCTGATTTGAGGATGTTAAAAATTAAATTTCTAGGTGTTTCAAATCTGGAAATTTCATGTTTAATACTACCATTGATGTTTCAAAATTGATTTCGGTTAAATATGTTTAAACAAAATATTTTCTGGCTTGAAGCGATGTTACTACAATGCTAAATTTTTTTGGGCTGTTTTGTAGGTGTTCGCGTGCCTTAAAAATTCGAGCATGAGTGTGGAAACGTTCCACAAGCTTGCTGGAAATTTTGGACAGCATCTAAGGTGAATACTATTCATTTTTGATGGCTGCTTCAGGCATGGAACATGGCTGGAACGAGCAGTAACCATTGCTGCACTTGAACCACCTAAATCGCGATAAACATTAGGTAGTTATTGCCAATTTTCTTGCTGCCATGTGAGGCGGACTGCAGAAGTTTTTTAGGCATATAGCAGTCACTGAATGTGGCATACAACAGCCTAATCAAGGGAGGGCAACAGCCATACGATGGCCAAAGAGGTTGCCTACGCCTAGGACACTAAGTGTTAGACTCCAACAAGGAAATAGTTTCCTATTGGGAGTGTGATTCCTAAAAGTTAGGAAAGAGATTTAGTATGATTAGATATTTGTTACCTAATGAGATTGAAGTTCCTAAGAGTTAGGATGGGTTTCAAGCTCTTTAAAATTCGTTCAAGACAAACTATCTAAAAGTTAGGTAATGTCCTATTTTAAGACAACATTCCTAAAAGTTAGGAATTTAATTAAAAGTATTTTAATTAAAGGAACCGAGATTGCTAAAATAATTAGATAAATTGTCTCAAATAAGTTGGTGACATTTATGCAAATGATACACAAGATCACCAAGTGATATTGGCTATGCATGTTTAATTCATGCTTATAATATGATTATGTATGCATGAGGGTGATTATGGACTAGACCTTAGCATGACTAGGGCATGTATGGTAAAATTATTTCTTATTGGTATTTTATAAATAGAGTCTGTGAACCTTGCTTCTCTTTTCAAATTCAGGGTTGAAAATTCTCTTCTTATCTAACTCCCCTCGAATGTAACTCGGGGTTTCTAGCAAAATGTAATTGTTATATTTTTATAGATTTAGATTTAGGATAGGATTTGAATTTATGTAATTCCAAGAATGTAAGGAGAATTGGTGCCAAGAAGGAATGACCAAGGAGATCACCATTAAGCCTTATGAAGACTGTGTATGGTATCCCTTACGAATTTGACCAACTAGTTTCCTTATGGCTCAAGGAAACTAGAGTAGTAAAAGTCCATAACCATCCTAGTAGATTGCTTGAGATAGATTTTTTTTTGAGTTTATATATTTGATATATAATTGAAATAAATGCTGTGCATGCCAATCAACCAAGCAAGGCAATAAGACCTTAATAATTAAATTAAATCCCACATTAAAATATTGAGTCCATGCTTCGCATGACTAAGATGCCTTCCACCATCATAACAAGATAACCAGAGTTCCTTTAATGGAGGCTTAGTGAGACGCTCACAAGTCAAATATTTACACGAATATGTTTGAGTTATGAAGGTGGGTCTTACTCAACTAAAAGTTATGTTGTCCTGATACGAGAAATTTGACTGCATGACATTTAAAGGCAATGGTTAGGCAAAAATGCATATGATGCATTTAGGCAAGGAGTTGTCCCCTAACTGACCTAGGAGTTGCATAGAGATGCAATTGGTAAACTAAGTTACCTTCTCAACTAGCTTCTACATGGCTCGTTGAGATGCTCAAGGTCATGGAAAGATGAAAGGGGTCATAGCTCATTAAGAAGTTTAAATGTTAAATTTCTCGAAATAGTAGTTGAGGGCTATTATTTTGATAAAATAATGAGAATAATCATTGGAGTAATAAAACCTGACATTAATGATTACTACATGCTTTTAATTAACTATTATAATGTATTGGTTCATATAGGATATAAACGTAAAATGGCTAGTAAACTATCGCTAAGTAGCATACTTGATGCTAATAAGTTTAATGGGCCAAACTCCATTGATTGGTCCCATGATATTAAAATTGTCTTAATATAAATGAAAAGGTTTATGTTTTCAATACTGCTATCCGAAAAGAGCTTGTTTCTAATACATCTAAGGAAGTCAGGACAACCTATCAAGTTCATATAGAAGACCTTGATCAAGTCACATTGTGATGTTGGCTAGCGTGGTGCCTGAAATCCAAGAGTAGCACATGGAAAAGAATGTTCAATTTATCATCCAAAACAATATAGAATAGTTCCATAAGATGCATCACACTGAGAGGTTCGACATCCCTAAGGAATTGTTCTAAAGCAAGATGTCAAATAATAGCCTTATGAGGCCTCATGTGATGATAAAATGATAACCCGACTTGAGCAACTTAGATGGGTCTTGGATCCTGATCCAAGCACTGACCTTTATACTTTTTATGAAGAAAGACAAAGTCAATGACAAAGAAACATTCCATCATTGTGGATAGCCAAATCACTAGACGATAAATTGCAAGAATACATTGATATGATCAAAGGGAATAAGCTTAGAGAAGTTTTGACTACAAATATATTCTGAGATTAATTCACTTCTCTTGGTATATGATACCTTGATGTTTGGTACTAAATATGTATGACATATTGTAGGGGACCAAAGCAAAAGGAGTAGGGAAGATGGACCATAGGAGTAGCAACCTTTATGATATTGATCATAGCTTGCCTACTTGATTAATGTTTCTGAAACATTATTATGATTTATTAATAAACATTAGATGTTTATTTTGGCAATCATGTGCCAATTTGATAATGATATAACTATGTTTTGAACATATTTATTACCCTGGCATTAGATGTCATGCATTGATTCATTCCTATTAAATAAATCATTTATTATAGAATTTTTCTCTTTGGTGGTCTCTTTATTCTCAATTATATTACTTGCAATTGTATTAAAGAATACCAAACGGCCTATTAGATTATAGGATACAAAAATAGTTTTCAAAACTGATTCTTTTAACTTCTACACATGTAGGATTTAGTGGTAGTGATTTATGAGTCTTTAAATGTTAAAGATCATAATTAAACTTAGTGATAAAATTGCCATTATGTGATGATTGCAATTATTTGGAAATGTTCCAAATCAGAGAGTATTGCATTTTATACCCTTAATGTTATAAAACAAACTCTTTTGTTTTAGCTTGCAAAAGGAGTTACATTTGGATCATTAGCTACAAGTTAATAAAATATTTCAAAAGTTGTTAAAGCAACAATTGAGCCATATGATTGGAACCTGGTTCTCGTTGTGATCTGAATAGTTTAATGACTTTGATAATGATATTATCATGAATATGACCAAGCATATTCTCACTAGTGGCACTTAAGCAATTTGATTGTCTCAAGTGCAAGTGTGGGATTGTTAGTATATGCCCTAGAGCCAATCAGATTGGACAAGGGATATATAGTTAATAAAGCAAACCTATCACTATACTTTAGTGATATAAGGTTTTCCTTCATGTTAGTACGAGAATAAAGAGTTATTAAGTACTAATCGAATGAAGCCCATGGAACATAATGGCCTTGCAAAGGAATTATAAAGAGTTATAATTGTGAGATCCTTATGCATCAAAGCCTTGTTCTTCAAACAATTCCTGGTAATCATACTGCCAAGACGGGGCATTGGCAATACTCAATGACTAGTACATGTTAAGCCTTCTTACTTATGAGGTAAGCAGCCAATCTCATAGGGTGAAGTATGAGGGATACTTGGGATAACATGTAGGTGCTTGTCTGTTGAACAAGTTCATTGAACATGGCCCACTGTGAGAACTCCATTTGGTATTGTCACTCTAGTGTCTATGGAAATGTTCTCACGTGCTAGTCATGTAAATTAGTCATCGAACTTATGATACCAGGTCATCTTGTATGGAGAGTGTCATACTTTGATTCCATCACTAACGGGTCTCAAAAGGGATGCTTATGGTAGGGTGGTTTTGGGTATGACATGAACCATACGAAGATGGATGAGTGATCCAGAGAGGATTCACCACTCGAAGTGACATCGGAGACATACCTATCTGTTCTTGGCTTCGGTTAACTTGATAAAGTCTTTGGCCAAAGTATGGTGGATTTAGGAGAAATTGTTTCTCTAAATTCATAAGGTAACCATAAACTGCAAGAACGAATATGGATTGAACATGAGTAGACACTGCACCATGCTCTTGGGCTTTTCGAGATATTTCATGAAAAGATCGTATTACACTAATAGGCTGGTTACTGAAAGGTTTCAATGAGGTCACATTGACTTCTCAACATTTGGGTGGTCATGATCGATTGCTAGATCCCGCTCTTGATCTATGGGTATAAATTAATGAGATTAATTTATACGCATTGCCAACATGTTGAGAACCTAATGGGTCACACACAATTGGACGAAATTGTTGGCTTAAACTTGGAGTTTGATTAAGTAATGACTTAATTGAATAAAAGGTTAATTTCGAGGACCTAATTGAATAAGATTCAAATTATGAAGGCTAAAATATAATCTGGACTTGAGAAATCCAAACAAGGATGTCTTAACAAGACAATGTGGATAAGTTTGTCTTAAGTAGACATTGTCTAAATGTAGACATGTCTTAAGATAAAGTTGTCCTGGCCGAAAAGTGAAGTTGTTCAAAATGAGAAAAAGTTTCTCATTTTAGAGGAGTTTGATAAGAATCAAATTCTAACTTCTCATATTTCACTAAACCGAACATTGCTTCAGTTATGTCTAAGTTCGAGTCCAACACTAAGAGTTGGTGTTCGACTAAGACTCTAACATTTGTTAGGTTAAAGAGTTTCACTTGAACAAGGAGTATGATTAAGAATCAAACTCTATTAATCCGAGCTGATTGAGTTCAACTATGACTCTAAGAGTTTGATTGAGAATCAAACTCTTATCCCTATGAAACCAAGCAATTAACATAGATATAATCTGGGATAGGTTCGACCTCGGCTTTAAGAGTTAGAGTTTCAGTCGAACTGGGATGTCTGAGGTGAAAGATTTTCACCTCAACTAGGGTGTTGTGATTTGAATCAAACACTGATCCCTTCCATATCCCTTGTTGGCCGAACATGGACATAATTTTGTCTAGGTCCGTCCAAGGCTTGTTCACTTAGAGGCTGGCTGAAATTTAAACACTGGTGATTATCTACCAAGGTGTTTAAATGAAAGAAAAAACTCTATCTAATCCTTAATAGAGTGGCTGGTCAAGGGAGTTATATTCTAACAAGAATTATAGCTTTTTCAATTTCGCTGTGTGAAAAGAATTCTCCTAGGTGAACTTACAAGTGTTTTTCAAAGAGAGAAAAGAGTTTTCTTCTAAGGAAAAAGAACTAGAAAGATTCGGCAAAGACAAAAAAGACTATTGCCGAATTGCTTCCTCCTTCTGCCTTGTGTTTTTCTTGATCACCGAAAAGGGTAGAATTGTTCTTCATCATTTTCGGCCCTTTATGAAAAATAAATGAGTGACCTTTTGATTTTGATCTGAGGATCAGCCTGCTAGCACAGGCGACTCCCCAAGCCTTGTGAAGGTGCCAATAGCCGTCTGTGTGGATCACCATTGGAGGCAACACGTTTGAGTTGCTCGTGGCTTCGAAGAGGTAGTGAGTAGATTATCCAGTTACTGCGTTCATGCAAGGATCGGCATACTCGGGATTACGAGTTCTTGAGTAGGTACAACCTTTAATCATATGGGTGATTTATTTTAATTGCCGTTAAACCCATGTAAATCACAATCTATTGATCCTGCGGTAATCCGAGTGTTTCTATGTTTACCGTTTGCTGCATTTATTTTGATATTTATGTTTAAGCATGAGCATGAATTTCCCAACAACATACACCTATACACGCCAGCCACCCCTAGTCTGGAACCACAACTCAGCCACTTACCTATCCACCGTCCATCACCACTTTAAAACCCCAAGCCATTCGGCTCCCTTCCATTCTGTTTTTTCCCCTATGAGACAACAACCAAGAAACCCACAAGATCACATAGCCACCTTCACATACATACACCATCAATAGACCTAAACACAAGCAGCAACAATTTTTAAAAAAAAAAGAAGCACAAGTTACAAAAATGAAAATAAAGGCTTATGGATTCGGGTTTTTGGGGTTTGGGAGGTTCGGGATAACCTTTGGCCAATCTGAATGGTTGAGATGTTGGAGAAGATAGAGGAAGACTCAGCCAGATTTTTGGCCCCATATTGGACAGCGCCCGATCGAAAAGCTGAAGTTTTGGGATTTAAGTCTAGATTTAGGCTTTTTGGTTGATTTTTTTTATGACAAACTAGTTGGAAAAGAGGAAAAAATGGAGGAAGAAGAATATTTTTGGTGCATTTTGGGATTGTTCGACTGTCAGCCAGCAGTTGTCGGTCGTCGAAATCAGAGTTCCATGTTAGATTGTCAAAATTTTAGAAAGATGATAGAGTCTAGAAGACGAGACAGATAGAGAGAGAAATGGAGGAGAAAAAAATAAAAAATAGAGTTTTGAAGGGTCATATAGGGACACCAAAATGGCATCATTTTGGTGGCGGGTCAACCTGCTGACCTGTGCGTTGACCCTCGGGTCGACCTAGGTCCGTGCGGCTGTCCCGATTCTGGGTGGAAGGAAGAAAAAGAAAGAAAGAAGAAAAGGAAAGGAAAGGAAAGAAAAGAACAAAAAAAAGGAAAGAAAAGAAAAGAAAAGAAAAGAAAAAAAAAGAGGAGAGAAGAAAAGAAAAGAATAAAATAAAATAAAATAAAAAGAAGAAGAAAATAAAAAAGGAAAGAAAGCTTAGATTCAAAGACGCAACATCGGATATCACGGATCTTTTGTATCTAGGTATTTTTTTTATTTTATTTTATTTTATATTTTATTATATGTTGCTTAAAAAATAAAAAATAAATAGAAAACATTTTAAGAAAAAGTGATCCTCCGACAATAGTACTCAACGGGATTTACAAGTAGTGATCTCGGTGAAATCTTAAGGTGAGGAAAACCTGCTATAAGTCTTCAAAAGTATTAGGATTTTTAGAACGGTTTTTCAATAAAAAGGTTCACATTTTCTTTTTTTGAATAAATTAATAAAAAAATAATTTAAAGAAATGTGATTCTTCGACGATGATACTGAAAGGGATTCACAAGTAGTGATCTCGGCGAAATCTTGAGGTAAAGAAAACCTGCTAAAAGTTTTCAAAAGTATTGGGATTTTTAGTGTAGTTTTTCGATACAAAGGTTCACATTTTCTTTTTCTGAATAAATTAATAAAAAATGTTTTATGAAATGTAATTCTCCGACGATGGTACTCAAAAGGATTCACAAGTAGTGATCTTTGTGAAATCTTGAGGTAAGGAAAATCTGCTAAAATTCCAAAGTATGGGGATTTTTAGTACAATTTTTAAATACATCAATTCACATTTTTAGTACGATTTTTTGATACATCGATTCGACAATTTTTGTCGGTAAATGAAATGGATTAGGGAATTATTTTTAGATATCAAAATTAAAATCTCTTTTTCAAGATTAAGGATAACACGTTATTAATGGGTACCGTTTTTAAAACGGGCGTCGTGGGGGTGCTAATCCTTTCCCACACGTAACCGTACTCCCGAACCCAATTTTGATTTTCGTAGACCCAAAAATTATCCTTTTAATAAATCTTAATTAATTTTAGAATTTATATGGAGGATAAGTTTTCTTAGGTGCCAATCACACTTAACCAAAAAAGATTGGAGGCGACTCCTCTGTTGTTTTTCAAAATGGTCTGGCGATCGAAAAAATCGTTATGAAAAAATCGACTGAACCGAAATTAAAATATGAAATAACTGAACCAACCGAGTATAGTGTTAAAAACTGAAATTAATTGGTTCGGTTCGATCAGTTCTGTCAATTTGTAAAAGAGAAGACAAAAAACATGATTCAGTAGGTTGGGTTAAATCTAATACAGGGAGTTGTATAAAATCTAGTAGTTCATACATATTATAATGGTGGAGACGAAGATCAAAAGAATCAAAAATTCCAAACATGTTCAATAGAATAATTTTAGTATAATGCAGTTTCTATTATCAATATATATTTTTTTTAAATTACAAACATACAAAAACAACAAAATGGCAACACAGGTTGCTATAGTCTTTTTGATAATAAAAAGTGGCAACACAAGAACATGCATAAGAATATGATGGACTGAACTTGTGACCTTGTGAAAGAACGAAAGAAGAGGCACAAGAGAAGATGGACACAATAGTGAACCGTCGGCAGTGCCTAGAGGTTGGAGCTTTGAGGCAGTGATGCAATGAGTGAGGATGGAGCCTGGGGGGCAGATGCAGTGAGTGAGGCTGGAGACTGGAGAGTAGGTGGAGCCTGGAGGCAGAGGCTGAGTGAAGGCTGTGAGACAGGAAATGAGAAAAAGAAAAGAATGAAAAATTTAGGATTTTTGTGCGGGGCAGGTAGGGCGTGGGTGGGTAGGTCTTTTGTTTATGGATTTGGATGGGTATGTATATGGGTAATATAAATAAGAAAAATTATTTAATTTGTAATTATGTGTCAATTTTTTCGACCGGTTCGGTTAGTAAATATAAAACCGCAAACCGATCGAACAAATATGTATAAACAAAATTTGAAACCAAAATTTATCAAAATCGACTAAACTAAATCGAAGGAATCGATTATGATCGGTTAGTCAGTTCTATCGACTAATGCTCACCCCTACTCATTCGGATCACAATGAGACTCAGATTTCTTTCTCCATGGTTCTTGTTATTATTCTAACTAGATTGAGCATGGTCTACAAGTCAATAAAGCATACCCTTCACTATGAAGATAGTGATACTGTTGGTGTAAGCCCTGCAAGCCAAACTAGTTGGGCTTGTAAGACAGTATTTATATATTCATGTATTGCACATTATAGTGTATGAGAGGAGAAATCAAACCTTGTTGGACATGGTTCGGTCCATGATGTCTAAGGCTGACCTTTCGATATCCTTTTGGGGATATGCCTTACAAACTGTAACTTACCTTCTAAATAGGGTTCCGAGCAAATCAGTAGATAAGGTACCATATGAGATATGGTATGGCAAGAAGCCATACTTATCTTAGCTAAAGATTTGGGGATGTACTGCTTATGTGAAGTAAGTATCTTCTAATAAGCTGGGAGCTAGATCAGAAAAATGTAAGTTTGTGGGATATCCTAAAGAGACTGTTGGATATTACATTTACAATACTACTAATCAAAAGGTGTTTGTGTCAAAACACGCTGGTTTTCTAGAGAAAGAGTTTCTACTATAAGGATTTAGTGGGAGTAAAGTAGAACTTGAAGAAGTTCAAGAACCACAACCTAAAATTCCCTCAAAACCTGAGCCATCGATCGAGGCATTAGATGCTCGGACTGATGCTCAAGAAACACAAGTACTCTGAAGGTCTAGTAGGGAAAGGCAAACGCCAATAAGATATGGATTTTTTTTGGAAAGTGATGCACCCAAAAGAGTGTATCTTATTTAACCTTGCACTAAAAAGATCAATTGTAAGTATAATGATTAGCAAGGGTCGAGTCCTCAGGGATTGGGTTTTAATCTATGAGTTATTAGTTTATAACTTACGTTCAAAGAAAACAATAAAAGAAAAGGGGTTTTTGAAGCCAGATTTAAACTAAAGTAAATAATAAGAATAAGATGCAAGGCGGTATAACCAGCCAATAAAAATAAATATACTTTTAAAAATAAGCAAACTAGAAAAGTAAGAAAACAAGTAAGAAGAATCAAATATGAAAAATATGGTTAAGGTTTCATTATCCACCACTAGACATCATTAAGAATCAATTTCAGATCTATCAATATCAATCAACTATCAAAGTTAACAACCGTAGATAACAACAAGCTCTGTTATCCCAATCTTTCCTTAGTTTGTCGTTAAATAGAACAAGCTCTCTATTTAATCTCTAACCATTAAACAACCTAGAATAAGCTCTCTAAATTCAATTTAATGGTAGCTTTATGATGAGAAAGATAGGTTGATCTAAGCAACAAACACATAAGCTCGGATTGTTCAACTTAGGTTATGTTCCACTTTGCAATTATTGAAAACTTGACCATAATCATTAATCACAAATTGCCACTTATGAATAGGAAATCAAGACAATTACACGGATCAAGATTCCTAAACTAGCAATAGATAATTATCAAGATCTATCTAGTTGTACACCTAAATAAATCAAGACAACATCATGAACAATTCTTGTAGAAGAACATAAGCAACTTTGATAGAAAATTAATGATAGATAGAATCTAAAAATCAATCACAAAACATGTCTAGGGCTTTGAAATCACCCTTAACCAAATAGAAGTTTAGCCTAGCATAGGCATTGTAAACATAAACATAAAATTAAAGAGAATCTAAGAAGGAGATAAAAGAAAGAAAGAAGAAGAAGAAAATAAAGAAAAAGAAAACTAGAGAAAAGAAAGAAGAAGAAAACTTAGAGAATTTTATTACAATGGCTAATATCCTACCAATGTACAATATGATCCTCTACAATCATCCAAGGCCCTCTATTTATACACATTTTGGAGGGCTAAATGACAAGAGACAAGCTTTACAAATTTCAAAGGTAGGTATAATAGGTGGGTGCATTTTTCTAACAATTTTCGTCATATTGTATGACAATTTTTATCAGCCAACTTGATGGTCGATTTTGTCAATATTGGAGGCCTGATCTGATCACATGGTCTTCGAGAAAAATGTTCCCCTGTCAGTTACTGATCCATAGCCGTTGGAATCAGCTCATTTGCTGATGTGGATAAGAAGATATGGGCAAAATACGAAAACAGGTCAGCACAGACGTCATTGCACATCAGCCAACTTGATGGTCGATTTCGCTAGGGAAAACGACTCCGTTTCAAGAAGTGTAAAACATGAAAAAGATAGATATGCCTCTTAACTTTGCACGGTTAAAATTTCAGCCTTATTGCTTCAGTGAAACTCCAGATATAGCTGATATGGTAAAAGGTGTCGGAACTGGAACTGAACTGGATTTGCCCTTAATTCTAGTAATCTGAAATCACTCAAAGAAACTTGTGAAAAACACCAAATTACATAAAAATATAAAAGATCATAAACACAATTAGACTAAACAATAATAACTCGTATTTGACACAAAACAATAATAAAACATAACTAAAAACTATATAATTATACGAGTTATCACACCCCCACACTTAGATTGTTGCTAGTCCCTAGCAACGACTCAATAAAAATAAAATAAGAAAATCTAATATAATCCACTTTCGTAGGAAATCACGGTGGCACTTAGCATGTGACACAAGCCTTTAAACCCCTAGGTGTCCCTAGTGGACGAGTTTAGTCTCGTGAGGGTTTACTAGAACGATACCCACAAACATTGAAAAACTAAAATATAAATAAACTACATATACTAAAAATATTTACTCCTAATCCTTTCAATACAAATTAGAGACAATCTTTGAACAAGTCTTATAAACTAATCAATAGCTTAAAGAATTTCACAAAAAAACATGCTTGAATGTAAATTGTTTGAGTTAAGCCAATATTAACATAACATATTTCAATCAAAATAGTGCATATTCAAACTTAATCTCAACTACTCACATGGGATACTCTCATGATTTTCATTCTTTAAAGTAGTGGTAAAGTGTTTACACTCAATCAATCTCATGAAAACAGTTCTACCATATTCTTGCTTGTCCACCTATTCTCCACTATTTAGATCATACAACTTCATGAATCAAGAGGTCTTTAATCAAGGTTGTAATGGGGCCAAGGGGTTTGTAATGTGGTTGAAGAACAAAAGGATAAAGATATCACAAAGGTTCCAAAGAGTTCATAAAGTTTAGAGACATAATAAGATCATACAAAGAAACTTCTCAAAACTCTTTACAAGTACATAGTCACCTAGGCCGGATATTCATGTTGGGCCTTTTCTTCATTCTAAACAACTTTGTAACATCTTTTTCTTTTTCCCCAAATTCAAGAGATGATTCATATATATTTTTTTTTCTTTTGACTTTTCTTTTCTTTTCCCCCCCCCACACTTATTTCTTGTTTCTAACCCAAATTTTCAATAAATCTCCCTTGTCTTTGCAACTTGTCTCAAAACATGCTAATTCATCTTTGGAACAAAGGTAAGGATATAAGTATATTTAGGTTGGGGACAAGTTATGGTTACCAAAGAGATAGCTTATTCAATGTAGGCTCAAATTGGTTCACTAAGGGTGTGTTCTCTTGGAACATCAATAAGGGATGGCTGTTTGGCCCTGGCTAAAAATCCTAATGCCTCTATCATATTCATGTTGTCACATGCATCAATATAGTCTCAACAAGGTCTAAAGCAAGTTCTAGAGAATCATGTAATCATAAGAGCACTCAAGAAAGAAATTAGATTGATTTATATAATGCATCAATCATTATAGGCTCAAAAACTCACAAGGATGATTATACAAGTCAGATTAAGTCTAAACATGCTTCTTTCTCAATCAACATATCATATTAACATTGGCTCATAAAAAGGTTGATATCAAGCTCAATTCTCATGAAAATCTTCTCACTAATAAATCTGTTTTAGACTTATGCAATTCATATCTCATCATTGTATTAAAAAGGAACTAAAACTCACAAAAAAAATAATAATAATAATAAAGAAAAAAAAATAGTAGACAAAAATAAAAGAAATCCTAAATCATTCCCCCCCACACTTAATTCTTACATTGTCCTCAATGTAAGTCTATTAACTCAAATGAAAGAATCATGTGTAAGAGAAAAGAACTAATAACATAAGAATAGGAACAACTAAGACTCAAAACAAAACAAAACCATGCAACCTAAATAATCCTAAAATACTAAACAAAAATTAACAAGTAAACATAAAAAGATTAAAATCATTATTTTTTTATTTTTTTTTCATTATTTTTTTTTACTTTTTTTTTTTGAAAAGAAGAAATCAAACTGACAAGGTATGTCTCAAGTCTCCCTTACTCAGACCTTGTTCAGAATGAATACTTCTAAATTGCTTAAAACACAACAAACTTTTTTTTTTTTAAATTAGCAAAATATGTCATTTACCCCCTACTAAAATATGACATTGTCCCCAATGTCAAATTTTAAAGGTAGAATTTAGGAGATATTACCTGCAGAGGTTGCTAACCACTTATTATAACTGAGACACAACAAGCAAAATGTTAGATAATGTCACAAAGACAAAGTGCAATCCACTCCTTGCTCGTCCATATCTCTTTTTCTTTTTCCGAGCGTTCGCGAAACAACCGTAGCAGATAAACACTCATAAGCTTGGAGCTTTTTAAGTAAATCTTCAATGGTTGTAGCAGAAATTATGGTTCTCCTAGCCTCTGAAAACATGAATCCATTTTCCACAGCATTATCTAAATATGAAAGCAAATTACTAAAATAACCATTAATATTAAGCAAACCAATGGGTTTCTTATTTGTGACCAAAGATGACCAAGAAGCCACGCAAGCTATTTCTTCCAATGTACCCAGACCTCCTGGTAAAGCAATGAATGCATCGGCAGAATGGTACATGATTGTCATCCGTTCAGGGATACTCCAGACTTGTATTTCCTTACCCAAGGTAGGTCCACAATAATCTGTGAATAGTTTTGGCACGATTCCTAGAACTGGACTTCCTCCGGCGTGTGCTGCTGTAGCGACTGCTCCCATTAAACCCGTACTACCGCCTCCATAAATCAACTGGATCTTTTGTTGGGCAAGTATTACTCCAACTCTTATGGCTTCATCAGCAAATATGTTATTTTTCCCTGGATAAGCACCTCCAAAGACACAAATTTTTTTAATGCGCTGGGACGAAGTACTTTCCATTTTTTTTTTCGAGTGCCTCAAAGAGAATGAGTACATGGTGTAATATATAGAGGACTGAGTAGTGAATCAGACAAGAGTAATAATGTCGCCGAAAGTGTATCTGACCGTAAAAGTCAAGAGTAATAATGTCGCCGAAAGTGTATTTGGCATCTTTCTCTGGTTTTACGTCCAGAAACGGCTTAAACGCCTTCTATGAGTCGAGGATATGCTTCCCATCCAGTTTTCTTACAAGCTGGCAAACAGGGTCTTTTAACATCAGATTCCCAAGATGTTGCCATTCCCTTTGGAATTACGGCCATAAATCAAGAATTTCTCTTTGTACGTCTCCACTAGGATGCGTCTCAAGAGAAAGTTGGATATTACCCAAATTCTCCTTACTCAGTCCATCCTTAATGAATTCAATTTTATCATCTCGATTAGAGGACGGAATCCCAATAGAACGACATTTACCGTTACACGTCCATCGTGCACATTTGTGGCAATTTGAACTCATGCGCTTTGCTCGTCGCTTCTTTGCAAAAGTGCTTCTACCTGTACCTGGTAAATGCAAAACAGGAAGATATTCATCTTCACGTACCTTGGCTTCAATTATCCAACGTATGTCTCCAGGAATCCCTTTGTGCATAAGCATTCTTAATCTTTCAAATCGAACTTGGTAAAGCTTCAGTAAAATATTTCGAGGAAAAGGAGGAAATCGTTTCTGCAATCTTGTGAGAATATCATCCATCCTGAAAAAAAAATGAAAAAAATTGAAAGAGAAATTGGAAGAGAAATTTATATACAATATCAGTTTTGTGGGTAGCTGATGGAACCGATTTAAATAATCACGGAGTACCGTTATCCGCCATTTAACCGGGGTTAAAAAAAATAAAAATTATATTTACATCTAGTTATTTTCAAAACAAGGACCAGAAAGAAAAACAACATAAAAAGACTCAAAAATAAAATCCTAAATTCTTTCCCCCACACATAATTCTTACATTGTCATTAATGTAATGCTATTAACCCAAATGAAAGAATCATGTGTAAGTGAAAAGAACTAATAAACAAAATAAACTTTTGCAGCCTAAATGAACTTAAAAACACTAAACACAATTAACAAAGAAACATAAGAAAAAGATAAAGAAAACGAGAGCAAATCTGAGGATGGCAGTTTGGCAATGCTTTCACTAATTAGGCTGCCTCCCCCAATTAGCACTTGATTGATTGTTTTCAGCCTAGCCAATTCCCCTTCTTGGCTTTTTAGGCTTGTTAGGCTCATACATGAAACTTCCCAAATTTGAGCGTTTGATAGGAAGCTTTCTTTGCACAAAACTGGATGCATTCTCCATTACAAGTATTATTCCATCATCCTTTGTGGTGCATATCTCATCGAGGAATGGAGCATATGTTGGTACTTGTTGAATGGCATCCATAAACAAACTGTTTAAGGTTTCCAGCATGTTTTGTTCATGTTCCTCCTCTTTGAACTTTGCGAATCTACTAGGGAAAGGTGGAGAAAAAACATTAGTAAAAATTGGAATCTTAAACGTTACCTCAGCTGCCGAAATACTCTTATTTGGATTTGTGGCTTCATTATCCTCAAGAATAGAATCCATCTCTAATTTTGTCTCATCCTCATCTTGTTCCTCATTCTTCAAGGTCACAATAGTAGCATTCTCCTTTGGGTTAATCATCGTTTGGGCTGGGAGTTCTTTAGATCTTTGTGCTACCCATCCCACTATACTACTAGCCAATAGGCTCATTTGCCTTTCCAAACTCTGGATGCTTGCCCTTGTTTCCTGTTGAAATTGCAAAGTATCAGTAACAAGAGAATCGACAAGATCTTCTAAAGAAGTACCTGAGTTTTGAGTCATATGTGGTGGTTGAAAAAGATCCGGTTCTTGAGACCATGATTGATTGAAGCTAGATGGATGAGTGTAATTGGCATAAGGATCTACTTCTTGGTAATTTTTCGAGTAGCCATAATTAGTATGATCCCACCATCCCTTATGGTAAGTGTTTGAGTAATGATCATACTGTTGGTCTTGGAACACTTGATGGCCTTGACATCCTCCCATGGCCAATTGTTGAACTGGGGAGGTGAGATTGGCTTGTTGATTCTCCATGTTCATGTATGCCACCAACTCTTCAAGTGTTAGATTGCTCAATTCCATTGTTTTTTTTTTTTTTTTTTTTAATTTGAAAAGAAAAACTTGTATGTACAAGAAAATAAAACTAATTAGAACTGAAAATAAGAATAAACCAAGTAACAAATAAACTAAAGAAAACAATCCCCGGCAACGGCGCCAAAAATTTGATGCACCCAAAAGAGTGTATCTTATTTAACCTTGCACTAAAAAGATCAATTGTAAGTATAATGATTAGCAAGGGTCGAGTCCTCAGGGATTGGGTTTTAATCTATGAGTTATTAGTTTATAACTTACGTTCAAAGAAAACAATAAAAGAAAAGGGGTTTTTGAAGCCAGATTTAAACTAAAGTAAATAATAAGAATAAGATGCAAGGCGGTATAACCAGCCAATAAAAATATATATACTAAATTAGGCGGTATAACCAGCCAATAAAAATAAAACAAAGTTAATATACAAATTAGGCGGTATAACCAGCCAATAAAAATAAATATACTTTTAAAAATAAGCAAACTAGAAAAGTAAGAAAACAAGTAAGAAGAATCAAATATGAAAAATATGGTTAAGGTTTCATTCTCCACCACTAGACATCATTAAGAATCAATTTCAGATCTATCAATATCAACCAACTATCAAAGTTAACAACCGTAGATAACAACAAGCTCTGTTATCCCAATCTTTCCTTAGTTTGTCGTTAAATAGAACAAGCTCTCTATTTAATCTCTAACCATTAAACAACCTAGAATAAGCTCTCTAAATTCAATTTAATGGCAGCTTTATGATGAGAAAGATAGGTTGATCTAAGCAACAAACACATAAGCTCGGATTGTTCAACTTAGGTTATGTTCCACTTTGCAATTATTGAAAACTTGACCATAATCATTAATCACAAATTGCCACTTATGAATAGGAAATCAAGACAATTACACGGATCAAGATTCCTAAACTAGCAATAGATAATTATCAAGATCTATCTAGTTGTACACCTAAATAAATCAAGACAACATCATGAACAATTCTTGTAGAAGAACATAAGCAACTTTGATAGAAAATTAATGATAGATAGAATCTAAAAATCAATCACAAAACATGTCTAGGGCTTTGAAATCACCCTTAACCAAATAGAAGTTTAGCCTAGCATAGGCATTGTAAACATAAACATAAAATTAAAGAGAATCTAAGAAGGAAATAAAAGAAAGAAAGAAGAAGAAGAAAATAAAGAAAAAGAAAACTACAGAAAAGAAAGAAGAAGAAAACTTAGAGAATTTTATTACAATGGCTAATATCCTACCAATGTACAATATGATCCTCTACAATCATCCAAGACCCTCTATTTATACACATTTTGGAGGGCTAAATGACAAGAGACAAGCTTTACAAATTTCAAAGGTAGGTATAATAGGTGGGTGCATTTTTCTAACAATTTTCGTCATATTGTATGACAATTTTGATCAGCCAACTTGATGGTCGATTTTGTCAATATTGGAGGCCTGATCTGATCACATGGTCTTCTAGAAAAATGTTCCCCTGTCAGTTACTGATCCATAGCCGTTGGAATCAGCTCATTTTCTGATGTGGATAAGAAGATATGGGCAAAATACGAAAACAGGTCAGCACAGACGTCATTGCACATCAGCCAACTTGATGGTCGATTTCGCTAGGGAAAACGACTCCGTTTCAAGAAGTGTAAAACATGAAAAAGATAGATATGCCTCTTAACTTTGCACGGTTAAAATTTCAGCCTTATTGCTTCAGTGAAACTCCAGATATAGCTGATATGGCAAAAGGTGTCGGAACTGGAACTGAACTGGATTTGCCCTTAATTCTAGTAATCTGAAATCACTCAAAGAAACTTGTGAAAAACACCAAATTACATAAAAATATAAAAGATCATAAACACAATTAGACTAAACAATAATAACTCGTATTTGACACAAAACAATAATAAAACATAACTAAAAACTATATAATTATACGAGTTATCAGAAAGAGATGGTTTGTCTATTGATAATGAACCTACTACCTATAAGGAAGCGATGTCAGACATTAATTCCAATAAATGGCTTGAAGCCATGAAATCCGAAATGGATGCCATGGAAGTTAACCAAGTTTGGTCTTTAGTTGATCCACCTCAAGGGATAAAACCCATAGGGTGTAAACGGGTCTACAAGATAAAGACAGACATGGATGGCAACATACAAATGTATAAGGCCAGATTGGTTGCAAAAGGTTTGAAGGCATTGATTTTGAAAAAAAAAAAACTTTCACCAGTTGCCATGGTTAAGTCCATTAGGATTATGCTTGTTATTGATGCATACCATGATTATGAAATATGGCAAATGGATGTAAAAACTGCATTCCTTAATGAGAATTTGCAAGAGGAAGTGTATATGATATATTCTGAAGGTTTTTCATCCAAAGCCACTTCTAATAAGGTATGCAAGCTGCAAAAGTCCATTTATGGACTAAGGCTAGCATCTCGGAGTTGGAACATTAGGTTTGATGAAACAATTAAAGAATTTGGTTTCATTAAGAATCCTGATGAACCATGTGTTTACAAGAAGGTAAACGAACATGCAGTTGTGTTCCTAGTGCTATATGTCAACGACATAATGCTCATAGGAAACACTGTACCTATGCTTCAGACCACCAAGGTCTGGCTCTCCAAACAGTTCTCCATGAAGGATTTGGGAGAAGCAGCATATATTTTGGGAATTAAGATCTATAGAGATAGATCGAAAAGGCTACTTGGATTGTCCCAATCTGTTTACATAGACAAGGTGCTAAAGAGGTTTAGCATGGATATCTCCAAAAGAGGTAACTTGCCTATGGTACATGGCTTACAACTCTCGAAAGAGATGTGTTCTAAAACTTATGAAGAAAGGACACGGATGGATAGGATTACATATGCTTCGGCTATTGGGTCTATCATGTACGTCATGTTGTGCACAAGACCAGATATATCGTACGCTCTGAGTGTCACAAGCCAATACCAAAGTAATCCTGGTGAAATTCACTGGACTGCTGTGAAGAATATCCTCAAGTACTTGAGAAGAACTAAGGATATTTTCTTGGTCTATAGAGGGCCTGAACTCCAAGTTAGTGGTTATACAGATGTTGGATTCCAAACTGATAAGGATGACAGTAAATCGCAGGGCGGTTACGCATTTACCTTAAATGGAACTGCAGTCAGTTGGAAAAGTTTCAAACATACTATAACTGTAGATTCAACAACAGAAGCTGAATACATCTCTGCATGTGAGGCACCGAAGGAGGCTGTTTGGATTAAGAAGTTCATAACTGAACTTGGTGTTGTTCCAAGCATTATTGATCCAGTACCACTTTACTGTGATAACAATGGAGCCATAGCGCAAGCTAAGAAACCACGGTCTCATCATAAATCCATACATGTATTGAGCCAATATCACTTATTAGAGATATAATTCAAAGAGGTGATATAAGTATGGAAAGGGTACCCACAGAGGATAATATAGCTGATCCTTTCACTAAATTTCTGTCCCAGCAACAATACAACCGTCACATGGAAAGACATGGGCTTAAGTACATGGGTGATTGGCTTTCGTGCCAGTGGGACATTGTTGGTGTAAGCCATGTAAGCCAATCTAGTTGGGCTTGTAAGACACTATTTATATATTCATGTATTGCACATTATAGTTTATTAATTATAATTGAGGTATTTCTTTATCCATAAGTATTGTTATAATTGTTATAAATAACTTGTGAAGATAAAGCCCATGAAACACAATGGCATTGCAAAGGAATTGTAAGGAGTTACAATTATGAGGATCCTTATGCATCAATGTCGTGTTACTAAAACTGTTCCTGGTCATTGTATTGTCAAGACAGGGCATTGACAATGCTCAAAGATTGGCATATGTTAATCCTTCATGCACTTGATGCATGGGTTGAAAGTATAGAGATACTTGGGATTACATATGGATGCTTAGTTGAACAAGTTCACTGAACATGACCTGCTATGAGAGTTCCATTTGGAATTTCACTCAAGTGTCTATGGAAAATACTCTCATGTGTCAATAGTGTAAGTAATCCTTTGACTTGTGACACTAGGTCATGTTATATGTGCACTGTCATACTTAGATTTCATCACAAACAGGTCCCAAACATGAGGATGCTTATGGTAGGGTGTTATTGGGTATGACATGAAGCATACAAAGATGAATGAGTGGTCCAGAGAGGATTCATCATCCCAAGTAATATAAGGGGACATCTCTCACATGTATCTGGCTTATATTAACTTAGGAAAGTCCTTGGCCAAGGCAATACTTAAGGAGTTAATATTAAAGCTGCAGATCTAATATGGAATGGGATTAAGAGTAGACACTGAACCATGCTCTTTCCTATCTCGGGATATTTGATGAAGGGATCGAATTACACAGACATATTGTACATGAAAGGCTAGTCGAAGCTTGATGACTCTCTTGGCATTTGGGTGGTTATGATGCATTGCTAGATGCCGCTCATGATCTATAAATATAAATAAGAAATTCTTAATTGAATTAATTATATTTATTGCCAACATGTTAAGGGCCTAATCTGTCACAAACAAAAGGTGATTAATGAAATTAAAATGTTATATATGTGCTTTATGTTGTTGCCACCTCCAAGCAAGGAAACCCTGGAATCGGCGCCTCTCACTCTCCCAAACGTGAGTTTCGACGAATAGTAAAAGTAAGAGAGGAATTCGATTCTTCTTGTTACTTTTGGCTAACCATGAATAGAGGAGGAAGTTTTCTCACAACCTAGACTACTAGCATCATCTTGGCAAACCATAATCTCAACCTTGTGAAGGTTTTCGACTCACCGTGTGGATTACTGTTAGTGGCCGGACAATTGGACGGCTTTGGTTTGCGACAAGCGAGCTTTATGTACAAGAAAAAGAACATTAAGAATCTGTCTTAAGGTTTCGGCAATCTCCATTACAGACGTATGAGATTTTGATTGTTATATGCTCTTGACAGGATGGTCGTTTTGAATTCATAGGCAGATCCAAGGAGGGATTCGGTTTTCTCTTTGTTTTGTTTTATTCCACTACGTTGTATGTTTAACTTGATGATTAAATTATACATTATCTATGTTTGAGCATGAGCTGAATCCCAACAGATAGAAGGTTTTCCTTCATGTTAGTACAATAATAAGGAGTTATTAAGTACTAATCGGATGAAGCCCATGGAATATAATGGCCTTGCAAAGGAATTATAAAGAGTTATTATTATGAGATCGTTATGCATGAAAGCCTTGTTCGTCAAACTGTTCTTGTCATCATATTGCCAAGACGGGGCATTGGCAATGCTCAAAGACTAGTATATTTTAAGCCTTCTTACTTATGAAGTAAGCAACCGATCTCATATAGGTTGAACTATGGGATACTTGGGATAACATATAGGTGCTTGTCTGTGAACAAGTTCACTGAACATGGCCCGCCAAAAGAACTTCACTTCGTAATATCACTCCAGTGTCTATGATAATGTTATCTTAGTACTAGTCGTGTAAAATAGTCCTCAGACTTGTGATACCAGATCATCTTGTGTGCAGAGTGTCATAAATAGATTCTGTCATATCCTAAGTCCGGGAGTGTGACCGGCCAGAGACAAGTATATGCCTTTGTCTCCGAAGCCTTAACTATTCATCTACCTACCAAAATTTCAGCATGACCCCACCCAATATAGGGGTTAACGAACCTGGGAAACATATAATAATAACACATGACATCCCGGTAAGGACACCTCCAACTAGGGAGTAACCAAGATGCCCCGCAGCAGACGCACAAAGTGAACCATAATGTACAGATATATACAACGCCAAAAATGTAAACAACAATCTCGATCTCCGATCGGATAACTGCATGACACATAATATAATATACTTAGACAAAATAACATATGACACCCCTAGGTGACTGTGCATGACTCCTCCATCAAGCAACTGATCACCTCGTCAAAATGATGTATCATGCTCACCGACTATCGGTCAAGGCAAGCTCGCAAGGTGGATGAGGGATCGGGTCGATCAGTATCTGAAAAAGAAAAATAACTAAAGTGTTAGTCATAAGTACCCAGTGAGCAAACGCAGAATTAGTAAAGTCTATGGAAAAGACTCGCAAGTCATATTAATTAATATCACATTGATGTTCCTATCCAACATCACAAACAACTATAATATCTGGTAGGGTCCATAGACTCCTACAAACCGGTAGGGCTTGAAAGATCCTACAAAATCGGTAGGGCACGAAGGCTCCTACAATCCAGTAGGGCACAATGGCAACCTACAAATCCGGTATGACACAATGGCAGCCTACAAATCCGGTAGGGCACAATGGCACCCTACAAATCAGGTAGGGCACAATGGCAGCCTACAAATTCAGTAGGGCACAATGGCAGCCTACAAACTCAAGCATAGCTTAACATTACAGTAAACATGCAGCACATAACATTTATATAAGCACACAAGTAAGGAAACAATGTGGCTCCATAGAGTCGACCATTTATGTGTCAATCGTGAATTATTACATAATCATTACTTGTCCATTCCTTGGACCTTTTCTTACGTCTTTACGAGAATTTGATACGATAAGGTAATTATATGTCATATAATCACAGTCAGTATGTCATAACATAATCTAACGTTCCTACGTCTATCGCTACACGTTTACTCACAGTGCGCTAAGCGGGAGAATTTGGGTCTTCGTGCTCCGGAGTTCTTCCAACCACGAACTCAGCTAATCTGCGCTCCTAGTACATAAACAATAATTTCATTAAAAATTTATAATTTAGAAACATTCACACTATCCAAATTGTAACTAATTAGCTACCATCCGAAATTTTACAGCTTAGCTATTTAAGCTTTATAATTTTTACACCTAGCTCTGGTGGAAATCCGGAGCAACGATCAACTGGAAAGTTGCTCTCCCAAGCCTAGCAAAGCCAATAGTGGCCTTGGATGGTGGTGGAAGTGGCGGCACAAGATGGTTGGCCAACATGGTGCATTTGGCCAAGCTTGGATTTCCATCTCCAAGTCACTTTTTCAATCAACCAACCCATGGTGGTGGTTTAAGGTGATGGCTATGTTGGAAACCACCTAAGGCAAAAATGACCATAAAGAGAAACACATAGTTTCTCTTGGTTTCTTGAAAAACTAACACCAAATAAGTGATCCTTACCTTGTAGATAGTGAAAATATATAAGTAGAAATCAAGAGATCAAGCTTAAAAGCTTTTGGTTATGGAGTTTTCTTCACTTGGTTAGGTTTCTCAAGGTTGAAGATGAAACAAACCCTTAATGTCTAAGGAGAATGGGTCTCACAGCTGAACATGGGTTTATGCCATGCATTTTATTTCCATTTTCCAAGCCACATGTCAAGTAATAAGCCTATAGCCCACTTTTTGTTGTTTAGTGCCTAAGCGGGGCCCACATGAATTTTTTATGTTCGGAAGCTCATTTTTCAATTTTCTTGACATGGATGTGTTCAAAATATCATTTTACATTAGTACGCAAGTTTTCATAATTTTTCAATATCCCGAGCATCAAATCCGGGCCCTGGATTGTTTATGGGTTTTGACTTTTTTGATTTTAGCTCCGATTCTCGTTTTGATTTAATCAATAGCATTCTAACATCATTTTATGTCTACATGAATCCATTTATTCACTTAAAACGTTTTCTGGACTTTCCAGCTACCAGTTTCGATTTTTCACTCTTTTAAGCTAATTAAGGGCATACCTGATTTTCACTTAATATTTGAGTTTAAAAAAATGTCCAATTTTCAATCTAAGCATCTATTGAGATCCTCTATGATCACGGAGTCTATTGGTACCATATTCGAACCAAAAATAACATTTTGGGTAAAATAACCAAAATACCCTGAGTTCATATTTTACCGATTTTGTACCGTTTAGATTTTCCAATAATCCTGATCAGTAATATATCACATTTTAACACTATGTGAAAGTTCAAATACCAAATTTTACAAGCTTTACGTTGTCCCGATTGCGATTCCTGACTCATGGTCAATTTAAGGCTAAATCTCTCAAATAGCCGATTAAACCCCTTACTTTAAAAATTATTAATATAACAATAAGACCAGATGTTAGTGTGCTTTGTCTACAAGCATACATAAACTTGATCCACCGTCTATGAATCATTTAAAGAAACCCGATTCGATCTCTGTCTTATGAGGTTCTTACAATTCTCCCCCTTAAGAAAATTCATCCTCGAATTTTCCTAATTGTGAACTTATTGAATAATTCATTTAAAGAGTAAAGTACCTACTCTCGGAATAACTAGGGGTACTATCTCCTCATGTCTCTTTCTAGTTCCCAAGTAGCTTCCTCCTCCCCATGATGATTCCATACAACTTTCACCGAAGGAATCTCCTTCGATCGAAGCTTCTGAACCTGTCGTTCTTCTATGGCTATGGGTTCTTCTACATATGACATGCGTGGATCTACCTCTACCGCCTACGATTGCAACACATGGGACTCATCGGGAGGTATCTATGAAGCATCGACACATGAAAAACCGGATGTACTGCGGCTAACTTAGGAGGAAGGGCCAACTCATATGCTACTGCCCCATGTCGTCGAAGTATCTCAAACGGTCCAATGTACCTTGGACTCAACTTTACTCTCTTGTCGAATCTCATGACACCCTTCAACGGAGACACTTTCAAGAACACATAATCCCATACATCAAACTCTAGTTCTCGACATCTATTATCGGTATAAGACTTTTGCCGACTCTATGCCGCTCACATTTTGTCACAGATCAACTCCACATTTCTTAATGCTTCCCGAACCATATCTGGACCTAATAATGGACGATCACCCACCTCGAACCATCCCACTGGAGATCTACATTTTCGGCCATACAACGCTTCATACGGTCCCATCTATATGGTACTCTAATAATTGTTATTATATGCAAACTCAATCAAAGACAAGTGCTGATCCCAGCTACCCTCAAAATCTAAAATACATGCCCTAAGCATGTCCTCTAAAGTCTGGATGGTCCTTTCGGACTTACCATCGGTTTGGGGATGGAACGCGATACTGAATCTCAACTAAGTACCCAGTGCCCTTTGAAATGATTCCCAAAACCTCGATGTGAATTGTATGCCTCTATCTGACACAATAGAAATAGGCACTCCATGTAAAGGCACTATCCGGTCCAAATATAGTCTATCATACTAGGTTGCGGTATATGTAGTGCGAACTGGCAAGAAATGTGCGAACTTGGTAAATCTATCAACAATCACCCATATCGAGTCAAATCCTTTGGTTGACCTAGGCAACCCCGTGACTAAATCCATCGTAATCTTGTCCCATTTCCATTCAGGGACATCCAAGCTCTGAAGTGTACCTGGCGGTTACTGATGTTCGGCCTTAACCTGTTGGCATACCAAGCATCTAGCCACAAAGTTGGCTACATCTTTCTTCATGCCTTCCCACCAATAATGTACTCGTAGATCATGACACATCTTGGTGGAACCAGGGTGCATAGTGTAGGATGATCTATGAGCTGCTTGAGGAGTCTATGTCGTATATCTCCTGCCAATGGTACCACGAGGCGGTCTTGTAACCATAAAGTTCCATCATCATCTATTTGAAACTCCTCGCACAATCCTTGTCCATCCTGGGCTTTCTTTCCTATGCAAAAATCATGATCATGTTGCAACTGTTTTACTTCCTCCACTAATGATGACCGTACTTGCACATGGGCTAACATCTTCCCCGTGTCGGTAACACAAAGTACCACACCATCATTGAGGCAATTCCTCACTTCCCAGACCATATGTCTCCTCTGTACTGCTATGTGGGCTAAGCTACCGATGGACTTCCTACTCAAGGCATCTGCGACAACATTGGCCTTGCCGGGATGATAAAGGATGGTACAATCATAATCCTTGAGTAATTCCAACCATATTCTTTGTCTCAAATTCAGCTCCCGCTGATCAAATATATACTTGAGATTCTTGTGGTCTGTATAAATCGCGCATGATCGGCCATACAAATAGTGTCGCCATATCTTTAATGCGAAAATAATGGCTGCTAGTTCCAAGTCATGCGTGGGGTAAATCTGCTAATGCCTTTTCAACTGTCTCGACGCATAGTCAATAACCCTGTTCTTCTGCATCAATACGACGCCCAAACCTATGCGAGAAGCATCAAAATACACCACAAAGCTATCTGTCTCATTTGGCAATGTTAACACTGGTGTTGAAGTCAAGAGCTCCTTAAGTTCATTGAAGCTCTTTTCGCACTCATCTGACTAAACAAACTTAACATTCTTTTCTGTTAACCTGGTTAGTGGTGCAGCTATCTTCGAGAAGTTCTCCATGAACCTCCTATTATATCCAGCTAACCCTAAGAAACTCCTGATCTCTGTTACTGTAGTGGCCTCTCCCTGTCTTGTACTGCCTCAATCTTCTTGGGATCCACAAAAATACCTTCCCTCGAAACTATATGGCAAAGAAAGCTCACACTCGATAGCTAAAACTCACACTTGGAGAACTTGGCAAACAGTTTGTGTGCTCGAAGAGTCTCGAAGACTATGAGAAGGTGTTCCCTATGTTCTTCCCCGCTTCACGAATACACCAGGATATCATCGATGAATACAATCACAAACTGGTCAATGAAGGGTTTGAAAACCCTATTCATCAAATCCATGAACGCTGCCGGTGCATTCGTCAGTCCCAACAACATGACCAAAAACTCATAGTGTCCATATCGAGTGCGAAAGGCCATTCTGGGAATATCTTCCCTCCTGACGAAAAGCTGATGGTGTCTCGATCTAAGATCTATCTGAGAAAAGCATTGAGCTCCCTACAACTTATCGAATAAATCATCAATCCTAGGCAACGGATACTTATTCTTCGTCGTCACCTTATTCAGCTGCCTGTAATCAATACACAACTGTAACGATCCATCTTTCTTCTTAACAAATAAAATCGGAGCACCCCAAGGAGAAGTACTTGGGCGTACAAAGCCCTTATCAAGAAGATCCTACAACTGAACCTTTAGTTCCCTTAGCTCCAACGGAGCCATATGGTAAGGAGGAATGGATATCGGCTGTGTTCCTGGGGGTACATCTTTGCAAAACTCAATCTCCTTATTCGGTGGAAGTCCTGGCAGCTCTTCGGGAAAAATATCAGGGAAATCCTCTACCACGGGAACCCTCTCAAATCTTGAGACTTCATCTCAACATCAAATATATACGCCAAAAATCCTTGGCAACCCTTCGCTAACAGTTTCCCGGCACTAATTTCTGAGATCATGTGAGGCGATGTCGTTCTACGATCTCATTGTTACCTCAACACATGTTTACCTGGTATTTTCAACACTACCATCTTCTCGTGGCAATCCAATACCACATGGTGGGCAAACAACCAGTCCATGCCCAAAATCACATCAAGTATATCTAGCTCAATTAGATCAACCAAAAATATCTCACCCTCGATCCGTATTTCACATCCTTTTAATATTCTACTCAAAGGGTAAACCTCCCCTATCGAAGTAAGCACTATCAACGGATCATTTAACATATCATAACTCATGTTCACACACGAAGCAAAGGAAGGGGATATAAAGGAGTGCATAACACCCGAATCAAATAATACTACAGCCTGCTTGGAAAAAATATCTAACGTGGCTGTCATGACTGCATTTGACGCCTGCGCGTCTTGAGGATTTAGCACAAACGCCCTTACCTATCCTCGACCCCCTAGAGTCTGTCCTCTACCCCCCATAGTCTGTCCCCTATCTCCAGACTGTGTACCTGCCTGCTTTTCCTCTGCCCACTAACAACTTCTTAGGTATTAGAATCAATTAACATATAAATTAAGAGTGATTTCAAATCCCTAGACACGATTCTTTCATTCTCTTTTTAGTTTATTTTTATGTTATCTATACCTATGCTAGGCTAAACTTTCTTTTGGTTAAGAGTGATTTCAAATCCCTAGACACGATTGTTACTTAATAAATTTTAGATTGTCTTTCAACTCTCTTGTGAATTTGTTATATTCCACTGTATGCATGTCATAAATTGCTATCTTGTTTATCTAGGTGGCCAACTAGATGAACATTATAGTGATTTGATTGCTAGTTTAGTGTTTTGATCCGTAATTGTCAAGATTCCTAAACATAAGTTGCAAATTGTTATCAATGATTATGGGACATTTTCATTCGATACAATATAGAGTATCGCTCAAGTTAAATGAACCCCGCTTGTGTGTGTTTGTTGCTTTATTTAATCTATCTTTCTAGATTGAATGCTTTCATTGAATTAAATTTAGAGAGCTTATCCTAGGTTGTTCATTGAAAAGAAATTGCGTAAAAGCGCTTGTTCTTCTTCCCAACAACACAGTAAGGAAAGATTCAAGAAAACGACCGTTTGTGTGTTGTATTAGGTTATTAAATTTAGAATAGAAAGTTAAAAATAATTTTGATTATTGACTATATTTCATGTTTAGTGGTGGCGAATGACTCCTTAACCATACTTTTCATCATTATTGTTATTTGATATATTTAAATTCCTATTTCTTTAATTCCTAGTTTTAAATTTTAGTTTTCTTATTTTCTTTTCATCTTCAAAACAAAAACCCCCCAAATTTAGTTTAGGTATTAGAATCAATTAACATATAAATTAAGAACAATCTCTGTGGATTTGACCCTTTCTTACTACTATACGCGATAACAATCATAATGTAGTGCAATGTTTTAGTAGATACATTGTTTTGTGTATCAGACGGAACCAAACCTGAAGGTGACTTGGGCGGAACCAAAGTCAAGATTAATTCCATAGCTTTTATAGCTTGAATGTAACCAACACCTGAAGGTGACTTAGACGAAACCAAATCAAGATTAATTCCATAGCTGTTTGTGGCTTGGACAGAACCAACACCTGAAGGTGACTTGGGAAAAACCAACATTTGATTATTGAAAAATTCCTTTACTTTGAATTTTGTTTATCTCTCTGGATATTCATATTCTAGTTCCTTGGATGCTTATAACACTTTTGATGCAATGTAATGATTGATCCAATATTATGATGCAAATGCAACACAAATGACTCTTATCAAAATGCAAATGTCCTACACAAAGGCACAAATGTTATGATGATGCAGATGCCCATGAATGACGCAAATGAAATGAATGATGTAGATGCTCATGAATGACACAAATGCAAAGCCAGAACCCTTTAATCCTTCTGATTGATCTTCTTCCCAGTTTACCACTATTCATATCATCTCCTTATTTGTCTCTCTGTACCATCTTTTCAATAAATGCATGTGTAAACTTTCTCTTTAGCAAAATCTTTTCTCCAACAAAACACTTCTCATCAAAATGTGAAGATGCGTTTTTCTCTTCCATCTCAGGAAATGATGATTTATCCTAATAATTCCAAGCTTTCTGATCAGGAGAACTCTTGATCTTTCCAAAATATTTTCATTTGTCATTCAGTTTCCTCAAATAACTACCTCATTAATAAAAATGCCTTACAAAAAATTCTCTTTTCCATTGATATCTCACAAACTGATTTTCATTATTTTTCACCAAATGCAAATCTACTGGAAACATCTGGCCAAAATATTTCTAAAAAAATGTGACATTCAATTGCATTTATCCAGGAAGGTTTCGTAACAAGAAAGGTGCATTCCCCTTCACCTGGGCTTGTTAAATTTTCAAAACATGAATTTCATGAAAATCAACTTGATGAAAAAGACTCATTTCGAAGTGCAAACAAATTGGACACTCTTTCTTGTCTCCAAACAGTGGAATTTTGACAAGTGTCAAGACTGACCTTGACAAATTCAGGATTTTGAAAGGTTATTTCTAGAAATGAGAGTGGTTTAGAAATTTCATTGACAACTCCTTCACCAATCTCTAGTCTTCAAACATGGTTGACATTCTAGAATCTTGTAATGGTCTTGAATGCTCATTGGTTTCTTCAAGATGTCTTTTGCTGGCACCATGGATGGCTTTAAAAGTCTTCATTTTGCTCTAAACTCTCACTCTTTTGGGTTTTCAATCTATAGCCTCACCTTTCTTTCTTTTTTTGTTGATTGTTTCATCATGCATTTAAGAATTCATAATTCATCCAATGTGGGCTTGGTATCTCAAAAAATATATTTTGGAAAGGAAAAAGTGATTGAAGCCTCATGAGTATGACCATTCCTTAAGGTACAAACTCTTCGGTTCAAATAACCATGTTTGATCAAAGTGGACTTTCAAGGTATGTAACATAGTCCAGGGTTCAAGGCTATGAAAGGAAGGTATGTAGGCCCAAAATATGTGTTTGAGGGTAATCAGACCAGGGATCACTTCATTGTGAGAAGAATTCTTTTTTTTTCATTTTGACATTCATCATTATTCATTTTCTCTTCTTTTCTTTTATTCTTTGTTTCTCTTTTTGTTTTTTGTTTTTTTTTTTTTGTTTTTGCCATGCACATCTTTATTTTTTCAAAAATTTGTTATACCCTGCTTATCAAGATTTGCCTTTCAGAATAAGGCATTCTTTCCTTGTCCTTGTAATAGGATGCAACTATTCATAATCCTTGAAAAGATTTCTCATTCTATTTGCCCCCAGCGTGGGGTGTAATCCTTGATCAGGGTTTATTTGCAAAGAATTCATCAGGCTCAAAGGGGTACCAAGCGAATAATTTTCAATATTTGTGAAAGGACAATGAAAGATGGCCACTTATCATCTCAAGCATAGTCACCTAAATCAAAGAGTTATTCCTTGAAAAATTGGTATAAATAGTTCTCTTTGAATCATTCTGAATATCTCAAATGCACAATGTCACACTCAATAATTTTTTCCTTTTCTGTCTTTTTTTATTTTATTTTTTGGTTTGTTTTTTGTTTTTCTGCAGCATGCTCCCATAATCTTTATGTCAATCCATCTTTTTCCACCATATTTACAAAAGATGTTCCCATTTTAATTTGCCACACAAATAGGGGTTCATTTGATAGTGAAATTCTTGAAAATATCTCATATTCGAATTTCTAAGGATTATGTTGAAAGAGCTGAGTTTTTGTCCAAGTAAGGGGAAATGGTATGGCCTGAATTTGGCTTGGATAGCTTTTTTGTTCATCCTTTGCACTCAAAAGGTGAGTCAAGGGTAATCTTGGGGTGAACGATCAAGGCATTTTCATTTTTTTGCCATTTCAAAGAATTTTGAAGGTTTGGGTATATTAGAAACTATAGCCCTCAATATTGACACTTATTAAATTACCAAAATCTAGATTCTTTAAAAAAAGTATCGTCTTTGTTTGCTTTCCTAAAAAAATTTCCATGTGAAACTCAATTTGGTTAGAATTTTTCAAAGCCTTTTATCACTTCTTATTTTTAACGCATTTTTTTTTTTGCAATCGTGGGGACCAGTCTTATTCTCAAAAAACCTTTCATGCTTTTAAATAAATGGAACATGGCAAAAAATGTTTGTAATTGAAGTTGATTCATTTCATGAAAATGTTTAAATGTGACAAGACTTCTCATTCTCATGAATGCTATCGAAATAGAACTACCAATATAAAAAATTTCCCTTAGGTGACATGTTTTTCCTTACCCAAAATCCAATTATTCCTCAGTGTTCCACTTAACCTTGCGTTGCTTCCTTTCCCATATCAGCATCCATGCTTATCGCACAATCCCAAGGTCGAGGTTCTTCCTTCATGGTCGACTCTTCGATAACTCCTTTTCCTCGGGTCATGTTCATCATCATTTTTATCATCTTGGCCATTTGCTTACATGACTCCTCTTAAAATTTTGCTATTTGTTCCCAGATTTCTTGCTAAGATCTGTCTAACTATTCCCTCAATTCTTTTTTCGCTCTTTCCATCTGTTCTATTCGTACTGCTTGTTTACTTTCAATGGCTTTATCTGTAAGCATGTATTGTATTGGTGTCGAGTGAGTGGTTCTAGGTTTCTTGTTGACTTTTAATATTCTATCTGTTGTTCTGAAAATGAAGTTTCCTTAGAGTGCTCTTAAATCCAACTAGAATCTTATTTACCCTCGAATTTATTGCATGTAAGCTTATGAATGAATGCACGCACGTATGGGTGCAACATGCTGTTAGCGTGATGCATGTAAAAAGGAAAAAAAAAGTTAGTATGAACATATTGTACACAGATCAAAGAATGGATTTTTATTGCAAAAGGTTTTATTTTCAGAACTAAATTTTCCTCTCAAAAGATTGGATTTGGTCAGAAAAAGAAAATCTAAGTTTTTTTTTTCAAAAAGGTTTCAAAATTTATTGGGCATGACGATGCCCCTTGGGGCAATGGTTCATGGGCGCTCATATGTACATTCAACCTTACACACTCCACGGTTTGTAAAATGAAAAGCAAAGAGTAAGGAGGTTCCTTCGTGTACCTAATTTTAGGTAATTTCTAAGCAAGAATAACTCTACCTAAGGTGGACCTCCTACTACTCATTATATGCTTGGTAGAGATTGATGCGGTATTAAGGATCCCCAAATTGTTCTTCACTGTCGTTCAGACGGACTATTAAGGCACCCCGATCCTCATCCATTACAAGCTACAAACGAAAAAGGTTCAATTTGGGTTGGAGTATGTCGCAGGCCTATGCGGAAGTTATCACCTCAAGAAAGTGTTGGTACTTTACACCTCGGGAGTGTTTCTCTAGTCCACGCGGAGATTATCACCTCACAAGAGCATAGGTACTTTACCCCCTCCTAAAAGGACAGAGCCTGAGTATAGAGCTCATGTATGAAATACGCATGTTGAGTGTGTGAAGAGAACAAACAACTCTTAACTATTTATTTTACAACTTGATCCTAAATGGCCCTAACAATTTATTATGAGCAAACAATATATATATATATATATATATATATATAAAATCTAAATGCAAGTTTATTAAAAAATCTTTTTAAAAATGAAAGAAAATAAAGAACAAAAATTTCTTTTTATTTCAAAACTAAGGGAATTACAGTTAAATACGAATTAAAATCATCAACTCAAAATTTTGGATAACACATGATTAATCTATGGCTTGACTCTCAAAATGTCCCCAGTGGAGTCGCCAAACTATAATAACGGTTTTTTCTACCACCAGACGATTTTGAAAAACAACAGAGGAGTCGCCACTAATATTTTCTTTGGCTAGGTGTGAATGGCCACCTAAGAAAACTTATCCTCCAAATAAAGTCCTAAAATTTATTAAGATTTATTAAAAGGATAATTTTTGGGTCTACTAAAATCAAAATTGGGTTTGGGAGTACAGTTAAGTGTGTGGAAGGATTAGCACCCCTACGAAGCCCATTTTAAAATCGGTACCCATTAATCATGTTTTATCCTTAATCTTGAAAAAACTTATTTTAATTTTGATATCTAAAAATAATTCCCACAATCCTTTTCATTTACCGACAAAATTTTTTGAATTTATTTTTCCGTAAAAAAAAACATTTTTTATTATTTTTAATCCAAAAAAAAACTATGAATCGATGTATCAAAAAATCATACTAAAAATCCCAATACTTTTGAAGACTTTTAGCTAGTTTTCCTCGCCTCAAGATTTCACCTAGATCACTACTTGTGAATCCCTTTGAGTACCACTGTCGGAGAATCACATTTCTTAAAACATTTCATTATTAATTTATTTAGAAAAAGAAAATGTAAACCTTTGTATCGAAAAAACGCACTAAAAATCTCAATACTTTTGAAAACTTTTAGCGGGTTTTCCTCACCTCAAAATTTCGCATCCTTTTGAGTACCATCGTCGAAGAATCACATTTCTTTAAAACATTTTTTTATTAATTTATTTTGAAAAAAGAAAAAGAAAATGTGAACCTTTATATTGAAAAATCGTACTAAAAATCTCAATACTTTTGAAGACTTTTAGCGGGTTTTCCTCACCTCAAGACTTCGCCCAGATCACTACTTGTGAATCCCTTAGAGTACCATCATAGGAGGATCACTTTTTCTTAAAATGTTTATTTATTATTTTTAAGCAACATATAATAAAATATAAAATAAAATAAAACCAAAAATAAAAATAAAAATAAAAAAAATTACCTAGATACGAAATGTCGATACGTGATCCTGATCACTGCAACCCGTTCGAGTGAGGAGGAAACAGAAGCAGAGGAAAATATGACTTAATTCCTCTAGATTGAAATAAAAGGTCGAGGGTATGAAAACGGCCTCGTAAAAAGACATGGAGTCGCCACCAATCTTTTTTAACTAGGTGTGATCGGGCACCTATTAAAACCGGATTTATAAAACATTTTAAAATTAATTAAAACATTTTTAAAACCAA
This sequence comes from Fremontodendron californicum, assembly GCA_030761205.1. NCBI lineage: Eukaryota > Viridiplantae > Streptophyta > Magnoliopsida > Malvales > Malvaceae > Fremontodendron > Fremontodendron californicum. The sequence continues at coordinate 17,192,418 of JAULJL010000018.1, read as the reverse complement.
TTTCAAGTATGCGTTTTAAACCAGAGAAATCAAAGAAGCGGGTTCGGGACTCGGTTACGTGTGGGGAAGGATTAGCACCCCCACAACGCCCGTATAAAGTGGTACCTTATTAATCGTGTGTTATTTCAAGTCTCGATTAAAAAGCTGGTTTTAATTTAGTATTTCAAGTTAATTCCCAAATTAAAGAAAAATAATTCCATTTTTAATTGAAAATCATCCGGAATTTATTAATTCAAAATTTTTCTATATTCCCTGACAAAATTGGCAAAATATAGAAATTTTTCTTTATTTGAAAAACTTTCCGAATCACTCTCATTTTTTTGAAAGAAAGATATTCCTTTATTAATGATAATTGATGATATTCCCTCAAGCAAATCCGGTAGAGAACTCATGAATTATTTTAACTCGGGAATATCGAAAATCGTTATCTTTTTCAAAACATTTAAAAATATGGACATGAACATGTATGACATAAATAAAATGACATGGCTAAGTCTAGATAATATAATGCAACCTAAATGATATGACATAATTTAAATGGCATAGTATATTCTAGGTGAAATGAAAAATCCTAAGTATCATGGTATATTCTAAATGAGATAAAATGATTTAAATGACATGGCAATTTTAAATGATATGACATATTTTAAATGACATGGCATATTATAAATAAAATAACCTAAATGAGATAGAATATAATGAAATGACATGAAACATCAAACAATGCTATCATAAAATATGCATGAAAATAAAATAAAAATGCATGAACATAGTATATGCTAAATAATGTGACAAAAATAAATGACTAAATAAAAAAAATATGCGATATCATGAAACATTCAAAATCATATGGCAAACAATATAAGATCATAAAATGTAAATCAAAGTAATAATAAACCATGGAAAATATAATAGCAAAAATCACTCATTTAAATAAAATGCATGAACATGGAAAATGCAATGCATGAAAATGTATTTTTTCCTCTAAATAAAGAAATCTGTATATCTAAAAAGATATCCGGCTACCTTAGGAAAATATGTCAAATTAGATTTTCTAAAAAGACAAAACTTTTTGATTGTTTGAAAACAATTTTGAGGAACAACTTGAATAAAAATTAAAACCCTTTCCAAACCCTTTTAAAATAGCTCTAATTTCCTAAGTTTAAAATCCCAGACTTAACCACCCTTAACCCGAGATTTATAAAATCATTTTTAAAGTTTAAAAAGGCTTAGAAACTACCCTAAGACAGTAGCTAAAGTTTCTAACGAACCCCCTCTAAATGCCTTAGCCAAATTCAACCATTATTTCTCTTTTGATTTCAAATCTGCCTCTACTGTCCAGTTTTGACACACGATTTTTTTACTATTTTTAAAATTAAAAACAATCTAAAAAAAATACTAGAGACTCAGAACATGTAAAAATACATGAGAAAAAATTGGCTTAATTTTCTGATTAAAGATGATAGCCCAAAAAATTGGAGAAGTTCGAGTACTGGGTGAAAAAAAACTGTTTTGTCAAAACAAATTTTTGCCTTTGATAAAATCATTTAAAAATAAAAGTAAAATTGTTGGAGATCATCCTAAAGACCTAAGGGCAGTAGATAAAACATTTAAAAACCTTGGACAAAAATTGGCTAAGTACAAAAAATCACAAAGATAGAATAATCAATTTGACAATTCCTTAATTTTTCACAAGTATGCTCAAGAGAGCATGACTTTAAGCCATTGATTGGCCTAAGTCATAAATCATGTGGCAATGACATGGAATGCATGAACATACAGAAAATGAAATGTATGAAATGCATGGTCTAAAGCCTAAATGGTAAAGGAAATGCATGACAATTCAAAATAACCTAAGGCCTAGCATGAGTTTGCATGGCAATAAATGTTGTCCTAACTCAATATGCATGCAATGCTTGATAATGTAAATATGACTTGGACCTAATATGTTATGAATATGCATGAAAATGCTAATGTAACCTAAGACCTAAATAGCGTAGTAATGCATGAGATTACCAATGTGATTTAAGACTCAATATGCATGGCAATACCAATATGGCCTAGACCTAAAATGTAATGAACATGCATAGCAACACCATGAACATACAATGACCAATGAAACTAATGTTAATGCTAGAACAAATAGCAACTAATACACAATTTCAAGATATGATAATGCAAAGCATGTTACCTAAACAAAATGCAAATGCATGAAGAGGCCGAATGTAGTTACATGATACTCTAATGCAATCCTATCTAGTAAATGGCACAAGTACATGACAACTCATATCAAGATGCATAATTTCATGACATTTTCATAAGCATATGACATACTAAAATCAAAATGTACAAGCTCATGGCATGGAGATGCAAACAAGTTAAGAAACAAGATAATAAAAAACACATATGTAAGGCATAACAAATGGAATAGCTGAATGGTCATATACCCCAAATGATGGCATTTTGTCATAGCATTTTCACAAGCATATGGCATACTACAATCAAAATGTACAAGCTCATGGCATGAAGATGCAAACAAGTCAAGAAGCAAAATGAAAATCCACATGCAAGGCATACTAAATATCAAGATATGCTAACTCATGGCATGGAGATGTGAACAAGCCAAGAAGCAAGATGAAAATGCACATGCAAAGCATAATTACATAGAGTAGCCGAATAACCATATGACAATATGTAATACCCTCGTAAGTACGAGATCAATTCGAGACAATTATAACATGCGGATGGCTCGAGGTTAAACTTTGAAATGCCTATAGAAAGGATGGGCTACCATGTGGTACACATGTTGTATGATAAATGGTAGAGTTGGGGGTTTAATCGAGTGATTAAGTGATTTAACCACAAATTGACTAAGAGTCAGGATAGGAAAAAATCCGTAAAATGTGATAATTTAACTTCACATAGTGTTGATATGTGATATAACATTATTTGGGAGTGTTAGAACATGAATCGACAAAAAAAAAAAATCGGTAAAATGTGAACAGGGGTATTTTGGTAATTTTACCCAAAATTTTGTTTTTAGTCCATAAATGGTACCAATGGACTAAGTGATCATATAGGATCATAATATGATGTTTAGATCAAAAATTGGACATTAAAATCAAATCCGATAGCTAAAATCGTCTAATTCGTCATTTAGTGACGCTAGCGTAAATTGCTGTAAAAACATGGTTCGGGATTTTTTGAACTAATCCAAACACATGGGCATATGTTATAACATATGAGGATTATGAATATGACAAGAAAAATCAAAAACAGAGTTGAAAACGGATTAGTCCTTAAGTAACCTAAAGGAATAAAAACCGAAAACTGACCGCGGGAAGGTCCGAAAAAGGTTTTAAATGGATCAATAGATTAATATAGACCCAAAAAAGTCAGAACAAAATATTGACCCGTTGTCGATTCGAGGCCCGGATTTGGGTTTCGGGATATCAAAAAAATTATCCGAACATGAATATCAGTATATTATCATATTTGGAACATATCCGTGTCAAGAAAAGTGAAAAACGGGCTTCCGAACGTTAAAATTTCAAGTTGGCCTGCTAAGGTACTAAAAGACAAAAATAGGGGCAAAATGGTCATTTGACCATGGCCCACTTATTAAGTCTGAAAATCAGACTTCTCCACCCCCAATTTCACGTGAGGAACCAGAAAAATGAGAAAGAAAGAAGGGAAGCCATGGAAGCTTGCTTCCAAGCTTTCTCTCTCCTCCGTTTACTAGGCAGATCACCAAAATTTTCAAAGATTTCACAAACCCAAAGGTAACTTCATGTTCTAAGCTTGATTTTGATGTTACATTTTGAAGATTTTGCCTTTAGCTATGAGAAACCATGTGGGCTAAAAATTGGTGGTGGTGAACCACCATGTTGCCACCATTTTTTTCGCCACGGGAGGTGTTACTCTGCCTCCTTAAACCATAAATTAGTATCGGATAGCTTTGAATCAAAATTTAGAGGCTAAAACGAGTTTGGCCGAAACCCTAGCTTGCCCATGAGGTGGTGTCGCCATCTTCCTTGGTTGTTCGAGGCCACCGTTAGCTTTGCTGTCATCGTGTGAGCAACTTTCTAGTTGATTGTTGCTCCAAATATTAATCCGAGCTAAGTGTAAAAATTTATTTGTAAAAAATTTTTAAGCTGAAAATTTTTGGATATCAGCTAACTATTATAAATAATGGGAATTTGAGTCTCCCGTAGTTGTAAAATATTTACAGAATATCTTGACGATGTCGTAGGTACCCGTATCGTGGAGTTCGCCTGGGATCGTGACAAAGTCATGAAAGTGCGGCTTTAATACTCGAAATAACACTGTGAGTATTTAGGTTAATTTAGGAGGTAGTTGTTGTTTTATATGCATTGTTGATTGATACGGATACTGAAACACGAAAGATTGCTCAGATCACGGAAACGTTAAGTTTTAAACCTTACGCGGATTAATGGCGTAAGTGTAGTGTTAATATGGTTACATGAGGTAAGTATTGTAGAGTTGAATGATAATGATTATGAGCTATATGAAATGCTCAAATATTCTTAATTAAGATGTCATAACAAGGTAGATTATGGTTGTACTTGTCGGATTAATGAAAAAATAGTATGGAATTGTGTTTGAGGCATTATGGTTGCTAATTTATGAAATTGGTTGATGAATAATATTGTATAGGATGGTTGAATATTTAAGGATAGTTAAACATTGCAGATTAAATGTTATGCACACAAATTGTTTGATAAAATGTCTAAGTGGAATTGTAATGCTTGTAAACATAAGTAGAAATATGCTTGTGTAGAAGCTGTTACCTAGCATATTATATAAATCATTTAATAAGATAAACAAATTTAATATATCAGGCTATTATTGTACGGACAGGGCAACGTCTGGGATTCTATTATTTTACGGACAGGGTGATGTCCGGGATGCTATTGTTGTACGTACAGGGTGATGTCCGAAATGCTATTGTTGTACGGACAGGGTGATGTCCGGGATGCTATTATTGTACGGACAGGGTGATGTCCGAGATGCTATTATTGTATGGACAGGGTAACGTCCAGGATGCTATTATTGTACGGACAGGGTAACGTCCGAGATTCCATTATTTAACGGACAGGGTGATGTCCCGGATGCTATTGTTGTACGGAAAGGGTGATGTCCTGGATGCTATTGTTTTATGGACAGGGTGATGTCCGGGATGCTATTTTGTACAGACAGGATGAGTCCGGGATGGTACGAACAGGATGAGTCCGGGATGATACGGACAGGATGAGTCCGGAATGACAAATATTACGGACTGGTACAAGTCCAGGATGTTTTGATGTTATAGTCATGAAAATTTTCTAAATGATAATTATAGAGGTATACACATAAAATCGATTGTAAAATATTTTTGGCTACCAATTTTGGCTGGCCAATGGCCTATTTATATTCAGCACTTGGCATAGAAGATTTCATAAGGGACAAATAATTTTTATAAGTCCCGGAATAATTTTTAAATATTACTTTTCGGTTAATTAGTCATACTTGATATGTCATGTTTATGCTTTAATAGTTAATAAATGAAATACAAAACTTCCAAGTACTTTTCCTAGTAACCTTATGCTCACTGAGTCTTTTGACTCACTCCGTTTATTTTCATTCTTTTTCAGATCTTAATAGACCCAGCTTTTCCCAGGTTTCGGATAGCTAGCCGCTCGTATAATTGTGGTAAGCGGATTGACCCAGGACATGGTAAGAAGTGGCGATGGTGGGATACATTTTGCAGTCACTAGGGTATCATGGGTCCTACGCATTTTGTGTATGATGTATATGTACTTTATATTTTGTAAACTGGTGTATCTGAGTGATGTATGATGTATAACGGCCACGGAGGCCTAGTATGATCTGGTGATGCTTATGCCATTATGATATAATATGACTGTATGTGTGTATATAAGATGTTATAAAGGTTGAGTCTGCTGCGGGGCATCTTGGTTACTCCCTATCGGAGGTGTCTAAACCGAGATGTCATGTGTTGATGATTATTACATTGCAAATGTTGATGACTGAGCGGCAAACCCCTATGTAGGGCAAGATTATGCCGAAATTTTGTTTGATTTGGTTTCGTGGGTATATTCAGGCTTTGGAGGCAGGGGCATACCTTGTCTCTGGCCGATCACATGCCCTGAATTTGGGGTGTGACACAATATATGAAAAAAACAAACATGTTTATAAAATAAGACATGATACATAAAAAAAAAATGCACAATATAAGCATATGACACAATGGCCGAATCTTCAAGGACACAATATCATGCATGGAAATGAAATATAGAAACAAATATAACATAGAAAATAATGTAAAGAACATATATAAATTAAACATAGACATGCAAAGCAAAGCAAATAACAAGCAAAACTAGTAAATAAAACAAGGAAAGTTATGCTCCATGGTTGGTATAAAATGGGCATAGCCTCTCACCTAACCATAATTACTTGGTTTTGCCAAGATCATGAAGCCTTTCCATTTCAAAAATCAGAAAATAAACAATGCTAAACAGCAAAATTAAGGTGAGCTTCATGGTAGGTAAAAATGGGCATAGCCTCTCTCCTAACCATGGTCACTTGGTCTAGCCAAGATCATGTAGCCATTTCAACCTTTTTGCTTCATCTTTTGTAAAAAATCAGAACCTTAGAATACTCTAAAAAACCTTATAGAAATCATTTCACAACAACATGCAAGGAAGAAAGAAAAAGAAAACCAAGGCAAGCAAACATGCCATATTCGGCCAAGCATGAAACCATGTAAAAAAAAAAAAATTGTTTCCCACCATATAAATGAAGAAGAGGAGATGAAAACATAAGTAAACATTAAAAAAAATTATTTTAATGAAAAATGTAGTAGGAAAACAAGATAGAAAATCAAGAAAACACCATGGAAAACAAGAAGAAAGCTATGCTAGAGCTTCTTAGATATGGCTACCTTCAAGCTCTCTATTGAAAACCTTTTTTTTCTTTCTTTCAAAACCTTTTTCTTTGATAAGTTAGCTACTGAATTCAGCCAAAAAACCTATGAAAAAATGAAACCATCCCCCCCTCTTTAGCCTTGGCCGAATGGCCTCTCACCCTTGGATGGAAATTGCACTTTTTTCTCTTCCAATCTTGGCCTTTAGATTAAGATAGTTTGATGACAACATAAAAATGTCATCTTGACAATTTATAGCAGCCCTTAATATGTGTACTTAGCCCTTGTAGTAACCTCATCCCTTAGATGCAAAAGAGGACCAATCCCATGCACTCCCTTGCTTGCCCCCTTGAGTGCCTAGCCTTGGATGAGTTGTGCTCTTCCATTCTTGGTCATTGGATGAGGACAACATAAAAATGATATCTTGTAGATTAAATCCAGCCCTCAACATGTGTACTCATCCCTTGTAGATGGCCTAAGCCATTGGATAAAAAGAGAATCCCATTCACTCCCTTGCTTGACTGAATGGATGCTCACCCTTGGATGAATTGTACTCATATTTTTTCTTCCATTCTTGGCCATTAGATGAGGGTTATTTCATGACAAATAAAAATTTCATCTTGGAATTTAAACTTGGCCATTGGATGGTGCATTCAACTTTCCTACAAGGCACCTAAGCCATTGGATGAAGGGGGACCATTTGCAAGGTGTTATGGTAGCATGTGGCTTGATAGTGACTAGGGAATTAAATTGTTCAAGCTTCCTTCTTATCCTCTATGCTAGCTGACTAAGGGAAGAAAAGTCCCAGCAATTCATTCTTCTTTCATATTTTTCTCAATTACAAATTTGCCCTTTTTGGTTTCTTCGGTGAAATGGCCTTTTTGCCCCCCGAACCTAAATAAATAGAAAACGGACTCTAAATTCAAATTTTCTTTTTTCAAAACTTCAAAAATTGAATCTGGAAGTTTTAAAAAATTTTGAGTCCATTTGCTATTTATTTCGGATTTATTTCCAAAATTGCCCCTTTATGCACCCGAACTTTACCATTTTTTAAACGAGCTCTGAATCCAGATTTTTCTTCACTAATCTTTTCCAAATAATTTAAAAATGTGATTTGGAAGATTTCATAATTTTTGGAGCTCATTTGCTATTTTTTCGGGATTTATCTGCTTTAATTACTGCATAGGGGACCTCGGATTTGGCTATTTTGCAAACGAACTTTGAATCAGGATTTTCTTTCACCAATCTCTTCCAAATAATTTAAAAATGAGATTTGCAAATTTTTAGAATTTTTGGAACTCGTTTCCTATTTTTTCGCGATTTATCCTTTTCAATTTTTGCATAGTGGGCCCGATATTTGGCCATTTTGAAAATGAACTCCGAATCAAGATTTTCTTTCTCCAATCTCTTAGAAATGATTTAAGAATGAGATTTGCAAATTTTCAGAATTTTTGGAGTTCATTTGCTATTTTTTCAGGATTTATCCGCTTGAATTACTATATAAGGGACCTGGGGTTTGGCCATTTTGCAAACGAACTCCGAATCAAGATTTTCTTTTGCCAATCTCTTTGAAATGGTTTAAGAATGAGATTTACAAATTTTCAGAATTTTTGGAGTTCATTTGCTATTTTTTCCCACATTTTCTAATTTTGCCCTTTTGGCCTCCGAAACCCGGTTTTGCTCAAAACAAGTCCGATTTTTATATTTTCTTCAAACTAAGCCTTGAGCTATCCTTGTTTAATCATTTCTATTTAATTAGGGGCTTTAGTCGTACCGAATCGGGCTATTTCTGTAATTCTTCCAAATTTCACCAAATCCACCAAAAACCCTAATTCTCGATTTTCTTTCGAATTGACTTTTCTATCAATTTTTCTTCCAAGTAGCTTCTTCATTACCCGTATTCAGTGCTTATCTTTCATTTGAGATCTTCAATCTTGACCAATTTGATCGTTCAAGCACTTTTCTCTAAATTTCTTGAACTAGGGTTTCTTTTCTACTAAGATTCTGTAACCCAACTTTTGACCTCCATATTTTTCGATATAGACCTCGGATTATCAAAATGCTTTCACAGTTTTCAATTGAATCTCAAATCTTGATTTTGAAAGTGGGTTGACTTTTTTGAGGTTGACTTTTTTGGGGTTGATTTTTTTGAGTTTGACTTGTTTTTGTCTGCTTTCTTAGACTAAGTCTCAGAGTACTACCTGCAGGATGAGAAAAGCCTTTTAGCATTCTAAAACATCAATTTAGGAAGAAAACGTACCTGATTTAGGGGTCCGAACAAAATTAGGTGTCTATACGAAAGAACTGTAATATTCGAGGTTGCGTATTTTGAATCCGAGCTTTCTTTTCTTTCTTTCTTCTTTCTTCTTCCTTCATTTTCTTTTTTTTTTATCTTCTCTTCGCTTTCCTTTCTTTTCTTCTTTTTTTTTCCTTTTCTTCTTTCTTTCCTATTATTCCTTCCCCCAAGAACTGGGTCAGTCACGCGAGTCAGCAGGCTGACCTAGCCATTTTGGTATCCCTATGTAACCCCCTAAAAACCCTATTTTTTATTTTTTTCTCTTTCTACCTCTCTCTTCCTCCAGACTCTCTCTCATCTCTCTAAAAAAATCATAATCCAGTATGGAACCCAGATTCTGGCAACCGATAGTCGCGTCGATCGCTGCTCGTCGACGGTGGAACAACCCCAAAATGCATCAAAATGTTTTTCTTCCTCTTCTTCCCCTCATTCCCACCTAGTTTGTCAAAAAAATCAACCAAAAAGCCTAAATCAATACTTGAATCCCAAAACCTAAACTTTAGATCTGGCATCGTCCACCGCCGGATGGGGCCAAAAATTCGGACGAGTCTTCCTCTATTCCTCTCCTACATCTCCACCATTCAGATTGTCGAAAGATTATCCCTAACCTCCTAAATCCTAAAAACCCGAATCCATAAGGCCTTAGTTTCATGTGTTTTTTATTTCCTTGTGCTTTTTTCTTTTTATGGTTTTCATTTTTGTTGCTGCTTGTGTTTGGGTCTATTGATGGTGTGTGTGTGATGGTGGCTGTCTGATCTTGTGGGTTTCTTGGTTCTTGTCGAATGGCAGGAAAATCGAGCAAAAGAGAGTCGAATGGCTTAGGGTTTTAAAGGGGTGATAGACGATGGATAGGCAAGTCTGTGGGCGGTGGTTCCAGACTAAGGGCGGTTGGAGTGTGTAGGTGCATGTGGGGGTCGTGTGCTGGTTTATGGGTATTGGTAGGCGAGTAGGGGTAGTATGGAGTGGCTAGGGGTAGTGGCAAGGTGTGTGCAGTGTAAGGGTGCAAGTGGGATGCCAGGGTGTAAGTGGGATGTTAAGTAGTGGGTGTGGGTGGTGCTGTAGGGGTAGGGGTGCTACAGATGGGTGTAGGGGGTGGGACTGCTGTTGGAGGAAGATGGCCTATTGGGCCTACAATGTTGGGCCTCTAGGTCCAAAAAAAAAAATTTCCCAAAATTAAAATAGCAAGGCTCAAAATCAGAATAACAAATATAGACCTAATATAGCCCAAAAAGAAAAATAACAAAGTTAGGCCTAATATTGGCCCAAATCATATGCTACGGAATCGATGAAAATTAATTAGGGTCGATTGCTGATTCAAAACGAAACAAATCAAGCACGATTAGGATAAGGAACTTTGATTAACTAATGAGTGGACTATATCGAGACTTGTGAACAATCAAATACCTCACCCAAATCATTTTTCAAATTTGACTCAAGAGTTGGCTCAAGAAGTATACTAGATAAAATTAGGTGGCTAAAGATTTTTAGAATTCTTGAACCGAATAAGCAGAACTGATCGAATGCTCACCTCTACGAAGGAGTATTATGACTAGGTAGTAGAGGTTACCAACTTACATGTAACTAAAAATGTTCTCAGAATACACTGTGTTGGTATATGCCTAGAGCCAATCGGTTTGGTCATGCATAAACTACCAATAATGCAAACCCATCACTATATCTAAGTGATACAAGGTTTTCTTTCTTGTTAGTACAATGATAAAGAGTTATTAAGTACTAATCGGATGAAGCCCATAGAACATAAAGGCCTTGCAAAGGAATTATTTATAATTGTGAGATACTTATGCATCAAATCCATGTTCCTAAAACGGTTCCTGGTCATCGTATTGCCAAGATGGGGCATTGGCAATGCTCAAAGACTAGTACTTGTTAAGCCTACTTACTTATGAAGTAAGCAACTGATCTCACGTGTTGAAGTATAAGGGATACTTTAGGATAACATGTAGGTGCTTGTCTATTGAACAAGTTCACTGAACATGGCCCGCTGTGGGAACTCCATTTGGTATTGTCACTCAAGTGTCTATGGAAACGTTCTCACGTGTCAGTCGTGTAAGTAGTCCTTTGACTTGTGATATCCGGTCATCTGGTATGTGAATTTTCATGCTTGATTTTATCACGAATGGCTCCCAAAGTGTGATGCTTATGGTAGGATATTTTGGGTATGACATGAAGCATACGAAGATGGATGAGTGATCCAGAGAGGAATCACCACTCCAAGTGACATCAAAAACATATCTCATCTGTTCTTGGCCTAAGTTAACATAAAGGAATTTCTGGCCAGAGTATGATAATTTAGGAGAAATAGTTTCTCTAAATTCACAAAGTTAACCAATATCTACAAGAACTAAAATGGATTGAGCACGAGTAGACATTGCACCATGCTTATGATCTTTTCGGGATATTTGGTGAAAGGATCGAATTACACTGATAGATTGAACACGAAAGGTTATGTCAAGACTAACTTGACTCTCCAGTATTTGGGTGGTCATGATGGCTTGCTAGAGTCTGCTCATGATCTATGAATATAAATTAATTATCCTTTGATTATAATTTATATTCATTGCCAACATATTGGAAGCCTAATGGGTCATACACATAAAGGTGAATTAAAAGATTAAATTGGAATGATCCTAATTGATTAAATTGAGAATTTAATCAATAAGGAATTAATTAAATAATTTAATTAAGTGGAGGGACTTAAGAGCAAATACATAAGAGTTATGTTATAGCACTTAGTCAAAACCCTGGAGTGTTGCCGCCCCCAATATAAACAACATGATAGCTTGGCCGAAAAGAACTAATGGCTAGCCGCATATTGGATGTGGTGTGATTGGCGTCTTCTTGATTTTGTTTCTTTCTTCTTGCTTCTTTATGGATTGCCAGAGAAAAATGTTTCTCTCAAGATAGAAAAGGCTTAGATCAAGAAGAAGAGATCAAGATCTTGCCTTTGGTTAATGCTCCAAACCTTGTGAAAAGAAAGAAGATCAAGATCTTCCTTTCTTGGTTGGTGGACCAAACCATGTAGAATGTAGAAAAATGTTTTCTTTATTCTTGATGCTTATGAAGCATTCAGCCATAATGTGTTTAGATGGGGAGAGGTTTTTCGAAACCTAAACCACTAGCCTGGTCTTCGGTAAGACTCCATTCCTACCTTATGAAGGTTCTCTTGATCATCTTGTGTTGATCACCACTACAAGCCAGACACTTGTATGGCTTGAAGTTTTGCGTTGCCTTCTTCGTGTTCAAGATTGAGTGGGCTGTTTGTAAACTCAAGATTACGAGATCTTTGAGTTAAGGTATGAATCTTAATTAGATGTATTCTTTATAATTACAAGATCGCAGTAAAATTTTACAAGTATGATCCTATTAGATTCGACTACTCTTTGTTTATTTTTTACGCTGCGTTCATGTTCTTCTTTAATTGGATTGATGTTTGAGCATGAGGCCGAATCCCAACAGTGGTATCAGAGCTAGGTTTGTAAGTTTTCTTGTGATTTACATGTTTAATTCTTGGTAATATTCAATTGGATTGAATTGTGTGTCAGTTTAGCAAAGTTCCATCAAGAAAAAAGTTTTTTGCTTTGTTTCAATTATGGACTGTTTTGTATGCAATCTGATCTTGATGTTTTAAATTTTTTAAAGCATGTTTAAAATTGATTTGATCAATTGTAAACATTCCCACATGATTGCATGACAGAATGAAGTTAAAAGAAACAAGTTTGGATTTGTTTAGGTGCATGAATTTTGAAGAACACAAGTGCGGGATTTTTCTACACACCTGCTGTAAGTTGCAATTTTGACATGGTTATAGGTGTCCAAACATTCTGAAATTTTGAAGAGAAGTCTGAAACATGTCAATACTGATGCTGTAATTTTTGGTGAATTTTTTGATTTCTTCTGATTGCCAAAATTACCTCTCAAAGTTGAGCAAACAGTTTGCATGGTTGCTGGAATTTTCTGGGCAACCTTGGGTTCTTGAATTGGATTCTTGAATTGTAGGTATAATTGGCTGAAAATCAAAGAATAAAGTATGCGTGAATTGTTCACCACATAGCCACCAAAATAGGCAGCTGCTTTGAGGCAATAGTTGCTCCAAACAAGGGCTGCAAGATGCGGCACAATGACTTACTAAAAGTGGGAGGCGGCTACACACAAAAGTTTTGTGCTAGGGCATCACTTTCTATTTTTGGAAATTTTTTATTCTTTGGAAATTTGGACTTGTGGAAATTGTTTCCTAGTCAAGATTGGATTCCTAAGAGTTAGGAATGCACCTAAGCTTTCCTTGTGGAAATTTTTTCTTAGTTGAACAAGGACTCTTAAAAGTTAGGAGAAAATATGAAACTTTCCTTGTAGTAATTGTTTCCTAATCAAACTTGAACTTCCTAAGGTGTTAGGAAATCTAATTAAATTGTTTAATAAGATAAAAGATTTTAATTCAAAGAATCCAAATTGGATTAGGACTCAAATAAATTGAATTAAAATTGAATTAAAATTAAAATTGCTAAATGATTTGAGCCAAGTATATTTAAATGAGTTTAAATTTTACTTTCCTTAAATGACACACAAAATTACTAAGTGACATTAAATTGTATGCATTTATTTTTTATGCTTTATGATGTGATTATGAAAGCATGAGGGTGATTATGGACTTAGACCTTAGATTTAGGTCATGGATGATTAAATTTTTCTTTTTGGTATTTTATAAATAGGGTCTGTGAACCCTGTCTTCTCTTTTTCATTTCTGGGTTGTAAATTCTCTTCTCACCTAACTCCCCTCGAATGTAACTCGAGGTTTCTATCAAAGATATATAAATGTTATATAGTTTTTGTAGATTTAGATTTAGGCTAAAATTAGAATTTATGTAATTCCAAAATGAAAGGAGACAATGCGCCAAGAAGAAGGACCAAGGAGATCACCATCAAAACTTATGAAGACTCTGTATGGTATCCCTACGAATTTGACAAACTAGTTTCCTAATGGCTCAAGAAAACTAGAGTAATAAAGTCCATAATCATCCTAGTAGATTGGATGAGATAGATTTATTTTTGAATTTATATATGTGATATATATTTGAATAAATTGTATGCATGTCAATCAACAAAGAAAAGCAATGAGACCTAATTAATGAAATAAAGAAATTCCTCATTAAATTATATTGAGTCCATGTTAGGCATGATAAGTTGCCTTCCACTATATTAACAAGATAATGAAAATTCTTCCAATAGGAGGCTCGTTGAGTCACTCAAGGTCAAACTACTATATGAATATGTTTGAGTTATAGAATGTGGGTCTTACTCAACTAATATATGTTGTTCGGATGCTCAAAAACTTGACCGCATGGTGTTAGAGGCAATGGTTAAGCGAAATGCATATGATGCATTTAGGCAAAGAGTTGTCACCTAACTGATCAAGGAGTTGCATAGAGATGCAATTGGTAAGCAAGGTTACCTACTCAGTTAGTTTCAACATGGCTTGTTGAGTCACTCAAGGTCATGGTGGGATGAAAGGGGTCCTTGCTCACTAACAAGTTTAAAAGTTAAATTTCTCGAATAGTAGAGGAGGGCTACTATGTTGATAAAATAGTGAGAACAATCATTTAAACTCTAAAACCTAGTTTTAATGATTGCAATTTGCATAATGACTTATATGCATTGGTTTATATAGGATATATATCGTCATGGCAGGTTAATTAGTCACTTGATTGCATACTTGATTCAAACTATAAAGCCGATTTATATTAATCAATTGCACAATAAAGAATGTAATGGATATGAAATGAATGACTGTGTCCTAAATGATCCATGACATTAAAGAATTGTTCTATAAGGTATTTAGCAATGAGAAGTTCAAACATCTCAAAGGAATTGATTCCAATGAAGATGTTAGAAGATAGTGTATGAGGCATCATGTGCTAATGGATGCATCAACAAGTTTGAGAAACTTGGTTGATTTATTGATCATAATCGACTTAGTTCTTTCTTTATTGTCTAAGAGCAATTTGGAAGTTGTGTTGTATTACAACATGAACCAATTGCTGTTGCTAAATGTGCTCACTAGACTAAAAAGATCATCCACTTTGTTACTTCCACCAGGTGAAGGTAACCGAAGAAAAGTTCTTCAAAGAAATGATGCTTCTTTCTCAAAGGCTTATGAAGCCGAATAGTGAGATGAAGAAAGAAATTGATATCCATCAAAAGGACGCACCATCATTATGGCAATGAACGACATTGGAGGCTTAAATGCAAGAAGTATATTCGATACTTGAAGGGAAGTGAAACTTGAGAAGTTTTACTTCATGGTTATTATGAGTTTGTTTTCACTACCTTTAGGTATATGATGCCTATAAAATTGGTTCAAAGATACGTATGACATATAGATGGAACTAATGAAAGGACAAGTGAAAAGAAATAAGACCAAGGAGGTGGGAACTTTAGTTGATTATTGATCAAGCTTGCCAACCTATTCATGATGAATGTTTTAGAAACATTATTATTGATATTTTGGTGTTGCTAGCATTAGATTCTTGTCCATTCATCCTAAAATGAACCGAAAGATCATATGGAATTTGTTCCATATCATTGTCTTATTACACTCATAAAACTAGAAACTTCCATAAAAGATAATCAAAGGCTGTTTAAGTCAAAAGTATAAGGCTAAAGTATATAGATACTACTAGTTTCTTTGATTATGAATCAAAGGAATACAAAACTTGACAACTAAATGATCTTTGGCTCAAGGAATTTCATAATGAGATTATGAAACTAATTTAGTTAAAGAGGATTCTTATTAAGATATGATCTAAATGAAGAATGGCTTGAAACTAAATTGATTGATTATCTAATAGAATTCATATAAGATGAATTGGATGGACATCACTATGTGATGACATAGAAAAGTCCATGAGTCTCCAAATAGCCAAGATTGCCGAGAGACTAACCTATAAAGGATTTCAAGTTGTAATGGAAAAACAAACCTTCATATGCGATATAAGATGTTTAGTTTTAAGATTACAAATATGCATTCAAAAGAGTTTGAATTCACATCCCACAGGTTGTAAATAAGTTTACTTTGAATGTTTCTACACAAGTTGGAAACAGTGGGAGTTTATGACATTTTAAAAGTTAAAAGTCATAGGTTGAAATCCGATATTATGCATAGGATGCATAAAGGCACAAAGATTTAGTAGGATGCATTATGATGCATTACTCATATGTGATGAGTCAACTAAACTATGATTAAAGTAGGATGCATTATGATGCATTACTCATTAGACATGAGTCTACTTAATAGAACATTGTTAGACGATAATGACATTCAAGAGTTGAATTTGTCAAAAAGGATGAGATATCTTATGTGCACATCTAAGGGTTAGTGGGAGTAATACAAATTACTCATTAAACAATGTATATCATATACATTGAAGATTAAAAGGTAAATCGACTAGTAATGCTAAGATCTAACAGATTTAGCAACAAATGATTGGATTAAATATTAAATAAGTTAAACAGAAAAAATTCAACAAGTGACTTAAGGCCATGATGTTAATAAATCAGTCATTTGGAAACGTTCCAAATTAGAGAGGACTGAATTATTTATATTCTAAGTTAGAATACAAACCTTTTGTTTGAGGCTACATGAAGGTGCATTTGGATCCATAGCTCACTGAGCAAATTAAAAGATTCCTAGTTGTTAAAGTAACAACATGAGCCATAAGGAATCGAGTTTCATTGTGATCCGGATAAGTATTGTGACTATGATAATAGAGATTACCAAAAGTATATGACCGAAGCATATTCTCACAATAATGTACTAAAGCTATGTCCTAGTAGAGACACAATTGCTAATTGAAAGAGTTCGGAATTTGATGTGTTAGCGATAGGCTTAGTTAGAGTGGGAGATTACTGGTATAAGCCCTAGAGCCAATCGGTTTGGTCAGGCATAAACTACCAATAATGTGTTTGTGTAAGCCTTACAAGCCAATCTAGTTGGGCTTGTAAGACACTATTTATATATTCATGTATTGCACATTATAGTTTATTAATTATAATTGAGGCATTTCTATATCCATAAGTATTGTTATAATTGTTATAAATAACTTGTGAAGATAAAGCGCATGAGACACAATGGCATTGCAAAGGTATTGTAAGGAGTTACAATTATGAGGATCCTTATGCATCAATGCTTTGTTTCTAAAACTGTTCCTGGTCATTGTATTGTTAAGACAAGGCATTGACAATGCTCAAAGACTCGCATATGTTAAGCCTTCATGCACTTGATGCATGCAACTGATCTCATAGGTTGAAAGAATAGAGATACTTGGGGATAACATATGGGTGCTTGTTAGTTGAACAAGTTCACTGAACATGACCCGCTATGAGAGTTCCATTTGGTATTTCACTCGAGTGTCTATGGAAAATACTCTCATGTGTGAATAGTGTAAGTAATCCTTTGACTTGTGACACCAAGTAATCTTGTATGTGAACTGTCATACTTAGAATTCATCACGAACGGGTCCCAATCACGAGGATGCTTATGGTAGGGTGTTATTGGGTATGACATGAAGCATTCGAAGATGAATGAGTGGTCCAGAGAGGATTCATCAGCCCAAGTGATATGAGGGGACATATCTCACATGTATCTGGCTTATATTAACTTATGGAAGTCCTTGGCCAAAGCAATACTTAAGGAGTTAATATTAGTGTTGCAGATCAAATATGGAATGGGATTAAGAGTAGACACTAAACCATGCTCTTTCCTATCCCGGGATATTTGATGAAGGGAGTGAATTACACAAACATATTGTACACGAAAGGCTAGTCGAAGCTTGATGACTCTCTTGGCATTTGGGTGGTCATGATGCATTGCTAGATGCCGCTCATGATCTATAAATATAAATAGGAAATTCTTAATTCAATTAATTATATTTATTGCCAACATGTTAAGGGCCTAATGGGTCACACACAAAAGGTGATTAATGAAATTAAAATAAGATTGGGCTAGATTAAATATTCTTTAAGCATTGTGGGCTTTATGTGAATATATAATAATATTTATAAGGGCTTTAGTGCAGTTAGTCCAATAGTTGGCATACACTAAACCTACTTATATATATGCCTTACGTTGTTGCCGCCTCCCCCTTAAGGATGATGACCTAGAATTGGCGTCTCTCACTATCACAAGTGAGGTTCGATCGAATAGCAAAAGAGAAGGGAGAATTTGATTCTTCTTGTTTTCTTTTGGCTAACTAAGGTAGAGGAGGAAGGTTTCTCACTACCTAGACTACTAGCATCGTTTTGGCAAAACATAATCTCAACCTTGTGAAGGTTTTCGAATCACCTATGTGGATTACTGTTAGAGATCGGACAATTAGACAACTTTGATTTTCGATAAGCGAGCTTTTATCATATTCTCACAGCTTATGGATTTTAACAATATTAAGTTACTAATGTTGTAGTGTCCTAGTTGAACTACAACACTAAAATTAGTAACCATAGTAATATTGTTAAATTAATTAAATCACCAAAATAAGAATTTACATAAATATTCAATTAAATTGTTTGATTGGATGGTAATTTAATTAAAGGAAATAATCCTAATTGGATTACGATTTATTCTAATGAGATTAGAATAAATGTCTATTATTTTCTTTGAATTAAATTATGGATCAATATAATAATTGAATGGTAACTATAGATTAAAGCATGATTTATATGTTCATAAATTTTTTGTGAATGTATGGGATGATTATGGACTTAGACCCAATATGATTGTGATTGGTTGAATTTATTTTTATGTTTTTTATTAAATTAAATAGGAACTACGTATCCTGCCTTATCTTTCATTCTCAGGAGTTGAAAAAATCTTTCCTCACCTAATTCTCCTCAAATGTAACTTGAGGTTTCTTTCTCACAAATGTGATTAGTTACATCAAAGTGTAAAATTAGGATTAGCTAGGAATAATTTTCGTAACTTGAAGATAGAGATCAATGGCGCCATGAAGATAAGGAGATTACAAGCAAGCTTTGAAGACTATGTATGTAATCACCTTGGAATTTGACCAACTAATTTCCTTTGATAGCTCAAGGAAATTAGATTAGAAAAGTCCATAATCAGCCAAATATAAAGCATGTTATAGATTTATTTTATGCGATATTATAAATGCTATGAATGCCTGATATGATGAGACTGATATTTAAAGAAAAAAGAAATCCCTCTTTACAATATTGAGTCACATGTTTCGCGTGATAAAGTTGCCTCCCATCATCATAACAAGATAACCAGAGTTCTTCCAGTATGAGGCATATTGATTCACTCAGGGTCAAACTACTGTACGAATATGTTTGAGATATGAAGTTAGGTCTTACTCAACTAATGCCATGTTGTCCGGAAGCGCAAAACTTGACCGCATGGTGTTAGAGGCCGTAAGACCCTCGTAAGATAGAGATCGACTCGGGTCTCTTTAAATGATTCGTAGACGGTGGATCAAGTTTATGTATGCTTGTATAGAAAGCACACTACCATCTGGTCTTATTGTTATATTAATAATTTTTAGAGTAAGGGGTTTAATCAGCTATTTGAGAGATTTAGCCCTAAATTGACCACGACTCAGGAATCGCAACTAAGACAACATAAATCCCATAAAATTTGGTATTTTAACTTCACATAGTGTTAAAATTTGATATATTACTGATCAGGATTATTGGAATATCTAATCGGCATAAAATCGATAAAATATGAACCAGGGGTATTTTGGTTATTTTACCCAAAATTTTATTTTTGTTTCGAATATGGTACCAATAGACTCTGTGACCATAGAGGATCTCAATATGATTCTTATATGGAAATTTTGATATATGTTTTTTAAAACTCAAAAATTAAATGGAAATCTGGTACTCCCTTAATTAGCTTAAAAGAGTGCCAGAACTGGTTACGGGAAGGTCCGAAAAAGGTTTTAAGTGAATAAATGGATTCATATAGTCATAAAATGATGTTAGAATGCTATTGGTGAAATCAGAATAAAAATCGAAACTAAAACCGAAAAGTCAAAATGTTGACCCGTAAACGGTTCGGGGTCAAAAATTTACGAAAACTTGCATACTAGTGTAAAATGATATTTTAAACACACCTGTGTCGAGAAAAGTGAAAAACCAGCTTCCAAACATAACAATTTCATGTGGGCCTCGCTTAGGCAATAAAAGACAAAAAGTGGGCTATAGGCTTATTTCTTGACATTTAGCTTGGATAATGGCCATAAAAATGCAGCCATGAAACCCTTTATCAGTCGTGAGCCTCCTTCTTATGCCTTAAGGGTTTTCTTCTTCTTCAACCTTCATAGAACCTAACCAAGTGAAGAAAATTCCATAACCAAAAGTTTGTAAGCTTGATCTCTTGATTTCTACTCACCACCAAGCCAAAAAAATACATATTTTCACTATCTAGAAGGTAAGGATCATTTATTTGATGTTAGTTTTTCAAGAAACCAAGAGAAACTATATGTTTCTCTTTATGGCCATTTTTTCCTTAGGTGGTTTCCAACATAGTCATCACCTTAAACCACCACCATGGATAGTCCTAAATCAACCTCTACATCCATTATTTGGGGTTGATTGATTAAAAAAGAGGCTGGAGATGGAAATCCAAGCTTGGCCAAATACACCATGGAGGCCAACCACCTTGTGTCGCACTTCCACCATCATCCGAGGCCACTATTGGCTTTGCTAGGCTCGGGGGAGCAACTTTCCAGTTGATCGTTACTCCAAATTTGCACCCAAGCTAGCTGTAAAAATTATAACGCTTAAATACCTAAGTTGTAAAATTTCGGATAGCAGCTAATTAGCTACATTTTTGGATAGTGTGAATGTTTCTAAATTATAAAATATTTATGAAATTATTGTTTATGTACTAGGAGCGCGGATTAGCTGAGTACGTGGTTGGAAGAACTCCGCAGCATGAGGATCCAATTTCTCCCGCTTAGCGTACTACGAGTAAACGTGTAGCGATAGACGTAGAATTGTTAGATTAGGTTATGACATACTGACTATGATTGTATGAATGTATCGGTGATGGATTATAATGCACTTGAGTTGGTAAATGGTAGTGTGTATGACATAGAATTACCTTATGGTATCGAATTCTCGTAAAGACGTGAGAAAAAGGTCCAAAGAATGGACAAGTGATGATTATGTAATAATCCGGGATTGACGAATGAGTGGTCGACTCTATGGCGCCACATTGTTTCCTTACTTGTGTGTTTATTTAAATGTTATGTGATGCATGTTTACTGTAATGTTAAGCTATGCTTGAATTTGTAGGCTGCCATTGTGCCCTGCCAGATTTGTAAGCTGGCTTCCATTGTGCTCTACCGGTTTTGTAGGAGCTTTCGAGCCCTACCAGTTTGTAGGAGTCTACGGACCCTACCAGATGTTATAGTTGTTTGTGACGTTGGATAGGAACATCAAGGTGATATTAGTTAATATGACTTGCAAGTCTTTTCCATAGACTTTACTAATTCTGCGTTTGCTCACTGAGTCCTTATGACTCACCTTTTAGTTATTTTTCTTTTTCAGATACTAATCGAACTGGTCCCTTATCCACCCCGCCAGCTTTCTCGTGATCGATAGTCAGTAAGCATGATATACTGTTTTGACGAGGTAATCTATTGCTTGATAGAGGAGTCGTGCACAGTCACCTAGAGATGTCATATGTTATTTTATCTAAGTATGTTGTATTATGTGTCATGCAGTTTTTCGGTCGGAGACCGAGATTGTTGTTTATATTTTTGGTATTGAATATAAATATATGCATTGTGGTTCATTTTATGCTTTGGCTGCGGGGTATCTCGGTTATTCCCTAGTTGGAGGTATCATAACCGGGATGTCATGTGTTAGTATTATTATTTTGCATGTTTTGCAGGTTTGGCAAACTCCATTATCTGGCGGGGTCATGCCGAAATTTTTTTAGGTAGATGAGTGGTTAAGGCTTCGGAGGCAAGGGCAAAAACTTGTCTCTGGCCGGTCACACTCCAAAATTTGGGATATGACAAATTTGGTATCAGAGCATTGTCTAGTGGCCGGTGACTGTACACGTGTCCATCATGTTAAGGACCACTTGTCGGTTATAGTTGATAGTACGGGATTGGATAAATGAGGTTACCTAACGATTAACTTTCTTTCGCAGGTTACTATGCCCCTGGTGCTAAGAATACGGGGTAAGCAAAGGGAACAACCACCTGGGGTTCTCGATCAGGTCTCCACGGGACGTCTGAATCTCGTACCTAGAGAAGGAGACTAGACTGCTGGATCTGCTAGGGGATCAATAGCAGATGATAGGGTAGAACAGTTAGCTGCTGAGATTGGTGAGATACATTAGGAGGTTAAGACCCTGACAGATCTACTAGTAGATCAGAGACAGCAGAGACAGGACCAGGCTCCTCCAGGTTCTTCACGGCCACAGAATCCCCTTAGCGACAGCAGCCTGCCCAATAGGGGCAGTATCTCCCAGTGACATTATATGAGTTTCAACAGAATAAGCCATCAATATTTTTTGGGATTGAGCTTGATTCAGATCCATAAGACTTTGTGGACATATGTGATCGGTTATGTGTGGCTCTAGGATGCTCACCAGTTAGGGTTGTGGAGTTCACTAGTTAACAGTTGACGGGGGTGGCCTATGAGTGGTATAAGACCTCATTGAAGAGCCAACCAACGGGTAGCCCTCCATTAGAATGGTCTAAGTTTTATAATGCTTTTATTGAGCGATTTATGCCTGAGAGTCTACGAGATGCTAAGGCTCTGAAGTTTGACTTACTGAAACAGACTGAGGGCATGTTAGTGTTGGATTATGATACTAAGTTTAATTGATAACTCGTATAATTATATAGTTTTTAGTTATGTTTTATTATTGTTTTGTGTCAAATACAGTTATTATTGCTTAGTCTACTTATGTTTATGATCTTTTATATTTTTATGTAATTTGGTGTTTTTCATGAGTTTCTTTGAGTGATTTCAGATTACTAGGTTAAATCAAGAATTAAGGGCAAATCCAATTCAGTTCCAATTCCGACACCTTTTGCCATATCAGCTATATCTGGAGTTTCACCAGGGCATTAAGGCTGAAATTTTGATAGTGCAAAGTTAAGAGGCATATCTATCTTTTTCATGTTTTACACTTCTTGAAACGGAGTCGTTTTCCCTACCGAAATCAACCATCAAGTTGGCTGATGTGCAATGACGTCTGTTCTGCACCATTTTGGTATTTTGACCATATCTTCCGATCCACATGATCAAATGATCTGATTCTAGAAGACCATTTGATCAGATCGAGCCTCCAACATTGACAAAATCGACCATCAAGCTGGCTGATCAGAATTGTCATACAACATGACGAAAATTGTTAGAAAAATGCACCCACCTATTATACCTACCTTTGAAATTTATAAAGCTTGTCTCTTGTCATTTAGCTCTCCAAAATGTGTATAAATAGAGGGCCTTGGATGAGTATTAGGATACATTATAGATTGGTAGGATATTAGCCATTGTAATAAAATTCTCTAAGTTTTCTTCTTCTTTCCTTTCTCTAGTTTTCTTTTTCTTTATTTACTTATGCTTCTTACATTTCTTTTCATTTTATTCATATCTAGTATGTGTTGCTAATCATATTGTTGAGGTGATGAGGTGAAGCTCTTGGTAAATGCTAAGGTTAGTCTCTTAAACATGAGCTAAAATGAATCATCATTTATAAACACTAGTATAGATAATATTTTCTTTTGGTTTAAAATCATACTTACAAAGTAGGGATCTTGATTCATTATTGACAAGGAAAATGGCACAGTAAATGCTTGGTTTCATAACCTTGATTTGTTGTAGACATATACCTTGGCATAAGGAATGCTTGGACTCTTTTTATGAGTTTTGAGGACACCAAATGAACATAATATCATATGCTATGGACGTTGGACAATTTGGATTGAATTGCTAAACCTTCCGATTGGAACCTCCTTTATGAGTGGATTTCAATTGTGTAATAAAACAAGATTAATCTTAGCATAACACCAAGAGTGGATTCTCTAACCTCAACATCTTTTCTTATTGTTTTTTATATCTTGTTTAATTTCTTTTATGTTATTTTGTTCTCTAATATCTTGTTTATCTTGTTTTGTTGTTGATTCCCTAATATCTTGTTTACTTTCTTTGTCTTATATATTTATAAACTTATACTTACTAATACGCTTCCCTGTGGTTCGACCTCGGACACCCGAGAATTTATTACTTGAACATAACCTGCACTTGGGTTTACGACTCTTAATTGAGTCTCCATCAAGTTTTTGGCGCCGTTGCCGGGGAGGCAATACTAAGTATATAAGTTTATAAGTATATTTATTTTTATTGGCTGGTTATACCGCCTAATTTTCTATATATTTATATTTATATTGTATATTAACTTTGTTTTATTTTTATTGGCTGGTTATACCGCCTAATCTGTATATTAACTTTGTTTTATGCTTGTTTGGCGACGTGATTTTAGATCTCGTTGTTTAGTTAGATTTTATTGTGAAACTTTTTCAGGTAATCTTTCTAATACAACTCCTACCATGGCTGACAATGAAAGTGTTCATGCTGAAGATGAGAACAGACAAGTACGCACCATGCGTGACTACTTGCAACCAACTCGAAGCTCATCACCCTCTTGTTTTATTTTTCCTCTCAATGCAAACAACTTTCGTTTTAAACCAGGTATGATAGCTTTGCTTCCAAATTTCCATGGGTTAGAATCGGAAAGTGCTTACTCGTTTCTAAAAGACTTCGAAGATGTATGTGTCACCTTTAATGACCAACAATGTACAAATGAAATTGTCAAGCTAAAATTATTTCCTTTTTCTTTAAAAGATAAAGCAAAAATTTGGCTTCATAATTTAAAACCAAGGTCAATTGGCACATGGCAAGAATTACAAACTGAGTTTCTAAAGAAATTTTTCCCAGCACATAAAACTACTGCTTTGAAAAGACAGATTCAAAATTTCAATCAAAATCAAAATGAAGCATTTTTTCAGTGCTGGGAGCATTTTAAAGATTTGTTAAGTTCTTGTCCACATCATGGTTTTGAAAAATGGCGTCTTATTAGTTTCTTTTATGAAAGTTTAACTCCCGAAACTAAACAATTTGTTGAAAAAATGTGTAACGGTGAGTTTCTAGAAAAAGAACCTGAAGAAGCCTTTGACTACCTAGACCATTTGGCAGATAACTCTCAAGCCTGGCACACAGATAATTCCTCTGAAAGTTCCAATAGATCTAATCTTGTTTCTAACAGAGCTAAATATCATTTTAGTCAAGAATATGAGATAAAAGCTAAAGTAGCTAATTTGGCTAGAAAGATTGAAGCCATGGAACTTAGAGAAGTAAAAGAAGTCAAAACGGTTAAAAATGAAGAAAGTTGTGGAATTTGTGAAATCATGGGACACCCCACTTCTGAATGTCCAAACATTCCCATTCTTAAAGAAGCGTTGCATGATCAAGTAAATTCCATAAACACATTTAAAAAGCCTTTTCCTTCTCCTTACTCTGAAACGTATAACCCTGAATGGAGAAATCATCCCAACTTCAGTTGGCGGAATAATAATCATGTTCAGGTACCACAATCTCAAAAGCCGGGCAACACTTTTTCCTATCAACCTTCACGTGTACAAACCTTGGAAGAGATATTGCAAGCATTCATGCAAACACAAGCAAATGTGAATAACCAAACTTCACAGGACATCAATGAGATCAAAAACACCTTGTCCACATTGACAACTTCATTACGCACTCAAGAAAAAGGTAAGTTTCCTGCTCAACCTCAGCCTAACCCTTCTACTCAATGTCTTATTTCTTGCTCCAATGAAACTCAACAGGAAAATGCCAGTTCTATCACAACTCTTCGAAGTGGAAAGGCAATTGACAAAAACATTCCATCAAAAGACCAAGATCCTCCTTCCCCTCCGAAAAGTAATGGTAAGGATGATGGTAAGTCTGAACTTCTTGAAAATTTGGACAAAGAAAAAGGTATGCATCCTGCTCCTTTTCCTCAAAGGTTGCAAACAATAAAGAATTTGAATCAAAATGCAGAAATTTATGAACTTTTCAAACAAGTTAAGATTAACATTCCTTTATTGGATGCAATCAAACAAGTTTCATCTTATGCTAAATTTTTGAAGGACATGTGCACAGTTAAAAGGAAACATAATGTACAAAAGAAAGCATTTCTGACGGAAAGTGTGAGCTCAATCATTCAGCACCTTACTCCACCAAAATTCAAAGATCCTGGATGTCCAACAATCTCATGCATAATTGGAAACACTAGAATAGAACGTGCATTGCTTGATCTTGGTGCTAGTGTTAATCTTTTTCCTTTTTCTGTTTATCAACAGTTAGGTTTAGGTGAACTCAAGGAAACACCTGTTACACTTCAACTAGCTGATCGTTCTGTAAAAATTCCTCGAGGGATAGTTGAAGATGTTTTGGTTCAAATTGATAATTTTTACTTCCCTGTTGATTTTATTATTTTGGACACACATCCTGTTTCAAATCCAAATGTTCAAATTCCTGTTATATTAGGCCGTCCATTTCTTGCAACTTCTAATGCTCTGATAAATTGCAGGAATGGTATGTTGAACATTTCTTTTGGAAATATGACTTTAGAATTAAATGTGTTCAACACTTGCAAGCAACCTGGTGATGATTCAGAAGTACATGAAGTGGATTTCATTGAAGAACTTGTTCATGAACATCTCACCACTACCACATTCCATGATCCTTTAGAAGCTTATTTAATTGAATGTGAGTTTGATAATGCTTCAGAAATTTCACACACTGATTCTTTGTTAAATTCTTTTCAGGTTAAGCATTGTTGGAAACAAAAGTTTGAGGAACTTCCATCACTCACAAATGTCACTGTACCATCAACTATTGAACCACCCAAGCTGGATTTAAAACCATTGCCATCCGAGCTAAAATATTCCTTTTTGGGTGAGAATGAAACTTTTCCAGTCATAAATGAACTTGAGGAACTCAGAAATGATGCATATGAGAATTCTAAAATTCATAAAGAAAGAACTAAAGCCTTTCATGACAAGTTAATTTCAAGAAAAACATTTAATGTTGGGCAAAAAGTTCTACTTTACAATTCTAGACTTCACATATTTCCTGGTAAGTTGAGATCAAGATGGACTGGCCCATTTGTGGTTAAGCATGTGTATCATTATGGAGCAGTTGACATTGAGAATCCTCAAAATGGTAACGTATTCAAAGTAAATGGACAAAGACTCAAACTCTTTTTGGAAAATCATGTTACTCAAGAAGAGGTTGTTTTTCTTTCTGATCCTTGTTTTGAAAATAACTAGATGTAAATATAATTTTTACTAATCTTCAAAAAAAAAAATACATTTTTTTTAACCCCGGTTAAATGGCGGATAACGGTACTCCGTGATTATTTAAGTCGGTTCCATCAGCTACCCACAAAACTGATATTGTATATAAATTTCTCTTTCAATTTCTTTTTCATTTTTTTTCAAGATGGATGATATTCTCACAAGATTGCAGAAACGATTTCCTCCTTTTCCTCGAAATATTTTACTGAAGCTTTACCAAGTTCGATTTGAAAGATTAAGAATGCTTATGCACAAAGGGATTCCTGAAGACATACGTTGGATAATTGAAGCCAAGGTACGTGAAGATGAATATCTTCCTGTTTTGCATTTACCAGGTACAGGTAGAAGCACTTTTGCAAAGAAGCGACGAGCAAAGCGCATGAGTTCAAATTGCCACAAATGTGCACGATGGACGTGTAACGGTAAATGTCGTTCTATTGGGATTCCGTCCTCTAATCGAGATGATAAAATTGAATTCATTAAGGATGGACTGAGTAAGGAGAATTTGGGTAATATCCAACTTTCTCTTGAGACGCATCCTAGTGGAGACGTACAAAGAGAAATTCTTGATTTATGGCCGCAATTCCAAAGGGAATGGCAACATCTTGGGAATCTGATGTTAAAAGACCCTGTTTGCCAGCTTATAAGAAAACTGGATGGGAAGCATATCCTCGACTCATAGAAGGCGTTTAAGCCGTTTCTGGACGTAAAACCAGAGGAAGATGTGAGCCACAATCACAACTACAATTGACTTCTCAGCTTTTGGTTTGATTTGCAATAACTTTATTTCGGTTTAATTTACGTGTTGTTAGATTTGTGTAATTATTCTCGTTTTTTTTTTTTGCATTGGTCTTTTACGGTTGATTTTTCTTCTCTTTTTGATTTTCTTCCTGAAATCACGCAAAAATCTTTTGTTAGGTTAACATTTTCTTCTGACAGGTCAAATACACTTTCGGAGACATTATTACTCTTGTCTGATTCATTACTCAGTCCTCTATATATTACACCATGTACTCATTCTCTTTCAGGCACTTGAAAAAAAAAAAATTGGAAAGTACTTCGTCCCAGCGCATTAAAAAAATTTGTGTCTTTGGAGGTGCTTATCCAGGGAAAAATAACATATTCGCTGATGAAGCCATAAGAGTTGGAGTAATACTTGCCCAACAAAAGATCTAGTTGATTTATGGAGGCGGTAGTACGGGTTTAATGGGAGCAGTCGCTACAGCAGCACACGCCGGAGGAAGTCCAGTTCTAGGAATCGTGCCAAAACTATTCACAGGTTTTTGTGGACCTACCGTGGGTAAGGAAATACAAGTCTGGAGTATCCCTGAACGGATGACAATCATGTACCATTCTGCCGATGCATTCATTGCTTTACCAGGAGGTCTGGGTACATTGGAAGAAATAGCTTGCGTGGCTTCTTGGTCATCTTTGGTCACAAATAAGAAACCCATTGGTTTGCTTAATATTAATGGTTATTTTAGTAATTTGCTTTCATATTTAGATAATGCTGTGGATAATGGATTCATGTTTTCAGAGGCAAGGAGAACCATAATTTCTGCTACAACCATTGAAGATTTACTCAAAAAGCTCCAAGCTTATGAGTATTTATCTGCTACGGTTGTTTCGCAAACGCTCGGAAAAAGAAAAAGAGATATGGACGAGCAAGGAGTGGATTGCACTCTGTCTTTGTGACATTATCTAACATTTTGTTTGTTGTGTCTCAGTTATAATAAGTGGTTAGCAACCTCTGCAGGTAATATCTCCTAAATTCTACCTTTAGTAGGGGGTAAGGGACATATTTTGCTAATTAAAAAAAAAAAAATTGATGTGTTTTAAGCCATTTAGAAGTATTCATTCTGAACAAGGTCTGAGTAAGGGAGGCTTGAGACATACCTTGTCAGTTTGAATTTAATCTTTTTATGTTTACTTGTTAATTTTTGTTAAGTATTTTAGGATTATTTAGGTTGCATGAGTTTGTTTTGTTTTGAGTCTTAGTTATTCCTATTCTTATGTTATTAGTTCTTTTCTCTTACACATGATTCTTTCATTTGGGTTAATAGACTTACATTGAGGACAATGTAAGAATTAAGTGTGGGGGGAACGATTTAGGATTTCTTTTATTTTTGTCTACTATTTTTTTTTTATGAGTCTTTATTATTATTATTTTTTTTTTAATGTGTTCTAGTACCTTTTTAATACAATGATGAGATATGAATTGCATAAGTCTAAAACAGATTTATTAGTGAGAAGATTTTCATGAGAATTGAGCTTGATGTCAACCTTTTTATGAGCCAATGTTAATATGATATGTTGATTGAGAAAGAAGCATGTTTAGACTTAATCTGACTTGTATAATCATCCTTGTGAGTTTTTGAGCCTATAATGATTGATGCATTATACAAATCAATCTAATTTCTTTCTTGAGAGCTCTTATGATTACATGATTCTCTAGAACTTGCTTTAAACCGTTTGAGACTATATTGATACATGTGACAACATGAATATGATAGAGGCATTAGGATTATAACCAGAGCCAAACAGCCATCCATTATTAATGTTCTAAGAGAACATCCCCACTAGTGAGCCAATTTGAGCCTACATTAAATATGCTATTTTATTGGTAACCACAACTTACACCTAGCCTAAATATACTTATATCCTTACCCTTGTTCTAAAGATGGATTATATATTTTGAGACATATTACAAAAAACAAGGGAAATTTTTAGTTGAAAATTTGGGTTAGAAACAAAAGATAAGTGTGGGGGAAGAAAAGAAAAGAAAAAGTCAAGAGAAAAAGAAAGGGATCATTGTTAAATACATTCCCATATTCAAAAAAAAAAAAAAAAATCTTCTCTTGAACTTCTAGTTAAAGTAAAGAAAAAGATGTTACAAAGTTGGTTAGAATGAAGCAAAGGCTCAACATGAATATTTAGCCTATGTGACTATGTACTTGTAAAGAGTTTTGAGAAATTTATTTGTATGATCTTATTATGTCTCTAAACTCTATGAACTCTTTGGAACCTTTGTGATATCTTTATCCTTTTGTTCTTTAACCACATTATAACCTTTGGCCCCATTACAACCTTGAATAAAGACCTCTTGATTTATGAAGTTGTATGATCTAAATAGTGGAGAATAGGTGGACAAGCAAGCATATGGTAGAAGTGTTTTCATGAGATTGATTGAGTGTAAACACTTTACCACTACTTTAAAGAGTGAAAATCATGAGAGTATCCCATGTGAGAGGTTGAGATTAAGTTGAATATGCACTATTTTGATTGAAATATGTTATGTTAATATTGGCTTAACTCATTTATTTACATTCAAGCATGAATTTTTGTGAAATTCTTTGAGCTATTGATTAGTTTATAAGACTTGTTCAAAGATTGTCTCTAATTTATATTGAAAGGATTAGGAGTAAATATTTTTAGTGTATGTAGTTTACTTATATTTTAGTTTTTCAATGTTTGTGGGTATCGTTCTAGCAAACCCTCACGAGACTAAACTCGTCCACTAGGGACACCTAGGGGTTTAAAGGCTTGTGTCACATGCTAAGTGCCACCGTGATTTCCTACGAAAATCGATTAGATTAGATTTTCTTATTTTATTTTTATTGAGTCGTTGCTAGGGACTAGCAACAATCTAAGTGTGGGGGTGTGATAACTCGTATAATTATATAGTTTTTAGTTATGTTTTATTATTGTTTTGTGTCAAATACGAGTTATTATTGCTTAGTCTACTTATGTTTATGATCTTTTATATTTTTATGTAATTTGGTGTTTTTCATGAGTTTCTTTGAGTGATTTCAGATTACTAGGTTAAATCAAGAATTAAGGGCAAATCCAATTCAGTTCCAGTTCCGACACCTTTTTCCATATCAGCTATATCTGGAGTTTCACCGAAGCATTAAGGCTGAAATTTTGATAGTGCAAAGTTAAGAGGCGTATCTATCTTTTTCATGTTTTACACTTCTTGAAACGGAGTCGTTTTCCCTACCGAAATCAACCATCAAGTTGGCTGATGTGCAATGACGTCTGTTCTGCACCATTTTGGTATTTTGACCATATCTTCCGATCCACATGAGCAAATGATCTGATTCTAACGGCTATGAATCAATAACTGATAGGGGCATATTTTTCTAGAAGACCATTTGATCAGATCGAGCCTCCAACATTGACAAAATCGACCATCAAGCTGGCTGATCAGAATTGTCATACAACATGACGAAAATTGTTAGAAAAATGCACCCACCTATTATACCTACCTTTGAAATTTATAAAGCTTGTCTCTTGTCATTTAGCTCTCCAAAATGTGTATAAATAGAGGGCCTTGGATGAGTATTAGGATACATTATAGATTGGTAGGATATTAGCCATTGTAATAAAATTCTCTAAGTTTTCTTCTTCTTTCCTTTCTCTAGTTTTCTTTTTCTTTATTTACTTATGCTTCTTACATTTCTTTTCATTTTATTCATATCTAGTATGTGTTGCTAATCATATTGTTGAGGTGATGAGGTGAAGCTCTTGGTAAATGCTAAGGTTAGTCTCTTAAACATGAGCTAAAATGAATCATCATTTATAAACACTAGTATAGATAATATTTTCTTTTGGTTTAAAATCATACTTACAAAGTAGGGATCTTGATTCATTATTGACAAGGAAAATGGCACAGTAAATGCTTGGTTTCATAACCTTGATTTGTTGTAGACATATACCTTGGCATAAGGAATGCTTGGACTCTTTTTATGAGTTTTGAGGACACCAAATGAACATAATATCATATGCTATGGACGTTGGACAATTTGGACTGAATTGCTAAACCTTCCGATTGGAACCTCCTTTATGAGTGGATTTCAATTGTGTAATAAAACAAGATTAATCTTAGCATAACACCAAGAGTGGATTCTCTAACCTCAACATCTTTTCTTATTGTTTTTTATATCTTGTTTAATTTCTTTTATGTTATTTTGTTCTCTAATATCTTGTTTATCTTGTTTTGTTGTTGATTCCCTAATATCTTGTTTACTTTCTTTGTCTTATATATTTATAAACTTATACTTACTAATACGCTTCCCTGTGGTTCGACCTCGGACACCCGAGAATTTATTACTTGAACATAACCTGCACTTGGGTTTACGACTCTTAATTGAGTCTCCATCATTAATCAGTTAGCGAAGTATGCGCCACATATGGTGATGGTTGATACTATGAAGGCCAAGCGGTTTGCTAATGGGCTTAGGGAGTACTTATTTTGGGCTGTACCATTGACAAGGACCTCTACGTACTTCGATGTTCTTGATGCAGCTTTATAATTTGAGGCACGGACCAAAGAGAGATAGCTTTACCGTGAGCCTCGAAAGAAGGCCAAAACTAGGAGATAGGGCTTTAGGCAGTCTGGTGTAGGTGGATCAGGAGCACCTAGTATTGTTGGTACAATGGTCCGAGGACAGAGTAGTCAAACTAGATCGGTTACCCAGTCATCAGGTAACACTGGGAGACCAAGAGCACCCTATTGTCAGAGTTGTGGTTATCCATATTTTGGACGATGCGAAAGGCTTGGTACTTGTTTCAGATGCTGTCAGTCGAGGCATATGAAGAAGAACTGTCCGCTAAATTTTCTCGACACACATACACTACAGTTGCACCTCCCCCAATTGTTACGCCAGCTATTACTACTGGATCAGTGGCCTAGGAAAAGGCATAGCAGGCATTGGTACATAGGCTGGAGATAGGGGACAGACAATGGGAGGTAGAGGAAAAATTCCAGGGGGTCGAGGACTTGCCAAGGCATTTGTGCTAAATCCTCAGGACGCGCAAACGTCAAATGCATTCGTGACAGGTACGTTAGATATTTGTTCCAGGCAGGCTGTAGCATTATTTGATTCGGGTGCTACACACTCTTTTATATCCCTTTCCTTTGCTTCGTGTGTGAACATGAGTTATGATATGTTACATGATCCGTTGATAGTGCTTACTCCGGTAGGGGAGGTTTACCCTGTGAACAGAATTTTGAGAGCATGTGAAATATGGGTCATGGGTGAGATATTTTTGGTAGATCTAATTGAGCTAGATATACTTGAGTTTGATGTGATTTTCGGCATGGACTGGTTGTCTGCCCACCATGCAATATTGGATTGCCACGAGAAGATGGTAGTGTTGAAAACACCATGTAAACATGTGTTGAGGTATCAGGGAGATCATAGAACGACTTTGCCTCACTTGATCTCGGTAATTAGTACCAGGAAACTGTTAGCGAAGGGTTGCCAAGGATTTTTGGCGTATGTATATGATACTGAGATGAAGTATGAGGATTTGAGAGGGATTCCTCTGGTCAAGGATTTTCCCGATGTTTTTCCCGATGAGCTACTAGGACTTCCACCGGATAGGGAGATTCAGTTTTGTATAGATGTACCCCAGGAACACAGTCGATATCCATTCCTCCTTACCGTATGACTCTGTTGAAGCTAAGGGAACTAAAGGTTCAGTTGCAGGATCTTCTTGATAAGGGCTTTATACGCCCGAGTACTTCTCCTTGGGGTGCTCCGATTTATTTGTTAAGAAGAAGGATGGATCGTTACGGTTGTGTAATGATTACAAGCAGCTAAATAAGGTGACGATGAAGAATAAGTATTCGTTGCCTAGGATCGATGATTTTTTCGATAAGCTGCAAGGAGCTCAGTGCTTTTCTAAGAAAGATCTTAGATTGGGGTACCATCAACTTCGCATCAAGAGGGAAGATATTTCCAAAATGGCCTTTCGCACTCGATATGGACACTAGGAGTTTTTGGTCATGTCGTTTGGAGTGATGAATGCACCTGCAGCGTTCATGGATTTGATGAACAGGGTGTTCAAACCCTTCCTTGACTAGTTTATGATTGTGTTCATCGATGATATTTTAGTATATTCGCGAGGCGATGAGGAACATAGGGAACACCTCCGTATAGTCCTCAAGACTCTTCGAGCACAAAAACTGTTTGCCAAGTTCTCCAAGTGTGAGTTTTGGCTATCGAGTGTGAGCTTTCTTGGCCACATAGTTTCGAGGGAAGGTATTTCTGTGGATCCAGGAAGATTGAGGTAGTATGAGATTGGGAGAGGCCAACTATAGTAACAGAGATTAGGAGTTTATTAGGGTTAGCTGGATATTATAAGAGGTTCATGGAGAACTTCTTGAGGATAGCCACACCACTAACCAGATTAACATAGAAGAATGTTAAGTTTGTTTGGTTACATGAGTGCGAAAAGAGCTTCAATGAACATAAGGAGCTCTTGACTTCAGCACCAGTGTTAGCATTGCCAAATGAGACAGATGGCTTTGTGGTGTATTGTGATGCTTCTTGTATAGCTTTGGGCTGCGTATTGATGCAGAAGAACAAGGTTATTGCTTATGCGTCTAGATAGTTGAAAAGGCATAAGCAGAATTACGCCATGCATGACTTGGAACTGGCAGTCATTATTTTTGCATTAAGGATATGGCGACACTATTTGTATGGTCGATCATGCGAGATTTATACATATCACAAGAGTCTCAAGTATATATTTGGTCAGCGGGGGCTAAATTTGAGACAGAGGAGGTGGTTGGAATTACTCAAGGAGTATGATTATACCATCTTTTATCATCCCGGTAAGGCCAATGTTGTCGCGGATGCCTTGAGTAGGAAGTCCATGGGTAGCGTAGCCCATATAGCAGTACAGAAGAGACATGGTCCGAGAAGTGAGGAATTTCCTCAATGATGGTGTGGTACTTAGTGTTACCGACATGGGGGAGATGTTAGCCCATGTGCAAGTACGATCATTATAAGTCGAGGGGGTAAAACGGTTGGAATATGATGATGATTTTTGCATAGGAAAGAAAGCCCAGGTTGGAAAAACATTGTACGAGGAGTTTCGTATAGATGATGATGGAACTTTATGGTTACATGACCGCCTCGTGGTACTGTTGGCAGAAGATATACGACATAGACTCCTCGAGGCAGCTCATAGCTCATCCTATACTATGCACCCTGGTTCGACCAAGATGTATCATGATCTACAAGCACATTATTGGTGGGAATGCATGAATAAGGATGTAACCAACTTTGTGGCTAGATGCTTGGTGTGCCAACAGGTTAAGGCCGAACATCAGAAACCGCCAGGTACACTTCAGAGCTTCGATGTACCTGAATGAAAATGGAACAAGATTACGATGGATTTAGTCACGGGGTTGCCTAGGTCAACCAAAGGATTCGACTCAATATAGGTGATGGTTGATAGATTAACCAAGTTCGCACGTTTCTTGCCAGTGCGCACTACATATACGGCAACCAAGTATGATAGACTATATTTGGACCGAATAGTGCCTTTGCATGGAGTGCCTATTTCTATTGTGTCAGATAGAGGCACACAGTTCACATCGAGGTTTTGGGAATCATTTCAAAGGGCACTGGGTACTCAATTGAGATTCAGTACTGCGTTCCATCCCCAAACCGATGGTTAGTTTGAGAGTACCATCCAGACTTTAGAGGATATGCTATGGGCATGTGTTTTAGATTTTGAGGGTAGCTGGGATCAGCACTTGTCTTTGATTGAGTTTGTATATAATAACAGTTATTAGAGTACCATATAGATGGCACCATATGAAGCATTGTATTGTCGAAAATATAGATCTCCAGTGGGATGGTTCGAGGTGGGTGATCGTCCATTATTAGGTCCAGATATGGTTCTGGAAGCGTTGAGAAGTGTGAAGTTAATTCGTGACAAAATGCGAGCGGCACAGAGTTGGCAAAAGTCTTATGCCGATAATAGACGTCGGGAACTAGAGTTTGATGTGGGAGATCATGTGTTCTTGAAAGTGTCTCTGTTTAAGGGTGTCATGAGATTCGGCAAGAGAGGAAAGCTGAGTCCAAAGTACATTGGACCGTTTGAGATACTTCGACGACATAGGAAAAATAGCATATGAGTTGGCCCTTCCTCCTGAGTTAGCTGCTGTAAACCCGGTACTTCATGTGTCAATGCTTCAAAAATACCTTCCCGATGAGTCCCATGTGTTCCAACTGCAGGCGGTAGAGGTAGATCCACGCATGTCATATGTAGAAGAACCCATAGCAATAGTAGAACGACAAGTTCGGGAGCTCCGATCGAAGAAGATTCCTTTGGTGCAGGTTGTATGGAATCATCATGTGGAGGAGAAAGCTACATGGGAACTTGAAAGATACATGAGGAGACAATAGCCCAGTTATTCCGACAGTAGGTACGTAACATTTTAAATGAATTATTCAATAAGTTCATAATTAGGAAAATCGTAAGATCCTCATAAGACAGAGATCGACTCAGGTCTCTTTAAATGATTCATAGACAGTTTGAGAGATTTAGCCCTAATTTTTAGAGTAAAGGGTTTAATTGGCTATTTGAGAGATTTAGCCCTAAATTGACCACGAGTCAGGAATCGCAATCGGGATAATGTAAAGCCCGTAAAATTTGGTATTTTAAATTCACATAGTGTTAAAATATGATATATTACTGATCAGGATTATTGGAATATCTAATCGGCACAAAATCGGTAAAATATGAACCAGAGGTATTTTGGTCATTTTACGCAAAATTTTATTTTTGGTTCTAATATGGTACCAATAGACTCCATGACCATAGAGGATCGCAATATAATTCTTAGATTAAAATTTGGATATATTTTTTTTAAAACTGAAAAATTAAGTGGAAATCGGGTATGCCCTTAATTTGCATAAAAGAGTGAAAATCGGGAATTGGTCGCGGGAAGGTCCAAAAAAGGTTTTAAGTAAATAAATGGATTCATATAGTCATAAAATGATGTTAGAATGCTATTGGTGAAATCAGATTGAGAATCGGAACTAAAACCAAAAAAGTCAAAATATTGACCCGTAAACGGTCAGGGGCCCAAATTTGATGCTCGGGATATCGAAAAATTACAAAAAGATTGCATACTAGTGTAAAATGATATTTTAAACACATTTTTGTCCAGAAAAGTGAAAAATGAGCTTCCGGATGTAAACATTTCATGTTCGCCTCGCTTAGGCACTAAAAGACAAAAAGTAGGCTATAGGCTTATTTCTTGACATTTAGCTTGGATAATGGCCATAAAAATGCAGCCATGAAACCTCTTATCAGCCGTGAGCCTCCTTCTTATGCCTTAAGGGTTATCTCCTTCTTCAACCTTGAGAAAACCTAACCAAGGGAGGAAAACTCTATAAACCAAAAGCTTGTAAACTTGATCTCTTGATTTCTACTCATCACCAAGCCAACCAAATACATATTTTCACTATCTACAAGGTAAGGATCATTTATTTGTGTTAGTTTTTAAAGAAACCAAGAGAAAGTATGTGTTTCTCTTTTTGGCCATTTTTGCCTTAGGTGGTTTCCAACATTGTCATCACCTTAAACCACCGCCATGGGTAGTCCTAAATCAACCTCTACATCCATTATTTGGGGTTGATTGATTAAAAATGGCCTGAAGATGGAAATCCAAGCTTGGCCGAATACACCATGATGGCCAACCACCTTGTGCCGCCACTTCCACCACCATCTGAGGTCAATATTGGCTTTGCTAGACTCGAGGAAGCAACTTTCCAGTTGATCGTTACTCTGGATTTCAACCCGAGCTAGATGTAAAAATTATAAAGCTTAAATATCTAAGCTGTAAAATTTTGGATAGTAGCTAATTAGCTACAATTTTGGATAGTTGAATGTTTCTAAATTATAAAATATTTATGAAATTATTGTTTACGCACTAGGAGCGCGGATTAGCTGAGTCTGTGGTTGGAAGAACTCCGGAGCACAAGGATCTAATTTTCTCTCGCTTAGTGCACTACGAGTAAACGTGTAGCGATAGACATAGAATCGTTAGATTAGGTTATGACATACTGACTGTGACTGTATTAATGTATCGGTGATGGATTATAATGCACTTGTGTTGGTAAATGGTAGCGTGTATGAGAGATAATTACCTTATTGTATCGAATTCTCGTAAAGACGTGAGACAAAGGTCAAAGGAATGGAAAAGTGATGATTATGTAATAATCCAGGATT
Source organism: Fremontodendron californicum (assembly GCA_030761205.1). Lineage (NCBI taxonomy): Eukaryota > Viridiplantae > Streptophyta > Magnoliopsida > Malvales > Malvaceae > Fremontodendron > Fremontodendron californicum. Next base: position 17,153,714 of record JAULJL010000018.1, on the reverse strand, counting down.
GACGCAAGAATGGTCGACTCTATGGCACCATATTGTTTCCTTAATTGTGTGTTTATTTAAATGTTATGTGCTGCATGTTTACTGTAATGTTAAGTTATGCTTGAATTTGTAGGCTGCCATTGTGCCCTATCAGATTTGTAGGCTGTAATTATGCCCTACCGAATTTGCAGGTTGGCTGCCATTGTGCCTTACCGGTTTTGTAGGAGCTTTTGAGCCCTATCAATTTGTAGGAGTCTACGGACCCTACCAGATGTTATAGTTGTTTATGATGTTGGATAGGAACATCAAGGTGATATTAGTTAATATGACTTGCAAGTCTTTTCCATAGACATTTCTGATTATGTGTTTGCTCACTGAGTCCTTATGACTCACCCTTTAGTTATTTTTCTTTTTCAGATACTGATCAACCCGGTCCCTCATCCACCTCGCCAGCTTGCTCGTGACGATAGTTGGTGAGCATGATATACCGTTTTGACGAGGTGATCCATTGCTTGATGGAGGAGCCGTGCACAGTCACCTAGGGATGTCATATGTTATTTTGTCTAAGTATGCAGTGATCTCGTTGGAGATCGAGATTCTTTTTTATATTTTTGGTATTGTATACAAATATATGCATTGTGGTTCACTTTGTGCGTCTGCCGCTGGGTATCTCGGTTACTCCTTAGTTGGAGGTGTCCTAACTGGGATGTCATGTGTTAGTATTATTATTTTGCATGTTTTGCAAGTTTGGTAAACCCCCTTATCGGGCGGGGTCATGCCAAAATTTCGTTAGGCAAGGGTAAAAACTTGTCTCTGGCCGGTCACACTCCCGGATTTGAGATGCGACAGAGACATAGTTAGGCAAAGTACATATGATGTGCTTAGACAAAGAGTTGTAACCTAACTGATCTGGGAGTTGCATAGAGACGCAATTGATAAGCTATGTTATCTACCCAGCTAGGCTTGTTGTAACTTGTTGAGGCACTCAAGGTTGCAACATGTTGAAAGGGGTCCCAGCCACTAGAAATACCTTGATGAGATTTTCAAATAATAGTGAGGGCTATTATCTCGAAAAATTAGTGGGAGAACCAATAAGAGATTTAATACCTCATCTTCAACTGGTATAAATGCATGAATATAACTAGTGTATACATTTTTCATATTAGGTTGTTTAAAATGGTTAATACTTTAACTGCACTGCGCGGCATTATGAATGCCATTAGTCCAAAATGTTTGGAATGGTACAAAAGATTGAGAAGCATTCTCAATTCTTGACAGGTCAAGAAGAACTTATAGATATTTCTGGGTTGACTTTGTTTGTGATTGAATTGAATCTTTCTGCTGTTAAATCTAATTCCTGGATAGTTGATTCAGGATGCGGTTCACATCTATGTAATGACATAAGGATATTGAAAGAAAGTAGAAAGTTCAGCATGGATGAAGTAGTTTTTAGAGTAGGCAATGGTGCAAAAGTTGCAGCATTGGCCTTTGGAACATGTACTTTATCTTTGCCATCTGGCATGAAATTGGAACTGAAAGATTGTTACTTTATTCCAGTATTGTCTAGAAACATCATTTCGGTTTCATACCTCACTGTTAATGATGGTTTCGAGATAAGAATGAAGGGCAATAGTTGCTCCATCATTCTTAAAGACATCCACTATGGACCAGCTACATTACATAATGGTTTATATGTTTCGGATCCAGAGATGCATGTGTTCAATATAAATGTCAAGAAAGCAAGAAAGTATGATCCAAGTAAGACTTATATCTGGCACTGTAGACTTAGTTGTATCAATGAGACAAGGATTTTCTAATTGCATAAACATGGTTATTTGGAACCCTTTGATTATGAATCATATGGGACTTGTGAATGTTGTCTACTTGGTAAGATGACCAAGACTCCCTTTACAGGAAAGGGTGAGAGAGGTGGTTTTTTATTGGGCTTAATATATTCAGATGTATGTGGGCCACTGAACACAGCTGCTAGAGGTAATTACTCATACTTCATAACCTTTATTGATGATCATTCAAGATATGGTTATGTGTATCTGATGAGATTCACATTTGAAGCTTTTGAAAAGTTCAAAGGGTTCAGAGCTGAAATAGAGAAACAGACTAGGCAAAATATTCTGGCTCATAGATTAGATCGAGAAGGAGAATATTTAGCCCATGATTTCTTGGATCATTTGACAAAAAATGGAATTTTGTCGTAATGGAATCCACCTGGAACTCCTCAGCATATTGGAGTGTCCGAGAAGAGAAATCGAACCTTGTTGGACATGGTTCGATCCATGATGTCTAAGGCTGACCTTTCGATATCCTTTTGGGGATATGCCTTAGAAACTGCAGCTTACCTTCTAAATAAGGTTCCAAGCAAATCGATAGATAAGGTATCATATGAGATATGGAATGGGAAGAAGCCATGTTTATCTTTTCTAAAGATTTGGGGATGTACTGCTTGTGTGAAGAAAGTACCTTCTAATAAGCTGGGAGCTAGATCAGAAAAATGTAAGTTTGTGGGATATCCTAAAAGTGTATTGGATATTAGTTTTATAGTCCTACTGATCAAAAGGTATTTGTGTCAAAACACGTTGCTTTTCTAGAGAAAGAGTTTCTACTAGAAGGATTCATTGGGAGTAAAATAGAACTTGAAGAAGTTCAAGAACCACAACCTAACATCCCCTCGGAACCTGAGCCATTGGTCGAAGCATTAGATGCTTGGACTGATGCTTAAGAAACACAAGTACTCCGAATGTCTAGTGAGGATAGACATGATCCAGTGAAATATGATGCGTTGCATATTGATTAACGCAAGCATCTCGGAGCTGGAACATCAAAATTTATGAAACAATCCAAGGATATGGTTTTATCTTGAATCCTAATGATCCATGTGTTTAGAAGTAGGTAGATGGATTGGCAGGTGTTTTCCTGATGCTACATGTCGATGACATATTGCTTATCGGAAATCTTGTACCTATGCTGAACACGATTGAGGTCTGGCTATCCAAACAAATCTCTATGATGGATTTGGGAGAAGCAGCATTTATTCTGGGAATTAAGATCTATAGAGATAGATCGAAAAGGCTGCTTGGATTTTCTCAATCCACTTACATAGACAAGGTGCTAAAAGGTTTAGCATGGATACCTCCAAAAGAGGAAACTTGCCTACGTTACATGGTATACCTCTCTCGAAAGAGATGTGTCCTAAAACATTAGATGAAAGGACAAGAGTCGATAAGATTCTATTTGCTTTGGTAATTAGATGTACCGTGTATGCTATGTTGTGCACTAGACCAGATGTATCATACGCTCTGGCTATCATGAGCAGATACAAAAGGGCAATCCTGGTGATAGCCATTGGACTACTGTGAAGAATATCCTTAACTACTTGAGAAGTATTAAGGATACTTTTTTGGTCTATGAAGGGACTGAACTCCAAGTTAAGGGGTTATATAGATGCTTACTTCTAATCTGATTAGGATGACAGTATATCGCAGTGTAATTATATATTTACCTTGAATCTTGGTACAGTCAGTTGGAAAGGTTCCAAACTAGAGACGACTGTATATTCAACAACCAAACCCGAGTATATCTCCTCGTTTGAGGCAATGAAGGAGGTTGTTTGGATCAAGAAGTTCATTAAAGAACTTGGTTGGTTCCGAGCATTGTTGATCCAGAACCACTTTACTGTGATAACAATAAAGCCATAGCGCAAGCTAAGGAACCAAGGTCTCTTCGTAGATCCATACATATATTACGACAGTTTCACCTGATTAGTGTAATCATTGAAAGAGGTGACATTAATATGAAAAAGGTTACCCACTAAGGTTCTGTCCTAGAAGAAACATAATCGTCACATGGAAGGACATGGGCTTAAGTACATGGGCGTTTGGTTTTAGTACTAGTGGGAGATTGTTGGTGTAAGACCTATAAGCCAATCTAGTTGGACTTGTAAGACACTATTTATATATTCATGTATTGTACATTATTGTTTATTAATTATAATTGAGGTATTTCTTTATCCATAAGTATTGTTATAATTGTTATAAAAAACTTGTGAAGATAAAGCCCATGAGACATAATGGCATTGGAAAGGAATTGTAAGGAGTTACAATTATGAGGATCCTTATGCATCAATGTCATGTTTCTAAAACTATTCCTGGCCATTGTATTGTCAAGACAGGTCATTGACAATGCTCAAAGACTGGCATATGTTAAGCCTTCATGCATTTGATGCATGCAACTGATCTCATAATTTGAAAGTGTAGAGATACTTGGGGATAACATATTGGTGCTTGTTTGTTGAACAAGTTCACTAAACATGACCCCCTATGAGAGTTCCATTTGGTATTTCACTCAAGTGTCTATGGAAAATACTTTCATGTGTCAATAGTGTAAGTAATCCTTTGACTTGTGACACCAGGTCATCTTGTATGTGAACTGCCATACTTAGATTTCATCACGAACGGGTCCCAATCACGAGGATGCTTGGTGTTATTGGGTATGGCATGAAGCATAAGAAGATGAATGAGTGGTCCAGAGAGGATTCATCACCCCATGTGATATGAGGGGACATATCTCACATGTATCTGGCTTATATTAACTTATGGAAGTCCTTGGCCAAGGCAATACTTAAGGAGTTAATATTAAAGTTTCAGATCTAATATGGAATGGGATTAAGAGTAGACACTGAACCATGCTCTTTCCTATCCCGGGATATTTGATGAAAGGATCGAATTACATAGACATATTGTACACGAAAGGCTAGTCGAAGCTTGATGACTCTCTTAGCATTTGGGTGATCATGATGCATTGCTAGATGCCGCTCATGATCTATAAATATAAATAGGAAATTCTTAATTGAATTAATTATATTTATTGCCAACATGTTAAGGGCCTAATGGGTCACACACAAAAGGTGATTAATGAAATTAAAATGAGATTGGGCCAGATTAAATATTCATTAAGCATTGTGGGCTTTGTGTGAATATTTAATAATATGTATAAGGGCTTCAGTGCAATTAGTCCAATAGTTGGCATACACTAAACCTAAGGATGACCTGGAATCGGCGCCCCTCACTATCACAATTGAGGTTCGGCCGAATAGCAAAAGAGAAGGGAGAATTCGATTCTTCCTGTTTTCTTTTGGCTAACTAAGGTAGAGGAAGAAGGTTTCTCACAACCTAGACTACCAGCATCGTCTTGGCAAAACATAATCTCAACCTTGTGAAGGTTTTTGAATCACTTGTATGGATTACTATTAGAGGTCGGACAATTGAACGGCTTTGGTTTTCAACAAGCGAGATTTGTATACAAGAAAAAGAACGACAAGAATATGTCTTGAGGTTTCGGCTATCTCTATTACAAAGGTATGAGATTTTGATTGTTATTTGTTCTTGACATGCTGATCGTTTTGAATTCATAGGCAGATCCTTGGAGGGATTCGATTTTCTCTTTGTTTTGTTTATTCCGCTGTGTTGTATATTTAACTTGTAGATTAAATTATACATTATCTCTGTTTGAGCATGAGCGGAATCCGAACATAATGCAAACCCATCACTATATCTTAGTGATACAAGGTTTTCCTTCATGTTAGTACAATGATAAAGAGTTATTAAGTACCAATCGGATAAAGCCCATGGAACATAAAGGCCTTGTAAAGGAATTATTTATAATTGTGAGATCCTTATGCATCAAAGGCATGTTCCTAAAATGATTCCTGGTTATCGTATTGCCAAGATGGGGCATTGGCTATGCTCAAAGATTAGTACATGTTAAGCCTACTTATGAAGTAAGCAACTGATCTTACGTGTTAAAGTATAAGGGATACTTTAGGATAACATGTAGGTGCTTGTCTGTTGAACAAGTTCACTGAACATGGCCCGCTGTGAGAACTCCATTTGGTATTATCAGTCAAGTGTCTATGGAAACTTTCTCACGTGTCAGTCGTGTAAGTAGTCCTTTGACTTGTGATACCAGGTCATCTTGTATGTGAGTTTTCAGGCTTTGATTTCATCACGAACGGGTCCCAAAGAGTGATGCTTATGGTAGGGTGATTTTGGGTATGACATGAAGCATACGAAGATGGATGAGTGATCCAGTGAGGATTCACCACTCCAAGTGACATCGGAGACATATCTCATATGTTCTTGGCTTAAGTTGATGGAATCTCTGGGTAGAGTATGATGAATTAGGAGAAATAGTTTCTCTAAATTCACAATGTTAACCAATAGCTGCAAGAACTAATATGGATTGAACAGGAGTAGACACTGCACCATGCTCATGGTCTTTCTGGGATATTTGGTGAAAGGATCGAATTACACTGATAGACTGAACACGAAAGGTTATGTCAAGACTAACTTGACTTTCCAGTATTTAGGTGGTCATGATGGCTTGCTAGAGTCCGCTCATGATCTATGAATATAAATTAATTATCCTTTGATTATAATTTATATTCATTGCCAACATATTGGAAGCCTAATGGGTCATACACATAAAGGTGAATTAAGAGATTAAATTGGAATGAGCCTAATTGATTAAATTGAGAATTTAATCAATAAGGACTTAATTAAATTATTTAATTAAATGGAAGGACTTAAGAGCAAATACATAAGAGTTATGTTATAGCACTTAGTCCAAACCCTGGAGTGTTGCCGCCCCCTATATAAACAACATGATAGCTTGGCCGAAAAGAACTAATGGCTAGCCACATATTGGATATGGTGTGATTGGCATCTTCTTGATTTTCTTTCTTGCTTCTTGCCTCTTTATGGATTGCCAGAGAGAAAATGTTTCTCTCAAGAGAGAAAGGCTTAGATCAAGAAAAAGAGATCAAGATCTTGCCTTTGGTTAATGCTCCAAACCTTGTGAAAAGAAAGAAAATCAAGATCTTCCTTTCTTGGTTGGTGGACCAAACCCTGTAGAATGTAGAAAAACGTTTTCTTTATTCTTGATGCTTATGAAGCATTCGATCATAGATGTTTAGATGGGGAGAGGTTTTTCGAAACCTAAACCACTAGCATGGTCTTCGGTAAGACTCCATTCCTACCTTATGAAGGTTCTCTTGATCATCTTGTGTTGATCACCATTAGAGGCCAGACACTTGTATGGCTTGAAGTTTCTACATTGCCTTCTAGGTGTTCAAGATTGAGTGGGCTGTTTGTAAACTCAAGATTACTAGATCTTTGTGTTAAGGTATGAATCTTAATCAGATGTATGCTTTATAATTACAAGATTGCATTAAAATTTTACAAGTATGATCATGTTAGATTCAGCTATCTCTTTGTTTATTTTTCCGTTGCGTTCATGTTCTTCTTTTATTGGATTGATGTTTGAGCATAAGGCCGAATCCCAACATATTGTACTAAAGTCGTGTCCTGTTAGAGACCACATTACAAATCGAAAGGTTTAACATAAAGTGCATTATTGATTGGCTTAGTGCAAGCGGGAGATTGTTGGGATATGCCTTAGAGCCAATCAATTGGCCAATCAATGTTGGAATCTACGTCTAATAATGTATACTAATCACTTATGTTATATGTGGTAGAGGTTTTAGTTCATCAATTAGTCAATTACGATAAAGAGTTATTGTAAACTAGTTGGATGAAGCCCTTGGAACACAACAGGCCTTGTAAAGGAATTTTAATGGTGTTACAATTATGAGATCCAAAAATGCATCAAAATCGTGTACCTAAACTTATTCCATGTCATTGTATTCTTAAGATGGGACATTGACAATGCTCAAATACTGGTACATGTTAAGCCCCCTTACTTTGAAAGTAAACAATTGACCTCATCTATTGCATAAGTCCTTCATAATTATATTGGATTAGGAGCTGCTCACTGATTTGGTGATGAGGGCAAGATGCATATAGCTTCTTAAATCGCTCCTAATACTCATACAAACTCTCCTTATTTTGCTGCTGAATGACATATATTTCTTTCCTAATTGTTGTGGCCTTAAATGTAGGGAAATACTTCTCAAGGAAGAATTTCTTCATCTCATTTCATGTGGTAATGGTGCCGAATGGTAGATAATAAAGCCATTCCTTTGCACTGTTTGTTAGCAAGAATGGAAAATCTCTTAGCTTAACTTATTCTTCAGAGATGCCGGTTGGTTTCTTGCTTGATCAGACTACATGAAACTTCTTGAGGTGCTTGTTTGGATCTGCACCCACAAAACCATGGAAAGTTGTAAAGATATATCATTCCCGATTTGAGACTAAAAACAACATCAAGTTGAGGATATTCAATGCAAAGAGGTTGCTGGTCCAAAATTGGTGCTGCTAACTCCTTAAGTGTTTGATTGTTTAGTGCCATCTCTCATTGCTCGGATTGAACTCTATGTGCTAACTCCTCAGATTAAAATCACCCTTAACCATAAAAGAATTTAGTACACATTCTTGATGTTTTCAATAACAGATTCATAAGAAAATGAAGCAAGAATGAAAGTAGAATAAAGAAAGAAGAAAATTTGTTATGGTGGTTGATTGCAATCTCCTTCTTTTCCTCTCAGTCTCAACCTTGTTCTCTTTTATTTTTCTCCTCTTATTTTTCTATTCTTGTTCCTCTTCTTTTGTTTTCTCTGTCTCCTCTTGTTCCACCTCTTGTTTTCCTCTTTTTATTCTCTTTATTTCGTTCTCCCAGCCTTCTCTTGTTCATCCTTGAATGACAATGTTTAGTCTCTATTTATAATGGCTGAAGAAGAATCCTAGTCAAAGTAGGAGAATCTTGGTCAAAGTAGGAAATCTGACAATCCACTTTCTCAGCAGATTTGGATGATCAAATCTTATGATTTTTGGGCAACCAATATACGGTTGGAAATCTCTAAGAATTAGCTTCAAAAGTCAAGAAGGAAGTTTTTTTGAATAAAGACTTCAAAATAACATTTTCCTAGCAAAAAGATCCAGAGGTCAAATCTGCCTCTTTCTTATTCTACAAGAATCAAGCTTTGTACAAAAGAATTTGGTCTTTTTGAATCCAATATCTTCTTCCATCTTGTGATTGTGATTTTATAAGCTCTTTAACATCCTAATTTTCATGTTTTTGCTTCGTTCTCTTAAATAAATCTGAAATTGAAAAATATAACATAAGTACAAAAATAAAGATAGAAAACATAACGAAAACTAAAAATAGGAAGGGCATAAAATTTGTAATTTATGAACCTATCGCGTGTTTGATAAAAATTTAAATTGCCCGTAACCACATGTAAATCACGATCTAAAGATCTTGAGGGGTCCGCGGCTTCTATGTTTTATTTCTACTGCATTTATGTTATAATTTAATGCTAAAATGGTTTGGGCATGAGTCCAGATTTCCCAGCAGTGGTATCAGAGCCAAATATTCAGAGATTACATGTGGTTTTGCATGTCGATTCTTGGTGATTAACAAAAGGTTGTTTTGTGTGTTGATTTAGAATTTTCGGTTTGTTTAAAACATTTTCAAAAAATGTGTTAAATTTTGGATTGCTTGTATTTTGTTATTTTATTAATGTTTAAAATTTTTAAATGATAGATTAAAAATGTTTTAATCAACCCGGATTAAGATCATAAGATGTGTTAGTAAAAAAGAGAATTTTTGATGCCATACCAGTTTTGAGGCTGGTTTTGGGGCATTTAAAATTTGTTTTCTAGGTTAAATATATTCTAGATTTTGACTTTAAAATGCTTCTATTTCAGTTTACAATTGATTTGGGTTTAAAAGATTTTAATAAAATTAATAACGGGCATAAAATGATGTTACTTTAATGTTGGAATTTTCTATGTTGTTTTGTACATGTTTCCATGCCTTAAATCTCCAAGCATCCATGTGGAAACATTCGCAACCTTGTTGGCATTTTTGGACAGCTTGTTGGCATGAATACGATTCATGTTTGACATCTAGTTTGGACATGAAACAAAGCTGGAGCGAACAACAAGCATTACTGCACGTGCACCTCCAAATTGTGGCCAAAATGTGACAATCATTGTCCATCTTGTTGCTACCATAAGGGGCGGATGGTAGCCCAATTTTTGGCATCCAACAGCCACTGAAAGTGGTGCACAACAGCTCTATCATGGGCAGGCAACAACCATTTGATGGTCAAAAAAGTTGCCTTCGCCTAGGACACTAAATGTTAGAGTCCTACTCAAATTGGAAATTGTTTCCTAGTGGGAGTGTGATTCCTAAAAAGTTAAGAGATATAGTTCTAGTTAGATTAGATAATTGTTACCTAATGGGATTGAAGTTCCTAAGAGTTAGGATGGATTTCAAACTCCTTGATTAGGTTTAAGACAAAAAGGTTTCCTAAAATGAACATGTCGTAAAGAATTAAAATTTGGCAACTTGGTTTTTACTAAAATGTTTAGACAAAAAGGGTTTCCTAATTCTAATGTCTTAAAATGTTATTTTGGAAACTAAGTGTCCTAAATGGTTTAAGAAATAATGCATATAAATATTTAGTCCAAATTAAGACATAGTTTTTTAAAAGTTAGATAATGTCCTAATTAAGATAAACAACCTAAAAGTTATGTAATGTCCAACTTTTAAGACAACATTTCTAAAAGTTAGGAATTTGATTAAAATTTTTTTTAATTAAAGAACTGAAGTTGCTAAATAGTTTCATAAATTATCTCAAATAAGTTGAAGAGATTTATGCAAATTACTCACAACATCACCAAGTGATATTGCCTATGAATATTTAATTTCATGATTATAATATGATTATGAATACATGAGGATGATTATGGACTACACCTTAGTATGACTAGGTTGTGGGTTGTTAAATTTTCTTTGTCGATATTTTTTTATAGAGAGGGTCTGCGAATCTTGCCTTCTTTTTCATTTCTGGGTTGTAAGTTCTCTTCTCACCTAACTCCCCTCGAATGTAACTCGAGGTTTCTAACAAAGATATGTAATTGTTATATATGCTTTGTAGATTTATATTTAGGCTAAGATTAAATTTATATAAATCCAAACATAAAGAGATATGGCGCCAAGAATGAAGGACAAAGGAGATTACCATCAATACTTATGAAGATTATGGATGGTATCTCTAGGAATTTGACCAACTAGTTCCCTAATGGTTCAAGGAAACTAGAGTAGTAAAAGTCCATAATCATCCTAGTACATTGCATGAGATAGATTTATTTTTGAACTTATATATATGATATATAATTAAATAAATGCTATGCACGTCAATCAACCAAGCAAAGTAATGAGACCTAATTAATGAATAAATCCCTCATTAAATTATATTGAGTCCATGCTCCACATGATTAAGTTGCCTTCCACCATCAAAACAAGATAGCGATAGTTCTTCCAGTAGGAGGCTTGTTGAGTCACTCATGGTCAAACTATTGTAAGAATATGTGAGAATTATGAAGGTGGGTCTTATTCAACCAATGTTGTGTTGTTCGGATGCGTCAAACTTGACCGCGTGACATTAGAGGTAATGGTTACGTGAAATGCATATGATACATTTAGGCAATATGTTGTCCCTTAACTAATTTAGGAGTTGCATAGAGATGTAATTGGTAAGCTAAATTACCTACTTAATTAGTTTCAGCATGGCTCATGAGACGTTCAGGGTTATGACTGGGATGAAAGGGGTCTTAGCTCATTAAGAAATTTAAGAAATTTCTGGAAATAGTGGTAGAGGGCTATTATTTTGTTAAAATAATGAGAATAACCATTAGAGTTTTAAAACCTGACATTAATGATAATATATTGCTATTATTAACTATATAATGTTTTGGACAAACATAGCTAGCAATCTATCACTAATTAGAAGCATACTTGATGCTAATAAATTGACTGGGTCAAACTTCATTGACTGGTTCCACAACATTAAGATCGTCCTAAAACAGGAGAAAAAGGCTTATGTTATAGATGAGCCCATTCTAGAGGAGCTTGCTATTGATGCACCTGACGAAGTCAGGGCAACCTATAAGTTCGTAAACATGATATTGATCAAGCAACACGCGTGATGTTGGCTAGTATGGCAACCGACCTCTCAAAATAGCATGAGACCATGAATGCTCAGGACATCATCCTAAACCTTAGATAATTGTTCGATAAGGAGAACCGTAGTGAGAGGTTTGACATCTCTAAGTAATTGTTCCAAACAAAGATGTCAGAAGGTAGCCCAGTGAAGCTTCATGTGCTAAAAATGATAGGATGTATTAAACGCCTTGAGAAACTTGGATGGGTCATGGATCATGATCTAAGCATTGACCTTATTCTTTCTTCACTTCCTGAGAATTATTCACAGTTCGTATTTAAGTTCAACATGAAAACTTTGGAGGCCACCCTCCCTGGATTACTGAATATGCTCACCACGACTGAGAAGGCCATCATGAAGGACAAGTTATTTGCCAATTTAGTTTCTTCTTCTAAACCAAAGAACAAGAGGAAGAGGAAGTTAGGACGGGGTGTACCTTCTGCTTCAAATAGTTTGAAGCCGAATGGTGGTGTGAAGAAATATAAAGGAAAAGACAAGGGAACATGCCATCATTGTGGAAAACCAGGTCATTCGAGGCGCAACAGCAAAGAGTATCTTGAATTAGTAAAAGGAATGAAGCTTCAACTTCAGGTATATTTTGATATTAATTCACTTCTCTTGGCATATGATATCTCGTTTTGGTACTAAATATGTATGACATATTGTAGAGACCAAAAGAAAAGAGAAGTGAAGATAGTCCATGGAGATGGCAACCTTGTTGGTGCTAGATCAGGCTTGCCTTCTTAGATGAGTTTATGAAACATTTATGATTTATTATGAAACGTTTGATGTTTATTTTGTTGCCATTTTGGGCTAATTTGAGGATGTTTAAATTTATGTTTTGAACATATTATTTTGCTGGCATATGGATGCGATGCTTTATTTATAATTTATCTTTGAATAAATCATTTATATAATTGTTATATATCATGTCTTTTATTCTCTTTTACAAAACTAATTTTTTTATAAAACTAATTTTTTTACCTTTGAACTAACATGGAAAACATCCCAAAACAGTAGCTATAGGTTTCGGCCAGCCCCTCCCCTTTGGTGGAAAAAACAAGACCTTTGCTAGCTTTAAAACTTGTTTTGACTCCTAAACATCGATTTTACAAAGCTATTCTTTAGACCATTATAAAAAATTCAAAAAATTTGGAAAAATCAGTTCAACTCAATGAATGATGAACTAAATGAAGTAAAAACAGTTTTTTATTTTGACAAAAAATGCATGGTGAAAATATTGCCCAAAATCAGCATATCCAACTTGCAAAACAGTGTTTATTTCCAACTAGTTTGAAAAATAGGTATTGTCTATGGACCATTGGTTGATCCTAACCAAAACCATGTTGGAAATGAGTTGAAAACATATTTTTACAGCAAGAAAAATGTCTAGCTCAAGCTATGCTCCTTGGACATAAATCTGGACTAATCAATCTCTTGGTAAAAACCAATGTCATCAAGCTCACAAACCATTTTTTTAGAAGGAAATAAACAATATAAATCACAAAACCAGTAAGATATATATATATATGTATATATCAAAATGAAAATATACAAGTAAGAAAATGTAAACAAACAAGAAAGAAAAAGGTTGGCTCAAGGCTAGCCCCTTGGATGCTAGATCCGGCTATAGCCGTCACTTGGTAAAACCAAGATCATCAAGCTCAAAAACCTTATTTATATTTTTTTAATAAAAATGAAGAAAGAACATCTATCCTATCACAATGAAACAATGCACATCACAATGGCAAGCAAGAGACATGAGCAAAATACAAGCACAATAACAAAGCAAGGTTCAGCCAAGAGGAAAAATAGAGGAGAAAATGTTGTTTTCTTTTGTTTCTTTGAAAAAAAGAAAATGAAGAGAAAAACCTTTAAGAAAACCATTTCCAAACCTTTGTTTTTCTTCAAAAATTAAATGAAATGGAAAACCATAAAAAAGAAGAGGAAAAATAACATAAAAATGAAAAAAGATATAAAGAACAAATAGAGAAGAAAGCTGCCTAGCAAAGCTTCATAGAAACCTCTCCTACTTCCTCATTTTTCTCTCTTCCTTTCCTTTTCTCCTTAGGTTATTTTAGCTACTGCCCTTAGCTCTCCAGAAATAGTAGGGAATGTGTGAAAAAATGAAGGATACCCCCTCTCTAATAAGTGGTGGCTGAATACCCCCTTAGGGAGAGCATGCTCATCTTTTTCTTTTCTTTAGTCATGCTTTCTTCATGCACTCATGGTCCCCCCTTCCACATGGCCATCTCTCCTCAAATTAGGGATCAAATAACATTTCTATTGGCCCTAAATGCCATGTCACATATTCTTTTCCCTTATCTCTACATCTTTCTTTTAGCCACTTGGCTTGATCATGTTGCTTAGCCAAAAATATCTTCCTAGTGTCATCTTTTTTATACATTTGGCTTCATCCCATGGCCTTCATATGTTTTTCACATGACCTCACATGGCCTTCACATAGCCTTGTCCAATGATCTTTCATCCTTACAATTAAAATGCCTCTCATTGACCAAAAATGTCACATAAGGCACTAAGTGGTGACTCATGTCCTTGCTCAAAAAATATCTACTTTCTCCTACATCTTAACCATTGGATCAAATTCTTCTCTCTTTCTCTCTCTCTTGGCCAAAAATGGCCTGGAATATTCTAGTTCTTCCCCCTTCTTTATTTTGTAATTGGTCCTTCCTCGATTTTTGGTAAAATTGCATTTTGGCTTCCAAACTTAACCTATTTACATTTGGTCCCCAATTTCAGGTTTTTCTTATCCATTTCATCCTATCCAATATTAAACTCAGTTCTGCAAATTTTTTTAATTTTTGGAGCTCATTTTCTATTTTTTTGAATTTTCCTCTAAAAATGTAATTTAGTCCCCGAATTTCGATTTTTCTCTCTATTTTCCTTCTTCTATCCTAAAACTTAATTCTGAAAAGTTTCACAATTTTTTGAGCTCGAATTTTATTTTTCCTGAATTTTCTAAACCTGCATTTTAGCCCCTAAAAATCTCGTTTTTACTCGAATTTGGCCAATTTTTCATATTTTCTTTTTCCGTCCCCTTTATCATATATTGAATTGGATTTCGACCCATCTTGCCCAATTTTTATACCCAAATTCCTTCCCAATTTGAACTTCTCTCTTTTTTCCATATATTAAAATTTTTAATTTATTTGATTTTGGTTTCAATTTTTCAATTTCTCTTCCAATTGACTCTTCCTTCAACTCCACTTCAAATTGGACTTTTAGATATCTCCATTTATTGATTATTTCTCAATTTGGGACTTCAATTTTACCCAATTTGACCATCTTCATAGTTTTTCCCAAATTTGTAACTTTCAATTTATTCACTTAATCTTCATTTTTTTTTCAAATTGTTCTTCAAATTGACTTCTCCTTCAATTCCACTTTAAATTGGACGTTTAGATACCTTTATTTATTGATCATATTCAAATTTGAACCTTCAATTTTGACCAATTTGATCACTTACATACTTTTCTCCAAAATTTTAAAATTTCCAATTTTCCTAAAATTGTAATTTCCAATTTAACTAACTTTTGTCCAATTATTCTTCCAATTGATTTCTCTTTTCATTCCTTTTGAAATTGGACCTTGAAGTACCTCTATTTATTGATTATTCTTCAAATTGAGGCTTCAATTTTATCCAATTTGGTCATTTACCTAATTTTCTCAAAAATTGGAATTTTCATGCTTTTCTTCAAAATTGAAATTTGCAATTTATCTTTCCACCTTCAATTCTTCTCTCTATCTTCTATTGTGGATCTCCAATTACAAAGATTACTTCACCATTATTTTATTCTCCTTCCAAATCTTGATTTTTCCAAGAGTTGACAACCATTTTTGGAGTTGACTTTTTCGTGTTTACTTTTTTGTTTTGACCTCCGTATTAGAGACCCAATTTTGGAATTACGAAGATTGTTGGAATTTCGGGGGTTAAAGGAATAACTTACCTTGGTTAGGGGGTGCAGACAAAATTAGGTGTCTACAGCTACCTCTCTTTTGCTATTGCTGAGGATCAGGAATCAGGCAAAAGACAAATAGACAATAATTTTGTCCGGTTAGTGAGACCACACATGTAGCAGAAAAGAGAGTTTTTTTAATTTTTTATTCTTATTTTTTAAAAACTGTAAATAAAAGGATTTGCCTTCAATTGATTTCCTTGACTAACATATCAAGGCTCGACTTGTCTTAAGGAAGCGAGTTTGATTTGCAAAAGAAGAAAATACCTCGACGCTGATCCCGGGGCCTTGTCTTATATTGGTGAAATTTTGTTTAAAATTTTGGGTATCTCCTCTAGAAGCTTCGGCTATCACGACGAAAGACTTGTTCATTTCTTAAAACAGAAAAATTCTGGATATCTCCTCTAAAAGCTTCGGCTATCACCACCAAAAACTTGTTCATTTCTTTTAAAACAATAAAATTCTGGGTATCTCCTCCAGAAGCTTCGGCTATCACATCCAAAGACTTGCTCATTTCCTTTAAAAGAGTAGAATTCTAGGTATCTCCTCCAGAAGCTTCGGCTATCACCACCAAAGACTTTTTCATTTCTTTTAAAACAGTAAAATTCTGCGTATCTCTTCTAGAAGCTTCGGCTATTACCACCAAAGACTTGCTCATTTCTTTTAAAACAATAAAATTCTGGATATCTCCTCCAAAAGCTTCGGCTATCACCACCAAAGAATTTTTCATTTCTTTTAAAATAGTAAAATTCTGGGTATCTCCTCCAGAAGCTTCGACTATCACCACTAAAGACTTGTTCATTTTTTAAAATAGTAAAATTCTGGATATTGATTTTTGAAAATGTGTTGAAAATTATACTTAAAGATTTTGAGAGAGGATACAAATGCTTCATGATGCAGATGAAAATGTCTTTAATTGATGCAAATGCTTCATGATGCAGATGCAGAGATTAAACAAAATGCACATGTTTCATGGTGCAAATGCAAATGTCTTGGGTTGATGCAAATCCTTATTGATGCAAATGTTATGTTATGCTACTCTCTGGCTCATGCTTAAACAAAATAATCAAAGTGAAACGGAAGTAAACAAAGAAGCACCCGAAGTACAACAGGATCTTAGGCTTGTGTTTCGCATAGGTTTATAGCATTCAAAACAAATAAATCACCCATATGATTTAGAAGTAATAACGGTTTTTTCTACCACCAGACGATTTTGAAAAACAACAGAGGAGTCGCCACCAATATTTTCTTTGGCTAGGTGTGAATGGCCACCTAAGAAAACTTATCCTCCAAATAAAGTCCTAAAATTTATTAAGATTTATTAAAAGGATAATTTTTGGGTCTACTAAAATCAAAATTGGGTTTGGGAGTACGGTTAAGTGTGGGGAAGGATTAGCACCCCTACGAAGCCCATTTTAAAATCGGTACCCATTAATCATGTTTTATCCTTAATCTTGAAAAAACTTATTTTAATTTTGATATCTAAAAATAATTCCCACAATCCTTTTCATTTACCGACAAAATTTTTTGAATTTATTTTTTCGTAAAAAAAACATTTTTTATTATTTTTAATCCAAAAAAAAACTATGAATCGATGTATCAAAAAATCATACTAAAAATCCCAATACTTTTGAAGACTTTTAGCTAGTTTTCCTCGCTTCAAGATTTCACCTAGATCACTACTTGTGAATCCCTTTGAGTACCACTGTCGGAGAATCACATTTCTTAAAACATTTCATTATTAAATTATTTAGAAAAAGAAAATGTAAACCTTTGTATCGAAAAAACGCACTAAAAATCTCAATACTTTTGAAAACTTTTAGCGGGTTTTCCTCACCTCAAAATTTCGCATCCTTTTGAGTACCATCGTCGAAGAATCACATTTCTTTAAAACATTTTTTTATTAATTTATTTTGAAAAAGAAAAAGAAAATGTGAACCTTTTATATTGAAAAATCGTACTAAAAATCTCAATACTTTTGAAGACTTTTAGCGGGTTTTCCTCACCTCAAGACTTCGCCGAGATCACTACTTGTGAATCCCTTAGAGTACCATCATAGGAGGATCACTTTTTCTTAAAATATTTATTTATTATTTTTAAGCAACATATAATAAAATATAAAATAAAATAAAACCAAAAATAAAAAAAAAAATTACCTAGATACGAATTGTCGATACGTGATCCTGATCACTGCAACCCGTTCGAGTGAGGAGGAAACAGAAGCAGAGGAAAATATGACTTAATTCCTCTAGATTGAAATAAAAGGTCGAGGGTATGAAAACGGCCTCGTAAAAAGACATGGAGTCGCCACCAATCTTGTTTAACTAGGTGTGATCGGGCACCTATTAAAACCGGATTTATAAAACATTTTAAAATTAATTAAAACATTTTTAAAACCAATTTCAAGTCTGCGTTTTAAACCAGAGAAATCAAAGAAGCGGGTTCGGGACTCGGTTACGTGTGGGGAAGGATTAGCACCCCCACAACGCCCGTATAAAGCGGTACCTTATTAATCGTGTGTTATTTCAAGTCTCCATTAAAAAGCTGGTTTTAATTTAGTATTTCAAGTTAATCCCCAAATTAAAGAAAAATAATTCCATTTTTAATTGAAAATGATCCGGAATTTATTAATTCAAAATTTTTCTATATTCCCCGACAAAATTGGCAAAATATAGAAAAAAATTTTTATTTGAAAAACTTTCCGAATCACTCTCATTTTTTTGAAAGAAAGATATTCCTTTATTAATGATAATTGATGATATTCCCTCAAGCAAATCCGGTAGAGAACTCATGAATTATTTTAACTCGGGAATATCGAAAATCGTTATCTTTTTCAAAACATTTAAAAATATGGACATGAACATGTATGACATAAATAAAATGACATGGCAAAGTCTAGATAATATAATGCAACCTAAATGATATGACATAATTTAAATGGCATAGTATATTCTAGGTGAAATGAAAAATCCTAAGTATCATGGTATATTCTAAATGAGATAAAATGATTTAAATGACATGGCAATTTTAAATGATATGACATATTTTAAATGACATGGCATATTATAAATAAAATAACCTAAATAAGATAGAATATAATGAAATGACATGAAACATAAAACAATGCTATCATAAAATATGCATGAAAATAAAATAAAAATGCATGAACATAGTATATGCTAAATAATGTGACAAAAATAAATGACTAAATAAAAAAAATATGCGATATCATGAAACATTCAAAATCATATGGCAAACAATATAAGATCATAAAATGTAAATAAAAGTAATAATAATACCATGTAAAATATAATAGCAAAAATCACTCATTTATATAAAATGCATGAACATGGAAAATGCAATGCATGAAAATGTATTTTTTCCTCTAAATAAAGAAATCTGTATATCTAAAAAGATATCCGGCTACCTTAGGAAAATATGTCAAATTAGATTTTCCAAAAAGACAAAACTTTTTGATTGTTTGAAAACAATTTTGAGGAACAACTTGAATAAAAATTAAAACCCTTTCCAAACCCTTTTAAAATGGCTCTAATTTCCTAAGTTTAAAATCCCAGACTTAACCACCCTTAACCCGAGATTTATAAAATCATTTTTAAAGTTTAAAAAGGCTTAGAAACTACCCTAAGACAGTAGCTAAAGTTTCTAACGAACCCCCTCTAAATGCCTTAGCCAAATTCAACCATTATTTCTCTTTTGATTTCAAATCTGCCTCTACTGTCCAGTTTTGACACACGATTTTTTTACTATTTTTAAAATTAAAAACAATCTAAAAAAAATACTAGAGACTCAGAACATGTAAAAATACATGAGAAAAAATTGGCTTAATTTTCTGATTAAAGATGATAGCCCAAAAAAATTGGAGAAGTTCGAGTACTGGGTCAAAAAAAACTGTTTTGTCAAAACACATTTTTGCCTTTGATAAAATCATTTAAAAAAAAAGTAAAATTGTTGGAGATCATCCTAAAGACCTAAGGGCAGTAGATAAAACATTTAAAAACCTTGGACAAAAATTGGCTAAGTAAAAAAAAATCACAAAGATAGAATAATCAATTTGACAATTCCTTAATTTTTCACAAGTATGCTAAAGAGAGCATGACTTTAAGTCATTGATTGGCCTAAGTCATAAATCATGTGGCAATGACATGGAATGCATGAACATACAGAAAATGAAATGTATGAAATGCATGGTCTAAAGCCTAAATGGTAAAGGAAATGCATGACAAGTCAAAATAACTTAAAGGCCTAGCATGAGTTTGCATGGCAATAAATGTTGTCCTAACTCAATATGCATGCAATGCTTGATAATGTAAATATGACTTGGACCTAATATGTTATGAATATGCATGAAAATGCTAATGTAACCTAAGACCTAAATAGCATAGTAATGCATGACATTACCAATGTGATTTAAGACTCAATATGCATGGCAATACCAATATGGCCTAGACCTAAAATGTAATGAACATGCATAGCAACACCATGAACATACAATGACCAATGAAACTAATGTTAATTCTAGAACAAATAGCAACTAATACACAATTTCAAGATATGATAATGCAAAGCATGTTACCTAAACAAAATGCAAATGCATGAAGAGGCCGAATGTAGTTACATGATACTCTAATGCAATCCTATCTAGTAAATGGCACAAGTACATGACAACTCATATCAAGATGCATAATTTCATGACATTTTCACAAGCATATGACATACTAAAATCAAAATGTACAAGCTCATGGCATGGAGATGCAAACAAGTTAAGAAACAAGATAAAAAAAAAACACATATGTAAGGCATAACAAATGGAATAGCTGAATGGTCATATACCCCAAATGATGGCATTTTGTCATAGCATTTTCACAAGCATATGGCATACTAAAATCAAAATGTACAAGCTCATGGCATGAAGATGCAAACAAGTCAAGAAGCAAAATGAAAATCCACATGCAAGGCATACTAAATATCAAGATATGCTAACTCATGGCATGGAGATGTGAACAAGCCAAGAAGCAAGATGAAAATGCACATTCAAAGCATAATAACATAGAGTAGCCGAATAACCATATGACAATATGTAATACCCTCGTAAGTACGAGATCAATTCGAGACAATTATAACATGCGGATGGCTCGAGGTTAAACTTTGAAATGCCTATAGAAAGGATGGGCTACCATGTGGTACACATGTTGTATGATAAATGGTAGAGTTGGGGGTTTAATCGAGTGATTAAGTGATTTAACCCCAAATTGACTAAAAGTCAGGATAGGAAAAATTCCGTAAAATGTGATAATTTAACTTCACATAGTGTTGATATGTGATATAACATTATTTGGGAGTGTTAGAACATGAATCGACAAAAAAAAAATCGGTAAAATGTGAACAGGGGTATTTTGGTAATTTTACCCAAAATTTTGTTTTTAGTCCATAAATGGTACCAATGGACTAAGTGATCATATAGGATCATAATATGATGTTTAGATCAAAAATTGGACATTAAAATCAAATCCGATAGCTAAAATCGTCTAATTCGTCATTTAGTGACGCTAGCGTAAATTGCCATAAAAACATGGTTCGGGATTTTTTGAACTAATCCAAACACATGGGCATATGTTATAACATATGAGGATTATGAATATGACAAGAAAAATCAAAAACGGAGTTGAAAACGGATTAGTCCTTAAGTAACCTAAAGGAATAAAAACCGAAAAATGACCGCGGGAAGGTCCGAAAAAGGTTTTAAATGGATCAATATATTAATATAGACCCGAAAAAGTCAGAACAAAATATTGACCCGTTGTCGCTTCGAGGCCCGGATTTGGGTTTCGGGATATCAAAAAAATTATCAGAACATGAATATCAGTATATTATCATATTTGGAACATATCCGTGTCAAGAAAAGTGAAAAACGGGCTTCCGAACTTTAAAATTTCATGTTGGCCTGCTAAGGTACTAAAAGACAAAAATAGGGGCAAAATGGTCATTTGACCATGGCCCACTTATTAAGTCTGAAAATCAGACTTCTCCACCCCCAATTTCACGTGAGGAACCAGAAAAATGAGAAAGAAAGAAGGGAAGCCATGGAAGCTTGCTTCCAAGCTTTCTCTCTCCTCCGTTTACTAGGCAGATCACCAAAATTTTCAAAGATTTCACAAACCCAAAGGTAACTTCATGTTCTAAGCTTGATTTTGATGTTACATGTTGAAGATTTTGCCTTTAGCTATGAGAAACCATGTGGGCTAAAAATTGGTGGCGGTGAACCACCATGTTGCCACCATTTTTTTCGCCACGGGAGGTGTTGCTCTGCCTCCTTAAACCATAAATTAGTATCGGATAGCTTTGAATCAAAATTTAGAGGCTAAAACGAGTTTGGCCGAAACCCTAGCTTGCCCATGAGGTGGTGCCGCCATCTTCCTTGGTTGTTGGAGGCCACCGTTAGCTTTGCTGTCATCGTGTGAGCAACTTTCTAGTTGATTGTTGCTCCAAAATTTAATCCGAGCTAAGTGTAAAAATTTATTTGTAAAAAATTTTTAAGCTGAAAATTTTTGGATATCAGCTAACTATTATAAATAATGGGAATTTGAGTCTCCCGTAGTTGTAAAATATTTACAGAATATCTTGACGATGTCGTAGGTACCCGTATCGTGGAGTTCGCCTGGGATGGTGACAAAGTCATGAAAGTGCGGCTTTAATACTCGAAATAACACTGTGAGTATTTAGGTTAATTTAGGAGGTAGTTGTTGTTTTATATGCATTGTTGATTGATACGGATACTGAAACACGAAAGATTGCTCAGATCACGGAAACGTTAAGTTTTAAACCTTACGCGGATTAATGGCGTAAGTGTAGTGTTAATATGGTTACATGAGGTAAATATTGTAGAGTTGAATGATAATGATTATGAGCTATATGAAATGCTCAAATATTCTTAATTAAGATGTCATAACAAGGTAGATTATGGTTGTACTTGTCGGATTAATGAAAAAATAGTATGGAATTGTGTTTGAGGCATTATGGTTGCTAATTTATGAAATTGGTTGATGAATAATATTGTATAGGATGGTTGAATATTTAAGGATAGTTAAACATTGCAGATTAAATGTTATGCACACAAGTTGTTTGATAAAATGTCTAAGTGGAATTGTAATGCTTGTAAACATAAGTAGAAATATGCTTGTGTAGAAGTTGTTACCTAGGATATTATATAAATCATTTAATAAGATAAACAAATTTAATATATCAGGCTATTATTGTACGGACAGGGCAACGTCTGGGATTCTATTATTTTACGGACAGGGTGATGTCCGGGATGCTATTGTTGTACGTACAGGGTGATGTCCGAAATGCTATTGTTGTACGGACAGGGTGATGTCCGGGATGCTATTATTGTACGGACAGGGTGATGTCCGGGATGCTATTATTGTATGGACAGGGTAACGTCCAGGATGCTATTATTGTACGGACAGGGTGATGTCCCGGATGCTATTGTTGTACGGACAGGGTGATGTCTTGGATGCTATTGTTTTACGGACAGTGTGATGTCCGGGATGCTATTTTGTACGGACAGGATGAGTCCGGGATGGTACGAACAGGATGAGTCTGGGATGATACGGACAGGATGAGTCCGGGATGATATGGACAAGATAGTCCGGAATGACTAATATTACGGACTGGTACAAGTCCAGGATGTTTTGATGTTATAGTCATGAAAAATTTCTAAATGATAATTATAGAGGTATACACATAAAATCGATTGTAAAATATTTTTGGCTACCAATTTTGGCTGGCCAATGGCCTATTTATATTCAGCACTTGGCATAGAAGATTTCATAAGGGACAAATAATTTTTATAAGTCCCGGAATAATTTTTAAATATTACTTTTCGGTTAATTAGTCATACTTGATATGTCATGTTTATGCTTTAATAGTTAATAAATGAAATACAAAAACTTCCAAGTACTTTTCCTAGTAACCTTATGCTCACTGAGTCTTTTGACTCACTCCGTTTATTTTCATTCTTTTTCAGATCTTAATAGACCCAGCTTTTCCCAGGTTTCGGATAGCTAGCCGCTCGTATAATTGTGGTAAGCGGATTGACCCAGGACATGGTAAGAAGTGGCGATGGTGGGATACATTTTGCAGTCACTAGGGTATCATGGGTCCTACGCATTTTGTGTATGATGTATATGTACTTTATATTTTGTAAACTGGTGTATCTGAGTGATGTATGATGTATAACGGCCACGGAGGCCTAGTATGATCTGGTGATGCTTATGCCATTATGATATAATATGACTGTATGTGTGTATATAAGATGTTATAAAGGTTGAGTCTGCTGCGGGGCATCTTGGTTACTCCCTATCGGAGCTGTCTAAACCGAGATGTCATGTGTTGATGATTATTTCATTGCAAATGTTGATGACTGAGCGGCAAACCCCTATGTAGGTCAAGATTATGCCGAAATTTTGTTTGATTTGGTTTCGTGGGTATATTCAGGCTTCGGAGGCAGGGGCATACCTTGTCTCTGGCCGATCACATGCCCTGAATTTGGGGTGTGACACAATATATGAAAAAAAACAAACATGTTTATAAAATAATACATGATACATAAAAAAAAATGCACAATATAAGCATATGACACAATGGCCGAATCTTCAAGGACACAATATCATGCATGGAAATGAAATATAGAAACAAATATAACATAGAAAATAATGTAAAGAACATATATAAAATTAAACATAGACATGCAAAGCAAATAACAAGCAAAACTAGTAAATAAAACAAGGAAAGTTATGCTCCATGGTTGGTATAAAATGGGCATAGCCTCTCACCTAACCATAATTACTTGGTTTTTCCAAGATCATGAAGCCTTTCCATTTCAAAAGTCAGAAAATAAACAATGCTAAACAGCAAAATTAAGGTGAGCTTCATGGTAGGTAAAAATGGGCATAGCCTCTCTCCTAACCATGGTCACTTGGTCTAGCCAAGATCATGTAGCCATTTCAACCTTTTTGCTTCATCTTTTGTAAAAAATCAGAACCTTAGAATACTCTAAAAAACCTTATAGAAATCATTTCACAACAACATGCAAGGAAGAAAGAAAAAGAAAACCAAGGCAAGCAAACATGCCATATTCAGCCAAGCATGAAATCATGTAAAAAAAAAAATTGTTTCCCACCATATTAATGAAGAAGAGGAGATGAAAACATAAGTAAACATTAAAAAAAATTATTTTAATGAAAAATGTAGTAGGAAAACAGGATAGAAAATCAAGAAAACACCATGGAAAACAAGAAGAAAGCTATGCTAGAGCTTGGTAGAGATGGCTACCTTCAAGCTCTCTATTGAAAACCTTTTTTTTTCTTTCTTTCAAAACCTTTTTCTTTGATAAGTTAGCTACTGAATTCAGCCAAAAAACCTATGAAAAAATGAAACCATCCCCCCTCTTTAGCCTTGGCCGAATGGCCTCTCACCCTTGGATGGAAATTGCACTTTTTTCTCCTCCAATCTTGGCCTTTAGATTAAGATAGTTTGATGACAACATAAAAATGTCATCTTGACAATTTATAGCAGCCCTTAATATGTGTACTTAGCCCTTGTAGTAACCTCATCCCCTAGATGCAAAAGAGGATCAATCCCATGCACTCCCTTGCTTGCCCCCTTGAGTGCCTACCCTTGGATGAGTTGTGCTCTTCCATTCTTGGTCATTGGATGAGGACAACATAAAAATGAAATCTTGTAGATTAAATCCAGCCCTCAACATGTGTACTCATCCCTTGTAGATGGCCTAAGCCATTGGATAAAAAGAGAATCCCATTCACTCCCTTGCTTGACTGAATGGATGCTCACCCTTGGATGAATTGTGCTCATATTTTTTCTTCCATTCTTGGCCATTAGATGAGGGTTATTTCATGACAAATAAAAATGTCATCTTGGAATTTAAACTTGGCCATTGGATGGTGCATTCAACTTTCCTACAAGGCACCTAAGCCATTGGATGAAGGGGGACCATTTGCAAGGTGTTATGGTAGCATGTGGCTTGATAGTGACTAGGGAATTAAATTGTTCAAGCTTCCTTCTTATCCTGTATGCTAGCTGACTAAGGGAAGAAAAGTCCCAGCAATTCATTCTTCTTTCATATTTTTGTCAATAACAAATTTGCCCTTTTTGGTTTCTTCGGTGAAATGGCCTTTTTGCCCCCCGAACCTAAATAAATAGAAAACAGACTCCAAATTCAAATTTTCTTTTTTCAAAACTTCAAAAATTGAATCTGGAAGTTTTAAAACATTTTGAGTCCATTTGCTATTTATTTCGGATTTATTTCCAAAATTGCCCCTTTATGCACCCGAACTTTACCATTTTTTAAACGAGCTCCGAATCCAGATTTTTCTTCACTAATCTTTTCCAAATAATTTAAAAATGTGATTTGGAAGATTTCATAATTTTTGGAGCTCATTTGCTATTTTTTCGGGATTTATCTACTTGAATTACTGCATAGGGGACCTGGGATTTGGCTATTTTGCAAACGAACTTTGAATCAGGATTTTCTTTCACCAATCTCTTCCAAATAATTTAAAAATGAGATTTGCAAATTTTTAGAATTTTTGGAACTCGTTTCCTATTTTTTCGCGATTTATCCTTTTCAATTTTTGCATAGTGGGCCCGATATTTGGCCATTTTGAAAACGAACTCCGAATCAAGATTTTCTTTCTCCAATCTCTTCGAAATGATTTAAGAATGAGATTTGCAAATTTTCAGAATTTTTGGAGTTCATTTGCTATTTGTTCAGGATTTATCCGCTTGAATTACTATATAAGGGACCCGGGGTTTGGCCATTTTGCAAACGAACTCCGAATCAAGATTTTATTTTGCCAATCTCTTTGAAATGGTTTAAGAATGAGATTTACAAATTTTCAGAATTTTTGGAGTTCATTTGCTATTTTTTCCCATATTTTCTAATTTTGCCCTTTTGGCCTCCGAAACCCGGTTTTGCTCAAAACAAGTCCGATTTTTATATTTTCTTCAAACTAAGCCTTGAGCTATCCTTGTTTAATCATTTCTATTTAATTAGGGGCTTTAGTCTTACCGAATCGGGCTATTTCTGTAATTCTTCCAAATTTCACCAAATCCACCAAAAACCCTAATTCTCGATTTTCTTTCGAATTGACTTTTCTATCAATCTTTCTTCCAAGTAGCTTCTCCATTACCAGTATTCAGTGCTTATCTTTCATTTGAGATCTTCAATCTTGACCAATTTGATCGTTCAAGCACTTTTCTCTAAATTTCTCGAACTAGGGTTTCTTTTCTACTGAGATTCTGTAACCCAACTTTTGACCTCCATATTTTTCGATATAGACCTCGGATTATCAAAATGCTTTCACCGTTTTCAATTGACCTCAAATCTTGATTTTGAAATTGGGTTGACTTTTTTGAGGTTGACTTTTTTGGGGTTGATTTTTTTGAGTTTGACTTGTTTTTGTCTGCTTTCTTAGACTAAGTCTCAGAGTACTACCTGCAGGATGAGAAAAGCCTTTTAGCATTCTGAAACATCAATTTAGGAAGAAAACGTACCTGATTTAGGGGTCCGAACAAAATTAGGTGTCTATACGAAAGAACTGTAATATTCGAGGTTGCGTATTTTGAATCCGAGCTTTCTTTTCTTTCTTTCTTCTTTCTTCTTCCTTCCTTTTCTTTTTTTTCTCTTCGCTTTCCTTTCTTTTCTTCTTTTTTTCCTTTTTTTCTTTCTTTCCTATTATTCCTTCCCCCAAGAACTGGGTCAGTCACGCGAGTCAGCAGGTTGACCTAGCCATTTTGGTATCCCTATATAACCCCCTAAAAACCCTATTTTTTATTTTTTCTCCTTTTTTTCTCTTTCTACCTCTCTTTTCCTCCAAACTCTCTCTCATCTCTCTAAAAAAATCATAATCCAGTATGGAACCCAGATTCTAGCAACCGATAGTCGCGTCGATCGCTGCTCGTCGACGGTGGAACAACCCCAAAATGCATCAAAATGTTTTTCTTCCTCTTCTTCCCCTTATTCCCAACTAGTTTGTCAAAAAAATCAACCAAAAAGCCTAAATCAGGACTTGAATCCCAAAACCTAAACTTTAGATCTGGCATCGTCCACCGCCGGATGGGGCCAAAAATTCGGACGAGTCTTCCTTTATCCCTCTCCTACATCTCCACCGTTCAGATTGTCGAAAGATTATCCCTAACCTCCTAAATCCTAAAAACCCGAATCCATAAGGCCTTAGTTTCATGTGTTTTTTATTTCCTTGTGCTTTTTTTATTTTTATGGTTTTCATTTTTGTTGCTGCTTGTGTTTGGGTCTATTGATGGTGTGTGTGTGATGGTGGCTGTCTGATCTTGTGGGTTTCTTGGTTCTTGTCGAATGGGAGGAAAATCGAGCAAAAGATAGTCGAATGGCTTAGGGTTTTAAAGGGGTGATAGACGATGGATAGGCAAGTGTGTGGGCGGTGGTTCCAGACTAAGGGCGGTTGGAGTGTGTAGGTGCATGTGGGGGTCGTGTGCTGGTTTATGGGTATTGGTAGGCGAGTAGGGGTAGTATGGAGTGGCTAGGGGTAGTGGCAAGGTGTGTGCAGTGTAAGGGTGCAAGTGGGATGCTAGGGTGTAAGTGGGATGTTAAGTAGTGGGTGTGGGTGGTGCTGTAGGGGTAGGGGTGCTACAGATGGGTGTAGGGGGTGGGACTGCTGTTGCAGGAAGATGGCCTATTGGGCCTACAATGTTGGGCCTCTAGGTCCAAAAAAAAAATTTTCCCAAAATTAAAATAGCAAGGCTCAAAGTCAGAATAACAAATTTAGACCTAATATAGCCCAAAAATAAAAATAACAAAGTTAGGCCTAATATTGGCCCAAATCATATGCTACGGAATCGATGAAAATTAATTAGGGTCGATTGCTGATTCAAAACGGAACAAATCAAGCACGATTAGGATAAGGAACTTTGATTAACTAATGAGTGGACTATATCGAGACTTGTGAACAATCAAATACCTCACCCAAATCATTTTTGAAATTTGACTCAAGAGTTGGCTCAAGAAGTATACTAGATAAAATTAGGTGGCTAAAGATTTTTAGAATTCTTGAACCGAATAAGCAGAACTGATCAAATGCTCACCTCTACGAAGGAGTATTATGACTAGATAGTAGAGGTTACCAACTTACATGTAACTAAAAATGTTCTCAGAATACACTGTGTTGGTATATGCCCTAGAGCCAATCGGTTTGGTCAGGCATAAACTACCAATAATGCAAACCCATCACTATATCTAAGTGATACAAGGTTTTCCTTCTTGTTAGTACAATGATAAAGAGTTATTAAGTACTAATCGGATGAAGCCCATAGAACATAAAGGCCTTGCAAAGGAATTATTTATAATTGTGAGATACTTATGCATCAAATCCATGTTCCTAAAACGGTTCCTGGTCATCGTATTGCCAAGATGGGGCATTGGCAATGCTCAAAGACTAGTACTTGTTAAGCCTACTTACTTATGAAGTAAGCAACTGATCTCACGTGTTGAAGTATAAGGGATACTTTAGGATAACATGTAGGTGCTTGTCTATTGAACAAGTTCACTGAACATGGCCGCTGTGGGAACTCCATTTGGTATTGTCACTCAAGTGTCTATGGAAACGTTCTCACGTGTCAGTCGTGTAAGTAGTCCTTTGACTTGTGATATCCGGTCATCTTGTATGTGAATTTTCATGCTTGATTTTATCACGAATGGCTCCCAAAGTGTGATGCTTATGGTAGGATATTTTGGGTATGACATGAAGCATACGAAGATGGATGAGTGATCCAGAGAGGAATCACCACTCCAAGTGACATCAAAAACATATCTCATCTGTTCTTGGCCTAAGTTAACATAAAGGAATTTCTGGCCAGAGTATGATAATTTAGGAGAAATAGTTTCTCTAAATTCACAAAGTTAACCAATATCTACAAGAACTAAAATGGATTGAGCACGAGTAGACATTGCACCATGCTTATGATCTTTTCGGGATATTTTGTGAAAGGACCGAATTATACTGATAGACTGAACACGAAAGGTTATGTCAAGACTAACTTGACTATCCAGTATTTGGCTGGTCATGATGGCTTGCTAGAGTCTGCTCATGATCTATGAATATAAATTAATTATCCTTTGATTATAATTTATATTCATTGCCAACATATTGGAAGCCTAATGGGTCATACACATAAAGGTGAATTAAAAGATTAAATTGGAATGATCCTAATTGATTAAATTGAGAATTTAATCAATAAGGATTTAATTAAATAATTTAATTAAGTGGAGGGACTTAAGAGCAAATACATAAGAGTTATGTTATAGCACTTAGTCCAAACCCTGGAGTGTTGCCGCCCCCTATATAAACAACATGATAGCTTGGCCGAAAAGAACTAATGGCTAGCCGCATATTGGATTTGGTGTGATTGGCGTCTTCTTGATTTTGTTTCTTGCTTCTTGCCTCTTTATGGATTGCCAGAGAAAAATGTTTCTCTCAAGAGAGCAAAGGCTTAGATCAAGAAGAAGAGATCAAGATCTTGCCTTTGGTTAATGCTCCAAACCTTGTGAAAAGAAACAAGATCAAGATCTTCCTTTCTTGGTTGGTGGACCAAACCATGTAGAATGTAGAAAAATGTTTTCTTTATTCTTGATGCTTATGAAGCATTCAGCCATAGATGTTTAGATGGGGAGAGGTTTTTCGAAACCTAAACCACTAGCCTGGTCTTCGGTAAGACTCCATTCCTACCTTATGAAGGTTCTCTTGATCATCTTGTGTTGATCACCATTACAGGCCAGACACTTGTATGGCTTGAAGTTTTGCGTTGCCTTCTTCGTGTTCAAGATTGAGTGGGCTGTTTGTAAACTCAAGATTACGAGATCTTTGTGTTAAGGTATGAATCTTAATTAGATGTATGCTTTATAATTACAAGATCGCAGTAAAATTTTACAAGTATGATCCTATTAGATTCGACTACTCTTTGTTTATTTTTTACGTTGCGTTCATGTTCTTCTTTAATTGGATTGATGTTTGAGCATGAGGCCGAATCCCAACAGTGGTATCAGAGCTAGGTTTGTAAGTTTTCTTGTGATTTACATGTTTAATTCTTGGTAATATTCAATTGGATTGAATTGTGTGTCAGTTTAGCAAAGTTCCATCAAGAAAAATGTTTTTTGCTTTGTTTCAATTATGGACTGTTTTGTATGCAATCTGATCTTGATGTTTTAAATTTTTTAAAGCATGTTTAAAATTGATTTGATCAATTGTAAACATTCCCACATGATTGCATGACAGAATGAAGTTAAAAGAAACAAGTTTGGATTTGTTTAGGTGCATGAATTTCGAAGAACACAAGTGCGGGATTTTTCTACACACCTGCTGTAAGTTGCAATTTTGACATGGTTATAGGTGTCCAAACATTCTGAAATTTTGAATAGAAGTCTGAAACATGTCAATACTGATGCTGTAATTTTTGGTGAATTTTTTTATTTCTTCTGATTGCCAAAATTACCTCTCAAAGTTGAGCAAACAGTTTGCATGGTTGCTGGAATTTTCTGGGCAACCTTGGGTTCTTGAATTGGATTCTTGAATTGTAGGTATAATTGGCTGAAAATCAAAGAATAAAGTATGCGTGAATTGTTCACCACATAGCCACCAAAATAGGCAGCTGCTTTGAGGCAATAGTTGCCCCAAACAAGGGCTGCAAGATGCGGCACAATGACTTACTAAAAGTGGGAGGCGGCTACACACAAAAGTTTTGTGCTAGGGCATCACTTTCAATTTTTGGAAATTTTTGATTCTTTGGAAATTTGGACTTGTGGAAATTGTTTCCTAGTCAAGATTGGATTCCTAAGAGTTAGGAATGCAACTAAGCTTTCCTTGTGGAAATTTTTTCTTAGTTGAACAAGGACTCCTAAAAGTTAGGAGAAAATATGAAACTTTCCTTGTAGTAATTGTTTCCTAATCAAACTTGAACTTCCTAAGGTGTTAGGAAATCTAATTAAATTGTTTAATAAGATAAAAGATTTTAATTCAAAGAATCCAAATTGGATTAGGACTCAAATAAATTGAATTAAAATTAAAATTGCTAAATGATTTGAGCCAAGTATATTTAAATGAGTTTAAATTTTACTTTCCTTAAATGACACACAAAATTACTAAGTGACATTAAATTGTATGCATTTATTTTTTATGCTTTATGATGTGATTATGAAAGCATGAGGGTGATTATGGACTTAGACCTTAGATTTAGGTCATGGATGATTAAATTTTTTTTTTTGGTATTTTATAAATAGGGTTTGTGAACCCTGTCTTCTCTTTTTCATTTCTGGGGTTGTAAATTCTCTTCTCACCTAACTCCCCTCGAATGTAACTCGAGGTTTCTATCAAAGATATATAAATGCTATATAGTTTTTGTAGATTTAGATTTAGGCTAAAATTAGAATTTATGTAATTCCAAAATGAAAGGAGACAATGCGCCAAGAAGAAGGACCAAGGAGATCACCATCAAAACTTATGAAGACTCTGTATGGTATCCCTACGAATTTGACAAACTAGTTTCCTAATGGCTCAAGAAAACTAGAGTAATAAAGTCCATAATCATCCTAGTAGATTGCATGAGATAGATTTATTTTTGAATTTATATATGTGATATATATTTGAATAAATTGTATGCATGTCAATCAACAAAGAAAAGCAATGAGACCTAATTAATGAAATAAAGAAATCCCTCATTAAATTATATTGAGTCCATGTTAGGCATGATAAGTTGCCTTCCACTATATTAACAAGATAATGAAAATTCTTCCAATAGGAGGCTCGTTGAGTCACTCAAGGTCAAACTACTGTATGAATATGTTTGAGTTATAGAAGGTGGGTCTTACTCAACTAATATATGTTGTTCGGATGCTCAAAAACTTGACCGCATGGTGTTAGAGGCAATGGTTAAGCGAAATGCATATGATGCATTTAGGCAAAGAGTTGTCACCTAACTGATCAAGGAGTTGCATAGAGATGCAATTGGTAAGCAAGGTTACCTACTCAGTTAGTTTCAACATGGCTTGTTGAGTCACTCAAGGTCATGATGGGATGAAAGGGGTCCTTGCTCACTAACAAGTTTAAAAGTTAAATTTCTCGAATAGTAGAGGAGGGCTACTATGTTGATAAAATAGTGAGAACAATCATTTAAACTCTAAAACCTAGTTTTAATGATTGCAATTTGCATAATGACTTATATGCATTGGTTTATATAGGATATATATCGTCATGGCAGGTTAATTAGTCACTTGATTGCATACTTGATTCAAACTATAAAGCCGATTTATATTAATCAATTGCACAATAAAGAATGTAATGGATATGAAATGAATGACTGTGTCCTAAATGATCCATGACATTAAAGAATTGTTCTATAAGGTATTTAGCAATGAGAAGTTCGAACATCTCAAAGGAATTGATTCCAATGAAGATGTTAGAAGATAGTGTATGAGGCATCATGTGCTAATGGATGCATCAACAAGTTTGAGAAACTTGGTTGATTTATTGATCATAATCGACTTAGTTCTTTCTTTATTGTCTAAGAGCAATTTGCAAGTTGTGTTGTATTACAACATGAACCAATTGCTGTTGCTAAATGTGCTCACTAGACTAAAAAGATCATCCACTTTGTTACTTCCACCAGGTGAAGGTAACCGAAGAAAAGTTCTTCAAAGAAAGGATGCTTCTTTCTCAAAGGCTTATGAAGCCGAATAGTGAGATGAAGAAAGAAATTGATATCCATCAAAAGGACGCACCATCATTATGGCAATGAACGACATTGGAGGCTTAAATGCAAGAAGTATATTCGATACTTGAAGGGAAGTGAAACTTGAGAAGTTTTACTTCATGGTTATTATGAGTTTGTTTTCACTACCTTTAGGTATATGATGCCTATAAAATTGGTTCAAAGATACGTATGACATGTAGATGGAACTAATGAAAGGACAAGTGAAAAGAAATAAGACCAAGGAGGTGGGAACTTTAGTTGATTATTGATCAAGCTTGCCAACCTATTCATGATGAATGTTTTAGAAACATTATTATTGATATTTTGGTGTTGCTAGCATTAGATTCTTGTCCATTCATCCTAAAATGAACCGAAAGATCATATGGAATTTGTTCCATATCATGGTCTTATTACACTCATAAAACTAGAAACTTCCATAAAAGATAATCAAAGGCTGTTTAAGTCAAAAGTATAAGGCTAAAGTATATAGATACTACTAGTTTCTTTGATTATGAATCAAAGGAATACAAAACTTGACAACTAAATGATCTTTGGCTCAAGGAATTTCATAATGAGATTATGAAACTAATTTAGTTAAAGAGGATTCTTATTAAGATATGATCTAAATGAAGAATGGCTTGAAACTAAATTGATTGATTATCTAATAGAATTCATATAAGATGAATTGGATGGACATCACTATGTGATGACATAGAA
Organism: Fremontodendron californicum; assembly: GCA_030761205.1. NCBI lineage: Eukaryota > Viridiplantae > Streptophyta > Magnoliopsida > Malvales > Malvaceae > Fremontodendron > Fremontodendron californicum. Next base: position 17,119,241 of record JAULJL010000018.1, on the reverse strand, counting down.
AAGTCCATGAGTCTCCAAATAGCCAAGATTGCCGAGAGACTAACCTATAAAGGATTTCAAGTTGTAACGGAAAAACAAACCTTCATATGCGATATAAGATGTTTAGTTTTAAGATTACAAATATGCATTCAAAAGAGTTTGAATTCACATCCCATAGGTTGTAAATAAGTTTACTTTGAATGTTTCTACACAAGTTGGAAACAGTGGGAGTTTATGACATTTTAAAAGTTAAAAGTCATAGGTTGAAATCCGATATTATGCATAGGATGCATAAAGGCACAAAGATTTAGTAGGATGCATTATGATGCATTACTCATATGTGATGAGTCTACTAAACTATGATTAAAGTAGGATGCATTATGATGCATTACTCATTAGACATGAGTCTACTTAATAGAACATTGTTAGACGATAATGACATTCAAGAGTTGAATTTGTCAAAAAGGATGAGATATCTTATGTGCACACCTAAGGGTTAGTGGGAGTAATACAAATTACTCATTAAACAATGTATATCAGATACATTGAAGATTAAAAGGTAAATCGACTAGTAATGCTAAGATCTAACAGATTTAGCAACAAATGATTGGATTAAATATTAAATAAGTTAAACATAAAAAATTCAACAAGTGACTTAAGGCCATGATGTTAATAAATCAGTCGTTTGGAAACGTTCCAAATTAGAGAGGGCTGAATTATTTATATTCTAAGTTAGAATACAAACCTTTTGTTTGAGGCTACATGAAGGTGTATTTGGATCCATAGCTCACTGAGCAAATTAAAAGATTCCTAGTTGTTAAAGTAACAACATGAGCCATAAGGAATCGAGTTTCATTGTGATCCGGATAAGTATTGTGACTATGATAATAGAGATTACCAAAAGTATATGACCGAAGCATATTCTCACAATAATGTACTAAAGCTATGTCCTAGTAGAGACACAATTGCTAATTGAAAGAGTTCGGAATTTGATGTGTTAGCGATAGGCTTAGTTAGAGTGGGAGATTACTGGTATAAGCCCTAGAGCCAATCGGTTTGGTCAAGCATAAACTACCAATAATGTGTTTGTGTAAGCCTTACAAGCTAATCTAGTTGGGCTTGTAAGACACTATTTATATATTCATGTATTGCACATTATAGTTTATTAATTATAATTGAGGCATTTCTATATCCATAAGTATTGTTATAATTGTTATAAATAACTTGTGAAGATAAAGCGCATGAGACACAATGGCATTGCAAAGGTATTGTAAGGAGTTACAATTATGAGGATCCTTATGCATCAATGCTGTGTTTCTAAAACTGTTCCTGGTCATTGTATTGTTAAGACAAGGCATTGACAATGCTCAAAGACTCGCATATGTTAAGCCTTCATGCACTTGATGCATGCAACTGATCTCATAGGTTGAAAGAATAGAGATACTTGGGGATAACATATGGGTGCTTGTTAGTTGAACAAGTTCACTGAACATGACCCGCTATGAGAGTTCCATTTGGTATTTCACTCGAGTGTCTATGGAAAATACTCTCATGTGTGAATAGTGTAAGTAATCCTTTGACTTGTGACACCAAGTAATCTTGTATGTGAACTGTCATACTTAGAATTCATCATGAACGGGTCCCAATCACGAGGATGCTTATGGTAGGGTGTTATTGGGTATGACATGAAGCATTCGAAGATGAATGAGTGGTCCAGAGAGGATTCATCACCCCAAGTGATATGAGGGGACATATCTCACATGTATCTGGCTTATATTAACTTATGGAAGTCCTTGGCCAGAGCAATACTTAAGGAGTTAATATTAATGTTGCAGATCAAATATGGAATGGGATTAAGAGTAGACACTAAACCATGCTCTTTCCTATCCCGGGATATTTGATGAAGGGAGTGAATTACACAAACATATTGTACACGAAAGGCTAGTCGAAGCTTGATGACTCTCTTGGCATTTGGGTGGTCATGATGCATTGCTAGATGCCGCTCATGATCTATAAATATAAATAGGAAATTCTTAATTCAATTAATTATATTTATTGCCAACATGTTAAGGGCCGAATGGGTCACACACAAAAGGTGATTAATGAAATTAAAATAAGATTGGGCTAGATTAAATATTCTTTAAGCATTGTGGGCTTTATGTGAATATATAATAATATTTATAAGGGCTTTAGTGCAGTTAGTCCAATAGTTGGCATACACTAAACCTACTTATATATATGCCTTACGTTGTTGCCGCCTCCCCCTTAAGGATGATGACCTAGAATTGGCGTCTCTCACTATCACAAGTGAGGTTCGATCGAATACAAAAGAGAAGGGAGAATTCGATTCTTCTTGTTTTCTTTTGGCTAACTAAGGTAGAGGAGGGAGGTTTCTCACTACCTAGACTACTAGCATCGTTTTGGCAAAATATAATCTCAACCTTGTGAAGGTTTTCGAATCACCTGTGTGGATTACTGTTAGAGATCGGACAATTAGACAACTTTGATTTTCGATAAGCGAGCTTTTATCATATTCTCACAGCTTATGGATTTTAACAATATTAAGTTACTAATGTTGTAGTTTCCTAGTTGAACTACAACACTAAAATTAGTAACCATAGTAATATTGTTAAATTAATTAAATCACCAAAATAAGAATTTACATAAATATTCAATTAAATTGTTTAATTGGATGGTAATTTAATTAAAGGAAATAATCCTAATTGGATTACGATTTATTCTAATGAGATTAGAATAAATGTTTATTATTTTCTTTGAATTAAATTATGGATCAATATAATAATTGAATGGTAACTATAGATTAAAGCATGATTTATATGTTCATAAATTTTTTGTGAATGTATGGGATGATTATGGACTTAGACCCAATATGATTGTGATTGGTTGAATTTATTTTTATGGTTTTTATTAAATTAAATAGGAACTACGTACCCTGCCTTATCTCTCATTCTCAGGAGTTGAAAAAATCTTTCCTCACCTAATTCTCCTCAAATGTAACTTGAGGTTTCTTTCTCACAAATGTAATTAGTTACATCAAAGTGTAAAATTAGGATTATCTAGGAATAATTTTCGTAACTTGAAGATAGAGATCAATGGCGCCATGAAGATAAGGAGATTACAAGCAAGCTTTGAAGACTATGTATGTAATCACCTTGGAATTTGACCAACTAATTTCCTTTGATAGCTCAAGGAAATTAGATTAGAAAAGTCCATAATCAGCCAAATATAAAGCATGTTATAGATTTATTTTATGCGATATTATAAATGCTATGAATGCCTGATATGATGAGACTGATATTTAAAGAAAAAAGAAATCCCTCTTTACAATATTGAGTCACATGTTTCGCGTGATAAAGTTGCCTCCCATCATCATAACAAGATTACCAGAGTTCTTCCAGTATGAGGCATATTGATTCACTCAGGGTCAAACTACTGTACGAATATGTTTGATATATGAAGTTAGGTCTTACTCAACTAATGCCATGTTGTCCGGATGCGCAAAACTTGACCGCATGGTGTTAGAGGCCGTAAGACCCTCGTAAGATAGAGATCGACTCGGGTCTCTTTAAATGATTCGTAGACGGTGGATCAAGTTTATGTATGCTTGTATAGAAAGCACACTACCATATGGTCTTATTGTTATATTAATAATTTTTAGAGTAAGGGGTTCAATCAGCTATTTGAGAGATTTAGCCCTAAATTGACCACGAGTCAGGAATCGCAACTAGGACAACATAAATCCCATAAAATTTGGTATTTTAACTTCACATAGTGTTAAAATTTGATATATTACTGATCAGGATTATTGGAATATCTAATCGGCATAAAATCGATAAAATATGAACCAGGGGTATTTTGGTCATTTTACCCAAAATTTTATTTTTGTTTCGAATATGGTACCAATAGACTCTGTGACCATAGAGGATCTCAATATGATTCTTATATGGAAATTTTGATATATGTTTTTTAAAACTCAAAAATTAAATGGAAATCTGGTACTCCCTTAATTAGCTTAAAAGAGTGAAAATCCAGAACTGGTTACGGGAAGGTCCGAAAAAGGTTTTAAGTGAATAAATGGATTCATATAGTCATAAAATGATGTTAGAATGCTATTGGTGAAATCAGAATAAAAATCGAAACTAAAACCGAAAAGTCAAAATGTTGATCCGTAAACGGTTCGGGGTCAAAAATTTACGAAAACTTGCATACTAGTGTAAAATGATATTTTAAACATACCTGTGTCGAGAAAAGTGAAAAACGAGCTTCCAAACATAACAATTTCATGTGGGCCTCGCTTAGGCAATAAAAGACAAAAAGTAGGCTATAGGCTTATTTCTTGACATTTAGCTTGGATAATGGCCATAAAAATGCAGCCATGAAACCCTTTATCAGCCGTGAGCCTCCTTCTTATGCCTTAAGGGTTTTCTTCTTCTTCAACCTTCATAGAACCTAACCAAGTGAAGAAAATTCCATAACCAAAAGTTTGTAAGCTTGATCTCTTGATTTCTACTCACCACCAAGCCAAAAAAATACATATTTTCACTATCTAGAAGGTAAGGATCATTTATTTGATGTTAGTTTTTCAAGAAACCAAGAGAAACTATATGTTTCTCTTTATGGCCATTTTTTCCTTAGGTGGTTTCCAACATAGTCATCACCTTAAACCACCACCATGGATAGTCCTAAATCAACCTCTACATCCATTATTTGGGGTTGATTGATTAAAAAAAAGGCTGGAGATGGAAATCCAAGCTTGGCCAAATACACCATGGAGGCCAACCACCTTGTGTCGCACTTCCACCACCATCCGAGGCCACTATTGGCTTTGCTAGGCTCGGGGGAGCAACTTTCCAGTTGATCGTTACTCCAGATTTGCACCCAAGCTAGCTGTAAAAATTATAACGCTTAAATACCTAAGTTGTAAAATTTCGGATAGCAGCTAATTAGCTACATTTTTGGATAGTGTGAATGTTTCTAAATTATAAAATATTTATGAAATTATTGTTTATGTACTAGGAGCGCGGATTAGCTGAGTACGTGGTTGGAAGAACTCCGCAGCATGAGGATCCAATTTCTCCCGCTTAGCGTACTGCGAGTAAACGTGTAGCGATAGACGTAGAATTGTTAGATTAGGTTATGACATACTGACTATGATTGTATGAATGTATCGGTGATGGATTATAATGCACTTGAGTTGGTAAATGGTAGTGTGTATGACATAGAATTACCATATGGTATCGAATTCTCGTAAAGACGTGAGAAAAAGGTCCAAAGAATGGACAAGTGATGATTATGTAATAATCCGGGATTGACGAATGAGTGGTCGACTCTATGGCGCCACATTGTTTCCTTACTTGTGTGTTTATTTAAATGTTATGTGATGCATGTTTACTGTAATGTTAAGCTATGCTTGAATTTGTAGGCTGCCATTGTGCCCTGCCAGATTTGTAAGCTGGCTTCCATTGTGCTCTACCGGTTTTGTAGGAGCTTTCGAGCCCTACCAGTTTGTAGGAGTCTACGGACCCTACCAGATGTTATAGTTGTTTGTGATGTTGGATAGGAACATCAAGGTGATATTAGTTAATATGACTTGCAAGTCTTTTCCATAGACTTTACTAATTCTGCGTTTGCTCACTGAGTCCTTATGACTCACCTTTTAGTTATTTTTCTTTTTCAGATACTAATCGAACTGGTCCTTTATCCACCCCGCCAGCTTTCTCGTGATCGATAGTCAGTAAGCATGATATACTGTTTTGGCGAGGTAATCTATTGCTTGATAGAGGAGTCGTGCACAGTCACCTAGAGATGTCATATGTTATTTTGTCTAAGTATGTTGTATTATGTGTCATGCAGTTTTTCGGTCGGAGACCGAGATTGTTGTTTATATTTTTGGTATTGAATATAAATATATGCATTGTGGTTCATTTTATGCTTTGGCTGCCGGGTATCTCGGTTATTCCCTAGTTGGAGGTATCGTAACCGGGATGTCATGTGTTAGTATTATTATTTTGCATGTTTTGCAGGTTTGGCAAACTCCATTATCTGGCGGGGTCATGCCGAAATGTTTTTAGGTAGATGAGTGGTTAAGGCTTCGCAGGCAAGGGCAAAAACTTGTCTCTGGCCGGTCACACTCCCAAATTTGGGATATGACAAATTTGGTATCAGAGCATTGTCTAGTGGTCGGTGACTGTACACGTGTCCATCGTGTTAAGGACCACTTGTCGGTTATAGTTGATAGTACGGGATTGGATAAATGAGGGTACCTAACGATTAAGTTTCTTTCTCAGGTTACTATGCCCCTGGTGCTAAGAATACGGGGTAAGCAAACGGAACAACCACCTGGGGTTCTCGATCAGGTCTCCACGGGACGTCTGAATCTCGTACCTAGAGAAGGAGACCAGACTGCTGGATCTGCTAGGGGATCAATAGCAGATGATAGGGTAGAACAGTTAGCTACTGAGATTGGTGAGATACATTAGGAGGTTAAGACCCTGATAGATCTACTAGTAGATCAGAGACAGCAGAGACATGACCAGGCTCCTCCAGGTTCTTCACGGCCACAGAATCCCCTTAGCGACAGCAGCCTGCCCAATAGGGGCAGTATCTCCCAGTGACATTATATGAGTTTCAACAGAATAAGCCATCGATATTTTTTGGGATTGAGCTTGATTCAGATCCATAAGACTTTGTGGACATATGTGATCGGTTATGTGTGGCTCTAGGATGCTCACCAGTTAGGGTTGTGGAGTTCACTAGTTAGCAGTTGACGGGGATGGCCTATGAGTGGTATAAGACCTCATTGAAGAGCCAGCCAACGGGTAGCCCTCCATTAGAATGGTCTAAGTTTTATAATGCTTTTATTGAGCGATTTATGCCTGAGAGTCTACGAGATGCTAAGGCTCTGAAGTTTGAGTTATTGAAACAGACTGAGGGCATGTTAGTGTTGGATTATGATACTAAGTTTAATCAGTTAGCTAAGTATGCGCCACATATGGTGATGGCTGATACTATGAAGGCCAAGCGGTTTGCTAATGGGCTTAGGGAGTACTTATTTTGGGCGGTACCATTGACAAGGAGCTCTACGTACTTTGATGTTCTTCATGCAACTTTATAATTTGAGGCACGGACCAAAGAGAGATAGGTTTACCGTGAGCCTCGAAAGAAGGCCAAAACTAGGAGATAGGGCTTTAGGCAGTCTGGTGTAGGTGGATCAGGAGCACCTAGTATTGCTTGTACAATGGTCCGAGGACAGAGTAGTCAAACTAGATCGGTTACCCAGTCATCAGGTAACACTGGGAGATCAAGAGCACCCTATTGTCAGAGTTGTGGTTATCCATATTTTGGACGATGCGAAAGGCTTGGTACTTGTTTCAGATGCTGTCAGTCGAGGCATATGAAGAAGAACTGTCCGCTAAATTTTCTCGACCCACGTACACTACAGTTGCACCTCCCCCAATTGTTACGCCAGCTATTACTACTGGATCAGTGGCCTAGGAAAAGGCATAGCAGGCATTGGTACATAGGCTGGAGATAGGGGACAGACAATGGGAGGTAGAGGAAAAATTCCAGGGGGTCGAGGACTTGCCAGGGCATTTGTGCTAAATCCTCAGGACGCGCAAACGTCAAATGCATTCGTGACAGGTACGTTAGATATTTGTTCCAGGCAGGCTGTAGCATTATTTGATTCGGGTGCTACACACTCTTTTATATCCCTTTCCTTTGCTTCGTGTGTGAACATGAGTTATGATATGTTAAATGATCCGTTGATAGTGCTTACTCCGGTAGGGGAGGTTTACCCTGTGAACAGAATTTTGAGAGCATGTGAAATATGGGTCAAGGGTGAGATATTTTTGGTAGATCTAATTGAGCTAGATATACTTGAGTTTGATATGATTTTGGGCATGGACTGGTTGTCTGCCCACCATGCAATATTGGATTGCCACGAGAAGATGGTAGTGTTGAAAACACCATGTAAACATGTGTTGAGGTATCAGGGAGATCATAGAACGACTTTGCCTCACTTGATCTCGGTAATTAGTACCAGGAAACTGTTAGCGAAGGGTTGCCAAGGATTTTTGGCGTATGTATATGATACTGAGATGAAGTCTGAGGATTTGAGAGGGATTCTTGTGGTCAAGGATTTTCCCGATGTTTTTCCCGAGGAGCTACTAGGACTTCCACCGGATAGGGAGATTCAGTTTTGTATAGATGTACCCCCAGGAACACAGTCGATATCCATTCCTCCTTACCGTATGACTCTGTTGGAGCTAAGGGAACTAAAGGTTCAGTTGCAGGATCTTCTTGATAAGGGCTTTATACGCCCGAGTACTTCTCCTTGGGGTGCTCCGATTTATTTGTTAAGAAGAAGGATGGATCGTTACGGTTGTCTAATGATTACAAGCAGCTAAATAAGGTGACGATGAAGAATAAGTATTCGTTGCCTAGGATCGATGATTTTTTCGATAAGCTGCAAGGAGCTCAGTGCTTTTCTAAGAAAGATCTTAGATTGGGGTACCATCAACTTCGCATCAAGAGGGAAGATATTTCCAAAATGGCCTTTCGCACTCGATATGGACACTATGAGTTTTTGGTCATGTCGTTTGGAGTGACGAATGCACCTGCAGCGTTCATGGATTTGATGAACAGGGTGTTCAAACCCTTCCTTGACTAGTTTATGATTGTGTTCATCGATGATATTTTAGTATATTCGCGAGGCGAGGAGGAACATAGGGAACACCTCCGTATAGTCCTCAAGACTCTTCGAGCACAAAAACTGTTTACCAAGTTCTCCAAGTGTGAGTTTTGGCTATCGAGTGTGAGCTTTCTTGGCCACATAGTTTCGAGGGAAGGTATTTCTGTGGATCCCAGGAAGATTGAGGTAGTATGAGATTGGGAGAGGCCAACTATAGTAACAGAGATTAGGAGTTTCTTAGGGTTAGCTGGATATTATAGGAGGTTCATGGAGAACTTCTTGAGGATAGCCACACCACTAACCAGATTAACATAGAAGAATGTTAAGTTTGTTTGGTTACATGAGTGCGAAAAGAGCTTCAATGAACTTAAGGAGCTCTTGACTTCAGCACCAGTGTTAGCATTGCCAAATGAGACAGATGGCTTTGTGGTGTATTGTGATGCTTCTTGTATAGCTTTGGGCTGCGTATTGATGCAGAAGAACAAGGTTATTGCTTATGCGTCGAGATAGTTGAAAAGGCATAAGCAGAATTACACCATGCATGACTTGGAACTGGCAGTCATTATTTTTGCATTAAGGATATGGCGACACTATTTGTATGGTCGATCATGCGAGATTTATACCTATCACAAGAGTCTCAAGTATATATTTGGTCAGCGGGGGCTAAATTTGAGACAGAGGAGGTGGTTGGAATTACTCAAGGAGTATGATTATACCATCTTTTATCATCCCGGTAAGGCCAATGTTGTCACGGATGCCTTGAGTAGGAAGTCCATGGGTAGCGTAGCCCATATAGCAGTACAGAAGAGACATGGTCCGAGAAGTGAGGAATTTCCTCAATGATGGTGTGGTACTTAGTGTTACCGACATGGGGGAGATGTTAGACCATGTGCAAGTACGATCATTATAAGTCGAGGGGGTAAAACGGTTGGAATATGATGATGATTTTTGCATAGGAAAGAAAGCCCAGGTTGGAAAAAGATTGTACGAGGAGTTTCGTATAGATTATGATGGAACTTTATGGTTACATGACCGCCTCGTGGTACTGTTGGCAGAAGATATACGACATAGACTCCTCGAGGCAGCTCATAGCTCATCCTATACTATGCACCCTGGTTCGACCAAGATGTATCATGATCTACAAGCACATTATTGGTGGGAATGCATGAATAAGGATGTAACCAACTTTGTGGCTAGATGCTTGGTGTGCCAACAGGTTAAGGCCGAACATCAAAAACCGCCAGGTACACTTCAGAGCTTCGATGTACCTGAATGAAAATGGAACAAGATTACGATGGATTTAGTCACGGGGTTGCCTAGGTCAACTGATAACTCGTATAATTATATAGTTTTTAGTTATGTTTTATTATTGTTTTGTGTCAAATACGAGTTATTATTGCTTAGTCTACTTGTGTTTATGATCTTTTATATTTTTATGTAATTTGATCAGCGGGGGCTATATCTGGAGTTTCACCGAAGCATTAAGGCTGAAATTTTGACAGTGTAAAGTTAAGAGGCATATCTATCTTTTTCATGTTTTACACTTCTTGAAACGGAGTCGTTTTCCCTACCGAAATCTACCATCAAGTTGGCTGATGTGCAATGACGTCTGTTCTGCACCGTTTTGGTATTTTGACCATATCTTTCGATCCACATGAGTAAATGATCTGATTCTAACGGCTATGGATCAGTAACTGATAGGGGCATATTCTTCTAGAAGACCATTTGATCAGATCGAGCATCCAACATTGACAAAATCGACCATCAAGCTGGCTGATCAGAATTGTCATACAACATGACGAAAATTGTTAGAAAAATGCACCCACCTATTATACCTACCTTTGAAATTTATAAAGCTTGTCTCTTGTCATTTAGCTCTCCAAAATGTGTATAAATAGAGGGCCTTGGATGAGTATTAGGAGACATTATACATTGGTAGGATATTAGCCATTGTAAAAAAATTCTCTAAGTTTTCTTCTTTTTTCCTTTCTCTAGTTTTCTTTTTCTTTATTTACTTATGCTTCTTACATTTCTTTTCATTTTTAGTATGTGTTGCTAATCATATTGTTGAGGTGATGCTAAGGTTAGTCTCTTAAACATGAGCTAAAATGAATCATCATTTATAAACACTAGTATAGATAATATTTTCTTTTGGTTTAAAATCATACTTGCAAAGTAGAGATCTTGATTCATTATTGACAATGAAAATGGCACAGTAAATGCTTGGTTTCATAACCTTGATTTGTTGTAGACATATACCTTGGCATAAGGAATGCTTGGACTCTTTTTATGAGTTTTGAGGACACCAAATGAACATAATATCATATGCTATGGACGTTGGACAATTTGGACTGAATTGCTAAACCTTCCGATTGGAACCTCCTTTATGTGTGGATTTCAATTGTGTAATAAAACAAGATTAATCTTAGCATAACACTAAGAGTGGATTCTCTAACCTCAACATCTTTTCTTATTGTTTTTTATATCTTGTTTAATTTCTTTTATATTTTGTTTATTTTGTTCTCTAATATCTTGTTTATCTTATTTTGTTGTTGATTCCCTAATATCTTGTTTACTTTCTTTGTCTTATATATTTATAAACTTATACTTACTAATACGCTTCCCTGTGGTTCGACCTCGGACACCCGAGAATTTATTACTTGAACATAACCTGCACTTGGGTTTACAACTCTTAATTGAGTCTCCATCAAGTTTTTGGCGCCGTTGCCGGGGAAGCAATACTAAGTATATAAGTTTATAAGTATATTTATTTTTATTGGCTGGTTATACCGCCTAATTTGTATATTAACTTTGTTTTATTGGCTGGTTATACATCCTAATTTAGTATATATTTATATTTATATTGTAAAGTTTATATTTATATATTATCTATTTATTAACTTTGTTTTATGCTTGTTTGGCGACGTGATTTTAGATCTCGTCGTTTAGTTAGATTTTATTGTGAAACTTTTTCAGGTAATCTTTCTAATACAACTCCTAACATGGCTGACAATGAAAGTGTTCATGCTGAAGATGAGAACAGACAAGTACGCACCATGCGTGACTACTTGCAACCAACTCGAAGCTCATCACCCTCTTGTTTTATTTTTCCTCTCAATGCAAACAACTTTTGTTTTAAACCAGGTATGATAGCTTTGCTTCCAAATTTCCATGGGTTAGAATGGAAAAGTGCTTACTCGTTTCTAAAAGACTTCGAAGATGTATGTGTCACCTTTAATGACCAACAATATACAAATGAAATTGTCAAGCTAAAATTATTTCCTTTTTCTTTAAAAGATAAAGAAAAAATTTGGCTTCATAATTTAAAACCAAGGTCAATTGGCACATGGCAAGAATTACAAACTGAGTTTCTAAAGAAATTTTTTTCAGCACATAAAACTACTGCTTTGAAAAGACAGATTCAAAATTTCAATCAAAATCAAAATGAAGCATTTTTTCAGTGCTGGGAGCGTTTTAAAGATTTGTTAAGTTCTTGTCCACATCATGGTTTTGAAAAATGGCGTCTTATTAGTTTCTTTTATGAAAGTTTAACTCCCGAAACTAAACAATTTGTTGAAACAATGTGTAACGGTGAGTTTCTAGAAAAAGAACCTGAAGAAGCCTTTGACTACCTAGACCATTTGGCAGATAACTCTCAAGCCTGGCACACAGATAATTCCTCTAAAAGTTGCAATAGATCTAATCTTGTTCTAACAGAGGTAAATATCATTTTAGTTAAGAAGATGAGATAAAAGCTAAAGTAGCTAATTTGGCTAGAAAGATTGAAGCCATGGAACTTAGAGAAGTAAAAGAAGTCAAAATGGTTAAAAATGAAGAAAGTTGTGGAATTTGTGAAATCATGGGACACCCCACTTCTGAATGTCCAAACATTCCCATTCTTAAAGAAGCGTTGCATGATCAAGTAAATTCCATAAACACATTTAAAAAGCCTTTTCCTTCTCCTTACTCTGAAACGTATAACCCTGAATGGAGAAATCATCCCAACTTCAGTTGGCGGAATAATAATCATGTTCAGGTACCACAATCTCAAAAGCCGGGCAACACTTTTTCCTATCAACCTTCACGTGTACAAACCTTGGAAGAGACATTGCAAGCATTCATGCAAACACAAGCAAATGTGAATAACCAAACTTCACAGGACATCAATGAGATCAAAAACACCTTGTCCACATTGACAGCTTCATTACGCACTCAAGAAAAAGGTAAGGTTCCTGCTGAACCTCAGCCTAACCCTTCTACTCAATGTCTTGTTTCCTGCTCCAATGAAACTCAACAGGAAAATGCCAGTTCTATCACAACTCTTCGAAGTGGAAAGGCAATTGACAAAAACATTCCATCAAAAGACCAAGATCCTCCTTCCCCTCCGAAAAGTATTGGTAAGGATGATGGTAAGTCTGAACTTCTTGAAAATTTGGACAAAGAAAAAGGTATGCATCCTGCTCCTTTTCCTCAAAGGTTGCAAACAATAAAGAATTTGAATCAAAATGCAGAAATTTAAGAACTTTTCAAACAAGTTAAGATTAACATTCCTTTATTGGATGCAATCAAACAAGTTCCATCTTATGCTAAATTTTTGAAGGACATGTGCACAGTTAAAAGGAAACATAATGTACAAAAGAAAGCATTTCTGACGGAAAGTGTGGGCTCAATCATTCAGCACCTTACTCCACCAAAATTCAAAGATCCTGGATATCCAACAATCTCATGCATCATTGGAAACACTAGAATAGAACGTGCATTGCTTGATCTTGGTGCTAGTGTTAATCTTTTGCCTTTTTCTGTTTATCAACAGTTAGGTTTAGGTGAACTCAAGGAAACACCTGTTACACTTCAATTAGCTGATCGTTCTGTAAAAATTCCTCGAGGGATAGTTGAAGATGTTTTGGTTCAAATTGATAATTTTTACTTCCCTGTTGATTTTATTGTTTTGGACACACATCCTGTTTCAAATCCAAATGTTCAAATTCCTGTTATATTAGGCCGTCCATTTCTTGCAACTTCTAATGCTCTGATAAATTGCAGGAATGGTATTTTGAACATTTCTTTTGGAAATATGACTTTAGAATTAAATGTGTTCAACATTTGCAAGCAACCTGGTGATGATTCAGAAGTACATGAAGTGGATTTCATTGAAGAACTTGTTCATGAACATCTCACCACTACCACATTCCATGATCCTTTAGAAGCTTATTTAATTGAATGTGAGTTTGATAATGCTTCAGAAATTTCACACACTGATTCTTTGTTAGATTGTTTTCAGGATAAGCATCGTTGGAAACAAAAGTTTGAGGAACTTCCATCACTCACAAATGTCACTGTACCATCAACTATTGAACCACCCAAGCTGGATTTAAAACCATTGCCATCCGAGCTAAAATATTCCTTTTTGGGTGAGAATGAAACTTTTCCAGTCATAATTTATTCACATCTTGATGAACTACAAGAAGGTACAGGTAGAAGCACTTTTACAAAGAAGCGACGAGCAAAGCGCATGAGTTCAAATTGCCACAAATGTGCACGATGGACGTGTAACGGTAAATGTCGTTCTATTGGGATTCCGTCCTCTAATCGAGATGATAAAATTGAATTCATTAGGGATGGACTGAGTAAGGAGAATTTGGGTAATATCCAACTTTCTCTTGAGACGCATCCTAGTGGAGACGTACAAAGAGAAAATCTTGATTTATGGCCGCAATTCCAAAGGGAATGGCAACATCTTGGGAATCTGATGTTAAAAGACCCTGTTTGCCAGCTTGTAAGAAAACTGGATGGGAAGCATATCCTCGACTCATAGAAGGCGTTTAAGCCGTTTCTGGACGTAAAACCAGAAGAAGATGTGAGCCACAATCACAACTACAATAAATGACTTCTCAGCTTTTGGTTTAATTTGCAATAACTTCATTTCGGTTTAATTTACGTGTTGTTCGATTTGTGTAATTATTTTCGTTTGTTTTTTTTTTTTTTTTGCATTGGTCTTTTACGGTTGATTTTTCTTCTCTTTTTGATTTTCTTCCTGAAATCACGCAAAAATCTTTTGTAAGGTTAACATTTTCTTCTGACAGGTCAAATACACTTTCGGCGACATTATTACTCTTGACTTTTACGGTTGATTTTTCTTCTCTTTTTGATTTTCTTCCTGAAATCACGCAAAAATCTTTTGTTAGGTTAACATTTTCTTCTGACAGGTCAAATACACTTTCGGCGACATTATTACTCTTGTCTGATTCACTACTCAGTCCTCTATATATTACACCATGTACTCATTCTCTTTCAGGCACTCGAAAAAAAAAAGAAAAAAATGGAAAGTACTTCGTCCCAACGCATTAAAAAAATTTGTGTCTTTGGAGGTGCTTATCCAGGGAAAAATAACATATTCGCTGATGAAGCCATAAGAGTTGGAGTAATACTTGCCCAACAAAAGATCCAGTTGATTTATGGAGGCGGTAGTATGGGTTTAATGGGAGCAGTCGCTACAGCAGCACACGCCGGAGGAAGTCCAGTTCTAGGAATCGTGCCAAAACTATTCACAGATTTTTGTGGACCTACCGTGGGTAAGGAAATACAAGTCTGTAGTATCCCTGAAAGGATGACAATCATGTACCATTCTGCCGATGCATTCATTGCTTTACCAGGAGGTCTGGGTACATTGGAAGAAATAGCTTGCGTGGCTTCTTGGTCATCTTTGGTCACAAATAAGAAACCCATTGGTTTGCTTAATATTAATGGTTATTTTAGTAATTTGCTTTCATACTTAGATAATGCTGTGGATAATGGATTCATGTTTTCAGAGGCAAGGAGAACCATAATTTCTGCTACAACCATTGAAGATTTACTCAAAAAGCTCCAAGCTTATGAGTATTTATCTGCTACGGTTGTTTGACAAACGCTCGGAAAAAGAAAAAGAGATATGGACGAGCAAGGAGTGGATTGCACTTTGTCTTTGTGACATTATCTAACATTTTGTTTGTTGTGTCTCAGTTATAATAAGTGGTTAGCAACCTCTGCAGGTAATATCTCCTAAATTCTACCTTTAGTAGGGGGTAAGGGACATATTTCGCTAATTTTAAAAATAAAAAAAAAAAGTTTGTTGTGTTTTAAGAAATGTAGAAGTATTCATTATGAACAAGGTCTGAGTAAGGGAGACTTGAGACATACCTTGTCAGTTTGATTTTAATCTTTTTATGTTTACTTGTTAATTTTTTTTAGTATTTTAGGATTATTTAGGTTGCATGAGTTTGTTTTGTTTTGAGTCTTAGTTATTCCTATTCTTATGTTATTAGTTCTTTTCTCTTACACATGATTCTTTCATTTGGGTTAATAGACTTACATTGAGGACAATGTAAGAATTAAGTGTGGGGGGGAATGATTTAGGATTTCTTTTATTTTTGTCTACTATTTTTTTTATGAGTCTTTATTATTATTATTATTTTTTAGTGTGTTTTAGTTCCTTTTTAATACAATGATGAGATATGAATTGCATAGGTCTAAACTGGTTATTAGTGAGAAGATTTTCATGAGAATTGAGCTTGATGTCAACCTTTGTATGAGCCAATGTTAATACGATATGTTGATTGAGAAAGAAGCATGTTTAGACTTAATCTGACTTGTATAATCATCCTTGTGAGTTTTTGAGCCTATAATGATTGATGCATTATACAAATCAATCTAATTTCTTTCTTGAGTGCTCTTATGATTACATGATTCTCTAGAACTTGCTTT
Organism: Fremontodendron californicum; assembly: GCA_030761205.1. Classification (NCBI taxonomy): domain Eukaryota; kingdom Viridiplantae; phylum Streptophyta; class Magnoliopsida; order Malvales; family Malvaceae; genus Fremontodendron; species Fremontodendron californicum. The sequence continues at coordinate 17,102,809 of JAULJL010000018.1, read as the reverse complement.
AAACCGTTTGAGACTATATTGATACATGTGACAACATGAATATGATAGAGGCATTAGGATTATAACCAGAGCCAAACAACCATCCCTTATTGATGTTCCAAGAGAACATCCCCACTAGTGAGCCAATTTGAGCCTACATTAAATATGCTGTTTTATTGGTAACCACAACTTACACCTAGCCTAAATATACTTATATCCTTACCCTTGTTCTAAAGATGGATTATATATTTTGAGACATATTGCAAAAATCAAGGGATATTTTTAGTTGAAAATTTGGGTTAGAAACAAAAGATAAGTGTGGGGGAAGAAAAGAAAAGAAAAAGTCAAGAGAAAAAGAAAGGGATCATTGTCAAATACATTCCCATATTAAAAAAAAAAAAAAAATCTTCTCTTGAACTTCTAGTTAAAGTAAAGAAAAAGATGTTACAAAGTTGGTTAGAATGAAGCAAAGGCTCAACATGAATATTTAGCTATGTGACTATGTACTTGTAAAGAGTTTTGAGAAATTTATTTGTATGATCTTATTATGTCTCTAAACTCAATGAACTCTTTGGAACCTTTGTGATATCTTTATCCTTTTGTTCTTTAACCACATTATAACCCTTTGGCCCCATTACAACCTTAAATAAAGACCTCTTGATTTATGAAGTTGTATGATGTAAATAGTGGAGAATAGGTGGACAAGCAAGCATATGGTAGAAGTGTTTTCATGAGATTGATTGAGTGTAAACACTTTACCACTACTTTAAAGAGTGAAAATCATGAGAGTATCCCATGTGAGAGGTTGAGATTAAGTTGAATATGCACTATTTTGATTGAAATATGTTATGTTAATATTGGCTTAACTCATTTATTTACATTCAAGCATGAATTTTGGTGAAATTCTTTGAGCTATTGATTAGTTTACAAGACTTGTTCAAAGATTGTCTCTAATTTATATTGAAAGGATTAGGAGTAAATATTTTTAGTGTATGTAGTTTACTTATATTTTAGTTTTTCAATGTTTGTGGGTATCGTTCTAGCAAACCCTCACGAGACTAAACTCGTCCACTAGGGACACCTAGGGGTTTAAAGGCTTGTGTCACATGCTAAGTGCCACCGTGATTTCCTACGAAAATGGATTAGATTAGATTTTCTTATTTTATTTTTATTGAGTCGTTGCTAGGGACTAGCAACAATCTAAGTGTGGGGGTGTGATAACTCGTATAATTATATAGTTTTTAGTTATGTTTTATTATTGTTTTGTGTCAAATACGAGTTATTATTGCTTAGTCTACTTGTGTTTATGATCTTTTATATTTTTATGTAATTTGGTGTTTTTCATGAGTTTCTTTGAGTGATTTCAGATTACTAGGTTAAATCAAGAATTAAGGGCAAATCCAATTCAGTTCCAGTTCCGACACCTTTTGCCATATCGGCTATATATGGAGTTTCACCGAAGCATTAAGGCTGAAATTTTGACAGTGCAAAGTTAAGAGGGATATCTATCTTTTTCATGTTTTACACTTCTTGAAACGGAGTCGTTTTCCCTACCGAAATCAACCATCAAGTTGGCTGATGTGCAATGACGTCTGTTCTGCACCGTTTTGGTATTTTGACCATATCTTCCGATCCACATGAGAAAATGATCTGATTCCAACGGCTATGGATCAGTAACTGATAGGGGCATATTTTTCTAGAAGACCATTTGATCAGATCGAGCCTCCAACATTGACAAAATCGACCATCAAGCTGGCTGATCAGAATTGTCATACAACATGACGAAAATTGTTAGAAAAATGCACCCACCTATTATACCTACCTTTGAAATTTATAAAGCTTGTCTCTTGTCATTTAGCTCTCCAAAATGTGTATAAATAGAGGGCCTTGGATGAGTATTAGGGGACATTATACATTGGTAGGATATTAGCCATTGTAAAAAAATTCTCTAAGTTTTCTTCTTTTTTCCTTTCTCTAGTTTTCTTTTTCTTTATTTACTTATGCTTCTTACATTTCTTTTCATTTTTAGTATGTGTTGCTAATCATATTGTTGAGGTGATGAGGTGAAGCTCTTGGTAAATGCTAAGGTTAGTCTCTTAAACATGAGCTAAAATGAATCATCATTTATAAACACTAGTATAGATAATATTTTCTTTTGGTTTAAAATCATACTTGCAAAGTAGAGATCTTGATTCATTATTGACAATGAAAATGGCACAGTAAATGCTTGGTTTCATAACCTTGATTTGTTGTAGACATATACCTTGGCATAAGGAATGCTTGGACTCTTTTTATGAGTTTTGAGGACACCAAATGAACATAATATCATATGCTATGGACGTTGGACAATTTGGACTGAATTGCTAAACCTTCCGATTGGAACCTCCTTTATGTGTGGATTTCAATTGTGTAATAAAACAAGATTAATCTTAGCATAACACCAAGAGTGGATTCTCTAACCTCAACATCTTTTCTTATTGTTTTTTATATCTTGTTTAATTTCTTTTATATTTTGTTTATTTTGTTCTCTAATATCTTGTTTATCTTATTTTGTTGTTGATTCCCTAATATCTTGTTTACTTTCTTTGTCTTATATATTTATAAACTTATACTTACTAATACGCTTCCCTGTGGTTCGACCTCGGACACCCGAGAATTTATTACTTGAACATAACCTGCACTTGGGTTTACAACTCTTAATTGAGTCTCCATCATCAACCAAAGGATTCGACTCAATATAGGTGATGGTTGATAGATTAACCAAGTTCGCACGTTTCTTGCCAATGCGCACTACATATACGGCAACCCAGTATGATAGACTATATTTGGACCGAATAGTGCCTTTGCATGGAGTGCCTATTTCTATTGTGTCAGATAGAGGCACACAGTTCACATCGAGGTTTTGGAAGTCATTTCAAAGGGCACTGGGTACTCAATTGAGATTCAGTACTGCGTTCCATCCCCAAACCTATGGTCAGTTTGAGAGTACCATCCAGACTTTAGAGGATATCCTATGGGCATGTGTTTTAGATTTTGAGGGTAGCTAGGATCAGCACTTGTCTTTGATTGAGTTTGTATATAATAACAGTTATTATAGTACCATATAGATGGCACCATATGAAGCATTGTGTTGTCGAAAATATAGATCTCCAGTGGGATGGTTCGAGGTGGGTGATCGTCCATTATTAGGTCCAGATATGGTTCTGGAAGCGTTGAGAAGTGTGAAGTTAATTCGTGACAAAATGCGAGCGGCACAGAGTTGGCAAAAATCTTATGCCGATAATAGACGTCAGGAACTAGAGTTTGATGTGGGAGATCATGTGTTCTTGAAAGTGTCTCTGTTTAAGGGTGTCATGAGATTCGGCAAGAGTGGAAAGCTGAGTCCAAAGTACATTGGACCGTTTGAGATACTTTGACGACATAGGAAAGTAGCATATGAGTTGGCCCTTCCTCCTGAGTTAGCCGCTGTAAACCCGGTACTTCATGTGTCAATGCTTCAAAAATACCTTCCCGATGAGTCCCATGTGTTCCAACTGCAGGCGGTAGAGGTAGATCCACGCATGTCATATGTAGAAGAACCCATAGCAATAGTAGAACGACAAGTTCGGGAGCTCTGATCGAAGAAGATTCCTTTGGTGCAGGTTGTATGGAATCATCATGTGGAGGAGAAAGCTACATGGGAACTTGAAAGATACATGAGGAGACAATAGCCCAGTTATTCCCACAGTAGGTACGTAACATTTTAAATGAATTATTCAATAAGTTCATAATTAGGAAAATTGTAAGACCCTCATAAGACAAAGATCGACTCAGGTCTCTTTAAATGATTCATAGACAGTGGTATTTGAGAGATTTAGCCCTAATTTTTAGAGTAAAGGGTTTAATTGGCTATTTGAGAGATTTAGCCCTAAATTGACCACGAGTCAGGAATCGCAATCGGGATAAAGTAAAGCCCGTAAAATTTGGTATTTTAAATTCACATAGTGTTAAAATGTGATATATTACTGATCAGGATTATTGGAATATCTAATCGGCACAAAATCGGTAAAATATGAACCAGAGGTATTTTGGTCATTTTACGCAAAATTTTATTTTTGGTTCTAATATGGTACCAATAGACTCCATGATCATAGAGGATCGCAATATAATTCTTAGATTAAAATTTGGATATATTTTTTTTTAAACTGAAAAATTAAGTGGAAATCGGGTATGCCCTTAATTAGCATAAAAGAGTGAAAATCGGGAATTGGTCGCGGGAAGGTCCGAAAAAGGTTTTAAGTAAGGATTCATATAGTCATAAAATGATGTTAGAATGCTATTGGTGAAATCAGAATGAGAATCGGAACTAAAACCGAAAAAGTCAAAATATTGACCCGTAAACGGTCAGGGGCCCAAATTTGATGCTCGGGATATCGAAAAATTACAAAAAACTTGCATACTAGTGTAAAATGATATTTTAAACACATTTTTGTCCAGAAAAGTGAAAAATGAGCTTCCGGATGTAAACATTTCATGTTCGCCTCGCTTAGGCACTAAAAGACAAAAAGTAGGCTATAGGCTTATTTCTTGACATTTAGCTTGGATAATGGCCATAAAAATGCAGCCATGAAACCTCTTATCAGCCGTGAGCCTCCTTCTTATGCCTTAAGGGTTATCTCCTTCTTCAACCTTGAGAAAACCTAACCAAGGGAGGAAAACTCTATAAACCAAAAGCTTGTAAACTTGATCTCTTGATTTCTACTCATCACCAAGCCAACCAAATACATATTTTCACTATCTAGAAGGTAAGGATCATTTATTTGTGTTAGTTTTTAAAGAAACCAAGAGAAAGTATGTGTTTCTCTTTTTGGCCATTTTTGCCTTAGGTGGTTTCCAACATTGTCATCACCTTAAACCACCGCCATGGGTAGTCCTAAATCAACCTCTACATCCATTATTTGGGGTTGATTGATTAAAAAATGGCCTGAAGATGGAAATCCAAGCTTGGCCGAATACACCATGATGGCCAACCACCTTGTGCCGCCACTTCCACCACCATCTGAGGCCAATATTGGCTTTGCTAGACTCGGGGAAGCAACTTTCCAGTTGATCGTTACTCTAGATTTCAACCCGAGCTAGATGTAAAAATTATAAAGCTTAAATATCTAAGCTGTAAAATTTTGGATAGTAGCTAATTAGCTACAATTTTGGATAGTTGAATGTTTCTAAATTATAAAATATTTATGAAATTATTGTTTACGCACTAGGAGCGCGGATTAGCTGAGTCTGTGGTTGGAAGAACTCCGGAGCACAAGGATCTAATTTTCTCTCGCTTAGCGCACTGCGAGTAAACGTGTAGCGATAGACATAGAATCGTTAGATTAGGTTATGACATACTGACTGTGACTGTATTAATGTATCGGTGATGGATTATAATGCACTTGAGTTGGTAAATGGTAGCGTGTATGAGAGAGAATTACCTTATTGTATTGAATTCTCGTAAAGACGTGAGACAAAGGTCAAAGGAATGGAAAAGTGATGATTATGTAATAATCCAGGATTGACGCAAGAATGGTCGACTCTATGGCACCATATTGTTTCCTTAATTGTGTGTTTATTTAAATGTTATGTGCTGCATGTTTACTGTAATGTTAAGTTATGCTTGAATTTGTAGGCTGCCATTGTGCCCTATCAGATTTGTAGGCTGTAATTATGCCCTACTGAATTTGCAGGCTGGCTGCCATTGTGCCTTACCGGTTTTGTAGTGGCTTTTGAGCCCTATCAATTTGTAGGAGTCTACGGACCCTACCAGATGTTATAGTTGTTTATGATGTTGGATAGGAACATCAAGGTGATATTAGTTAATATGACTTACAAGTCTTTTCCATAGACATTTCTAATTATGCGTTTGCTCACTGAGTCCTTATGACTCACTCTTTAGTTATTTTTCTTTTTCAGATACTGATCAACCCGGTCCCTCATCCACCTCGTCAGCTTGCTCGTGACGATAGTTGGTGAGCATGATATACCGTTTTGACGAGGTGATCCATTGCTTGATGGAGGAGCCGTGCACAGTCACCTAGGGATGTCATATGTTATTTTGTCTAAGTATGCAGTGATCTCGTTGGAGATCGAGATTGTTTTTTATATTTTTGGTATTGTATACAAATATATGCATTGTGGTTCACTTTGTGCGTCTGCCGCTGGGTATCTCGGTTACTCCTTAGTTGGAGGTGTCCTAACTGGGATGTCATGTGTTAGTATTATTATTTTGCATGTTTTGCAAGTTTGGTAAACCCCCTTATCGGGCGGGGTCATGCCAAAATTTCGTTAGGCAAGTGTAAAAACTTGTCTCTGGCCGGTCATCTCCTAGATTTGAGATGCGACAGAGACATAGTTAGGCAAAGTACATATGATGTGCTTAGACAAAGAGTTGTAACCTAACTGATCTGGGAGTTGCATAGAGATGCAATTGATAAGCTATGTTATCTACCCAACTAGGCTTGTTGTAACTTGTTGAGGCACTCAAGGTTGCAACATGTTGAAAGGGGTCCCAGCCACTAGAAATACCTTGATGAGATTTTCAAATAATAGTGAGGGCTATTATCTCGAAAAATTAGTGGGAGAACCAATAAGAGATTTAATACCTCATCTTCAACTGGTATAAATGCATGAATATAACTGGTGTATACATTTTTCATATTAGGTTGTTTAAAATGGTTAATACTTTAACTGCACTGCGCGGCATTATGAATGCCATTAGTCCAAAATGTTTGGAATGGTACAAAAGATTGAGAAGCATTCTCAATTCTTGACAGGTCAAGAAGAACTTATAGATATTTCTGGGTTGACTTTGTTTGTGATTGAATTGAATCTTTCTGCTGTTAAATCTAATTCCTGGATAGTTGATTCAGGATGCGGTTCACATCTATGTAATGACATAAGGATGTTGAAAGAAAGTAGAAAGTTCAGCATGGATGAAGTAGTTTTTAGAGTAGGCAATGGTGCAAAAGTTGCAGCATTGGCCTTTGGAACATGTACTTTATCTTTGCCATCTGGCATGAAATTGGAACTGAAAGATTGTTACTTTATTCCAGTATTGTCTACAAACATCATTTCGGTTTCATACCTCACTGTTGATGATGGTTTCGAGATAAGAATGAAGGGCAATAGTTGCTCCATCATTCTTAAAGACATCCACTGTGGACCAGCTACATTACATAATGGTTTATATGTTTCGGATCCAGAGATGCATGTGTTCAATATAAATGTCAAGAAAGCAAGAAAGTATGATCCAAGTAAGACTTATATCTGGCACTGTAGACTTAGTTGTATCAATGAGACAAGGATTTTTTAATTGCATAAACATGGTTATTTGGAACCCTTTGATTATGAATCATATGGGACTTGTGAATGTTGTCTACTTGGTAAGATGGCCAAGACTCCCTTTACAGGAAATGGTGAGAGAGCTGGTTTTTTATTGGGCTTAATACATTCAGATGTATGTGGGCCACTGAACACAGCTGCTAGAGGTAATTACTCATACTTCATAACCTTTATTGATGATCATTCAAGATATGGTTATGTGTATCTGATGAGATTCACATTTGAAGTTTTTGAAAAGTTCAAAGGGTTCAGAGCTGAAATAGAGAAACAGACTAGGCAAAATATTCTGGCTCATAGATTAGATCAAGAAGGAGAATATTTAGCCCATGATTTCTTGGATCATTTGACAGAAAATGGAATTTTGTCGTAATGGACGCCACCTGGAACTCCTCAGCATAAAGGAGTGTCCGAGAAGAGAAATCGAACCTTGTTGGACATGGTTCGATCCATGATGTCAAAGGCTGACCTTTCGATATCCTTTTGGGGATATGCCTTAGAAACTGCAGCTTACCTTCTAAATAAGGTTCCAAGCAAATCGATAGATAAGGTATCATATGAGATATGGAATGGGAAGAAGCCATGTTTATCTTTTCTAAAGATTTGGGGATGTACTGCTTGTGTGAAGAAAGTACCTTCTAATAAGCTGGGAGCTAGATCAGAAAAATGTAAGTTTGTGGGATATCCTAAAAGTGTATTGGATATTAGTTTTATAGTCATACTGATCAAAAGGTATTTGTGTCAAAACACGTTGCTTTTCTAGAGAAAGAGTTTCTACTAGAAGGATTCATTGGGAGTAAAATAGAACTTGAAGAAGTTCAAGAACCACAACCTAACATCCCCTCGGAACCTGAGCCATTGGTCGAAGCATTAGATGCTTGGACTGATGCTTAAGAAACACAAGTACTCCGAATGTCTAGTGAGGATAGACATGATCCAGTGAAATATGGATTTCTACTGAAATATGATGCGTTGCATATTGATTAACGCAAGCATCTCGGAGCTGGAACATCAAAATTTATGAAACAATCCAAGGATATGGTTTTATCTTGAATCCTAATGATCCATGTGTTTATAAGAAGGTAGATGGATTGACAGTTGTTTTCCTGATGCTACATGTCGATGACATATTGCTTATCGGAAATGTTGTACCTATGCTGAACACGATTGAGGTCTGGCTATCCAAACAAATCTCTATGATGGATTTGGGAGAAGCAGCATTTATTCTGGGAATTAAGATCTATAGAGATAGATCGAAAAGGCTGCTTGGATTTTCTCAATCCACTTACATAGACAAGGTGCTAAAAGGTTTAGCATGGATACCTCCAAAAGAGGAAACTTGCCTACGTTACATGGTATACCTCTCTCGAAAGAGATGTGTCCTAAAACATTAGATGAAAGGACACGAGTCGATAAGATTCTATTTGCTTTGGTAATTAGATGTACCGTGTATGCTATGTTGTGCACTAGACCAGATGTATCATACGCTCTGGCTATCATGAGCAGATACAAAAGGGCAATCCTGGTGATAGCCATTGGACTACTGTGAAGAATATCCTTAACTACTTGAGAAGTATTAAGGATACTTTTTTGGTCTATGGAGGGACTGAACTCCAAGTTAAGGGGTTATATAGATGCTTACTTCTAATCTGATTAGGATGACAGTATATCGCAGTGTAATTATATATTTACCTTGAATCTTGGTACAGTCAGTTGGAAAGGTTCCAAACTAGAGACGACTGTATATTCAACAACCAAACCCGAGTATATCTCCTCGTTTGAGGCAATGAAGGAGGTTGTTTGGATCAAGAAGTTCATTAAAGAACTTGGTTGGTTCCGAGCATTGTTGATCCAGAACCACTTTACTGTGATAACAATAAAGCCATAGCGCAAGCTAAGGAACCAAGGTCTCTTCGTAGATCCATACATATATTACGACAGTTTCACCTGATTAGTGTAATCATTGAAAGAGGTGACATTAATATGAAAAAGGTTACCCACTAAGGTTCTGTCCTAGAAGAAACATAATCGTCACATGGAAGGACATGGGCTTAAGTACATGGGCGTTTGGTTTTAGTACTAGTGGGAGATTGTTGGTGTAAGACCTATAAGCCAATCTAGTTGGACTTGTAAGACACTATTTATATATTCATGTATTGTACATTATTGTTTATTAATTATAATTGAGGTATTTCTTTATCCATAAGTATTGTTATAATTGTTATAAAAAACTTGTGAAGATAAAGCCCATGAGACATAATGGCATTGGAAAGGAATTGTAAGGAGTTACAATTATGAGGATCCTTATGCATCAATGTCATGTTTCTAAAACTATTCCTGGCCATTGTATTGTCAAGACAGGTCATTGACAATGCTCAAAGACTGGCATATGTTAAGCCTTCATGCATTTGATGCATGCAACTGATCTCATAATTTGAAAGTATAGAGATACTTGGGGATAACATATTGGTGCTTGTTTGTTGAACAAGTTCACTAAACATGACCCCCTATGAGAGTTCCATTTGGTATTTCACTCAAGTGTCTATGGAAAATACTTTCATGTGTCAATAGTGTAAGTAATCCTTTGACTTGTGACACCAGGTCATCTTGTATGTGAACTGCCAGACTTAGATTTCATCACGAACGAGTCCCAATCACGAGGATGCTTGGTGTTATTGGGTATGGCATGAAGCATACGAAGATGAATGAGTGGTCCAGAGATGATTCATCACCCCATGTGATATGAGGGGACATATCTCACATGTATCTGGCTTATATTAACTTATGGAAGTCCTTGGCCAAGGCAATACTTAAGAAGTTAATATTAAAGTTGCAGATCTAATATGGAATGGGATTAAGAGTAGACACTGAACCATGCTCTTTCCTATCCCGGGATATTTGATGAAAAGATCGAATTACATAGACATATTGTACACGAAAGGCTAGTCGAAGCTTGATGACTCTCTTAGCATTTGGGTGATCATGATGCATTGCTAGATACCGCTCATGATCTATAAATATAAATAGGAAATTCTTAATTGAATTAATTATATTTATTTCCAACATTTTAAGGGCCTAATGGGTCACACACAAAAGGTGATTAATGAAATTAAAATGAGATTGGGCCAGATTAAATATTCATTAAGCATTGTGGGCTTTGTGTGAATATTTAATAATATGTATAAGGGCTTCAGTGCAATTAGTCCAATAGTTGGCATACACTAAACCTAAGGATGACCTGGAACCGGTGCCTCTCACTATTACAATTGAGGTTCGGCCGAATAGCAAAAGAGAAGGGAGAATTCGATTCTTCCTGTTTTCTTTTGGCTAACTAAGGTAGAGGAAGAAGGTTTCTCACAACCTAGACTACCAGCATCGTCTTGGCAAAACATAATCTCAACCTTGTGAAGGTTTTCGAATCACCTGTATGGATTACTATTAGAGGTCGGACAATTGAACGGCTTTGGTTTTCAACAAGCGAGATTTGTATACAAGAAAAAGAACGACAAGAATCTGTCTTGAGGTTTCGGCTATCTCTATTACAAAGGTATGAGATTTTGATTGTTATTTGTTCTTGACATGCTGATCGTTTTGAATTCATAGGCAGATCCTTGGAGGGATTCGATTTTCTCTTTGTTTTGTTTATTCCGCTGTGTTGTATATTTAACTTGTAGATTAAATTATACATTATCTCTGTTTGAGCATGAGCAGAATCCGAACATAATGCAAACCCATCACTATATCTTAGTGATACAAGGTTTTCCTTCATGTTAGTACAATGATAAAGAGTTATTAAGTACCAATCGGATAAAGCCCATGGAACATAAAGGCCTTGTAAAGGAATTATTTATAATTGTGAGATCCTTATGCATCAAAGGCATGTTCCTAAAATGATTCCTGGTTATCGTATTGCCAAGATGGGGCATTGGCTATGCTCAAAGATTAGTACATGTTAAGCCTACTTACTTATGAAGTAAGCAACTGATCTTACGTGTTAAAGTATAAGGGATACTTTAGGATAACATGTAGGTGCTTGTCTGTTGAACAAGTTCACTGAACATGGCCCGCTGTGAGAACTCCATTTGGAATTATCAGTCAAGTGTCTATGGAAACTTTCTCACGTGTCAGTCGTGTAAGTAGTCCTTTGACTTGTGATACCAGGTCGTCTTGAATGTGAGTTTTCAGGCTTTGATTTCATCACGAACGGGTCCCAAAGAGTGATGCTTATGGTAGGGTGATTTTGGGTATGACATGAAGCATACGAAGATGGATGAGTGATCTAGTGAGGATTCACCACTCCAAGTGACATCGGAGACATATCTCATATGTTCTTGGCTTAAGTTGATGGAATCTCTGGCCAGAGTATGATGAATTAGGAGAAATAGTTTCTCTAAATTCACAATGTTAACCAATAGCTGCAAGAACTAATATGAATTGAACAAGAGTAGACACTGCACCATGCTCATGGTCTTTCTGGGATATTTGGTGAAAGGATCGAATTACACTGATAGACTGAACACGAAAGGTTATGTCAAGACTAACTTGACTTTCCAGTATTTAGGTGGTCATGATGGCTTGCTAGAGTCCGCTCATGATCTATGAATATAAATTAATTATCCTTTGATTATAATTTATATTCATTGCCAACATATTGGAAGCCTAATGGGTCATACACATAAAGGTGAATTAAGAGATTAAATTGGAATGAGCCTAATTGATTAAATTGAGAATTTAATCAATAAGGACTTAATTAAATAATTTAATTAAGTGGAAGGACTTAAGAGCAAATACATAAGAGTTATGTTATAGCACTTAGTCCAAACCCTGGAGTGTTGCCGCCCCTATATAAACAACATGATAGCTTGGCCGAAAAGAACTAATGGCTATCCACATATTGGATATGGTGTGATTGGCATCTTCTTGATTTTCTTTCTTGCTTCTTGCCTCTTTATGGATTGCCAGAGAGAAAATGTTTCTCTCAAGAGAGCAAAGGCTTAGATCAAGAAGAAGAGATCAAGATCTTGCCTTTGGTTAATGCTCCAAACCTTGTGAAAAGAAAGAAAATCAAGATCTTCCTTTCTTGGTTGGTGGACCAAACCCTGTAGAATGTAGAAAAACGTTTTCTTTATTCTTGATTCTTATGAAGCATTCGATCATAGATGTTTAGATGGGGAGAGGTTTTTCGAAACCTAAACCACTAGCATGGTCTTCGGTAAGACTCCATTCCTACATTATGAAGGTTCTCTTGATCATCTTGTGTTGATCACCATTAGAGGCCAGACACTTGTATGGCTTGAAGTTTCTGCATTGCCTTCTAGGTGTTCAAGATTGAGTGGGCTGTTTGTAAACTCAAGATTACTAGATCTTTGTGTTAAGGTATGAATCTTAATCAGATGTATGCTTTATAATTACAAGATTGCATTAAAATTTTACAAGTATGATCCTGTTAGATTCAGCTATCTCTTTGTTTATTTTTTCCGTTGCGTTCATGTTCTTCTTTTATTGGATTGATGTTTGAGCATAAGGCCGAATCCCAACATATTGTACTAAAGTCGTGTCCTGTTAGAGACCACATTACAAATCGAAAGGTTTAACATAAAGTGCATTATTGATTGGCTTAGTGCAAGCGGAAGATTGTTGGGATATGCCTTAGAGCCAATCAATTGGCCAATCAATGTTGGAATCTACGTCTAATAATGTATACTAATCACTTATGTTATATGTGGTAGAGGTTTTAGTTCATCAATTAGTCAATTACGATAAAGAGTTATTGTAAACTAGTTGGATGAAGCCCTTGGAAACAACAGGCCTTGTAAAGGAATTTTAATGGTGTTACAATTATGAGATCCTAAAATGCATCAAAATCGTGTACCTAAACTTATTCCATGTCATTGTATTCTTAAGATGGGACATTGACAATGCTCAAATACTGGTACATGTTAAGCCCCCTTACTTTGAAAGTAAACAATTGACCTCATCTATTGCATAAGTCCTTCATAATTATATTGGATTAGGAGCTGCTCACTGATTTGGTGATGAGGGCAAGATGCACATAGCTTCTTAAATCGCTCCTAATACTCATACAAACTCTCCTTATTTTGCTGCTGAATGACATATATTTCTTTCCTAATTGTTGTGGCCTTAAATGTAGGGAAATACTTCTCAAGGAAGAATTTCTTCATCTCATTTCATGTGGTAATGGTGCCGAATGGTAGATAATAAAGCCATTCCTTTGCACTGTTCGTTAGCAAGAATGGAAAATCTCTTAGCTTAACTTATTCTTCAGAGATGCCGGTTGGTTTCTTGCTTGAGCAGACTACATGAAACTTCTTGAGGTGCTTGTTTGGATCTGCACCCACAAAACCATGGAAAGTTGTAAAGATATATCATTCCCGATTTGAGACTAAAAACAACATCAAGTTGAGGATATTCAATGCAAAGAGGTTGCTGGTCCAAAATTGGTGCTGCTAACTCCTTAAGTGTTTGATTGTTTAGTGCCATCTCTCATTGCTTGGATTGAACTCTATGTGCTAACTCCTCAGATTAAAATCACCCTTAACCGTAAAAGAATTTAGTACACATTCTTGATGTTTTCAATAACAGATTCATAAGAAAATGAAGCAAGAATGAAAGTAGAATAAAGAAAGAAGAAAATTTGTTATGGTGGTTGATTGCAATCTCCTTCTTTTCCTCTCAGTCTCAACCTTGTTCTCTTTTATTTTTCTCTTCTTGTTCCTCTTCTTTTGTTTTCTCTGTCTCCTCTTATTCCACCTCTTGTTTTCCTCTTTTTATTCTCTTTATTTCGTTCTCCCAGCCTTCTCTTGTTCATCCTTGAATGACAATGTTTAGTCTCTATTTATAATGGCTGAAGAAGAATCCTAGTCAAAGTAGGAGAATCTTGGTCAAAGTAGGAAATCTGACAATCCACTTTCTCAGCAGATTTGGATGATCAAATCTTATGATTTTTGGGCAACCAATATACGGTTGTAAAGCTCTAAGAATTAGCTTCAAAAGTGAAGAAGGAAGTTTTTTTGAATAAAGATTTCAAAATCACATTTTCCTAGCAAAAAGATCCAGAGGTCAAATCTGCCTCTTTCTTATTCTACAAGAATCAAGCTTTGTACAAAAGAATTTGGTCTTTTTGAGTACAATATCTTCTTCCATCTTGTGATTGTGATTTTATAAGCTCTTTAACATCCTAATTTTCATGTTTTTGCTTCGTTCTCTTAAATAAATCTGAAATTGAAAAATATAACATAAGTAACAAAAATAAAGATAGAAAACATAACAAAAACTAAAAATAGGAAGGGCATAAAATTTGTAATTTATGAACCTATCGCGTGTTTGATAAAAATTTAAATTGCCCGTAACCACATGTAAATCACGATCTAAAGATCTTGAAGGGTCCGCGGCTTCTATGTTTTTATTTCTACTGCATTTATGTTATAATTTAATGCTAAAATGGTTTGGGCATGAGTCCAGATTTCCCAGCAGTGGTATCAGAGCCAAAGATTCAGAGATTACATGTGGTTTTGCATGTCGATTCTTGGTGATTAACAAAAGGTTGTTTTGTGTGTTGATTTAGAATTTTCGGTTTGTTTAAAAAAATTTGAAAAAATGTGTTAAATTTTGGATTGCTTGTATTTTGTGATTTTAATAATGTTTAAAATTTTTAAATGATAGATTAAAAATGTTTTAATCAACCCGGATTAAGATCATAAGATGTGTTAGTAAAAAAGAGAATTTTTGATGCCATACCAGTTTTGAGGCTGGTTTTGGGGCATTTAAAATTTGTTTTCTAGGTTAAATATATTCTAGATTTTGACTATAAAATGCTTCTATTTCAGTTTACAATTGATTTGGGTTTAAAAGATTTTAATAAAATTAATAACGGGCATAAAATGATGTTACTTTAATGTTGGAATTTTCTATGTTGTTTTGTAGATGTTTCCATGCCTTAAATCTCCAAGCATCCATGTGGAAACATTCGCAACCTTGTTGGAATTTTTGGACAGCTTGTTGGCATGAATACGATTCATGTTTGAGATCTAGTTTGGACATGAAACAAAGCTGGAGTGAACAACAAGCATTACTGCACGTGCACCTCCAAATTGTGGCCAAAATGTGACAATCATTGTCCATCTTGTTGCTACCATAAGGGGCGGATGGTAGCCCAATTTTGGGCATCCAGCAGCCACTGAAAGTGGCGCACAACAACTCTATCATGGGTAGGCAACAACCATTTGATGGTCAAAAAAGTTGCCTTCGCCTAGGACACTAAATGTTAGAGTCCTACTCAAATTGGAAATTGTTTCCTAGTGGGAGTGTGATTCCTAATAAGTTAAGAGATATAGTTCTAGTTAGATTAGATAATTGTTACCTAATGGGATTGAAGTTCCTAAGAGTTAGGATGGATTTCAAACTCCTTGATTAGGTTTAAGACAAAAAGGTTTCCTAAAATGAACATGTCGTAAAGAATTAAAATTTGGCAACTTGGTTTTTACTAAAATGTTTAGACAAAAAAGGTTTCCTAATTTTAATGTCTTAAAATGTTATTTTGGAAACTAAGTGTCCTAAATGGTTTAAGAAATAATGCATATAAATATTTAGTCCAAATTAAGACATAGTTTTTTAAAAGTTAGATAATGTCCTAATTAAGATAAACAACCTAAAAGTTAGGTAATGTCCAACTTTTAAGACAATATTTCTAAAAGTTAGGAATTTGATTAAAATTTTTTTTAATTAAAGAACTGAAGCAGCTAAATAGTTTCATAAATCATCTCAAATAAGTTGAAGAGATTTATGCAAATTACTCACAAGATCACCAAGTGATATTGCCTATGAATATTTAATTTCATGATTATAATATGATTATGAATACATGAGGATGATTATGGACTAGACCTTAGTATGACTAGGTTGTGGGTTGTTAAATTTTCTTTGTCAATATTTTTTATAAAGAGGGTCTGCGAATCTTGCCTTCTTTTTCATTTCTGGGTTGTAAATTCTCTTCTCACCTAACTCCCCTCGAATGTAACTCGAGGTTTCTAACAAAGATATGTAATTGTTATATATGCTTTGTAGATTTATATTTAGGCTAAGATTAAATTTATATAAATCCAAACATAAAGAGATATGGCGCCAAGAATGAAGGACAAAGGAGATTACCATCAATACTTATGAAGATTATGGATGGTATCTCTAGGAATTTGACCAACTAGTTCCCTAATGGTTCAAGGAAACTAGTTGGTCTAATATAAATCCAAAGATAATGGTTCAAGTAAAAGTCCATAATCATCCTAGTACATTGCATGAGATAGATTTATTTTTGAACTTATATATATGATATATAATTAAATAAATGCTATGCATGTCAATCAACCAAGCAAATTAATGAGACCTAATTAATGAATAAATCCCTCATTAAATTATATTGAGTCCATGCTCCACATGATTAAGTTGCCTTCCACCATCAAAACAAGATAGCGATAGTTCTTCCAGTAGGACGCTTGTTGAGTCACTCAAGGTCAAACTATTGTACGAATATGTGAGAATTATGAAGGTGGGTCTTATTCAACCAATGTTGTGTTGTTCGGATGCGTCAAACTTGACCGCGTGACATTAGAGGTAATGGTTACGTGAAATGCATATGATACATTTAGGCAATATGTTGTCCCTTAACTAATTTAGGAGTTGCATAGAGATGTAATTGGTAAGCTAAATTACCTACTTAATTAGTTTCAGCATGGCTCATGAGACGTTCAGGGTTATGACTGGGATGAAAGGGGTCTTAGCTCATTAAGAAATTTCTGGAAATAGTGGTAGAGGGCTATTATTTTGTTAAAATAATGAGAATAACCATTAGAGTTTTAAAACCTGACATTAATGATAATATATTGCTATTATTAACTATAAAATGTTTTGGACAAACATAGCTAGCAATCTATCACTAATTAGAAGCATACTTGATGCTAATAAATTGACTGGGTCAAACTTCATTGACTAGTTCCACAACATTAAGATCGTCCTAAAACAGGAGAAAAAGGCTTATGTTATAGATGAGCCCATTCTAGAGGAGCTTGCTATTGATGCACCTGACGAAGTCAGGGCAACCTATAAGTTCGTAAACATGATCTTGATCAAGCCACACGCGTGATGTTGGCTAGTATGGCACCCGACCTCTAAAAATAGCATGAGACCATGAATGCTCAGGACATCATCCTAAACCTTAGATAATTGTTCGATAAGGAGAACCGTAGTGAGAGGTTTGACATCTCTAAGGAATTGTTCGAAACAAAGATGTCAGAAGGTAGCCCAGTGAAGCTTCATGTGCTAAAAATGATAGGATGTATTAAACGCCTTGAGAAACTTGGATTGGTCATGGATCATGATCTAAGCATTGACCTTATTCTTTCTTCACTTCCTGAGAATTATTCACAGTTTGTATTTAAGTTCAACATGAAAACTTTGGAGGCCACCCTCCCTGGATTGCTGAATATGCTCACCACGACTGAGAAGGCCATCATGAAGGACAAGTTATTTGCCCATTTAGTTTCTTCTTCTAAACCAAAGAACAAGAGGAAGAGGAAGTTAGGATGGGGTGTACCTCCTGCTTCAAATAGTTTGAAGCCGAATGGTGGTGTGAAGAAATATAAAGGAAAAGACAAGGGAACATGCCATCATTGTGGAAAACCAGGTCATTCGAGGCGCAACAGTAAAGAGTATCTTGAATTAGTAAAAGGAATGAAGCTTCAACTTCAGGTATATTTTGATATCAATTCACTTCTCTTGGCATATGATATCTCGTTTTGGTACTAAATATGTATGACATATTGTAGAGACCAAAAGAAAAGAGAAGTGAAGATAGTCCATGGAGATGGCAACCTTGTTGGTGCTAGATCAGGCTTGCCTTCTTAGATGAGTTTATGAAACATTTATGATTTATTATGAAACGTTTGATGTTTATTTTGTTGCCATTTTGGGCTTATTTGAGGATGTTTAAATTTATGTTTTGAACATATTATTTTGCTGGCATATGGATGCGATGCTTTATTTATAATTTATCTTTGAATAAATCATTTATATAATTGTTATATATCATGTCTTTGATTCTCTTTTATACAACATGATAATAATACTAGTCAGACAAGTAATTTAGGATTCAAAAATAGTTTTTGAATTTAAATTTCCTTAACTTCTATACATGTAGGATTTAGTGTGAGCCATTTATGATTCTTTAAAAGTTAAAAACCATAATTAAACTTGGTGATAAATAGCCATTATGTAAAATGCAATTATTTGTAAAGGTTCTAAACTAGAGAAGATTGCATGTTTATACCCTAAAGGTCATAAAAACAAACTTTTTTGTTTTGGCTTGCAAAAGGAGTTATACTTGTATTGTCAACATGTGAAAATCCGATCGTGAGATCCCCGTTAATGTGACATTAGGGAGAAAAAGGAAAAGATAACTTAATTCCTCGTAAATAAAAATGATGGTTTGAAAATAACCTCGAAAAAGGAAATGGAGTCGCCATCGGTCTTTTTTGGCTAGGTGTGATTGGTCACCTATTAAAACCGATTTTATAAAATATTTTAAAATTAATTAAAACATTTTAAAAAAACCAATTTTAAAGTCCGCGCATTGAACCAGAGAAAAAAATATAAGCGGGTTCGAGTGTCGGTTACACCACGGGGAAGGATTAGCACCCCCACAATGCCCGTATAAAATGATATCTTATTAACCATGTGTTATCAATAGTCTCGGTAAAAGTCAGTTTTATATTTGATATTTAAAAATGAATCCCTTTTTTAAAAACAACCATACTATTTGAGAATGATCCGGAATTTATTAATGCAAAATTTTTCCATGTTTCCCACCAGACTCGGCAAAACAAAGAAACTTTTATTTATTTTGGAATTCTCTGAATCACTCTCGTTTTGAAAAGAAAGGTATTTTGTTGTTAATAATAATTGATGATATCCTCCCCGACAGACGCAGCAGAGAACTCATGAATTATTTTAGCTCGGGAATAACCTTGTCTTGTTAAAAATCATTAGTTTTTATGCATTTAAAATCATTTGAAAATGATCATGGATATGCAAATTATTACTAACAAATTAAGAAACATGCACAATTATCATGGCATGACAAACATTTTATTATGACATGGTAATAGAATTAATGACATAACATACATGACATGGCAAACCTTATTACAACATGGCAAGGAATTAATGACATGGCAAGTAATTAATGACATGGCATATATGATATGGTGAATAGCTCATGACAAGGCAAGATAATTTATGACATGGTATACATGGCATGACATACATAACATGGTAAATAACTCATGACATGGCATACATGACATGGCAAATATTTCATGACATGGCATACATAACATAAGCATCAATGGCATCATCATAGAATATCCACAATCAACATATCATGATCAAGATAACAACATGAATAATAATCATAAAATGACATAATCATGGAATATTCATGGACATAGAATTATCATGATCAAAATGGCAAATGTAGACATCATGGAATATGCATGATCAAAGAATATGCACACATCATTATTTTGAAAATTCTTTTTCATGTATTTTCTTTTTGGTGGGATTATATAAATGGCATGCATCGGGACATTTTACCGAACTCCCCGACAGACTCGACAAAGCTTTGTAAAAATATATTTCCACATGACATGTACATAATTCCGAATAAAATGAAAGCCATACCTCACGATTTCATAAACACGTGCGTTGAATAATTTCCCAACCTCCCCGACAAAACCAGCAAAGATTAACAACTAATTTTCGCCATAGGAAACCGAAAAAGTACATTTTTATGATAAATTAAATAAAAAAAATAATTAAATTATGCGATGCATGAAAATGAATATGTTTCTCTCTTGAATAGAAGATATCCGAACATCTAAAATGATGTCCGACTACCTTTGAAAGAAACTTAAATTGGATTTCTAAATTGAAAGATTTCGGGCATGGATTTTGGCTCAGATTAAGGGGTATTCGAATGACCTTGATTGAAATCCTAATGCCTCTAAATGAGCCTCGAATGAAAACATTTTGAAAACCAAAATAAGATAAAAAAAATATGCAATTTTTTAAATCAAAACTCACATGGCCGAATGGCCTATTGTAAAATCCTAGGTTTTAACTCACTCTTTGAAGCTCGGATTAACTACCCATGACCCGATTTTTATAAAACTAATTTTTTTACCTTTGAACTAACATGGAAAACATCCCAAAACAGTAGCTATAGGTTTCGGCCAGCCCTTCCCCTTTGGTGGAAAAAACAAGACCTTTGCTAGCTTTAAAACTTGTTTTGACTCTTAAACATCGATTTTACAAAGCTATTCTTTAGACCATTATAAAAAATTCAAAAAATTTGGAAAAATCATTCTCAACTCAATGAATGATGAACTAAATGAAGTAGAAACAGTTTTTTTTTTATTTTGACAAAAAATGCATGGTGAAAATATTGCCCAAAATCAGCATATCCAACTTGCAAAACATTGTTTATTTCCAACTAGTTTGAAAAATAGGTATTGTCTATGGACCATTAGTTCATCCTAACCAAAACCATGTTGGAAATGAGTTGAAAACATATTTTTACAGAAAGAAAAATGTCTAGCTCAAGCTATGCTCCTTGGACATAAATCTGGGCTAATCAATCTCTTGGTAAAAACCAATGTCATCAAGCTCACAAACCATTTTTTTAGAAGGAAATAAACAATATAAATCACAAAACCAGTAAGATATATATATATATATATCAAAATGAAAATATACAAGTAAGAAAATGTAAACAAACAAGAAAGAAAAAGGTTGGCTCAAGGCTAGCCCCTTGGATGCTAGATCCGGCTATAGCCGTCACTTGGTAAAACCAAGATCATCAAGCTCAAAAACCTTATTTATATTTTTTTAATAAAAATGAAGGAAGAACATCTATCCTATCACAATGAAACAATGCACATCACAATGGCAAGCAAGAGACATGAGCAAAATACAAGCACAATAACAAAGCAAGGTTCAGCCAAGAGGAAAAATAGAGGAGAAAATGTTGTTTTCTTTTGTTTCTTTGAAAAAGAGAAAATGAAGAGAAAAACCTTTAAGAAAACCATTTCCAAACCTTTGTTTTTCTTCAAAAATGAAATGAAATGAAAAACCATAAAAAAGAAGAGGAAAAATAACATAAAAATGAAAAAAGATATAAAGAACAAATAGAGAAGAAAGCTGCCTAGCAAAGCTTCATAGAAACCTCTCCTACTTCCTCATTTTTCTCTCTTCCTTTCCTTTTCTCCTTAGGTTATTTTAGCTACTGCCCTTAGCTCTCCGGAAATAGTAGGGAATGTGTGAAAAAATGAAGGATACCCCCTCTCTAATAAGTGGTGGCTGAATACCCCCTTAGGGAGAGTATGCTCATCTTTTTCTTTTCTTTAGTCATGCTTTCTTCATGCACTCATGGTCCCCCCTTCCACATGGCCATCTCTCCTCAAATTAGGGATCAAATAACATTCCTATTGGCCCTAAATGCCATGTCACATATTCTTTTCCCTTATCTCTACATCTTTCTTTTAGCCACTTGGCTTGATCATGTTGCTTAGCCAAAAATATCTTCCTAGTGTCATCTTTTTTATCCACTTGGCTTCATCCCATGGCCTTCATATGATTTTCACATGACCTCACATGGCCTTCACATAGCCTTGGCCAATGATCTTTCATCCTTACAATTAAAATGCCTCTCATTGACCAAAAATGTCACATAAGGCACTAAGTGGTGACTCATGTCCTTGCTCAAAAAATATCTACTTTCTCCTACATCTTAACCATTGGATCAAATTATTCTCTCTTTCTCTCTCTCTTGGCCAAAAATGGCCTGGAATATTCTAGTTCTTCCCCCTTCTTTATTTTGTAATTGGTCCTTCCTCGATTTTTGGTAAAATTGCATTTTGGCTTCCAAACTTAACCTATTTACATTTGGGCCCCAATTTCAGGTTTTTCTTATCCATTTCATCCTATCCAATATTAAACTCAGTTCTGCAAAATTTTTTAATTTTTGGAGCTCATTTTCTATTTTTTTTTTTAATTTTCCTCTAAAAATGTAATTTAGTCCCCGAATTTCGATTTTTCTCTCTATTTTCCTTCTTCTATCCTAAAACTTAATTCTGAAAAGTTTCACAATTTTTGAGCTCGATTTTATTTTTCCTGAATTTTCTAAAACTGCATTTTAGCCCCTAAAAATCTCGTTTTTACTCGAATTTGGCCAATTTTTCATATTTTCTTTTTCCGTCCCCTTTATCATATATTGAATTGGATTTCGACCCATCTTGCCCAATTTTTATACCCAAATTCCTTCCCAATTTGAACTTCTCTCTTTTTTCCATATATTAAAATTTTTAATTTATTTGATTTTGGTTTCAATTTTTCAACTTCTCTTCCAATTGACTCTTCCTTCAACTCCACTTCAAATTGGACTTTTAGATATCTCCATTTATTGATTATTTCTCAATTTGGGACTTCAATTTTACCCAATTTGACCATCTTCATAGTTTTTCCCAAATTTGTAACTTTCAATTTATTCACTTAATCTTCATTTTTTTTTCAAATTGTTCTTCAAATTGACTTCTCCTTCAATTCCACTTTAAATTGGACCTTTAGATACCTCTATTTATTGATCATATTCAAATTTGAACCTTCAATTTTGACCAATTTGATCATTTACATACTTTTCTCCAAAATTTTAAAATTTCCAATTTTCCTAAAATTGTAATTTCCAATTTAACTAACTTTTGTCCAATTATTCTTCCAATTGATTTCTCTTTTCATTCCTTTTGAAATTGGACCTTGAAGTACCTCTGTTTATTGATTATTCTTTAAATTGAGGCTTCAATTTTATCCAATTTGGTCATTTACCTAATTTTCTCAAAAATTGGAATTTTCATGCTTTTCTTCAAAATTGAAATTTGCAATTTATCTTTCCACCTTCAATTTTTCTCTCTATCTTCTATTGTGGATCTCCAATTATCAAGATTACTTCACCATTATTTTATTCTCCTTCCAAATCATGATTTTTCCAAGAGTTGACAACCATTTTTGGAGTTGACTTTTTCGTGTTTACTTTTTTGTTTTGACCTCCGTATTAGAGACCCAATTTTGGAATTACGAAGATTGTTGGAATTTCGGGGGTTAAAGGAATAACTTACCTTGGTTAGGGGGTGCAGACAAAATTAGGTGTCTACAGCTACCTCTCTTTTGCTATTGCTGAGGATCAGGAATCAGGCAAAAGACAAATAGACAATAATTTTGTCCAGTTAGTGAGACCACACATGTAGCAGAAAAGGGAGTTTTTTTAATTTTTTATTCTTATTTTTTAAAAACTGTAAATAAAAGGATTTGCCTTCAATTGATTTCCTTGACTAACATATCAAGGCTCGACTTGTCTTAAGGAAGCGAGTTTGATTTGCAAAAGAAGAAAATACCTCGACGCTGATCCCGGGGCCTTGTCTTATATTGGTGAAATTTTGTTTAAAATTCTGGGTATCTCCTCTAGAAGCTTCGGCTATCACCACGAAAGACTTGTTCATTTCTTAAAACAGAAAAATTCTGGATATCTCCTCTAAAAGCTTCGGCTATCACCACCAAAAACTTGTTCATTTCTTTTAAAACAATAAAATTCTGGGTATCTCCTCCAGAAGCTTCGGCTATCACAACCAAAGACTTGCTCATTTCCTTTAAAAGAGTAGAATTCTAGGTATCTCCTCTAGAAGTTTCGGCTATCACCACCAAAGACTTTTTCATTTCTTTTAAAACAGTAAAATTCTGCGTATCTCTTCGAGAAGCTTCGGCTATTACCACCAAAGACTTGCTCATTTCTTTTAAAACAATAAAATTCTGGATATCTCCTCCAAAAGCTTCGGCTATCACCACCAAAGAATTTTTCATTTCTTTTAAAATAGTAAAATTCTGGGTATCTCCTCCAGAAGCTTCGACTATCACCACTAAAGACTTGTTCATTTTTTAAAATAGTAAAATTCTGGATATTGATTTTTGAAAATGTGTTGAAAATTATACTTAAAGATTTTGAGAGAGGATACAAATGCTTCATGATGCAGATGAAAATGTCTTTAATTGATGCAAATGCTTCATGATGCAGATGCAGAGATTAAACAAAATGCACATGTTTCATGGTGCAAATGCAAATGTCTTGGGTTGATGCAAATCCTTATTGATGCAAATGTTATGTTATGCTACTCTCGGGCTCATGCTTAAACAAAATAATCAAACTGAAACGGAAGTAAACAAAGAAGCACCTGAAGTACAACAGGATCTTAGGCTTGTGTTTCGCATAGGTTTATAGCATTCAAAACAAATAAATCACCCATATGATTTACAAGTTACCTACTTAAGATATCGTAACCCTATGTTGCAGATCCAAATAGCAAGTTGCTATGGAGTCCAAGATCTAATTCGAAAAAGATCATAAGAAGGACAATTGTCCTTCCTCTAGAGCTAGTCCACACGAACAGCTGATGGATCCTTCACTAAGATATAGTGATTCACTTGTGCTAGCAAGTTGATCCTAAGATCACAATCAAAAGATCTATTTCTTGTGTTCGTCTCCCTAAACCAATCTCACTCAACAAGGAAGAGAAGCGACGAGAGCAACACCAAGAGGAAAAGGAATTACGACAACCCTTTTCTCTATAGGGAGGTGGCAATTTCTAATTTTGCTAGGATAGGGTTCTCTTCTTGAAACCAAACTTCTCTCAAGCAAAAATTAGAATATCTCAACTAGAATGAAAGTCTTCGAGTTGGCTACAGCCTCTATATCTGATATATTTATGCAGGCGCAAACCCTGACCCTCCCTCCCTTGGCTAGTGTAACTTGTTGCACAAGATCTTCATTAATCCACTTGGACTTAAACAATTTAATTCTAAGATGGATCAATAGGTATATTATCTAATAATAATAATAATGGTCCATTAACCTTAATACCTTAAGTTGTGCCAACCATCCTTAGTAGACAGTCTAAAATTAGAATAGTCTCTTTGGACCCATTCTAATT
Source organism: Fremontodendron californicum (assembly GCA_030761205.1). Classification (NCBI taxonomy): domain Eukaryota; kingdom Viridiplantae; phylum Streptophyta; class Magnoliopsida; order Malvales; family Malvaceae; genus Fremontodendron; species Fremontodendron californicum. The sequence continues at coordinate 17,077,367 of JAULJL010000018.1, read as the reverse complement.
TATCATGCTTATTTATTGGATAGATTAATTTCAAAAGAAAATGATTTAATTTTCAATTAAATTTCTTTCTCATCATGAACAATTCATGAATTAATCTATTAATATCATCTCATGGCATTAATCCAATATAGCAGTTATTCGAAATTCACCTTGTATATCACTATGTCAAAGTCGACTATACTAGTTTATATAAGACTTCCTGATTCCTCTTATCTCATTAAGACATTGTCTTTGGATTTCTCAAATCTCAATCATGTCTTAATCTTTCTTAATTGAACTTCTTCAATTAAGTTCTCAATATATATATTTTATTCCATTAAGTTTTACCATAACAGAATACCATGTTTAATCCATACATATATGTTTTTATGTATGTGACCCTCTAGGTTCCCAATATGTTGGAAATCAACATAAGTTAATCTCATTAACTTGTTTTTCATAGATCATGAGCGGGATCTAGCAACCCATCATGACCACCTAAATATTGTGAAGTCAACGTGACCTTTTTTAGAAACCTTTTAGCAACCAGCCTGTCAATGTAATACGGTCCTTTCACCATATATCCCGGATAGCTCATGAGCATGGTGCAGTGTCTACCCATGATCAATCCATATTAGTTCTTCACAACTTATGATTAACCTTATGAATATGGAGAAACAACTTTCTCCCAAAATCATCATGCTTTGGCCAAAGACATAATGAAGTTAATCGTAGTCAAGAACAAACGAGATATGTCTTCATTATCACAGGGATTGGTGAATCCTTTCTGGATCACTCATTCATCTTCGTATGGTTCACGTCATACCCGATAACACCTTACCATAAGCATCCTCTTGTTGGGACCCCTTCGTGATGGAATATAAGTATAACACTCTCTATACAAGATGACCTGGTATCATAAGTCTGAGGACTAATACTGGTATGAAGAGAACATTATCATAGACACTGGAGTGATATTACCAAATGAAGTTCTCTTGGCGGGCCATGTTTAGTGAACTTGTTCAACAGACAAGCACCTATATGTTATCCCAAGTATCCCATACTTCAACCTATATGAGATCGATTGCTTACTTCATAAGTAAGAAGGCTTAACATATTCTAGTCTTTGAGCATTGCAAATGCCCTGTCTTGGCAATATGATGACAAGGAACAGTTTGAGGAATAAGGCTTTGATGCATAAGGATCTCATAATTATAACTCTTTATAATTCCTTTGCAAGGCCATTATATTTCATGGGCTTATCCGGTTAGTACTTAATAACTCCTTATTATTGTACTAATATGAAGGAAAACCTATTATCACTATCTTCACTGTGAAGGGTATGCTTTATTTACTATGTATCCCATGCTCAATCTGGTTAGCTCTAGGGCTTAAACCACCACTCTCCCACTTGCACTAAGCCAATCACTAACGCATCCAATGCCGAACTCTTTCGATTAGTAATTATGTCTCTTCAAAGACATAGCTTAAGTGTATTGAGAATATGTTTTGTCATATTCATGATAATTTCGTTATCAAGGTTAATAATTCAGATCACAATGTGACCTAGATTCCATTCAAATGGCTAAGTTGTTTCTTTAACTACTATTGGAATCTATACTAGCAAATAGCTAATGATCCAAATATAACTCCTTTTGCAAGCCAAAACAAAAGAGTTAGTCTTAAAAACCTTTAATGTAAACGTGCAATCCTTTCAAGTTTGGAACGTTTCCAACTAATTGCATTTTTCAAAAATGGCAATTTATCATTACCTTTTATCATTCAAAGAGTTATTAATAGCTCCCACTAAATCCTTCATATGTAAATGTTAAGGGATTAATTCAATAACAATTCGAATTCCATATCACCAAGCTAAATAGTATTCATAATGTTTTGCAAGTTGTATAATATAAGACTATGTTATAGAACAATCCTATAACTGATTTATTTATGAGAAAATTAAATAAGCATGGCATCCTATGCCAGCAAAGCAATATGTTTCAAAAACATAAATTAAATATCCTTAAAATTGGCCCATAATGCCAATAAAACATCAAATGTTTCTAAATAAATCATAAATAAATGTCTTATTAAAAATCCATAAGATCGGGAAGCTCTTATGTAGCATCAAACTCGGTTGCCATCTTCATGGTCTAGTTGTAGACACCTAATTTTGTCTGGGCCCCCTAAATCGGGCAGATTCTCCTTTTCAACTTCCCAGAAGGCAAAGAGACTTCCACCGTTCCACAGATGGGCCCCCAAGAGTTTGTTTCGGAGGTCAAAAAAAAAGTCAACTAAAAAACAAGTCAACCTTGAAAAGTCAACCTCAAAAAGTCAATCACTGAAACAGTCAACTCTTAGTGAAAATCAAGATTCGAAGTTGAATTGAACAATGGAGAAAGAATTTTGATAATCCAAGGTCTACAACGAAAGATATAGAGTTTGGAATATGGGCTGCGGAAATTCAGTGTAGGGGAAGTCCTAATCCTGAAAATTTGGGGAAAACTGCAAAGATGGCCCGATTCGGTGAAATTAAAGCCCCCAGTTGATAAAGGATGAATAAAAAAAGATAGCCCAAGGCCCAGTTTGAAGTGGATCCCAAGGAAGAGCCAGTTAGAGCAAAAACGAAAAACGAGAAAATTCTCGAGTTTGAAAAGGGGAAGACTATATCGGAAGGGAATTTGGTCGTACAAGTTGGGAGTTTTTGGACCAACTCAAATTCGGTGTAGGAAAAAGGTAGTGAAAAAAGAAAATCCAAAAATCGAACAAGGGTTCTGTGTAAAACTGAGGTTTCGGAGGTTAAAGGGCAACATCGAAAAATCCCAATGAAAATTCTGGGAAAAATAGGAATCAAGCTCAGAAAATTATGAAATTTTCAAGATCTGAGTTTTATAATTTTTGGAAGGCGTTGGAGAAGAAAAATCCAGAATCGGAGCTCAATTGAAAAAAGGCAAAATTTGGGTGCACTAACCGGAAATTCCAAAAGATAATTCCGGGAAAAATAGCAAACGAGCTCAAAAATTATGAAAACTTCCAAATCTGAGTTTTATAATTTTTGAAAGATATTGGTGAAGAAAAATCCAAAATCAGATCTCATTTGAAAAAGGGCAAATTTCAGGTGCACTAACCCGTATTTTCAAAAGATAATTTCGGGAAAAATAGCAAAGAAGCTCGAAAAATTATGAAAACTTCCAGTTCTTAGTTTTATAATGTTTGGAAGAGATTGGTGAAGAAAAATCCAGAATCGGAGCTCATTTGAAGATGGCAAAGTTCGGGTGCACTAACCCAAAAAATATCAAGCGAGCCTAAAAAATTATGAAAACTTCCAGATCTGAGTTTCATAATTTTTGGAAGAGATTGCTGAGGAAAAATCTAGAATCGGGGCTCATTTAGAAAATGACAAAGTTTGGGTGCCTTAACTCGGAAAATCCCGAAGAAAATTTTGGGAAAAATAGCAAACGAGCTCGAAAATTATGAAAACTTCCAGATTTAGTTTTATGATTTTGGAAAATATTGGTGAAGAAAAATCCGAAATCAGAGGTCAAATGAAAATGACAAAGTTCGGGTGCCACAACCCGAAATTCCAAAAGAAAATTTTGAGAAAAATAGGAAACGAGCTCGTAAAATTATGAAAACTTCCAAATCAAAGTTTTATAATTTTTGGAACATATTGGCAAAGAAAAATCCGGAATTGAAGCTCAAATGAAAAAGGCTAAATTTGGGAGGCACTAAACCAAAATTTTAGAGAAAAATTCGGGAAAAATAGAGAATGAGCTTGGAAATATGTGAAAACCTCCAAAACGAAGTTTAATATTGGATAGGATGAGTTGGAAAAGAAAAATCTAGAATTGGGGTCCATTTGCAATCAAATTAAGTTCATGGGGCTAAAAGGTAATTTTATCGAAGAAATCAAAAAGTGCCAATTTGTATTTTAAAAAATATGAAAGATGAAGAAATTTCTAGGATATTCCAGAACCTAGGCTGGTCAGCTCATGAATGAAGGGTGAGATTTGATTAAATTCATCCAATGGTCACTATCACATTACAAGATGTCACTTTTACTATCTTGAAAGTGTCCTTGCCCATCCAATGGCCTAGGTGCTTTGTAGAAAGATGAGTACATCCTTCAATGGCTAAGATCAAATTGCAAGATAGCATTTTTATTGTCATGAAAATATCTTTGATTCAATGGCTTAGATTGTGGGAGAAAAGATGAGCACATGTCATCCAATGGCTTAAAGGGGAGGGAAAAAAAAGAGAGCATACTCACTCTCTACTACTAAGGCAGCCAGCCATCACAAGGGAAAGGGGAGAGTTCATTTTTTTTGGTTCTAGGGCAATAACTAAAGGAGAGGAAAAAGAAGAGACAATAAGAAAAGTGAGGAGAAAATTTGAGAGCTCTTGATTTGGAAAGTTAAAGCTAGGTAGCTACCTCTTCCTCTATTCTTTATTGTTTTTCTTTGATGTTGTGATTCTTTTTATTCTCTTTTTGTTCATGTGATTTGCAAACTTTTTGATGAATAAAAAGGTTTTCAAAAAATAAACCTTAAATGTTTTCTATCCTTTTTCCTTCTTACTTTATCAAATAACCAAGTTTGTCAAAAAAATTTACATGTTTCATGCAATAGCCGAATGGTGTAGGATGGCTTTGTGCTTGTTCTTGCTTCATATGTTTTGCTTGCTTGGTTGTGTTCATGCTTTTGACTCATGCTTGATCTATTGTCACATATTTGGTTGGCTGAAAATCATGCATTTCAAAACATATCAAATAGGTTTTTGGCCAAGATCAACCAATGATCTCAAACCAAAAACCCTTGTCACCAATAGTTGAGAGAATGATATTTTAGATTGAGGTATTCTGACTTTGATTTTTTTTTTTGTTTACTATTCAACCATGGTCAAAATAAGTTGAAAATTTTACCACATGTAGTAGCCATTTAGGGGAAGCCATGGCATTTTTTTTCATGATTTTTAGAATTTTTTATCATTTTTGAAAAAATGGTTTTAAATAGAGCAGTTTTAACTCACTATCTTGACTTTGAAAAAATTTCGGTCATAGTACCCTTGCTCCAAAAATTAAGCTGATTTTTTCCCATAGAGATCAACATGTCCTAGACCTACCATAATTTTTTTCAGATTTGCTTGAAATTTTTTAGAAGGGCAAAAAAAATTGGGTATCAAAACTGGTTGTGAGAGTCAGATTTGTTTTGAAGAAAATAATAATTTTCTGTTTTTATTAGTATATTAGGAGAGGGCTAATTTGGGATTTTAGCTACTGTCTTAGGTTGATTTCCAAGTTATTTCAATCATAAAATTTTATTTTATAAAAGTCGGGTCAAGGGTGGTCAACTTGGGTTTCAAAACTAGGAAGATAGGGTCTTTTAATCGAAGGGGTTCGGCCATGATGCCATTTTCATCCTAAAAATTCCAAATTTTTTTAATCTGAGCCTAAAGTCTTTAGATTATGAAAATCTTATCTAAGTATCTTCCTAAGGTAGTTGGATACCTTTTTAGGTATGTGGATGTCCTTACTCTAAGGAAGAAATACATCTCCATGCATTGCATTTTAAAAATGTTTTTATTGAATTTTTTGGTTTATTAAACATTTGGAATGAATTAGTTCTCGATCTTTGTCGGGTTTGCCAGGGAGGTTAGGAAATTATTCAACGCACGTGTTTATGGAATCAAAACATATAATTTTCATTTTACTCGAAACCATGTAAATATCATATGAAAGAATTATTTTCCAAGCTTTGTCGGGTTTGCTGGGAAGCACGGTAATATTTTTCGGCATATGCTATTTATATGATTCCTCACATGAATAATTCATTTCAAATAATGATGTGTGCATGTGATCATGATGTGATTATGAATATTTTATATGATGTCATTTTGTGATTTTGCCATGTCAAGCATGCCATACCATTCATTCATATGCCATGTCATTCATTTACATGATATGTCAATCATTATGCCATGTCATTTATTCACATGCCATGTCATTCATATGCCATGTCATTCATATGCCATGTCATTCATGTGTTATGTCATTCATTCACATGCCATGTCATCAAGAATTTGCCTTGTCATTCATTATGACATGTCATTTATTATGCCTTGTCATCCATATGCCATGTCATCCAAATAACATGTCATGTCATGTCATGCCATGTCATGCCATGTCATTTATAGTTTATGTACATTTTCATACCATGCCATTCATGCCATGTTATCATTTCATACCATTCGGCCATTCATATGCCATCACCATGCCATTCGGCCACCATGACATTTTGTTTATGATCTATGTCATTTATGCAATATCATTCTTATAGCATGTCATTTGCCATGTCATTTAGTGTTTGAGCTCTTTTTAAAACATGGTTAAACATGTCATGCCATCCATGTCATTACCATGACCATTCGGTCGCCATGACATTTCATTCATGTCATTCTATTTTCATGACACAACATATCTTATGCCATGTCACTTGGTTTGCCATGTCATTATGTTTATCTCATTTTGGGTTTTCCATGTCGATTTCATTCACATGACATTCATTACCATGCTATAACATATTAGGCTATGTCATTCATATACCATGTCATCCATTCACATGCCATGCCATATATTAGGCCATGTCATTCGTATGCCATGCCATCCATATGCCATGTCATTCATATTGCCATGTCATTCACATGCCATGTCATTCATATGCAATGTCATTCATATTGCCATGTCATTCATTTGCCATATCATCAAAATTTTCCATGTCATTCACGTGCTATGTCATTCATATGCCATGTCATTCATTCACATGTCAGGACATTCATTATGCCATATCATTCATATGTCATTTCATTCATTATGTCAATTCATTCATGCGCCATATTGTTCATTCACATGCCATGTCATTCATCATGCCATGTCATTCTTATGCCATGTCATTCATTATGCCATGTCATCAAAATGTTCCATGTCATTCATATGCCTTGTCATTCACATGCCATGTCATTCGTTATGCCATGTCATTCATTCACATGACATTCATTCCCATGTCATGTCATTCTTATGCCATTTCATTTTGTTTGCCATGTCAATTTAATTCACATGACATTCATTCTTATGCCATGTCATTTTTATGCCATGTCATTCGTTTGTCATCATTTTATGCCATGTCACCTATGCCATGTCATCATTTTATGCCATGCCGCCTATGCCATGTCGATTTCATTCACATGACATTCATTTTATGCCATGTCATTTATATGCCATGTCATTTTGCATGCCATGTCAATTTCATTCACATGACATTCATTTTTATGCCATGTTATTTATATAACATGTCATTTTGCATGCCATGTTGATTTCATTCACATGACATTTCATTCTTATGCCATGTCATCTTGTTTACCATGTCGATTACATTCACATGACATTCATTATTTTGCCATGTCAAACATGCCATGTCGTAATTTCTTTTACCATGTCATAATAAAATGTTGGTCATACCATGATAAATATGCATGCTTATTTAATTTTTATCTTAGTAGAATTTTTGCATATTCATGGTCATTTTTTATGATTTTTAAAACATATTGAAAAACAAATGATATTTTATATAAATCAAGATTATTCTAGAGTTAAAATAATTCATGAATTCTCTGCCGGGTCTGCCGAGGAGGATATCATCAATTATCATTAATAACGAAATATTCTTTTTAAAATGAGGATGATTCGGAGAATTCCAAAATCAAGGAAAAATTCCATATTTTGCTGAGTTTGTCGAAAAATATGAAAAAATTTATATTAATTAATTCTGGATCATTTTCAAATAAAAATATGAATTTTTTTAGAGAATTATTTTCAAATGCCAAATTCAAAACCGACTGTTTACTGAGACTCGAGATAACACACAACTAATAAGGTAATGTTTTATACGGGTGTCGCAAGGGTGCTAATCCTTCCCCGTACGTAACCAACTCCCGAACTCAAACTTGTTTTCTCTGGTTTAAAGCGCAGACTTCAAAATTGGTTTTAAAAATTTTTTAATTAATTTTAATTTTTTTTAAAAATCGATTTTAATAGGTGGCCGATCACACCTAGCCAAAAAATATTGGTGGCGACTCCATTTCTTTTTCGAGGTCTTTTTCAAAACCTCCCCAATTTTAATTCAAGAGGAATTAAGTTGTCTTTTCCTCTGCCTATTTTGTTTCCCCCTCACTCGAGCGGTTTCTCCTCACCCCGGAGGATCACGTATCGACAGCTTGGTGACTCCGCTAGGGACTTTAAAGAGTCAGGCCTAGAGTTTGTGTTATCGAAAGTCTCAATTTTGTCAATTTTAATTGGTATTTAATTATAATTCCCATTTTATTTTTAAGAGGATTTTCCTTAAATAATAAAATGTTTTTAAATATGTTCATGTCCATGTACATGCATATTATCGTTGTTCTCTGGTTATTTAATCTTGTATATTATTACTGTTCTTTGATTATTTAACCTTGTATAATATTACTTCTATCTGGTTGGTTAATGCGTTACACTATTCTTGATCTTCGCTTTAATTGCTGGGCATTTAGAATAAGGATTGTAGAATAGATGATGAAAGGTTTGTTTGTTCCTCCTCACACACTACACATGCATTTGCATAACATAAGCCCTCTACCCGGGTTTCGTCCTTTAGGTGGAAGTAAAGTAACTACGCTCTCGTGAGGTGTTAACCTCCGCATGGGCTAGCGAAACACTTCTGAAGTAGTAGACTACCTACGCTTTCGTGAGGTGATAACCTCCGTATAGGCCTGGGAAATATACTCTAACAAATTGAACCCACTTCTATCAGGGTGCCTTACTAGCCTTCACCAGCGTTAGTAAGGAGCAATTTGGAGCCTTTTTGGAACCTAATGCAACCTTATATAGTGAACCTAGGCAAAGCCATGCCGAATTTCCGTTAGAGCTACCGAAGCTAGGAACACATGGAGGAATGCTTCTAATCTTTTGCCGTTTATTTCTACATTCTGAAGAAGCATTGTAGATCGGGAACGATGTATGTGCATCGCCTGTAACAAATGTTATAATCCGCCCCAAAGGCATCATGATGCCTAAATAATTTGATATTGCTGGGGCAAATGTCCGCTAATTTCTTTTACTTTCATATTGATGATTTTACTCTCTTATTCATTTTTCATGTGTCATTTTTAATAATACCGAAATCTAGTGTTTTTGGGTTATTTTGAAAAATTTTCTTTTTATACTTGTACCTTTTAGGTATTTCTAGAAAAGAAAAAAGAAGTTTTTATCCCGTGAAAAAAAAATTCTTTGAAAAAGGAAAAAATGAAAAAATGAGAGGTGAGTAATGAAAAAGTTCTGTTGTAGCAGAGTAGTTTTGTGAAAATAATAAAAATCTCCTCTTAGTATCAAACTTTTGAGAAAATATAAAAAAATGTCAAAAGATCAGTTGTCAAGAAAATTCAAAAAAATAGAAAGAAGAAAAAAAAAAGAGAAAATAAAAGGTGATATTAGGATCTTCTTTTCCTTGATCTTTTCATTTGCATTTTTGCATAACATGCATATTATTTAAGCAGTTGTAAATATGAAAATTCATCTTCTCAAGCATCTTCGCATCTTGTACATTTCATTAATCATCATTGCATTCGTGCATGCATGAATAGAGCATGTACACTCTTTTTTTTTACCTCATTTTGATAATAATCTCATTTGTTAATTGCATGAGAAGGGGTTTAAGATATGAGGAATGAATTTGAGGAACGAGTGTATGCTTTGGAGCGCAATCAAGAGGAATTTGGACATGAAATCCAAGAGGTGGAAGGACAACTCGCCAAATTGATAAAGATGTTTGAGGATCTTGGTAAGAGTAAGGGGGAACTTTCTCAAGGCTCCTCATCGCCGTCAGATCAACCAAAACCACCAGGTCTAGATCATAAATCCCTGCTGGATCTTGCACTTGTCAGTGCCATAAAGGACTGAACCTCAATGAAATGGTGGAAATGGTCAAATTGGGAAGCCAGATGCCAAATATAGAAACCTCGGATCTTGTACCACCCCTGCAAACTGTCCCAGATCCGAATCAGTATCATCCCTTTACTAGTACCCCTTCATTCGCTGGGACGACCAACACGAGGTCTCTGAGTTTCACTCCATCACCACAAGTTGACTACAATTCATATTTTTTCCCTCATCAGCCATCTCATCAAGCATCCGGGATAAGAACCTCGAATTGTGTATAACCTCTAAGGATCCCATATTCAAATCCCTACCCTTACCATGTTGTTCCGCCACCTCTCCATGCGAACACTCCTGTTCAATCCTTCGGGCCACCATCAAGTGATCCGACCCCTAGGCTGTATGTGACCAAGAAACAGCCCAAGAATAAGAATCAAAAGCATTTTGATCCTATTCCAATTAGCTACCAAGAGCTTCTCCCTATATTGATCCTAGATCACCTGGTTGCTTGTGTTCCATTGAAACCTCTGCTACCACTGTACCCCAAGTGGTATAACCCAAGTGCAAGATGTGATTACCACTACGAAATTGTTGGGCATAGCATCGAAGACTGTGACGCCTTCAAGAGGAAAGTGCAGTCTCTCATAGATATCAAGTGGTTCGATCCAACGACACTGGTTGAGAGAGGACTAGGAAAGGACAATTAGGATTAGGAGGTTTACGACAATGATGTAGTAGGAGATTGATCTTTAATGATGTAGTAGGATTTCGTCTTTTCAGTAGCCGGCTCTTATAGCCTTAGGATACTAGGAAAAATAAAGTGCTTGTCAAGACAGTTCTAACCACTATTCAGATTTTGTAAACTTGGTTTATATCTTGTGAACATTGACATGGGAATGAATTGGTTATGCTTCAGATTTATGAGATGATTGATGATTAAGTTCCTTTGATTCTTATTCCCTCTGTGGTATCTTCCCCTTTGCATTTGTATCCGATCAATTATTTTCCATATCACGCATTTCATACATCCATATATTGGAATTAAGTTCATTTGTACATAGCAATGGCTCTATTAATGCCAATGATAGAGAAGTCAATTTTATCATTTCTAGAGGCAAATAAAAGGGGTTTTCCCCAAACCCCTAAAATAAAGAGTCATGATAGATTTCATGTCTAGAGATAGCTTTGGTTTCCTTATTGCCAGAAAAGTAGAATGGGAAAGGATCATACTACCCAATTGGAAAAAATTGAACAAATGCAGAATGAAACAGCTGAACAGGTCTCACATGGGATTCAGATGACCCAGGGTATTGAAAGGCTGAGAGAAACTATGGGAGAACACTTTACACAAAAAAGTAGTCAACCTCATGAGCATGGCAATCTAGGTAAGAAGGCTCAAGGCCAGATTTTTGATCAAGTTCATTCACGGCAAGTTCTGAGCCAAAGAGCAGAGATAAAACAAGAGTATGACCGATTGGAGGAAAGGATTCGAGCCATTGAAGGTAGAGATGAAGTTAGTGTAAGGGAGTTTCTTTTGATCCCTAATGTGGTCATCCCGCCAAAATTCAAGGTTCCGGAATTTGAAAAGTATGATGGACTTAAGTTCCCTAAAACACACTTGTCTGCATATTTTAGTAAGATGGCAGGGCACGCATATGATGAGAAGCTGCTTATCCATGTTTTTCAAGACAACCTGACAAAGGGAGCATCTAGGTGGCATTATCAATTGAAAAAAGGACAAGTGCGTACATAGAGAGACTTAGCTCGGGCATTCCTAAAAAAATACAAGCACATACGGGAAATAGTTCCAAATCGGTCGACACGCCAGAATATGAAAAAGAGGCCTAACGAGAGCTACAAAGAATCTGCTTCTAGATGGAAAGAGGTAGCCTCGCAAGTCCAACCACCTCTTACTAATAAAGAAATGAATGCTTTGTTTGTGGATACCCTTCCACATCCATACTATGATAAGTTGATTGGCAACATTTTTTCAAAGTTTGCGGACATATTGTTTGCAGTGGGTAGGATTGAGGATGGGATAAAAAAAAAAAGGAAAATTGTGGATATTAATGTTGGAATTTCTCTCGGGAAGAAAGATAGTGTTGCCAAGGGGCATGTTAAAGTCGTAAATGTCGAAGGCAAAACAAAAGAGGGTTCAGTGCAATGCAAGATGATTCTTTTGATGGTTATTTACATCTCCGACCCTATGTTGACCATTGGCCTCAGAACGGTCATCATCATGCTCCAGTACCTCTCACACCACCCCAAGGGTTCGTCATGTCAAATGATTCAGGGGTTGACTCGGTCTGTTCTCAGAGCAGCAAGAAAAAAAAGGCGAAAGTGTACCATTCAATTCCAATGACCTACATGGAACTTCTTCCATAAGTTGTCCAAAGCTATATGATCTTCGTCGCACCTACAAAACCCAAAAATTCTCCTTACCCAAAATGGTATGATCCTAATGCCACATGCGAGTATCATAGCGGGGTTAAAGGGCATTCCACGGAGAACTACACTGCATTCAAGGACAAAGTTGAAGCCGTAATTAATGCAAACCCGACAAAGTTCAAAGAGCTTTTGAATGCTTAAGGGGCTAACTGTCATTTGTTCTCAGGCTAGCATGCCAATCAGGGGCAATCCTTAACCTTGTTTTCAATTTTGTACATGTTTCCAATTTGTTTGAAATGAACCTTAAATTGCAAGCATCATACATCTTATCTCATTTGAAGTTTTGGATTCTTTTTGAGCTTTGTTTTTATGGTTTTTGAACCAAAAAAACAAGAACAACAACAAAAAAGTTGAAAATGAAAATTCATACGGATAATTTTTCGTTTTGAAAATAAAAAAGTAAGTTCTTTGAAAAGTGAAATGAGACTTGAAAGAATTGGTGATCATCATGAGGGATGGACTAAATCCTAGGAAACACCTTATCTCTACATATACCTAGATCATAGACCACTTGAATAAAGGCCACTTAAAAGCCCCAAAGAATAACCTTTATCGAAGCCGCGAGTAATGAAAATTTTGGAAATTTTCTTTTATGGATTTCCTTAAAGTTAAGAAAACATGACAATATTCCCAAAAGATCTAGATTTGGTAGTTTGATATGTGTTAAATTTATGCCATACTGCCAATCATAGCAAAAGCTCAACGATTCAAAACCTACTGAATCTCTTTGAAAGATTCTAAATGCCAAGTCCCTAGGCTTTTTCCAAGACTTTTGAATTATGAGCGCCTGAACCAAAGAATGAACTAGAACACCTTTCTTTTCCCTCCCCATGTGTTGGAAACACTTTGAAGAAATTGAAACCCAAATGAGCTTACTTAGCGAAAGGCTTAAAAAATAAAACATGAGATGTTCCTTCACAGCAAGATTCCCAAAAACCAAAATACCTTCACTTGAATGGCAAATCAAAATGAGGCATCATTTGCGACGGAAGATGAATCATGCATTAATTTTTGGGGCATGCAGTAAAAAAAAAGAGAAAAAAAGAAAAAAAATTGAAAAAAATTGTGATATCATGTGCATGAGAATTTGAATGCTTCCAAATGCAAAATGAAATTCTGGTTATCTATTCCCCTTGGGGATTGTTTTTCAATGAAAATATTTGTTCTTGATATGAGAAATAGCCATTATCGCAACGTAAAAAAAACAAGTCTCATCGCAAGATTTTATTATTCGTTAAGCATGACATTAAAAAAAATAGAGGAAAGTCGACTTAATTCCTCTTAGAAAATGAAGGTTTTGAAAATGACCTTGAAAAAGACATGGAGTCGCCACCAATCTTTTTTAGCTAGGTGTGATCGGCCACCTATTAAAATTGGTTTTATAAAATATTTTAAAATTAATTAATTTTTTTTTTTAAAACCAATTTCAAGTCTGCATTTTAAACCAGAGAAATCAAAGAAGCAGGTTCGGGACTCGATTACGTGTGGGGAAGGATTAGCACCCCCACAACGCCCGTATAAAATGGTACCTTATTAATCGTGTGTTATCTCAAGTCTCGGTAAAAAAAAAATCGGTTTTAAAATTTAGTATTTCAAGTTAATTCCCAATTTAAAGAAAAATAATTCCATTTTTATTTGAAAATAATCCGGAATTTATTAATTCAAAATTTTCCTATATTCCCCAACAAACGTGGCAAAATATAGAAATTTTTATTAGTTTGGAAAACTTTCCGAATCATTATCGTTTTAAAGAAGATATTCCGTTATTAATTATAATTGATGATATCCTCCCCAGCAAACCCGACAGAAAACTCATGAATTATTTTAACTCGGGAATATCTTTATTTTATTGAGAATCATTACCTTTTTCAAAAGATTTAAAAATATATATGAATATGAATATGTGTGACAAATAAAATGACATAGCAAAGTCTAGATAATATAATGCAACCTAAATGGTATGATATAATTTAAATGTCATAGTATTTTTTAAATAAAATATGATATCCTAAGTCATATGATATATTCTAAATGAAATGAAATGACCTAGATAATATAATATATTCTATATGAAATGAAATATCCTAAGTCACATGATATATTCTAAACGGAATAAAATATTTAAATGACATGGCAAATATAAATGATATGGCATATAATCTAAATGATATGAAATGACATGAAACATGAAATAATGTTAACATATAATATGCATGAAAATAAAAATAATAATAATAATGCATGAACATAGTCTATGCTAGATAATGTGACAAAAATAAATAACTAAATAAAAAGCATATGATATCATGAAATATCCAAAACCATATAATAAACAACATAACATCAATAATAATAATAATAATAATAATAATAACAACACCATGGAAATTATCATAGCAAAAATCACATATTATATAGTATGCATGAATATGGAAAAAGCAATGCATGAGAATGTATTTTTTTCATTAATTAAGGAAATCTGTATATCTAAAAAGATATCTGGCTACCTTAGGAAAATATATAAAATTAAATTTTCTAAAAATCAAAATAATTTGTGATTGTTTGAAAACAATTTCGGAAAACTTAGATTAAAAAAAAATTAACACCTAGCTAAACCCTTTTTAAATGGCTTTAATTTTCTAAGTTTAAAATCACGGACTTGACCACCCTTAACTTAAGGTTTCTAAAATCATTTTTAGAGTTTAGAAAGGCTTAGAAACTACCCTAAGACAGTAGCTAAACTTCCTAATCAGCCCTCTAAATAACTTAGACAAAACAGAAAAATGATTTTCCTTCAAATTCAAATCTACCTCCACTAACCAGTTTTAGAACCCAATTTTTTAACCTATCTTTAAGAGTTCAAAAAAATCTAAAAAGAAATACTGGAGACTTAGAACGTGTAACAATACATGGGAAAAAATTGTCTTAATTTTCTGGCTAAATATGACTTTCCAAAAAAATCGGGAAAGTACGAGTACTGGATGAAAAAAAATGTTTTGCCAAAACACATTATTTTGCCTTTTATGAAATCATTTTTTTGCCTTGGATGAAAAAAAAAAAACTCAACAATGGAAACAAGCAAGCAACCAAATCAAAACAAGCTTCATATTTATGTATTTTAAGAAGATTTAAAGCATCAAAACTTGTTAAATACCATGAATAACATGAAATAAAAAAGCAAACAGCAACTACACAAAATCAATAGGCCATTCGGCCACCCCTCTAAATTAAGAAAAAAATTTTATCAAAGCTTTTTCCAAGAAAGTATAAAGAAAAACTTAAACGAGAAACTTAAAAACACTTATTTTAAAAAGGAAAATCAAAAGAAACTCACCAAAGTAGCAATCAAAATAGCAAATCAAGAATAGAAAATCAAGGAAAGTGCAAGAGTATAGTGCTTAAAGCAACCTCTAGAAGCTATATTGCAAGCTTTTTCTCTTCTAAATTTCTTTTCTTTTCTAAACTTTTCTTTTTGCCTTTCAAAAATGGAGAGCATTCAGCAAAAATCAGAATGTGAATAGAGTGAAAATGAAAGAGAGAACCCCCCCTTGAAGTGCTCGGCTAGCTCCTTGGAAGAACCTAGGAGGTTCTAGAATTTTTTTCAACAAATTTGATCCTATGGCCTTCAATCCAAGATGCCTTCTATGTAGGATTCACACCCTTATATTAGAATCATCAGCCCTTGAATTATGATTTCATAAAGATGTCATAAATATGTTCTCTCTCCAACCATTGGTCCATGTGTTACAAATTCAAAGGCTTGATCACAAAAATAACTACCTTCCTCTTCATTTTTGGCCTTTTGATTAAAAATCATAAAATATCTGCCCACCATTGGGCATTGGCCGACTGACCCTTCCTCTTCCAGCCCATGCTTCAATTTTTTTAAAAACAAGAAAAGGCCCTTTTCGATTTCTTCGATAAAATAACCTTTTTGCCCCCCAAATATAAATAAATAGCAAACGAACTCCAAATTCAAAAATTATTTTTTAATACTTCCAAAATAATAAAAAATTGAATTCTGGAGGTTTTCAAAATTTTCTAAGCCCATTTGCTATTTATTTGGATTTTTTCTTCCAAAATTGCCCTTTTTTGCTCCCAAACTTTTCCATTTTTTAAACGAGCTTTAAATCTAGATTTTTCTTCACCATTCTCTTCCAAATAATTTAAAAGTATGATCTAGAAGTTTTCATAATTTTTGGAACTCATTTGGTATTTTTTCATGATTTATCTGCTTGAATTACTACATAGTGGGCCTGGGATTTGGCCATTTTGTAAACAAACTCCAAATCCAGATTTTTCTTTGCCAATATTTTCAAAATAATTTAAGAATGAGATCTGCCACTTTTTAGAATTTTTGGAGTTCATTTTCTATTTTTTCGGGATTTTTCCTTTTGAATTTCTACATAGGGGACCCGGGATTTGGCCATTTTGCAAACGAACTCCGAATCCAGATTTTCTTTCGCCAATCTCTTCAAAATGATTTAAGAATGAGATCTAAAATTTTTTAGAATTTTTGGAGTTCATTTGCTATTTTTCCCAAATTTTCCAATTTTGCCCTTTTGCCTTTGAAACCCGATTTTGCTCAAAACAAATCCAATTTTCAGATTTTCTTCAAATTGAGCCTTGGGCTATCCTTATTTAATCATTCCTCATCAATTAGGGGCTTTAATCTTACCGAATCGGGTCATTTCTTTAATTCTTCCAAATTTCACCAAAATCCACCAAAAATCCTAATTCTCGGTTTTCTTCCGAATTGACTTTTCTTTCAATTTTTCTTTCAAGTAGCTTCTCCATTACCCGTAGTCAGTGCTTATCTTTCATTTGGAACCTTCAATTTCGACCAATTTGATCTTTTAAGCACTTTTTCCCAAATTTCTCGAACTAGGGTTTTTTTTCTACTGAATCTTTGTAACCCAACTTCCGAACTCCATATCTTTCAATATAGACCTCGGATTATCAAAATTCTTTCGCCATTTCTCAATTGAACTTCAAATATTGATTTTGAAAGTGGGTTGACTTTTTTAGTAATTGACTTTTTGAGGTTGACTTATTCAAGTTTGACTTTTTATGCTTGCCTTCTTAGACTAAGTCTCGGAGTACCAGTTGCAGGATTAAAAAAGTCTTTTTACATTCTGAAACATCAATTTAGGGAGAAAACATACTTTTTTTAGTGG
Organism: Fremontodendron californicum; assembly: GCA_030761205.1. Classification (NCBI taxonomy): domain Eukaryota; kingdom Viridiplantae; phylum Streptophyta; class Magnoliopsida; order Malvales; family Malvaceae; genus Fremontodendron; species Fremontodendron californicum. The sequence continues at coordinate 17,059,802 of JAULJL010000018.1, read as the reverse complement.
TTCGGACAAAATTAAGTGTCTACAGCTGCCTATCTTTGGCTATTGCTGAGAATTAGGAATCAGGCGAAGATAAACAAATACTTAATTTTGTTCGGTTAATGAAATCATATGTGAAGAAAAGGGGAAATGGGTTTTCACTCACTTCATTCTTCATTCTTCATTCATTCATCATTCATTTTTTTTTGGTTGAAAGAAGCTATAAATAGAAAATATTGTCCTTAAATTGAATTTCTTGACTAATCAAGGTTCGACCCGTCTTAAGAAAACGAGTTCGATTTGCAAGAGAAGAAAAGACCTCGACGATGGTCTCGGGGGCTTAACCTATCTTATGCTAAGCTGTGTTTAAAATTTTGGGTATCTCCGCCAGAAGCCTCGGCTATCACCACCAAAGACTTGTTCACTTTCAAAACTGAAAAACTCTGGATATCTCCATCAGAGGCTTTGGTTACCACCACCAAAGACTTGTTCATTTTTTAAAACTGTAAAAACTCTGGAAACTTGTGCCTGGAGGTCTTAAAAATGGTGCCCGGAGGCCTTAAAAAAAGTGCCCGAAGGCCTTACCCATGATTTGAAAAATTATGTCCAGAGATCTTAAAAATGGTGCCGGAAGCCTTACCCATGATGAAAATACCTTGACGACGGTCTCAAGACTCGAATCATTTGATAAACATAATGAATTCGATTTAAAACAAAAGGAAATACCTCGAAGGTGGTCTCAAAGCTCGACTCATTTGATAAAACATAATGAATTCAATTTAAAACAAAAAGGAAATACCTCGACGGTGGTCTCAAGGCTCGACTCATTTGATAAAACATAATGAGTTCGATTTAAAACAAAAGGAAATACCTCGACGACGGTCTCAAGGCTCGACTCATTTGATAAAACAAAATGAATTCGATTTAAAACAAAAGGAAATACCTCGATGGTGGTCTCAAGGCTCGACTCATTTGTTAAAACAGAATGAATTTGATTTAAAACAAAAGGAAATACCTCGACGGTGGTCTCAAGGCTCGACTCATTGGATAAAACAAAATGAATTCGATTTAAAACAAAAGGAAATAGCTCGACGGTGGTCTGAAGGCTCCACTCATTTGATAAAACAGAATGAATTCGATTTAAAACAAAAGGAAATACCTCGACGGTGGTCTCAAGGCTCCACTCATTTGATAAAACAGAATGAATTTGGTTTAAAACAAAAGGAAATATACTAAAAATGATCCTAGGTTTGATTCATTTGAAAAAAATAAATTTAACTTTGAAAATGAAAGGAACATACCTCGACGGCGGTCTCGGGGCTCGACTCATTTGAGAAGCAGAACGAGTTCAATTTGGAAAGGAACATACCTCGACGATGATCTCGGGGTTCGACTTATTTGAGAAGCAAAACGAGTTCGATTTGGGGAAGCCAAAGCTTTCTTGATTCCTGCAATGTTTAGCTAAATACAATGATGAGAATGACATGCTTTGCAAATGCTTATATGTTTCCTAAGAATGAATGCAATCAAATGATTGTGTCATGATTTCTAATCCAAGGTTTCTTTGAGGTTCACAGATTATCCAACTTCATGACGGAGTCTTCAATTGTTCACTGATGCCCCACTTAAGGAATCCTTCACTCAAGATAATTTGTCAAATAGTCCCAGTTTCTGACCTTCGCTGAAATTTATAAATTTTTTTGACTTCATGACGGAGTCTCCAGCACATTCACTGTTTTCCTTTACTTGGTGATCTTTGCATCAAGATTAGTGGTTTTCAAACCCCTTTTTTAAAAAAAAAAAATCTATTCCTTAATAATACTCTGAAATCCTTTTATTTAAAGATTTTTATGCTTACAAATTATATTCAATTTAATAGCAATCGAGATGCAATCTTAAAAATGTATGGAACAAGCAAAATGTCATGAAAAGGATAACAAGAATTTATTGCAACAAATGTTTTAAACTTGTAAAAGTGAATATCAAGGATATAAGAAACAAATGTGATGTTATGGGTTGTAGATGCCCTGGATGCAGAAAATCTTGGACCCCTCTTTTTTCAAACCATCTAAAATTTCTCTTGAACGAGCAATTTACTTAGGTAATGCCTCGGCTTCCGTAGTTACGTCAGACTGAGTTATTCCCCTCTCCTCTGATTTTCAAATACTTTCTCCCCCTTTACACGGAACATTGATTCAAACCTTAGTCAGTACTTGAGCCTCCTTTTGCGGGTTTTCATCTCAAGTGTCCCTCTTTCGGTATTAATTCGCCCTTTGCGGGTTTTCGGCTTAAACCTCTCCCTTTACATTATTTTTATTTTCATTTTTTTGTTTTCTCTCTTTTTGTTTTCTTTTTTTTTTCTTGTATTCTACCATGCATTTGAGAATTCTAAATGCTTCCAAGGTAAAAATGTCAATTCAAAATATGGAATAAATTATGAGAATATCCTTTCAAATTAAATATCCATGCTTGATCAAAATGAGCTTGTAAAGCATGTAATGTAGGCCTAGGCTCGGGTTTAGAAAGAAAGGATAAATAGGCCCAAAATGTGTTTAAGCGTGATTTGATCAAGGATCATTTCTTTAGGAGAGTTTATTCTTGAAACATTTGTCCATTTTTTTGACTTTCTTTTCTTTTTTCTTTTTTTCTTTGTTGGCTTTTCATTTGCCATTCTTTGATTTCACATTTTTCAATGGCTCTCTTTTTTCCATGATTTTTTCTTATTTTTCCTCGCATTTACCCTCCAGCGTAGAGGGTGATCCTTGATCAAGGTTTAAAGAAAGAAATAATTCCTAAGGCTGAAAGAGGTGACTAAGGATAATTTCTTCTTAGTGAAAGGAATATGAAAGATGGCCATTTATCATATGAAGCGTGAATATTCTCATTAAAAAGAAATCCACATGGGAGATAGATAGATATATAGAATTTCCATTTTTACACTTGGAATCATTCGAATTTCCATATACACAACATCATACTTTTTTTTTCAAGCATAATACTTCTTCAGTTCATCATCATTCACGGGATTTCTGAAATCCTCCCCGTCCATCCGAGTTAAAATTAATGCTCCTCCAGAAAAAGCTCTTTTTACCACATAGGGTCCTTCCCAATTCGGAGCCCATTTTCCTTGCGGGTCTTTCACTATAGGGAGAATTTTCCTCAGTAGTAAATCTCCTTCTTGGAACTGTCTAGGACGAACCTTCTTGTTGTGGGCTCGAATCATCCTTTTCTGATACAACTGCCCATGACAAATCGCTTTCAATCTTTTCTCCTCAATGAGATTCAGCTGTTCATAATGAGCTCTAACCCATTCTGCCTCTTCTAGGCCAACCTCCATCAAAACCATAACTGAAGGGATCTCAACTTCAATAGGTAGCACTGCTTCCATCCCGTATACCAAAGAAAATGGCGTTGCCCCTGTAGATGTGCGGGTCGAAGTACGATATGTATGAAGAGCAAAAGGCAAGATCTCATGCCAATCCTTGTAGACATCAGTCATCTTCTCAACAATCTTCTTAATGTTCTTATTGGCTGCTTCTACTGCCCCATTCATCTTCGGACGGTAAGGTACCGAATTATGATGTGTGATCTTGAACTGAGTACACACTTCTCTCATCATCTTATTGTTCAAATTGAGAGCATTATCCAAAATAATTTTTGCTGGCAATCCATAACGACATATGATTTCTTTCTTAACAAATCTGCATACCACCGACTTTGTTACATTTGCATAGGAAGCAGCTTCTACCCACTTTGTGAAATAATCTATGGCCACCAAGATGAAACGATGTCCATTTGAAGCTTTCGGGGTAATAAGGCCGATCATATCCATTCCCCACATTGAAAATGGCCATGGTGAAGTCATGACATGCAATGGCGATGGCGGCACATGGATCTTATCTGCTTATATCTGGCATTTATGACACTTCCGGGAATAACTGATACAATCTCCTTCCATTGTCAACCAAAAATACCCTACCCTCATAATCTGCTTAGCAAGCATGTGACCATTAGCATGACTGCCACATATCCCTTCATGGACCTCTTCTATAATTCTCCGAGCTTCGACAGATCCGACACATATCAATAAGACTTGGTATTTTCCTTTCTTGCATAGAATCTCACTGTCTAGAACAAAACCCATTGCTAGCCTTCTCAAAGTCTTTTTGTCATTTCGTGTTGCTGGTTCTGGATACTGTTAACTCTTGATGTACTGCAAGATGTCGTTATACCAAGGGAGGCCATCTGTTTCTTCCTCAATACTCAGATAGTGGGCAGGAGACTCATATATACTTATCTTTATTGGCACAACTTCAGCGCTTTCATTCACTTTAAACATTGATGACAAAGTAGCCAGAGCATCTGCCATTCGATTTTATTCTCGAGGGAAGTAATTGAAATTCACTTCTTCAAATTCCTCCAACATACTCAGTATGAGTTCTCGGTATCGAATTAGCTTTGTATCTCGGGTTTTCCATTCTCCCCGTATCTGGTATATCACTAGGGTTGAGTCTCCTAAAACTTCCAATACTTTGATCTTTCTGTCCACTGCAGCACGAAGGCCCATAGTACACGCTTCATACTCGGCAGTATTGCTTGTACAATCAAAATCCAATCTAACAGTGAAAGGATAATAATCTTCTCTTAGGGATATGAGAACTGCACCGATTCCATGCCCCATGGCATTAGATGAGCCATCAAAGTACGTTTTCCATACTTTCTTCCTTAGGGGAGCCCCATCTGCTTGCGAAACATACATCAAATCTTCATTTGGGAAGTCAAAGTTCAACGGCTCATAATCTTCCACTGCCTGACTTGCTAAGAATTCAGCCACTGCACTGCCTAACTTGCTAAGAATTCAGCCACTGCACTGCCCTTGATGGCTTTTTGACTTACATATACAATATCGTATTCTGACAATAAAACCTGCCATCTTGCTGTCCTCCCTGACACAGAAGGTGCTTCCAACATGTACTTAATTGGATCCAGCTTGGCAATCAACCATGCCGTGTGGTACAACATGTACTGCCTGAGTCTTCGAGCAGTCCAAGCTAAGGCACAGCACAACTTTTCTACCGTTGAATATTTTAACTCATAATCTGTGAACTTCTTGCTGAGGTAATAAACTGTCTATTCTTTCTTTCCAGTCTCATCAAGCTGCCCCAAAACACAACCCATGGATCTCTCAAATACTGATAAATACAGTATCATTGGTTTATCCGAAATAGATGGCATTAGCACTGGTGGGTTGGATAGATAATACTTAACCTTTTCAAAGGCGATCTGAAAACCTTCATCCCATTCTCCTGGATCATGTTTTTGAAGTAGCTTAAATATTTGATCACATTTGTCGGTTAATTGAGAAATAAATCGGGCAATGTGATTCAATCTCCCTAGAAAGCCTCTTACTTCTTTTTGAGTACGTGGGAGTGGAAAATTCTAAATGGCCTTCACTTTATCCGGGTTATTCTCAATTCCCCTTTTGCTGACGACAAAACCCAGCAATTTTCTCAAGGTGACTCCGAAAGTGTATTTTGCCGGATTTAGCTTGAGTCGAAACTTTCTTAGTCGTTCTAAGAGCTTCTTAAGATTTGCAATATGCTCCTCTTCTCCTTGTGACTTTGCAATCATATCATTAACATAGACCTCAATTCCCTTATGCATCATATCATGAAACAAGGTAACCATGGCTCTCTGATATGTTGCCCCAACATTCTTCAACCCAAACAGTATTACCTTGTAGCAGAATATTCCCTACATTGTGACAAATATGGTTTTCTCCATATCTTCCGGTGCCATCTTAATCTGATTATATCCTGAGAATCTGTCCATGAAAGAAAATAAAGAATTCTTCGTCGTATTATCCACCAGAGTATCGATATGGGGTAAAGAGAAATTATCTTAGGGGCTAGCCTTATTCAAATCTCTATAATCAACGTACATCTGCACCTTGCCATCCTTCTTTGGTACAGGAACAATATTTGCCACCGGATATTTTGGCACCTCTAAAAATCCAGCATCAAATTGTTTCTTCACCTCCTCTTTTATCTTTAACTGCATGTCTGGCCTCATTCTTCTTAACTTTTGCAAAATTGGCTTGCCCTCTGGCCTTAAAGGGAGCTTATGAACCACAATATCCGGATCCAACCCTGGCATGTCTTGGTAAGACCATGCAAATACATCCACATAATCTCAGAACAAAGCTATCAATTCACCCTTTATTGATGATGACAATGAAGTCCCGATTTTGACTTCTTTTATCTCCTCACCATTTCCCAGATTTATCATTTCTAATAATTCCTTATGAGGAAGTACTTGTTTCTCTTATTGTTCTATTTTCCTTAATAGATCCAAAGGTAGACCATAATCCTCAGTATCTTCATTAGCCTTAAAATCACCAATGCAAATGGGTCTTTCAAAATCAATTTTAAGGGTTTTAATTTTATTCAAGTTTTCCTCAAAATTATTTTCAAACAATCACAAAGTTTTGTTTTTTAGAAAATCTAATTTGACATATTTTCCTATGGTAGCCGGATATCTTTTTAGATATACGGATTTCTTTAATTAAAGGAAAAAATACATTTTCATGCATTTCATTTTCCATGTTCATGCATTTTATTTAAATGTGCGATTTTTGCTATGATATTCTCCATGATATTATTACTATTTTAATTCACATTTTATGATCTTATATTTGTTTGCCATATGATTTTGAATGTTTCATGATATCCTATGCTTTTTTATTTAGTTATTTTTGTCATATTGTTTAGTATATACTATGTTCCTGCATTATTATTTTTATTTTCATTTTCATGCATATTATATGTTAGTATTTTTTTTATTTCATGTCATTTTGATCATATTCCATGTCATTCAGGTTATTTTATTTATAACATGCCATGTCATTTAAAATATGCCATATCATTTAAAATTGCCATGTCATTTAAATCATTTTATCTCATTTAGAATATACCATGATACTTAGGATTTTTTCATTTTACCTAGAATATACTATGCCATTTAAATTATGTCATATCATTTAGGTTGCATTATATTATCTAGACTTTGCCATGTCATTTTATTTATGTCAAACATGTTCATGTTCATAATTTTAAATGTTTTGAAAAAGATAGATTTTCAATAAAAAAAAATAAAGATATTCCTGAGTTAAAATAATTCATTAGTTCTCTACCGGGTTGCTGGAGGGAATATCATCAATTATCATTAATAAAGGAATATCTTTCTTTCAAAAAACGAGAATGATTCGGAAAGTTTTCCAAATGAATAAAAAATTTTATATTTTACCAATTTTGTCGGGGAATATAGAAAAATTTTGAATTAATAAATTCCAGATCATTTTGAATAAAAAATGGAATTATTTTTCTTAAAATTGGGAATTAACTTGAAATACTAAATTAGAAACCAACTTTTTACTGAGACTTGAGATAACACACGATTAATAAGGTATCGATTTATATGGACGTTGTGGGGGTGCTAATCCTTCCCCGCACGTAACCGACTCCCGAACCCGCTTCTTTGATTTTCTCTGGTTTATAACGCAGACTTGAAATTGGTTTTAAAAATGTTTTAATTAATTTTAAAATGTTTTATAAAACCGGTTTTAATAGGTGGCCGATCACACCTAGCTAAAAAAGATTGGTGGCGACTCCATGTCTTTTTACGAGGCCGTTTTCATACCTTCGATCGTTTATTTTATTTCAAGAGGAATTAAGTCGTCTTTTCCTCTGCTCCTATTTTGCCCCTCACTCGAACTGGTCCACCGTGATCCGGGATCACGTATCGACAGCTTCGTTTTTCTAGAGGAATTAAGTCGACTTTTTCTCGTTTTTTTTAAATGTCACGCCTAACGAATAATGAATAATAAAGTCTTGCGATGAGACTTGTTATTGTTATGTTATTTTTTTTAGGTTGCGACAACCAGAAATTTGAAAAATATCTAGATGAAACCAGAGAATAAAAAGGCATGGAGAAACCAGAAAATTGAAAAGATCTGGATGAAACCAGAAATTGAAATGACCTAGAAATTAACTTGAAGGATTTGAGAGAGGATGCAAATGCTTTATGGTGTAAAATGCAAATATCTTGGATTGATGTAAATGCTTCTTGAAATGATACAGATATCTTGGATTGATGCAAATGCTTCTAAATGCAGATGCAGATGTCCCTACAAATCATGTTCATGTAAGTGGTTCGTGAATGGTGTAATTGCAGCTACAATGAAGATGCAATGATCCTAGAAATGATGCACTTGCTTGAGATGATGCGAATGCAAATATCTATGAAGGATGTACTTGTAAAGATAGAATGCAGATGCTCATGGAATACTGCAAATACAAATACTCATGAATTATGCAAAGGCTTGCTGACACGGTGCAGATGCAAAGCGTATTAAATAGATAAATGCTCATGAGTGATGCAAATGCCCCTGATCATTTTTCTAGATTTTGGCTTAGCCTTTCCAATTCATTTTTTCCTCTTCAAATCAAAGTATATCTTCAATTCATTGTTCAATCTTTTGCTATTATCTTTGCCCCAATAGTCTTCAAACTCTTATTGACAGAAGTCTACTTGTCGAGTTCTATTTCTTCTTCTCATATTTGGAAGTCCAGGTTATCCTTAGTAATTCCACACCTTTGAGTTAGAAAAACCCTTATCTCATGTTAACATCAAAAATGGGTATTTCAAAAATATTTTTATTTTCCTTTTTGAAAAACAATTTTGCTTATTTAATGAAAACTTCTGAGTCAAAAATTTTAACCCCACAGTGTGAAATGTACAAATCTTTTGAAGACTGATGATCACTGTTAGAAATTTTCCTAAGTGTCAATTTGGGTTTTTCAACTTGAATTGACAAGGCTTGGTACAACATGATTTTGGTTTTTCCAAGAAAACATCAGAACAAAAAATGTATGTCCCTTCTAGGCTCACAAATGGAACAGATTTTATAAATCATGAATTCATTGAGAACCAAACAAATTCAACATTCTTTTAGTTTCCATATCAAGGTATTTTAACAAGTGTCAAGATTGACTGGGATATTTAAACTGGAAAGTCGATTTTGGAGAAAAAAAAGTTTCAATTTTTGAAATCAATCATCCAAATGATAGTTGACAATTTGGGAGGTTCAGGAATTCCTAGATGTTCCTCGATGACCACTTCTTTAAGATGGTATTCTCTTTTGTGGTATCGGCACTATCATAGATGGCATCGAAAATTCCCATTTTACTCTAGACCGCCCATTTTCGGGTTTTTGCCCTAGAGTCTCATTCTCTCCAATTTTTTCTTTTTTCCTTTTTTCATTGTTTTACCATGCATTTGAGAATTCTAAATTCTTCCTTAGTGAAATGATAATTCAATGATGTAGACACCTAATTTTGTCCGGACCACTAAAACAGGTATGTTTTCTTCCTAAATTGAGGTTTCAGAATGTAAAAAGACCTTTTTCATCTTGCAAGTGGTACTCCGAGACTTAGTTTAAGAGGGTGAGCATAAAAAGTCAATGTCAAAAAAAGTCAACCTCGAAAAAAGTCAACTCCAAAAAAGTCAACCTTAAAAAGTCAACTGTTAAAAAAGTCAACCCACTTTCAAAATCAAGATTTGAAGTTCAATTGAAAAATGGCGAAAGAATTTTGATAATCTGAGATCTACATCGAAAGATATGGTGTTCGGAAGTTGGGTTATGGAGATTCAGTAGAAAGGAAACCCTAATCCGGGAAATTTGGGAAAAAGTGCTTAAACGATCGAATTGGTCAAAATTGAAGGTTCCAAATGAAAGATAAGCACTGAATACGGGTAATGGAGAAGCCACTTGAAAAAAAAAACTGAAAGAAAAGTCAATCCGAGAGAAAACCGAGAATAAAGGTTTTTGGTGGATTTCGGTGAAATCAGGATGAATTACAGAAATGGCCCAACTTGGTAAGACCAAAGCCCCCAATGGATGAGGAATGATTAAAAAGGGATAGCCCAAGGCTCAACTTGAAGAAAATCTAAAAATCGGACTTGTTTTGAGCAAAACCGGGTTTTGGAGGCAAAAGGGCAAAATTGGAAAATTTGGGAAAATTAGCAAATGGACTCCAAAAATTCTGAAATTTTGCAAATATCATTTTTAAATTATTTTCAAGAGATTGGGAAAATAAAATCTTGATTCGGAGTTCGTTTGCAAAATGGCTAAATCCCGAGCCCCTATGTAGTAATTCAAGCAAATAAATCCCAAAAAAAATACCAAATGAGTTCCAAAAATTATGAAAACTTCCAGATCACACTTTTAAATTATTTGGAAGAGATTGGTGAAGAAAAATCTTGATTTGGAGCTCGTTTAAAAAATGGTAAAATGTGGGGGCATGAAAGGGCAGTTTTGGAAGAAAAAATCCAAATAAATAGCAAACGGACTCGAAAAATTTTGAAAACTTCCAGAACTCAATGTTTTATTATTTTGGAAGTATTAAAAATATAAATTTTAAATTTTGAGTCCGTTTGCCATTTATTTGCATCCGAAGGGCAAAACGGTCATTTCACCCAAGCAACCGAAAAGAGCTTCTTTTGGCCTTTCAAAAAATAAGACTTGCTCTGTAAAAGAGAGTGCTGGCCTGCCAAGGCCCAAAGGAAGGAGGAAGCTTCTGATTTTTCAATCAAATGGCCAAGAATTAACAGTTAGTTAGAGATTTTTTTTTATCAAGCCATTGTGATTAAGCCACATAGGCTAATGCATGAAGAGGGAGAGTGTCAACATTATTCTTGAACAGCTGTAATTATGGATAGCTGATACACTAATCTAATGGTGATAATTTCATAATTTTTCACCTTGAATCACTAGCCCTTGGATGGAAGTTGGTTGGAATCAAAATGACAACATCCTAGGGGATGAGAGAGGTAAAATTCTGCTAGCATTAAGGGGAGGTGCAGAATTTTCATTTTAAGACTTCATTTTTTCAGATTTCTCTTATTTTTGCTTAGTTTTTCTCTCTTTGGTTGAAAGCAAAAAGAAAAAGTTTGGAAAAGAAAGGAAAGTTTGAAGAGATAAAGCTTGAAATATAGCTTCTTGAGGTTGCTCTTGAGCACCAACTCTTGCACTTTCTTGATTTTCCATTCTTATTTTTGCTATTTTGATTATCATTTGGTGAGTTTTTCTTTTTAAATAAGTGCTTTTTTTATTGTTCTTCTTAAGTTCTTTCTTCATCTCTTTCTTAAATATTTTTTTTACAAACTTTTTTCTTATTTTTCCTTAATGATCGAATGGCCTACATTTTTTATTCTGGTTGCTATTTTTGATTTAATTCATCATTTTGTTTAGGTTATTCTTTAATTTTGATGCTTTAAGTGTTATTCCATTTCATATACTTGAGTCATATTTTAATTTGGTTGCTTTGTTTGTTGCTATTTATGATTTAAATATCATGTTCTTGCATTTTTAATTTTCTGTTTTCATAATGTTTAAATTTGTTGATGTTTTATATTTAGTATATCAAGTGTTTGTGAAAATGCTTGTGTTGTGTTTGCATGATTTGAGTATTATATTTTAGTTGAGCATGTTAGTATATCAAGTGTTTGTGAAAATGCTTGTTTGGTTTTAGTATTTCTACTTTGTGTTTGCATGAATTGAGTGTTATATTTTAGTTCAGCATGTTAGTATATCAAGTGTTTGTGAAAATGCCATGCTTGTTGGAGCTTGAGGCCATTCGGCTACTCCATGTGTTTTGCATTGTGTGTTGCATTTTTGCCATGTTTTCTTCCTATATTGATGTTTTCGAGTGTAAAAAGACTATTTTCATCCTGCAAGTGGTACTCCGAGACTTAGTTTAAGAGAGCGAGCATAAAAAGTCAAACTTGAAAAAAGTCAACCCCGAAAAAAGTCAACCCAAAAAGTCAACTACTGAAAAAGTCAACCCACTTGAAAATCAAGATTTTAAGTTCAATTGAAAAATGGCGGAAGAATTTTGATAATCTGAGGTCTACATTGAAAGATATGGAGTTCGAAAGTTGGGATTTGGAGATTCAGTAGAAAGGAAACCCTAATCCGAGAAATTTGGGGAAAAGTGCTTAAACGATCAAATTGGTCAAAATTGAAGGTTCCAAATGAAAGATAAGCACTGACTACGGGTAATGGAGAAGTCACTTGCAAGAAAAACCGAAAGAAAAATCAATCCGGGAGAAAATCGAGAATTAGGGTTTTTAGTGGATTTCGGTAAAATCGGGAAGAATCACAGAAATGGCCCGACTTGGTAAGACCAAAGCCCCCAATGGATGAAGAATGATTAAAAAGGATAGCCCAAGGCTCAGATTGAAGAAAATCTGAAAATCGGACTTGTTTTGAGCAAAATCGGGTTTCGGAGGCAAAATGGCAAAATTGGAAAATTTGGGAAAAATAGCAAATGAGCTCCAAATCTTTTGAAATTTTGCAAATCTCATTTTTAAATTATTTGGAAGAGATTGGTGAAAGATAATCTTGATTCGGAGTTCGTTTGCAAAACGGCCAAATCCCGGCCTCTTATGCAATAATTCAAGAAGATAAATCCCGAGAAAATATCAAATGAGCTCCAAATCTTGTGAAATTTTGCAAATCTCATTTTTAAATTACTTGGAAGAGATTGGCGAAAGAAAATCTTGATTCGGAGTTCGTTTGCAAAACGGTCGAATCCCAGGCTTTTTATGTATTAATTCAAAAAGGAAAATCCCGGAAAAATAGCAAATGAGCTCCAAATCTTTTGAAAATTTTCAAATCTCATTTTTATATTATTTGGAAGATATTGGCGAAAGAAAATCTTGATTCGGAGTTCGTTTGCAAAATGGCCGAATCTCGGGCTTCTTATGCAGTAATTCAAAAAGGAAAATCCCGGAAAAATAGCAAATGACCTCCAAATCTTTTGAAATTTTGAAAATCTCATTTTTAAATTATTTGGAAGAGATTGGTGAAAGAAAATATTGATTCGGAGTTCGTTTGCAAAATGGCCAAATCCCGGGCCTCCAATGCAATAATTCAAGAAGATAAATCCCGGAAAAATAGCAAATGAGCTCCAAAAATTCTGAAATTTTGCAAATCTCATTTTTAAATTATTTGGCAGAGATTGGCGAAAGAGAATCTTGATTCGGAGTTTGTTTGCAAAATGGCCAAATCTCGGGCCTCTTATGAAGTAATTCAAGCCGATAAATCCCGAAAAAATACCAAATGAGCTCCAAAAATTATGAAAACATCCAGATCACATTTTTAAATTATTTGGAAGAGATTGGTGAAGAAAAATCTTGATTTGGAGCTCGTTTAAATAATGGTAAAATGTAGGGGCATAAAAGGGCATTTTTGGAAGAAAAAATCCAAATAAATAGCAAACGGACTCGGATAATTTTGGAAACTTCCAGAACTCAATATTTTATTATTTTGGAAGTATTAAAAAAGAAAAATTGAATTTGGAGTCTTTTTTATATTTATTTGCATCCGGGGGGCAAAACGGTAATTTCACCCAAGCAACCGAAAAGGGCTTCTTTGGGCCTTTCAAAAAATCAGATTTTGGCTGAAAAAGAGAAGTGCTGGCCTGCCCAAGCCCAAAGGAAGGAGGAAGCTTCTGATTTTTTCAATCAAATGGCTAAAAATCAAGAGTTAGTTAAAGATTCTCTTTGATCAAACCATGGTGATTAAGCCACATAGGCTAAGAAAGATGTCAACATTATTCTTGAACAGCTGTAATTTGAGAGAGCTGAGATGCTAATCTAAAGGTGGTAATTTCATGATTTTTCACCTTGAATTATTAGCCATTTGATGGAAAAATGGTTACAAGAAAAATGACAACATCCTTGGGCAATTAAAGGGTCCATTCGGCTAGCACTTGGGGGAGGGGCAGAAAATTGATTTTTTCATTTCATTTTGCTGAGTTCTTTTGATATTTACTTAGTTTTCTCTCCTTGGTTGGAAGCAAAAAAAGAAAAGTTTAGAAAAAAAAAAAGGAAAGTTTGAAGAGATAAAGCTTGAAAGATAGCTTCTTGAGGTTGCTCTTGAGCACCAACTCTTGCACTTTCTTGATTTTCTATTCTTGTTTTTGCTATTTTGATTTCTATTTGGTGAGTTTCCATTTTAAATAAATGTTTTTATTTGTTCTTCTTAAGTTCTTCCTTCATCTCTTTCTTAAATATGTTTTTACAATTTTTTTATATATATTATACTCACCATGGCCAAATGGCCTACATTATTTATTTAAGTTGCTATTTTGGTTTATTTTATCATATTGTTTATGTTATTTTCTTTGATTTTAATGTTTTAAATGTTATGTTACTTCATATTCTTGAGTTATATTTTAATTTGGTTGCTTTGTTTGTTGCCATTTATGTTTTAAATATCATGTTTTTGCATTTTTAATTTTCTGTTTTCATGATGTCTAAATTTGAGCATGTTTTATATTTAGTATATCAAGTTTGAAAATGCTTGTGTGTTCTTTGCATGATTTGAGTTTTATATCTTAGTTGAGCATGTTTTAGATTTAGTATATTAAGTGTTTGTGAAAATGCTTGTGTGGTTTTTGCATGATTTAAGTGTTATATTTTAGTTGAGCATGTTAGTATACCAAGTGTTTGTGAAAATGCCATGCTTGTTGGAGCTTGAGGCCATTTGGCTACTCCATGTGTTTTGCATTGTGTGTTGCATTTTTTGCCATGTTAGTTGGTAGGTTTTTGCATTTGCATGACATTTGATTTAGTTTTGCATGCTAGTATACCAAGTGTTTGTGAAAATGCCATGCTTGCTAGTTACATTATGTTATTCGGCCATCCTTGGAATTTTTGCATTTTATGTGCATTCTTGCCATGTTAGTTGATAGGTTAGCATTTGCATGATATTTGGTTGAGTTTTTGGTTTAAGCATGCTTTGTGTTTCTGAAAATGCCATGCATATTTTAGTTATTAAGTTAGGTTTATTTGCCATGCATGTTCATGCATTTTAGGTCTAGGTTGCATTAAATGCCATGCAAGTTCATTTAGGTCTAATTCACATTATGAATGCCATGCATTTTTTCATGACATTTAGGTTTAAATCCATGCATTTCATGCATTATGTTTGCTGTATTGTTTCATGCATTTCATGTTCATGCCACTTGAATAATGACTTGAGCCAATTAATGGTTCAAAGTCATGCTCTCTTGAGCACACTTGTGGAAAATTAAGTTTGTCAAGTTGATTATTCTACCTTTGTGATTTTTTTTACCCAGCCAATTTTTATCTAACTTTCAAAAAGTCCTAGCTACTGTTTTTAAGTCATTTTAGGAGTTTCAAATATTTTTACTTTGATTTTTAAATGATTTTATCAAAGGCAAAAATGTGTTTTGGCAAAGCAATTTTTTTTTCACCCAAAACTTGTACATCTCTGGTTTTTCTGGGCATCCGTCTTTAATCAGTAAATTAAGCCGATTTTTTTCCATGTATTTTTGCATGTCGTGAGTCTCCAGTATTTTTTTCAGAATTTTTTGAATTATTAAAAATAGGATAAAAAATCGTGGCTTAAAATTGGACAGTGGAGTCAGAATTGAATTTAAAGAAATATCATTTTTCTGTTTTCGTTAAGTTACTTAGAGTGGGCTGATTAGGAGGGTTAGCTACTGACTTAGGGTAGTTTCTAAGCCTTTTTAAACTCTAGAAATGGTTTTTCAAGTCTCGGGTTAAGGGTAGTCAAGTCCGGATTTTTAAACTTAGGAAATTAGAGCCATTTAAAAAAAAATTTAGCCCAGTTTTTATTTTTAATTCAAGCTTTTCAAAATTGTTTTCAAACAATCACAAAGTATTTTGATTTTAGAATATTTAATTTGACATATTTTCCTAAGGTAGCCGGATATCTTTTTTAGATATACGGATTTCCTTAATTAAAGGAAAAAATACATTTCATGCATTGCATTTTCCATATTCATGCATTTTATATAATATGTGATTCTTGCTATGATAATTTCTATGATATTGTTATGATTTTGAATTATGTTATATTGTTTATTATATGATTTGGAATATTTCATGATATCCTATGCTTTTTATTTAGTTATTTTTTTGGTCATATTATTTAGCATATACTATGTTCATGCATTATTATTTTTATTTTTATTTTCATGCATATTATGTGATAGCATTATTTCATATTCCATCTCACTTAATTTATATGCCATATCATTCATGTTTGCCATGTCATTTAAATTATTTCATTTCATATAGAATATGTTATGTTACTTAGGTTATTTTATTTCATTTAAAAAATATCATGTTACTTAGGTTATTTCATTTCATATAAAATATGTTATGTTACTTAGGTTATTTTATTTCATTTAGAATATATCATATGACTTAGGATATTGCATCTCATATAGAATATACTATGTTATCTAGGTCATTTCATTTTATTTATAATGTGTCATATAACTTAGGATATTTTATTTCATTTAGAATATGCTAAGGATATTTCATTTCATTTTAGAATATGCTAAGGCATTTACATTATATCATATCATTTAGGAAGCATTATATTATTTAGATTTTGCTATGTCATTTTATTTATGTCATGCATATACATATTCATATCTTTTAAAATATTTTCAAAAAGATAATGATTTTTCAATAAAAAATAAAGATATTCCCGAGTTAAAATAATTCATGAGTTCTCTACCGGGTTTGCTGGAGGGAATATCATCAATTATCATTAATAAAGGAATATTTTTCTTTCAAAAAAAAAAAAAAAAGAGAATGATTTGGAAAGTTTTCCAAAACTAATAAAAATTTCTATATTTTGCCACGTTTGTTGGGGAATATAGGAAAATTTTGAATTTATAAATTTCGAATAATTTTCAATTCAAAATGGAATTATTTTTCTTTAAATCGGGAATTAACTTGAAATACTAAATTTAAAACCAACTTTTTACCGAGATTTGAGAAAACACACGATTAATAAGGTACCGTTTTATACGGGTGTTGTGGGAGTGCTAATCCTTCCCCGCACGTAACCGAGTCCCGAACCCGTTTCTTTGATTTCTCTGGTTTAAAATGCAGACTTGAAATTGGTTTTAAAAATGTTTTAATTAATTTTTAAAATATTTTTATAAAACCGGTTTTAATAGGTGGCCGATCACACTTAGTAAAAAAGATTGGTGGCGACTCCATGTCTTTTTTAAGGTCATTTTCAAAACCTTCAATTTTTAGAGGAATTAAGTCGACTTTTCCTCGGTTTTTCTTAATGTCACGCTTAACGAATAATAAAGTCTTGCGATGAGACTCGTTATTTTTTTAGGTTGCGACAGCTTGGCGACTCCACTGGGGACAATTAGAGAGTCAGGCCTAGAAATTAGTCGTGTGTTATCAAAGTCTCGGTTTTGTTGGTTTAATTGGTATTTAATTTTAAATCCCATATTTTTTTAAAATAAAAGAGAATTTTGAAAATAAAAAAAAATGTTTTAATATGTCCATATTCATGTGCATTCATATTATTATTTGTTCTCTGGTTATTTTGTTGCGTATATTTATATGTTTGTTTGACTGATGCTTTACATTGTTTGATTTTAGTGGGGTATTTAGAATAAGGGTATAGAATAGGTTGTGACAGGTTTGTTTTGTTCCTCCGCACACACTGTATTTGCATTTGCATAACATGAATCCTCTACCCGGGTTCCGTCCTTTTAAGTGGAAGTAAAGCAACTATGCCTTCGTGATTGATCCTCCGTATGGGCTAGTGAAACACTTTCGGAGTGTAAAGTACCTAATGCCTTCGTGATAATCCTCCGTACGGGCATAGGAAAATATACTCTAACGAATTGAACCCGCTTTTATCGAGGTGCCTTACTAGCCTTCACCAGCGATAGTGAGGAACAGTTCGGGGCCTTAGAACCAATTCACCTTCATATAGTGAACCTAGGCGAAGCCATGCCGGATTTCTATTAGATACCCGAAGTTTAAGAACACATGGAGGAACATTTCCAACCTTTTACCATCTTTCTATATGTTAGATAAAATGGGTGATGATGAACGAACATCATACCGCTCGTATTTTTTAATTTATTTTTTTTATTATTTTGTCCCAAAGGCGTCATAATGCCGAAGCTCTGTTTAAATTTTCGGGACATTTTTTTTAAAAAAAAAAGCATGTTGTTATTTATGTTATATTTGTGAATTCATTTCCTTACTAATCTATTTCTTTCTGTTTTCTTTTCTTTGACATGCATCATAGACATCATCATACACATGAAGTTTATTGGCCTCGGGATAGTTATCAACCCAAAGGTCTTTCATGGAGTGTCAAGTTATTACAATGATAGAAGATCATGCAGTAGTCAGGGCACGGTCGGAAAAAGATCAGAGGGAGGATGGTGATTGCCTCAAGAAAGATTATGTGTCAGTATTGCCGGATAGGGTCAAAGTGGATCTTAGACAGAATAATCTTCGAGGGTCAGCCGACATTTGGAACTAGGGGAATGTATCAGAGAAAGAAGCCTTCACTCAGAAATATGGAGACATAGCACTCTTAATTCCGATTCAGGTCAATAGTAGGTTGATTCGGCTATGGTACAGTTTTGGAATCCTGCTTATAGATGTTTCACTTTTAACAAGGAGGATATGACACCACTGATCGAAGAATATTCGACACTGTTACGTATTGAATGTCCTAATCTTGATCGGGTATATTTGAAGGAAATGAAACCTTCAGGTCTTAAGAAGAAAGTGGCTAGGATCACGGGAATAGGTACAACATGGGTTGAGAGTCATGTGGACACAAAGCAGAAAAATGGGTGCATTCCGTGGGAAACTCTCCGACAGTTGATATTGGGTTGTTCCGACAAAGCAAAAGCCAGGGACATCTTCGCTCTAGCCATCTACGGGTTAATCATATTCCCGAAGATATTGGGTCATGTGGATATAGCCGTGTTTGATTTCTTTGAAAAGTTGGAACAAAAGATCAACCCATCTCCGGCCATCATAGCTGAAACTATCCGATCCTTGAATATTTGTAAAAAGGCCGGACAAGGGAGAATCAAGGGGTGTGTACAACTCCTTTATAATGGATTCAAAATCACTTTTGAAAGATAGAAAATGTTTCCTTCAAACCGTACATGAAGACTTTAGTTCCGATTAGGGAATTCCTTCAAAATGATTGGCCTAAGGACGGGAATGAAGAGAAATGGGTCAACATGTTCCGGAATCTAAAAGGGGAGATGGTGACTTGGAGAGCTCCATGGATGGTTCCTATGTCGATTATGTACAAATGTGGGGACAACCCGGGAGTTCCACTGCTCGAAATTTGGGGGTCTGTGAGTTATGCTCCTTTGTTGGTGCAAAGACAGGTTGAGTCCCGGCAATTCACACCCATGAATCATAATCTAGGATCCTCAGAGTTCACTTATGGGGAAGACGGATATTTCGAAAAAGTGCGGACAGCGATTGAAGCATGGAAGAAAACTTACCGGATAAAAGTGACCAGATATGCCGACACCGTCACACCTGATTATCTGGTATGGAGGGAATTAAGGGTTAATGATAGACTATTGACATCAGATGGGGAGGAGGTCCAGTTCATGAATCCGCCACCGAGGGAAATGCCATCAGAGTTAGAAATTGCAAGAGCGGAATTTGAAAAAAAAAAGGCTCGGATGAGCAAGGAAATTGCCCGACTGCAAGAAGAGCTTGAGGACATGAAAGATAGGGAATCAGCTCGGAAAAAAGAGAAGGAACAGATTAAGAAAGAAAGGGACACCGTTAAGGGCGACCTTCGGGAATGACATTTGGAGAACAAGAGGTATCGCTTTGAGCTCAGATTTGAGGGGACTCTCAAAACTTCTGGAGAGTGGGAACATGAGGTCAAAAACCTCAAGAAGGAGAATAACTACTGGAAGGAGAAAGCAAAACATGAGGAAGCCCGAGAAAATCAACTGGAGAAACAAGCTAGGGAAAGCTTACACGGCGATGCTTCTGCTGACACGTCAAAGGGTGGTGAACAAGTAAGGATCAGATGGAAGAGCAAGGCAATCAAAAGAGGACAGTGAAGAAGGTCCAAAATCCGAGGGAATTACCAGTGTTTTGTAATAGTTTTTAGGAGAGATAGGTTATTATGTTGTCTAAAGCAGGGATCTTTTCTTTGATGTATTTAGTTCCAGGAAATCAATAAAAGACCGTTTGGTTGGAATTATCCCGGGGCCAATACTTTAAATGCATTCATTATTCACTAATTCTTTCTTTTATATTTTATTTGTTCATAATCATTCATTCATATTATTCTTTATAAATTGTTCATACACTTAGTCATTTATTGGTCCATTCATTTATTCATTATATGTTCATACACTTAGTCATTTACTTAGTTGTTCATTCATTAACACCGATTCATTCCTACATTCATTTATTTATTCATTTATTAATTTTTTATAAAATAAAATAAGAAATGTGTCAATAATTTCTAATCCATGGTTTTTAAAAAAATAAAGGTACAATTGGTCGCACTCAGAAAGAACCATATTTCCAACACTCTTACAATACTTGGTCTCGAACAAAAGCCATGGAAAACGATCAGCTTGCCAGAATTGAGAGAATGGAAAGAATCCAGAAAGAACTACAAGAACAGTTGACTAAGTCTCAAGAGGAGACACGAGAACAGATGACAAAGCTCATGGAGATGATGAGCACTATGATGAAGCAGAAGTGGCCCGGAGAGAATTCAGTTGCTGGAATGGGGGCAGTAAATCAGGAGGATAGACCAGAAGTGGTACAGAAAAATGGCCAGACATCCCAACCTGTGGGAAATGAAATCCCAACTGGGGCAGCATCCTACATCTACATCCAGCCGGCGACCGAAGCACAGAATTTCGGTCCAAAAAGGGGTAACATCGGAGTTGATCCAATTGAGGTTGAGGTTCCAGACTTCGAGGAAATGGCAGAGAAGCAAAGGGCCAAAATGACTGAACTAAAGAGGGTCGAAACTGCTGAATCTGAGAAGAAATATCAGTTGTTGGAAGAAAGGCTAAGAGCAATGGAAGGAGCAGAGTTGTTTGGCAGTCTAGATGCCAAAGAGATAAGCCTGGTACATGATCTAATAATTCCACCGAAGTTCAAAGTACCAGACTTTGAAAAGTATAATGGGACCACTAACCCATCAGCTCATCTGACTATGTATTGTAGAAGGATGACAGGGCATGAGGATAATGAGAAGTTGCTTATTCATTGCTTCCAGGATAGCTTAACAGGGTCAGCTACCCGATGGTACAACCAACTTAGTCGTACCAAGATTCGTTCATGGACGGATTTGGCCAAGGCTTTTATGGAGTATTATAAGCACATTTCTGATATGGTACCGGATTGGCTGTCATTACAGAACATGGAAAAGAGGTCCAATGAGACCTTCAAGGAGTATTAACAGAGGTGGAGGGATCTGGACACACAAGTGCAACCCCCTTTAACCAACAAAGAAACCACGGTGCTTTTCATCAACACATTGAAAGCACCTTATTATGATAGATTGGTGGGAAACGCTACCAAAGATTTTGCGGATATGGTAATATCTGGAGAAATGATTGAGTCAGCCATTAAGAGTGGAAAGAGGGAAGGGGGTGAGTCTGCTACCCCAAAGAGAGCTTTTCCTACAAAGAAAAAGGAGGAAACCCATGCAATAAGCTTCAACCAATACCCTTATACACCTCCTACACCATACACACCATCGAGGCCTTATACCCCTACCACACCTTATGCACCTCCGACACCTTACACACTACCACACTCGGGGTATAATCCTTATTACCCTAATATCAACCACCTTACCCAAAACCCATTCCCCTACACCAATATACCACAACAGCCATTCTCAACTGGCATATCCCCTCAAATCACCCTTCCTAGAAATGTTGTTCCAAATACACAAGGGCCTGCGCGTAATGACCACCGTTTACCAAGGAACGATCCAAAAGCCCAATTTGATCCGATTCCCACTACCTACGATGATCTATATCCAAAACTGTTGCAGGGTCAACTTGTTGCACCCGTGTACCTAAAACCTTTGACACCACCATATCCAAGATGGTATAATGCAAACACCAACTGTGCATACCATGTGGGAATCCAAGGACATTCAGTTGAAGATTGCCTGGCCTTCAAAAAGAAAGTCCAAAGCCTGATTAATGCTGGGTAGTGAAGTTTGGATCAAAAAATGGGCTGAACGTAGATGGAAATCCATTGCCCAAAAATCATGCTGGGAATCAGGTGAATGCAATATTGACCGGAGGGGACAGAAGATTAAAAAGGGATATTGGGGAGGTTAAGACTCTAATGATGATAGTATGGGCTAAAATGGTCAAGGCAGGATTGGTAGAAGGTATGGAAGGTCTGAAAATGGTTGCAAGAAGGGTGCATGATTGGTACCCATTCCATAAGAGTGAAGGCCATGACATACAGAACTGCAGGGACTTCCGGGTTAAAGTCCAAAGAATGATGGATAGTGGGGTAGCCCAATTCTATGAGGAGATAGAAGGGGAAATAGAAGTCATTGAAAATACAGGTGGCTATGGGATAGGAAGACCCCTAATCATCTACTATGATGAACCGGAGGAAAAAAGTTATGCCAGCCATGGAAGAAAATGAGCCCAAATTAATCATTGATTTACCTGTTTCCTTTCCATACAAGGAAAACAAGGCTACACCATGGAAATATGACTGCAGCATGGTTATGCCCGGGTCTTCAGGCCAGTAGGATATTACAGGTGTGGGGCATTTAACCCGAAGCGGGAGGTGTTATGCTCCGGAGGCCGTTGAACAGGGGTAGCAGGGAAAGACAGAGGAATTGATAAAGGGAAGAAGGTAGTCGAGCCAATCCATATTGAGATGGATTTTCCAGAGGAAACGGAGAGGGGATCAGCCCCGGTTAATAGAATCAAGGAGCCAGTATGTGAGAAGGAAGCTTGTGAGTTCTTGAAATTTATAAAGCATAGTGAATATAGCGTGGTTGAACAACTGCAATGTCAACCAGCTAGGATCTCAATCTTATCCTTGCTTTTAAATTCAGAACCACACAGAAATGCTTTATTAAGAGTATTAAATCAAGCATACGTGGCCAATACTATATCAGTGGAAAAGCTGGATAGGTTGGTGGGAAACATCGCAGCTGATGACTACATATTTTTCAGCTATGAGGAAATACCACCTAATGGTATTGGATCAACAAAAGCTCTCCATATAACCACCACTTGTAAGGGGCACATATTACCGAGGGTCCTTTTGGATAATGGTTCTTCACTAAATGTGATGCCTTTAGCAACCTTATCCAAGTTACCAGTGGATTTATCCTATATGATACCAAGTTGCACGGTGGTCAGAGCTTTTGACGAAACAAGGATGGAGGTTATGGGAACCATTGAAGTTCCTCTGGAAATAGGCTCGTGCACATATACAGTGAATTTTCAGGTTATGGATATCAATCCATCTTATAACTGCTTGTTGGGAAGGCCATGGATACATTCAGCTGGGGCTGTACCCTCGTCTCTTCACTAGAAACTAAAATTTGTGATGGAGGGTCGGTTGATCACTGTATCAGGGGAGGAAGACATAATAGCCTCCGCATCCACTGAATCTCCTTATGTGGAGCCAAATGAAGAGGCCATGGAGTGTTCTTTCGGTCTTTGGAATTTATAAATGCAGTTTTTGTCGCTGAAGGACAAAAAATTCCAAAACCAAAGCTGTCCAAGAACACAAGGCTGGGGGTAAGAACCACCGTAGGAAAAGGCTGCAGGGCTGGAAAGGGTCTCGGGAAATATCTTAAGGGGATGGCTCGAGCCATAGAAGTAAAAGGAAAAAAGGACCGATTTGGCCTAGGATATCTTCCGAAGGCCCATGAAAAAAGAAGACAAGTTGAAAAGAACCGACAAAGGAGGATGGCCCGTCTTACGGGTATGGCTATTGAGTGGGAGCCTATGACATTCCCACCTATCCTTCACAACTTTCGCTCAGCCGGTTCTCTGTTTGGAGAAAAGAATTCTGATGATGTGCTTGTAATGATAGAGAAAGCTTTCAAGAGATTCCAAGTGAACAATGATGAGCAGATGTATGATGTGGAGATATGCACGATCGAGAAAGACAGAATTGAAAGAGAAAGTGCTAGTTGGATGGTGCGACCTTGTCCACCAGGATATAGACTAACCAACTGGAGTGCGACTGAGTTGCCCATAGTTTTTAAGTCTATTCCAAAGTAATACTTTTAAAAAGCAATCTTAATTATCTTTACCCAGAGATATTAAGAGTTTTTTCTGTAATGGGCTTTTTAAACATTTTCATTCAATAAATAACAAGCACAATGCATTATCCATATTGATGTGTCCATATTCTTTCATTTTTGTTATTTATTTTGTTTTCTATATATATTTTCCTATATTGTTTTTTCTCCACCTATTTACAGGTGTACGGATGCGGAATATGAGGACCCTCTTGTCAGTAATTCTGAAATTGATTTTGAAAGACCCATTTGCACGGGTGATTTTGAGGCTAATGAAGATACTAAGGATTATGGTCTACCTCCGGATCTATTGAGGAAAATAGAACAAGAGGAGAAGCAAGTACTTCCTCATAAAGAATTATTGGAAACAATAAATTTGGGAAATGGTGAAGAGATAAAAGAAGTCAAAATTGGAACTTCATTGTCACCATCAATAAAAGGTGAATTGATGGCTTTGCTACAGGAGTATGTGGATGTATTTGCATGGTCTTACCAAGATATGCCAGGGTTAGATCCGGATATTGTGGTTCATAAGCTCCCTTTGAGGCCAGAATACAAGCCAATTCAGCAAAAGTTGAGAAGAATGAGGCTTGATATGCTGTTAAAGATAAAAGAGGAGGTGAAGAAACAATTTGATGCTGGATTCCTAGAGGTGGCAAAATATCCAGAATGGGTGGCAAATATTGTTCCAGTACTGAAGAAGGATGGCAAGGTGCGGATATGCGTTGATTATCGAGATGTGAACAAGGCCAGCCCTAAAGATAATTTCCCTTTGCCTCATATTGATACTCTGGTGGATAATACAGTGAAGAGTTCTTTATTTTCTTTTATGGACGGATTCTTCAATCAAGATGGCACCAGAAGATATGGAGAAAACCATATTTGTTACAATGTGCGGCACCTTCTGCTACAAAGTAATGCCATTTGGATTGAAGAATGCTGGGGCAACATACCAAAGAGCCATGGTGACCTTGTTTCATGATATGATGCATAAGGGAATTGAGGTCTAAGTTGATGATATGATCGCAAAGTCACAAGGAGAAGAGGAGCATATTGCGAATCTTAAGAAGCTCTTTGAACGATTAAGGGAATTTAGACTCAAGCTAAATCCGACAAAATGTACTTTTGGAGTCACCTCGAGGAAGTTGTTGGGTTTTGTCGTCAGCAAAAGAGGAATTGAGATTGACCCAAATAAAGTGAAGGCCATTCAGAATTTGCCACCACCTCGCACTCAAAAGGAAGTAAGAGGCTTTCTGGGGAGATTGAATTACATTGCTCGATTTATTTCACAATTAACCGACAAATGTGATCCAATATTTAAGTTACTTCGAAAACATGATCCAGGAGAATGGGATGAAGGGTGTCAAATTGCTTTCGAAAAGGTTAAGCATTATCTATCAAACCCACCAGTATTAATGCCACCTATTCCGGATAAACCAATGATACTATATTTATCAGTATTTGAAAGATCCATGGGTTGTGTTTTGGGGCAGCTTGATGAAACTGGAAAGAAAGAACAGGCAGTTTACTACCTCAGCAAGAAGTTAACATATTATGAGTTGAAATATTCATCGGTAGAAAAGTTGTGTTGCGCCTTAGCTTGGACTGCTCGAAGACTTAGATAGTATATGTTGTATCACACAACGTGGCTGACTGCCAAGCTGGATCCAGTCAAGTTCATGTTGGAAGCACCTTCTCTTTCAGGAAGGACAGCAAGATGGCAGGTTTTATTGTCAGAATACGACATTGTATATGTAAGTCAAAAAGCTATCAAAGGTAGTGCAGTGGCTGAATTCTTAGCAAGTCGGGCAGTGGAAGATTATGAGTCGTTGAACTTTGACTTCCCGAATGAAGATTTGATGTATGTGTCGCAAGCAAATGATATTCCTCTGAAGAAGAAAGTATGGAAATTGTACTTTGATGGCGCATCTAATGCCATGGGGCATGAAATCGGTGCAGTGCTTATATCCCCAGAAGAAGACTGTTATCCTTTCACTGCTAGATTGGATTTTGATTGTACAAACAATACTGCCGAGTATGAAGCATGTACTATGGGCCTTCGTGCTGCAATGGACAGAAAGATCAAAGTATTGGAAGTTTACGGAGATTCAGCCTTGGTGATTTACCAGTTACGAGGAGAATGGAAAACCCGAGATACAAAGTTAATCTGATACCGAGAACTCATACTGAGTTTATTAGAGGAGTTTGAAGAAGTGAATTTCAATTACTTTCCTCGAGAAGAAAACTGGATGGCAGATGCTCTGGCTACTTTGTCATCAATGTTTAAAGTGAATGAAGGGGCGGAAGTTGTGCCGATCAAAATGAGCATATGTGAATCTCCTGCCCACTGTTTGAGTATCGAAGAAGAAGCAGATGTTCTCCCTTGGTATAATGACATCTTGCAGTACATCAAGAGTCAACAGTATCTACAACAAGCAACAGAGAATGACAAGAGGACTCTGAGAAGGTTAGCAATGGGTTTTGTTCTAGATGGCGAGATTCTCTACAAGAAAGGGAAAGATCAAGTCTTGTTGAGATGTGTCAGGTCTGCCGAAGCTCGAAGAATCATAGAAGAGGTCCATGAAGGGATATGTGGCACCCCTGCTAATGGTCACATGCTTGCTAAACAGATTATGAGGGTAGGGTACTATTGGCTGACGATGGAAGGAGATTGTATCAGTTATTCCCGAAAGTGTCATAAATGCCAGATTTATGCAGATAAGATTCATGTGTCGCCATCGCCTTTACATGTCATGGCTGCACCATGGCCTTTTTCAATGTGGGGAATGGATATGATCAGGCCTATTACCCCGAAAGCTTCAAATGGACATCGTTTCATCTTGGTGGCCATAGATTATTTCACAAAGTGGGTAAAAGCTGTGTCTTATGCAAATGTAACAAAGTCGGTGGTATGCAGATTCGTCAAGAAAGAAATCATATGCCATTATGGGTTGCTAGCAAGAATTATTTCGGATAATGCTCTCAATTTGAACAATAAGATGATGAGAGAAGTGTGTACTCAATTCAAGATCACACATCATAATTCGGCATCTTACCGTCCGAAGATGAATGGCGCAGTAGAAGCAGCTAATAAGAACATCAAGAGGATTGTTGAGAAGATGACCAATGTGTACAAAGATTGGCATGAGATCGTGCCTTTCGCTCTTCATGCATATCGTACTTCGGTCCGCACATCTACAGGGGCAACACCATTTTATTTGGTATACGGGATGGAAGCAGTGCTACCTATTGAAGTTGAGATCCCTTCACTTCGGGTTCTGATGGAAGTTGGCCTAGAGGAAGCAGAATGGGTTAGAGCTCGTTATGAACAGTTGAATCTTATCGAGGAGAAAAGATTGAAAGCAATTTGTCACGGGCAGTTGTATCAGAAAAGAATGATTCGAGCCCACAACAAGAAAGTTCGCCCCAGACAGTTCCGAGAGGGGGAGTTGGTATTGAGGAAAATTCTCCTTATAGTGAAGGACCCGAGAGGAAAATGGGCTCCAAATTGGGCAGGACCTTATATGGTAAAGAGAGCTTTTTCTGGAGGAGCATTGATTCTAACTCGGATGGACGAAGATGATTTTAGACATCCCGTGAATGCTGATGAACTGAAGAAGTATTACGCTTGAAAAAAAAATGTGTGATGCTGTGCACATGAAAATTCGAATGATTCCAAGTGTAAAAATAGAAATTCTATATATCTATTTCCCCTGAGAATTGCTTTTCAAAGAGAATATTAATGCTTGATATGATGAATGGCCGTTTTTCATATTCCTTCCACTAAGAAGAAATTATACTTAGTCACCCCTTTGAGCCTTAAGAATTATTTCTTTTTTCAAAACCTTGATCAAGGATCACCCTCTACACTGGAGAGCAAATAAGAGGAAAGATAATCAAAAATCATGGCAAAAAAGAAAGCCATCAGAAGATGTGGCAAATGAAATCCAACAAAGCAAAAAAGAAAAGAAAGTCCAAAAAGGGACAAATGTTTCAAGAATGAGTTCTCCTCAGGAAGTGATCCTTGATCCAATCACCCTTAAACACATTTTGGGCCTATTTATCCTTTCTTTCTAAACCTAAACCTTGGCCTACATTACATGCTTTAAAAGCACATTTTGATCAAGCATGGATATTTAATTTGAAAGGTTATTCTCAGAATTCATCCCATCTTTTGAATTGATATTTTTACCTTGGAAGCATTTAGAATTCTCAGATGCTGGGTAGAATACAAAAAAATATATGAAAAAAGAGAGGTTTAAGCCGAAAACCCGCAAAGGGCGACTTAATACCGAATGAAGGACACTTGAGTTGAAAACCTGTAAAAGACGGCTCAAGTACTAATCAATGCTTGAATCAATGCTCCGTGTAATGGGGGAGAAAGTATCTGACAATCAGAGAAAAAGGGAACAATGCAGTCTGATGTAACTACAGAAGTTAAGAGGTTACCCAAGTGAATTGCTCGTTCAAGAGAAATTTTAGATGGTTTGAAAAAGGAGGGGTCTAAGATATTCCGCATCCGGGGCATCTACAGCCTATAACCTTATATTTGTTTCTTATATCCTTGATATTTATTTTTACCATTTTAAAACATTTCTTGCAATAAATTCTTGTTATCCTTTTCATGACAATTTTTCATTGATTCATATTCTCTTTCATATACTTTTGAGATGCATTATGGTTGTTATTAAATTGAATGATGATTAGTAATAAAAATCTTTAAATAAAGGGATTTCAAAGTATTACTAAGGAATAGATTTAAATCTTGGGAAGGTTTGGAAAGTTCACCAAGAAAAGAAAACAGTGAACGTGGTGGAGACTCCGTCGCGAAGTCAGAAAATCTGTGAACTTCAGCAAGAGACAGAAGCTGAGACTGTTTGACAAGATATCTTGAGTGAAGGATTCCTCAAGTGAGGCATCAATGAACAGTTGAAGACTCTGTCCTGAAGTCATATAATCTGTGAACTTCAAAGAAACCATGGATTAGAAATTATGGCACAATCATTTGATTGCATTTATTTTAGGAAGCATACAAGCATTTGCAAAAGCATGGCATTCTCATCATTGCATTTAGCTAACAGTGCAGAAATCAGGAAAGCTTGGACTTCCCCAAAGAGAACTCGTTTTGTTTCTCAAAAGATTCAGAGTTTGAGATCGCCATCAAGGTATTTCCTCCTGTTTTAAATTGATTCATTTTGTTTATCAGACAAATCGAGCCTTGAGACCGTCGTCAAGGTATTTTCAAACCAATTTTTAATACCTCCGGGCACCATTTTAAAGACCTTCGGGAACCAGTTTCTTTTAAGACCTCCGGGCACCAATTTTTAAGACCTCCGGGCACCATTTTAAAGACCTTCGGGCACCATTTTTTAAGACCTCTGGGCACCATTTTAAAGATCTTCGGGCACCAGTTTTTTTAAGACCTCCGGGCACCAATTTTTAAGACCTCCGGGCACCATTTTAAAGACCTCCGGGCACTATTTTAAAGACCTCCGAACACAATTTTAAAGACCTCCGGGCACCATTTTAAAGACCTTTGGGCACTAGTTTTTTAAGACCTCCGGGCACCA
This sequence comes from Fremontodendron californicum, assembly GCA_030761205.1. Classification (NCBI taxonomy): domain Eukaryota; kingdom Viridiplantae; phylum Streptophyta; class Magnoliopsida; order Malvales; family Malvaceae; genus Fremontodendron; species Fremontodendron californicum. Next base: position 17,030,048 of record JAULJL010000018.1, on the reverse strand, counting down.
TTTTAAAGACCTCTGGGCATCAATTTTAAAGACCTCCGGGCACCAATTTTTTAAGACCTCCGGTCACCCTTTTAAAGACCTTCGGGCACCAGTTTTTTTAAGACCTCCGGGCACCAATTCTTAAGACCTCCGGGCACCATTTTAAAGACCTCCGGGCACTATTTTAAAGACCTCCGGACACAATTTTAAAGACCTTCGGACACCATTTTAAAGACCTTCGGGCACCAGTTTTTTTAAGACCTCCGGGCACCAATTTTAAAGACCTCCGGGCACCAATTTTTAAGACCTTCGGGCACCATTTTAAAGACCTTCGGGCACTATTTTAAAGACCTTCGGGCACAATTTTGAAGACCTCCGGGCACCATTTTTTAAAGACCTTTGGGCACCAGTTTTTTAAGACCTCCGGGCACCATTTTAAAGACCTCTGGGCACCATTTTAAAGACCTCCGGGCACCATTTTGAAGACCTCCAGGCACCATGTTAAAGACCTTCGGGCACCATTTTAAGACCTCCGGGCACCATTTTAAAGACCTTCGGGCACAATTTTTTGTTTTGAAAATCGAATTCATTTCCTTAAGACGGGTCGAGCCTTGATAAGTTAAGGAATTCAATTTAAGGACAAAATCTTCAATTTACTATTTAAAAAATGAAAAATGAAACAAGGAAAAAATAAAAATAAAAATAATTAAAAATAATAATGAAAAAAATGATAGAATAATGAAAAAGAAAACCCCTTTCCCTTTCCTTCACATGTGATTTCACTGACCGTACAAAATTAGTGTTGGTTTATCTTTGTCTAATTCCTGATTCTCAGCAATAGCCAAAGAGGGGTAGCTGTAGACACCTAATTTTGTCCGGACCACTAAAGAGGTATGTTTTCTTCCTATATTGATGTTTTAGAGTGTAAAAAGACTGTTTTCATCCTGCAGGTGGTACTCTGAGACATAGTTTAAGAGGGCGAGCATAAAAAGTCAAACTTGAAAAAAGTCAACCCAGAAAAAGTCAATCCCGAAAAAGTCAACCCCAAAAAGTCAACTATTGAAAAAGTCAACCCACTTTCAAAATCAAGATTTTAAGTTCAATTGAAAAATGGCGAAAGAATTTTGATAATCTGAGGTCTACATTGAAAGATATAGAGTTCGGAAGTTGGAATTTAGAGATTCAGTAGAAAGGAAACCCTAATCCGAGAAATTTGGGGAAAAGTTCTTAAACAATCAAATTGGTCAAAATTGAAGGTTCAAAATGAAAGATAAGAACTGACTACGGGTAATGGAGAAGTCACTTGCAAGAAAAACCGAAAGAAAAGTCAATCCGGGAGAAAATCGAGAATTAGGGTTTTTAGTGGATTTTAGTAAAATCGGGAAGAATCACAGAAATGGACGGACTTGGTAAGACCAAAGCCCCCAATGGATGAAGAATGATTAAAAAGGATAGCCCAAGGCTCAAATTGAAGAAAATCTGAAAATCAGACTTGTTTTGAGCAAAACCGGGTTTCGGAGGCAAAAGGGCAAAATTGGAAAATTTGGGAAAAATAGCAAATGAGCTCTAAATATTTTGAAATTTTGCAAATCTCATTTCTAAATTTTTTGGAAGAGATTGGCAAAATAAAATCTTGATTCGGAGTTCGTTTGCAAAACGGCCAAATCCCGGGCCTCCTATGCAATAATTCAAGAAGATAAATCTCGGAAAAATAGCAAATGAGCTCCGAATCTTCTGAAATTTTGCAAATATCATTTTTAAATTATTTTGAATTTATTTTTGAAAGAAAATCTTGATTCGGAGTTCGTTTGCAAAATGGCCGAATCTCGGGCTTCTCACACAGTAATTCAAAAAGGAAAATCCCGAAAAAATAGCAAATGAGATCCAAATCTTTTGAAATTTTGAAAATATCATTTTTAAATTATTTGGAAGAGATTGGCAAAATAAAATCTTGATTCGGAGTTCGTTTGCAAAATGGCCGAATCTTGGGCTTCTTATGTAGTAATTCAAAAAGGAAAATCCCGAAAAAATAGCAAATGAGCTCCAAATCTTTTGAAATTTTGCAAATATCATTTTTAAATTATTTTGAATATATTGGCGAAATAAAATCTTGATTCGGAGTTTGTTTGCAAAACGGCCAAATCCCGGGCCTCCTATGCAATAATTCAAGAAGATAAATCCCGAAAAAATAGCAAATGAGCTCCAAAAATTCTGAAATTTTGCAGATCACATTTTTAAATTATTTGGAAGAGATTGGTGAAGAAAAATCTTGATTTGGAGCTCGTTTAAAAAATGGTAAAATGTAGGGGCATAAAAGGGCGTTTTTGGATGAAAAAATCCAAATAAATAGCAAACGAACTCGGATAATTTTGAAAACTTCCAGAACTCAATATTTTATTATTTTGGAAGTATTAAAAAATAAAAATTTAATTTGAAGTCCTTTTGATATTTATTTGCATCCGGGGGGGCAAAACGGTCGGGCCTTTCAAAAAATCAGAGTTGGGCTGGAAAAGAGGAGTGCTGCCCTGCTCAAGCCCAAAGGAAGGAGGAAGCTTCTGATTTTTTCAATCAAATGGCTAAAAATCAAGAGTTAGTTAAAGATTCTCTTCGATCAAGCCATGGTGATTAAGCCACATAGGCTAAGAAAGATGTCAACATTATTCTTGGACAGCTGTAATTTGATAGAGCTGAATGCTAATCTAAAGGTGGTAATTTCATGAATTTTCACCTTGAATTATTAGCCATTTTATGGAAAATTGGTTACAAGGAAAATGACAACATCCTTGGGAAATTAAAGGGTCCATTCGGCCAGCACTTGGGAGAGGGGCAGAAAATTGATTTTTTCATTTCATTTTGCTGAGTTCTTTTGATATTTACTTAGTTTTTTCTCTCCTTGGTTGGAAACAAAAAATAAAAGTTTAGAAAAAAAAAAAAAGGAAAGTTTGAAGAGATAAAGCTTGAAAGATAGCTTCTTGAGGTTGCTCTTGAGCACCAACTCTTACACTTTCTTGATTTTCTATTCTTGTTTTTGCTATTTTGATTTCTATTTGTTGAGTTTCCATTTTAAATAAATGTTTTTATTTGTTCTTCTTAATTTCTTCCTTCATCTCTTTCTTAAATATGTTTTTACAATTTTTTTTTTATAATATACTCACCATGGCCAAATGGCCTATATTATTTATTTAAGTTGCTGTTTTGGTTTATTTTATCATATTGTTTATGTTATTTTCTTTGATTTTAATGTTTTAAATGTTATGTTACTTCATATTCTTGAGTTATATTTTAATTTGGTTGCTTTGTTTGTTGCCATTTATGTTTTAAATATCATGTTTTTGCATTTTTAATTTTCTGTTTTCATGATGTTTAAATTTGAGCATGTTTTAGATTTAGTATATCAAGTGTTTGTGAAAATGCTTGTGTGGTCTTTGCATGATTTGAGTTTTATATCTTAGTTGAGCATGTTTTAGATTTAGTATATTAAGTGTTTGTGAAATTGCTTGTGTGGTTTTTGCATGATTTAAGTGTTATATTTTAGTTGAGCATGTTTAGTATACCAAGTGTTTGTGAAAATGCCATGCTTGTTGGAGCTTGAGGCCATTTGGCTACTCCATGTGTTTTGCATTGTGCGTTACATTTTTTGCCATGTTAGTTGATAGGTTTTTGCATTTGCATGACATTTGATTTAGTTTTGCATGCTAGTATACCAAGTGTTTGTGTAAATGCCATGCTTGCTAGTTACATTATGCTATTCGGCCATCCTTGGAATTTTTGCATTTTATGTGCATTCTTGCCATATTAGTTGATAGGTTAGCATTTGCATGATATTTGGTTGAGTTTTTGGTTTAAGCATGCTTTTTGTTTGTGAAAATGCCATGCATATTTTAGTTATTAAGTTAGGTTTATTTGCCATGCATGTTCATGCATTTTAGGTCTAGGTTGCATTAAATGCCAAGCAAGTTCATTTAGGTCTAGGTCACTTTATGAATGCCATGCATTTTTTTCATGACATTTAGGTTTAAATTCAATGCATTTCATGCATTATGTTTGCTGTATTGTTTCATGCATTTCATGTTCATGCCACTTGAATAATGACTTGAGCCAATTAATGGTTCAAAGTCATGCTCTCTTGAGCACACTTGTGGAAAATTAAGTTTGTCAAGTTGATTATTCTACCTTTGTGATTTTTTTAAATTAGCCAATTTTTATCTAACTTTCAAAAAATCCTAGCTACTGCTTGTAAGTCATTTTAGGAGTTTCAAATATTTTTACTTTGATTTTTAAATGATTTTATCAAAGACAAAAATGTGTTTTGGCAAAACAGTTTTTTTTCACCCAAAACTCGTACATCTCTCATTTTTCTGGGCATTCATCTTTAATCAGTAAGTTAAGCCGATTTTTTTCCGTGTAGTTTTACATGTCCTGAGTCTCCAGTATTGTTTTCAGAATTTTTTGGATTATTAAAAATAGGATAAAAAATCGTGGCTTAAAATTGGACAGTGGAGTCAGAATTGAATTTAAAGAAAAATCATTTTTCTGTTTTGGTTAAGTTACTTAGAGTGGGCTGATTAGGAGGGTTAGCTACTGACTTAGGGTAGTTTCTAAGCCTTTTTAAACTCTAAAAATGGTTTTTCAAGTCTCGGGTTAAGGGTAGTCAAGTCCGGATTTTAAACTTAGGAAATTAGAGCCATTTAAAAAAACATTTAGCCCAGTTTTTATTTTTAATTCAAGCTTTTCAAAATTATTTTCAAACAATCACAAAGTATTTTGGTTTTAGAATATTTAATTTGACATATTTTCCTAAGGTAGCCGGATATCTTTTTTAGATATACGGATTTCCTTAATTAAAGGAAAAAATACATTTCATGCATTGCATTTTCCATATTCATGCATTTTATATAATATGTGATTCTTGCTATGATAATTTCTATGATATGGTTATGATTTTGAATTATGTTATATTGTTTATTATATGATTTGGAATATTTCATGATATCCTATGCTTTTTATTTAGTTATTTTTTTGGTCATATTATTTAGCATATACTATGTTCATGCATTATTATTTTCATGCATATTATGTGATAGCATTATTTCATATTCCATCTCACTTAATTTATATGCCATATCATTCATGTTTGCCATGTCATTTAAATTATTTCATTTCATATAGAATATGTTATGTTACTTAGGTTATTTTATTTCATTTAAAAAATATCATGTTACTTAGGTTATTTCATTTCATATAGAATATGTTATGTTACTTAGGTTATTTTATTTCATTTAGAATATATCATATGACTTAGGATATTGCATCTCATATAGAATATACTATGTTATCTAGGTCATTTCATTTTATTTATAATGTGTCATATAACTTAGGATATTTTATTTCATTTAGAATATGCTAAGGATATTTCATTTCATTTTAGAATATGCTAAGGCATTTACATTATATCATATCATTTAGGAAGCATTATATTATTTAGATTTTGCTATGTCATTTTATTTATGTCATGCATATACGTATTCATATCTTTTAAAATGTTTTCAAAAAGATAATGATTTTTCAATAAAAAATAAAGATATTCCCGAGTTAAAATAATTCATGAGTTCTCTACCGGGTTTGCTGGAGGGAATATCATCAATTATCATTAATAAAGGAATATCTTTCTTTCAAAAAAAAGAGAATGATTCGGAAAGTTTTCCAAAACTAATAAAAATTTCTATATTTTGCCACATTTGTTGGGGAATGTAGGAAAATTTTGAATTTATAAAATTCCAAATCATTTTCAATTAAAAATGGAATTATTTTTCTTTAAATCGGGAATTAACTTGAAATACTAAATTTAAAACCAACTTTTTACCGAGATTTGAGATAACACACGATTAATAAGGTACCGTTTTATACGGGCATTGTGGGGGTGCTAATCCTTCCCCGCACGTAACCGAGTCCCAAACCCGTTTCTTTGATTTCTCAGGTTTAAAACGCAGACTTGAAATTGGTTTTAAAAATATTTTAATTAATTTTTAAAATATTTTTATAAAACCGGTTTTAATAGGTGGCCGATCACACCTAGCTAAAAAAGATTGGTGGCGACTACATGTCTTTTTTAAGGTCATTTTCAAAACCTTCAATTTTTAAAGGAATTAAGTCAACTTTTCCTCGATTTTTTTAATGTCATGCTTAACGAATAATAAAGTCTTGCGATGAGACTCGTTATTTTTTTAGGTTGCGACACCTTCGGATCAACCAAAACCATTAAGTCCCGAACATACAATCCTTGCTAGATCCTGTGCTTGTCAATGCAACAAAGGTTGCAATCCTGAAGAAATTGTGGACAAAATCGTGAAAATGATTAAACCTGAGAGCCTGATACCAAAGATAGAAACCTCGGATCCTGTACCATACCTGCAAACTGTTCTAGGTCCAAACCAGTATCCCCACCCTACTATGGTCCAATCGTCCATTGGGATGACCACTACGGGTTTCCTAAATCCCACTCCATCAACAACAACTGCCAGTTCATACTATTTCCCTCATCAATCACCTTATCCAGCATCTGGGATAGGAACCTCAAGCTATGTACAACCTCCAAAGGCCCGATATCCAAATCCATACCCTTACCATGTTGTTCCGTCATATCTCCATGTAAACACTCTGATTCGGACGTTAGTGCCACCACCAAGTGCCCCAACTCCTAGGCTATGTGTGACTAAGAAACGACCCCAGGATAAGACCCAAAGGCCTTTTGATCCTTTTCCAATCAGCTACCGAGAGCTTCTCCCTATACTGATCCAAAATCACATGGTTGCCTGTGTCCCATTGAAATCCCTGTTACCACCATATCCAAGGTGGTATAATCCAAATGCAAGATGTGATTATCACTGTGGAATTGTTGGCTATAGCATCGAAGATTGTATAGCATTCAAAAAGAAAGTGCAAACTCTTATAGATGCCAAGTTGTTGGATCCAACGACACTGATTGATAGAGGACTAGGAAAGCGTCATTAGAATTGGGAGATTTACAGCATTGAGGTGGAAAGACTCGGTATCATATGATGTAATAGGATTTCACTTATTCAATAGCCGGCTCTTATAGCCTTAGGATGCTAGGAATAATAAAGTGCTTGTAAAGACAGTTTTAACTACTGCTCAGATTTTGTAAAACATGGTTTATACCATTGTGAACATTGATATGGGAATGAATTGACTATGCTTCAAATTTATGAGATGTTGATGATTAAGTTCCTCCGATTCTTATTTCCTCCGTGATATCTTCCCCTTTTGCATTTTGCATCCGATCAATTATTGGTCATACCATACATTCATACATGTATCATGTTAGCATCAGGTTGCATTTATGCATTCATAATCAGCATGATTTTTCTGTATATATCCATGCATTAATTTTCTAATTACATACATCATGTTAACATTAGGTTGCATTCATGACACACATGGTTAGCATGATTTTCTTTGTATATACTCTGTATCAATCATTCATTGATTGCATGTATCATAATTGACACCGTGTTGCATTCATAGGATATATGATCATTCATTAGGAAATACGCTACAATGTACATGATCATTCATTATATATATCCATGCGTTGATTTGTTTATTCTTTGCTTGCAACATGTTGGCATCATGATTTCATTTATTACATACATGGTCAGCATGTTTCCACTATATATGTCCATACATCATTTTTTTATTATTCTTCACATGCATCAAATGACAATCATGGCTCATTCATCATGACAAACATTTGGGGGAAATAAAACAGAAGTTGGCTTGGCTTTAGGAGTTTTTGAAAGAATTTCCATTTCAAATCAGAGGTATAAGAAGTACTAAGTACCCTTTTAATACAGGCTAGTGATATGGAGAATGAACAAGTTGCCCGAATGGAAAGAATGGAAAAGGAACAGAAAGAATTGCGAGAACAGCTAGCAAAGTCTCAAGCAGAATCTAAGGATCATATGACTAAATTGATGGAGCTGATGTCCGTCGTAATCAAGGGAAAAGGATACACTGAAAACTTTGTCGCCAGGAAAGGGTTAGAGGCACAAAAGGTTCAGAATAAGGTCGTAATGATTGATGCCCAGAACATTGTTAACCCCGTCAATGTCCTAAACTCAGATGATCCAGCTGAACAGGCAAAGTTGAAAATGGTCGCAGTAAATAAGGTTGAGTTGGCAGATTCCCAAGGGAAATATCAGTTGATTAGATGAAAGGCTCCGAGCAGTAGAAAGTACAGATGTATTTGGGAGTTTAGATGCGAAAGAACGATGTTTGGTCCTCGATTTAGTCATTCCTCTTAAGTTCAAGATCCCTGACTTTGTGAAATATGATGGGACGATCGATCCGTCAGCCCACATCACTATGTTCTGTCGAAAGATGACAAGTCATATAGATAATGACAAGCTTTTGATTCACTGCTTTCAGGATAGCCTCAGCAGATCCTCAATTAGGTGGTATAGTCAGTTGAGCAAGGATCAGATTCGCTCTTAGAATGACCTGGCTAGGGTTTTTCTAAACCAGTACAAGCATATGACCGACATGGCGCCTGACCGTCTTACCTTGCAAAATATGAAGAAAAGAGCTACTGAGAGCTTCAAAGAATATGCACAACGGTGGATGAGCCTGGCCGCCCAAGTACAACCGCCCTTAACTCAGAAGGAAACCACTGTCATTTTTGTGAATACACTGCAGGCCCCGTACTATGATATACTTGCCGGCAACACCACGAATAATTTTTCGGACATGGTAATTTCAGGGGAGATGATTGAGAATGCTATCAAGGATGGGAAAATCAAAGGAGAAAGAACATCCACTACCAAGAAAAAGGGGGCATCTGAAAAGAAAAAGGAAGATACCGAAGTCGTGGAAGGCTTTGCCCACCTCCCCAATTCTCCTCGTATCAGGCATTTTACTATACCCTGAATAATGTCTCTCAAGGTTTTTATCCCTACCAACCAATGACTGCAACTACACCAGAATTTACATTTGTCTATCAATCGAACACCCTTGGGAATAATCGAAGGGGGCATAAAAAGCGAAAAGAAATCAAGATGACCCAATTCCTGTGACATACAGTGAGCTATTACCTCAACTCATCCAGAATCACCTTTTGACACCCATGCAATTAGAGCCTCTGAAGCCCCCTTATCCGAGCTGGTATGATGCTAATGAGTGTTGTGGTTATCATTCTGGCAATCAAGGTCACTCAACAGAGAATTGCCCCGCTTTGAAGTACAAGGTCAGGGATCTCATCAAGGCTGGTTCGATAAGTTTTGAAGATGGGAAAGCCAAGTGTCATAAGAAACATGGTGCACGATCATATTAGGTTTTTGACACATGTAGTTCTATACACTGTGTTGATGAAAGCAGTTGTCTCATGTTAACATCTACATGAATTAAATGAATTTTGAATTTTAAATGCTTTGTGTTTGTTGTGTTTTAACAATAATTTGAATTTGCAAAAACAAGCATTAAGGAATTTTTAATATAGACAGTCTCGAGAATATTGTTGATCATTGTTAGACATGACCCAACACCCTCCCCCCTCTTTTTTGGGCTTCTCTATGCCTAAACCTTGAATCAAGAACACTTGAAAGACCTAATGCTTCAAGGAATATGAATGGTTGAACTTCACAAAAAAAAAAGAAAAAAAGCATTGTCATTGTAGAATAAGCAAGGATGTAAATCCTAGTCTAGGCTATGAACAAAGGAACGAACTTTTTGAAATTTTTTCGAATTCCTTGAAATTCAAACAAATGAGACATTCTTTCAAGAATCTAGATTTTGATAATTTGATGTGTGTCAAGATTGTGCTAAAACCATTCATAACCTTTTCCAATGACCATAAAACTTCAATTACCCAAACATCACTTCATGATTAATACCTTGGAGCACAATGACCAAACCAGATTATCCCATATCCCAGAGAAAACCCATTTTTAGGTCATATTTTCCTTGTCTCTTCAAAGAACTCAGTTGGAAACTCAGCTTTTTCAAAATAGACCTAGACTTGCTATGTTCCTCGTTGATACAAATTCTCATGGTTAATCAAATTGGGGCATCATATGTGGAAATGATCAATACATGGTGAAAAAGGATGGACTAACGCATGAATTATTGGGGCATACGACATAAAAAAAATGAAAACATTTTTGTGATATCATGCATATGAGAATTCGGATGATTTCAAGTGCAAAATGGAATTTTGATTATCTATTTCCTCTGAGGATTGCTTTTCAATGAGAATATTTGTGCTTGATATGAGAAATGGCCTTTTTTCATATCCCTTTCACAAGAAAAAACTTATTATCCATAGTCACCCCTTTTAAGCTAAAAGAATTCTTTCTTCTTTGAACCCTGATCAAGGATCACCCTCTACACTGGAAGGCAAATGCGAGGAAAGATCTTTTAGAGAACATGGAGGAATGAATCCTAGCTCAAAGACAGATGCAAAGCAAATGGAACCCCGAATAAATACGGGCTCACTCTGTCGAAAAAAGAAGGGGCAAAATAAAAGAAAAAAAATGTGTGAAAGACATGGTAAATTGAAAGCCAAGAACGAAGAAGAAAAGACACAAAAGTCAAAAGAAATGAAAAGTCCAAAAGCGACAAATACTTCAAAGAGAATCCTCCTCAAGAAATGATCCTTGATCTGATTACCCTCAAACACAAATTTTGGGCCTATTTATCCTTTCTTTCTGAACCCTGAGCCATGGCCTACATTACGTGCTTTAAAAGTCCATTTTGATCAAGCATGAATATTTAATTTGAAAGGTTTTTCCTCAGATTTTATCCCATCTCATCGAATTATCATTTCACTAAGGAAGAATTTAGAATTCTCAAGTGTATGGTAGAATATAAAAAAAAAAAAAAAAAAAGAGGAAAATTGGAAAGAATGGGACTCTAGGGCGAAAACCCAAAAAAAATGGGCGGTCTAGAGTAAAATGGAAATTTTTGATGCCATCTATGAAAGTGCTGATACCACAAAAAGAGAAGGTCATCTTAAAAAAGTGGTCATCGAGGAACATCTAGGAATTCCTGAACCTCTTAAATTGACAGCTCTCATTTAGAGGATTGTCTTCAAAAAAAACTGAAACTTTTTTTCCCCCCAAGATTAAACTTTCCGGTTTAAACATCCCGGCCAATCTTGACGCTTGTCAAAATGCCTTGATATGGAAACTAAAAGAATGTTGAATTTGTTTGGTTCTCAATGAATTCATGATTTATAAAACTTGTTCCATTTGTGAGCCTAGTAGGGATATACATTTTTGTCATGAAGTTTTCCTGGAAAAGCTAGAATCTTGTTATACCAAGCCTTGCCAATCCCAGTTAAAAAAAACCCAGATTGACACTTAGAGAAATTTCTAACAATGATCATCAGTCTTCAAAAGATTTGTACATCACACATTGTTGGGTTAATGTTTTTTGTTCAGAAGTTTTCAAAATGAGAAAACAAATAAAGATATTTTTTGAAATACCCATTTTGATGTTGACATGAGACAAGGATTTTTCTAACCCAAAGATATAGAACTGCCAGGATAGGTCCTGACTTCCAGATATGAGAAGAAGAAATAGAACCCGATTCAAATCTCTGTTGATGAAAGTTTGAAAACTGTTGGGGCAAAGAGAATAGCCAAAATGAATTGAAGATATACTTTGATTTGAAGAGGAAAAATGAATTTGAAAGGCTAAGCCAAAATCTAGAAAAATAACCGGGGGCATTTGCATCACTCATGAGCACTCATCTCTTTATCGAGCTTTTGCATCTGCATAGTGTTGGCAAGCATTTGCATCATTCATGGGTATTTGCATTGGCATTATTCCATAAGCATCTGCATTTTACCTTTATATTTTCATTCTTCATGGAATTCGCATTTGCGTCATCTCAAGCAATTGCATCATTTCTAGAATCATTGCATTTTCATTATTGTGTGGTAATTGTAGTTACACCATTGATAAACCAGTTACATGAACACAATTAGTAGGGGCATCTGCATCATGAAACATGGACATCAATCCAGGCCATTTGCATTTGCACCAAGAAACATTTACATCAATCCAAGCCATTTACATTTGCACCATGAAGCATGAGCACCTTGTCAAAGACATGTGCATCTACATCATTTCTCAAAGTTTTTTGGTATAAGTTTCAACACGGATTTTACAATGAGCAAACCTTTGGTGGTGATAGCCAAAGCTTCTGGAGGAGTTACCCAAAATTTTACAATGAGCAAACCTTTGGTGGTGATAGCCAAAGCTTCTGGAGGGGATATCTAGAATTTTACAAATTTTAAAAGTGAACAAATCTTTGGAGGTGATAGCTGAAGCCTCTAGTGAAGAAATCTAGGGTTTTATAATTTTGAACAATGAGAAATCTTCTTCTGGAGGAGTTACCCAGAATTTTACAATGAGCAAACCTTTGGTGGTGATAGCCGAAGCGTCTGGAGGAGTTACCCAAAATTTTACAATGAGCAAACCTTTGGTGGTGATAGCCAAAGTTTCTAGAGGGGATATCTAGAATTTTACAAATTTTAAAAGTGAACAAGTCTTCGATGGTGATAGCTGAAGCCTCTGGTGGAAATATCCAGGGTTTTATAATTTTAAAAAATGAGGAATCTTCTTCTGGAGGAGTTACCCAGAATTTTATTCAACTTTTGCATCTACATCAAGAAGCATTTACATCAATCTAAGTTATTTGAATCTGCATCAAGAAAATTTGCACCAGTCTAAGTCATTTGCATCTACATCAAGAAGCATTTGCATCAACTAAAGACATTTGCATTTGCATCATGAAGCATTTGCATCATCTCTTAAAGCTTTCAGGTATAATCGAACTCGTTCTGCTTCTCAAATGAGTCAAGCCCCGAGACCATCATCAAGGTACTTTCTTTTATTTTGAACTTGCCGAACCCAGAATTTTAACACGTTTTAAAATATGAACAAGTCTCTGGTGGTGATAGCTGAAGCTTCTGGAGGAGATACCCAGAATTTTTACAAATTTTAAACAGTGAGAAAGTCTTCGGTGGTGATAGCTGAAGCTTCTGGAGGTGATACCCAGAATTAGTACAAATTTTAAACAGTAAGAAAGTCTTCAGTGGTGATAGCTGAAGCTTTTGGAGGTGATACCCAAAATTTTTACAAATTTTAAACAGTGAGAAAGTCTTCGGTGGTGATAGCTGAAGCTTCTGGAGGTGATACCTAGAATTTTTACAAATTTTAAACAGTGAGAAAGTCTTCGGTGGTGATAGCTGAAGCTTATGGAAGAGATACCCAGAATTTTACAAATTTTAAACAGTGAGAAAGTCTTTGGTAGTGATAGCCAAAGCCTCTGTGGAGATATCCAGAGTTTAAAATTTTTTGAAAAGGGAGAAAGTCTTTGGTAGTGATAGCCGAAGCCTCTGTGGAGATATCCACAGTTTTAAAACTTTTGAAAAGGAAAGAAAGTCTTTGGTGGTAATAGCCAAAGCTTTTGGAGGAGATACCTAGAATTTTAAACACAGCTGAGAACAAGACAGGTTAAGATCCCGAGACCATCGTCGAGGTCATTTCTTTTCTTGCAAATCGAATTTGTTTCCTTAAGACGGGTCGAGCCTTGATTAGTCAGAGAATTTAATTTAAAGACAAAATCTTCAGTTTACAGCTTTTTACAAAAAAAAAAATTAAAAAAAAAAACAAAAAAACAAAAATGAAAATAAAAAAAAAAAAAAAAAAAACAAACAAACCAAAACAAATTGAAATTAAAAAAATGAAGAAATGAAAAAGAAAACCCCTTTCCCTTTCCTTCACATGTGATTTCACTGACCTTACAAAATTAGTTTTTGTTTATCTTTGCCTGATTCCTGATTCTCAGCAATAGCCAAAGAAGGACAGCTGTAGACACCTAATTTTGTCCGGACCACTGAAACAGGTATGTTTTCTTCCTAAATTGAGGTTTCAGAATGTAAAAAGACCTTTTTCATCTTGCAAGTGGTACTCCGAGACTTAGTTTAAGAGGGTGAGCATAAAAAGTCAAAGTCAAACAAAGTCAACCTCGGAAAAAGTCAACGACAAAAAAGTCAACCCTAAAAAGTCAACTACTAAAAAAGTCAACCCATTTTCAAAATCAAGATTTGAAGTTCAATTGAAAAATGGTGAAAGAATTTTGATAATCCGAGGTCTACATCTAAAGATATGGAGTTCGGAAGTTGGGTTATGGAGATTCAATAGAAAGGAAACCCTAATCCGGGAAATTTGGGGAAAAGTACTTAAATGATCGAATTGGTCAAAATTGAAGGTTCCAAATGAAAGATAAGCACTGACTACGGGTAATGGAGAAGCCACTTGAAAGAAAAACTGAAAGAAAAGTCAATCCGGGAGAAAATCGAGAATTAGGGTTTTGGTGGATTTCGGTGAAATCAGGATGAATTACAGAAATGGCCTGCCTTGGTAAGACCAAAGCCCCCAATGGATGAGGAATGATTAAAAAGGGATAGCCCAAGGCTCAACTTGAAGAAAATATGAAAATCGGACTTGTTTTGAGCAAAACTAGGTTTCGGAGGCAAAAGGGCAAAATTGGAAAATTTGGGAAAATTAGCAAATGGACTCCAAAAATTCTAAAATTTTGCAAATATCATTTTTAAATTATTTGGAAGAGATTGGAGAAATAAAATCTTGATTCGGAGTTCGTTTGCAAAATGGCTAAATCCCGAGCCCTTGTGTAGTAATTCAAGTAGATAAATCCCGAAAAAATACCAAATGAGTTCCAAAATTATGAGAACTTCCAGATCACACTTTTAAATTATTTGGAAGATATTGGTGAAGAAAAATCTTGATTTGGAGCTCATTTAAAAAATGGTAAAATGTGGGGGCAAGAAAGGGCATTTTTGGAAGAAAAAATCCAAATAAATAGCAAACGGACTCGAAAAATTTTGAAAACTTCCAGAACTCAATGTTTTATTATTTTGGAAGTATTAAAAAATAAAATTTGAATTTTGAGTCCGTTTTCCATTTATTTGCATCCGGAGGGCAAAACGGTCATTTCACCCAAGCAACCGAAAAGGGCTTCTTTTGGCCTTTGAAAAAATCAGACTTGGGCTGGAAAAGAGAGTGCTGGCCTGCCAAGGCCCAAAGGAGGGAGGAAGCTTCTGATTTTTCAAATGGCCAAGAATTAACAGTTAGTTAGAGATTTTTTTTGATCAAGCCATTGTGATTAAGCCACATAGGCCAATGCATGAAGAGGGGGAGTGTCAACATTATTCTTGAACAACTGTAATTATGGACAGCTGATACACTAATCTAATGGTGATAATTTCATAATTTTTCACCTTGAATCACTAGCCCTTGGATGGAAGTTGGTTGGAATCAAAATGACAACATCCTAGGGGAGGAGAGAGGTAAAATTCTGCCAGCATTAAGGGGAGGTGTAGAATTTTCATTTTTAGACTTCATTTTTTCAGATTTCTCTTGTTTTTGCTTAGTTTTTCTCTCTTTGGTTGAAAGCAAAAAGAAAAAGTTTAGAAAAGAAAAGAAAGTTTGAAGAGATAAAGCTTGAAATATAGCTTCTTGAGGTTGCTCTTGAGCACCAACTCTGCACTTTCTTGATTTTCCATTCTTATTTTTGCTATTTTGATTATCATTTGGTGAGTTTTTCTTTTTAAATAAGTGTTTTTTTATTGTTCTTCTTAAGTTCTTTCTTCATCTCTTTCTTAAATATTTTTTTTACAATTTTTTTTCTTATTTTTCCTTAATGGTCGAATGGCCTACATTTTTTATTATAGTTGCTGTTTTTTATTTAATTCATCATTTTATTTATGTTATTCTTTAATTTTGATTCTGTAAGTGTTATTCCCCTTCATATACTTGAGTCATATTTTAATTTGGTTGCTTTGTTTGTTGCTATTTATGATTTAAATATCATGTTCTTGCATTTTTAATTTTCTGTTTTCATAATGTTTAAATTTGTTGATGTTTTATATTTAGTATATCAAGTGTTTGTGAAAATGCTTGTTTGGTTTTAGTATTTCTACTTTTTGTTTGCATGATTTGAGTGTTATATTTTAGTTGAGCATGTTAGTATATCAAGTGTTTGTGAAAATGCCATGCTTGTTGGAGCTTGAGGCCATTCGGCTACTCCATGTGTTTTGCATTGTGTGTTGCATTTTTGCCATGTTAGTTGGTAGGTTTTGCATTTTCATGACATTTGATTGAGTATTTAGTTTAAGTATACCAAGTGTTTGTGAAAATGCCATGCTTGTTAGGAACCATAGGCCATTCGGCCACTTCTTGTATTCTAGCATCATGGTTGCATTTTTGCTATGTCAGTTGATAGGTTAGCATTTGCATGATATTTGGTTGAGTTTTTATTTTAAGCATGCCTTCTGTGTGTGAAAATGCCATGCATATTTTAGTTATTAGGTTTGGTTTATTTGCCATGCATATTCATGCATTTTAGACCTAGGTTGCATTAAATGCCATGCAAGTTCATTTAGGTCTAGGTTACTATATGGATGTCATGCATTTTTCCATGACATTTAGGTTTAAACTCATACATTTCATGCATCATATTTGCTGTAATTTTCATGCATTTCATGTTCATGCAACTTGAATAATGACTTAGGCCAATTAATGGTTCGAAGTCATGCTCTCTTGAGCACACTTGTGGAAAATTAAGTTTTGTCAAATTAATTATTCTACCTTTGTGATTTTTTTTACTTACCCAATTTTTATCTAACTTTCAAAATGTCCCAGCTACTGTTTTTAAGTCATTTTGTGAGTCTTAAATATTTTTACTTTGATTTTTAAATGATTTTATCAAAGGCAAAAATGTATTTTGGCAAAGCAGTTTTTTCACCCAGTACTCATACTTTCCCCATTTTTTTGGGCATTCATCTTTGATCAAAAAATTAATCTGATGTTTTCCCGTGTATTTTTACATGTCCTGAGTCTCCAGTATTTTTTTCAGAAGTTTTTTGGATTTTTAAAAATAGGGTAAAAAATAGCGGCTTAAAACTGGACAGTGGAGTCAAAATTGAATTTAAAGAAAAATCATTTTTCTGTTTTGGTTAAGTTACTTAGAGGGGGCTGATTTGGAAGGTTAGCTACTGATTTAGGGTAGTTGCTAAGCTTTTTTAAACTCTAAAAATGATTTCTTAAGTCTCGGGTTAAGGGTGGTCAAGTCCGGGATTTTAAACTTAGGAAATTAGAGCCATTTAAAAAAAAAAGGGTTTAGTCCAGCTTTTTATTTTTAACCTAAGTTTTTCAAAATTGTTTTCAAACAATCACAAAGTACTTTGGTTTTAGAATATTTAATTTGACATATTTTCCTAAGGTATCCGGATACCTTTTTAGATATACGGATTTCCTTAATTAAAGGAAAAATACATTTTCATGCATTGCATTTTCCATATTCATGCATTTTATATAATATGTGATTTTTGCTATGAAAATTTCTATGATATTGTTATGATTTTAAGTTATGTTATATTGTTTATTATATGATTTGGAATATTTCATGATGTCCTATACTTTTTTATTTAGTTATTTTTGTCATATTATTTAGCATATACTATGTTCATGCATTATTATTTTTATTTTTATTTTCATGCATATTATATGATAGCATTATTTTATATTTTATGTCATTTAAATTATATGTCATATCATTCATATTTGCCATGTCATTTAAATCATTTCATTTCATATAGAATATATATGTTACTTAGGTCATTTCATTTCATATAGAATATGTAGACACCTAATTTTGTCCGGACCACTAAACAGGTATGTTTTCTTCCAATATTGATGTTTCCGAGTGTAAAAAGACTCTTTTCATCCTGCAGGTGGTACTCCGAGGCTTATTTTAAGAGGGCGAGCACAAAAAGTCAAACTTGAAAAAAAGTCAACCTCGAAAAAAGTCAACCCCAAAAAGTCAACTACTGAAAAAGTCAACCCACTTTCAAAATCAAGATTTTAAGTTCAATTGAAAAATGGCGAAAGAATTTTGATAATCCGAGTTCTACATTGAAAGATATGGAGTTCGGAAGTTGGGATTTGGAGATTGAGTAGAAAAGAAACCCGAATCCGAGAAATTTGGGGAAAAGTGCTTAAACGATCAAACTGGTCGAAATTGAAGGTTCCAAATGAAAGATAAGCACTGACTACGGGTAATGGAGATGTCACTTGCAAGAAAAACCGAAAGAAAAGTCAATCTGGGAGAAAACCGAGAATTAAGGTTTTTAGTGGATTTCGGTGAAATCGGGAAGAATCACAGAAATGGCCCGACTTGGTAAGACCAAAGCCCCCAATGGATGAAGAATGGTTAAAAAGGATGGCCCAAGGCTCAGATTGAAGAAAATCTGAAAATCGGATTTGTTTTGAGCAAAACCGGGTTTCGGAGTTAAAAGGGCAAAATTGGAAAAATTTGGGAAAATAGCAAATGGACTCCGAAAATTATGGAAAATTTGTCAATCTCATTCTTAAATCATTTGAAGGAGATTGGCGAAAGAAAATCGTGATTCCGAGTTCGTTTGCAAAATGGCCAAATCCCGGGCTTCTTATGCAGTAATTCAAAAAGAAAAATCCCGAAAAAATAGCAAATGGACTCCAAAAATTATGAAATTTGGCAAATCTCAATTTTAAATTATTTGGAAGAGATTGGCGAAAGAAAATCTTGATTCCGAGTTCGTTTGCAAAATGGCCAAATCCCGGGCCTCCTATGCAGTAATTCAAGCTGATAAATCCCTAAAAATACCAAATGAGCTCCAAAAATTATGAAAACTTCCAGATCACACTTTTTAATTATTTTGAAGAGATTGGTGAAGAAAAATCTTGATTTGGAGCTCGTTTAAAAAATGGTAAAATGTAGGGGAATAAAAGGGCATTTTTGGGAAGAAAAAATCCAAATAAATAGTAAACGGACTCGGATAATTTTGAAAACTTCCAGAACTCAATATTTTATTATTTTGGAAGTATTAAAAAAATAAAAATTGAATTTGGAGTCCGTTTGATATTTACTTGCATCCGGGGGGCAAAATGGTCATTTCACCCAAGCAACCGAAAAGGGCTTTTTTTGGCCCTTCAAAAAATCAGAGTTGGGCTGGAAAAGAGAAGTGCTGGCATGCCCAAGCCCAAAGAAAGGAGGAAGCTTCTAATTTTATTTTTTTTTCAATCAAGTGGTTAAAAATCAAGAGTTAGTTAACCATTCTCTTTGATCAAACCATGGTGATTAAACCACATAGGTTAAGAAAGATGTCAACATTTTTCTTGGATAGCTGTAATTTGAGAGGGCTGAGATGCTAATCTAAGGGTGGTAATTTCATGACTTTTCATCTTGAATTATTGGCCATTTGATGGAAATTAGGTTACACAAAAATGACAACATCTTGGAGTCCATATATACCCCATTTTCTGCCAGCCCTAGAGCACAAGCAGATTTTGATTTTTTCTTTTCCATTTTGGCTGATTTCTCTTAGTTTTTCTTAGTCTTTATCTTCTTGGTTGAGAGCAAAAAAGAAAAGTTTAGAAAAAAAAGGAAAGTTTGAAGAGAAAAGCTTGAAATATTAGCTTCTTGAGGTTGCTCTTGAGCACCAACTCTTGCACTTTCATTTTCTATTCTTGTTTTTGCTATTTTAATCTCTACTTGGTGAGTTTTCATTTTAGAATAATGTTTTTTTGTTCTTCCTTCATTTCCTTTCTTAAGTATATTTTATTTACATTTTGTTTTTACAATAAACTCACCATGGCCAAATGGCCTACATTATTTATTTTAAGTTGTTGTGTTGATTCATTTTACCATATTGTTTATGCTATTTTCTTTCTTTTTTTTTTTTTTTTTAAATGTTATGTTATTTCATGTTCTTGAGTTATATTTTAATTTGGTTGCTTTGTTTGTTTCCATTTATGTCTTAGATATCATGTTTTTGCATTTTAATTTTCTGTTTTCATGTTGTTTAAATTTGAGCATGTTTTAGAGTTAGCATATTAGGTGTTTGTGAAAATGCTTGTGTGATTCTTTGCATGATTCTTGTTTTATATCCTAGTTGAGCATGTTTTAGATCTAGTATATTAAGTGTTTGTGAAAATGCTTGTGTGATTTTTGCATGATTTAAGTGTTATGACTTAGTTTTTCATGCTAGTATGCCAAGTATTTGTGAAAATGCCATACTTGTTGGAGCTTGAGGCCATTTGGCTACTCCATATGTTTTGCATTGTGTGTTGCATTTTTTTTGTCATGCTAGTTGTTAGGTTTTTGCATTTGCATGATATTTGGTTGGATTTTTGAATTAAGCATGCCTTGTGTTTGTGAAAATGCCATGCATATTTTAGGTCTAGGTTACATTAAATGCCATGCAAGTTCATTTAGGTCTAGGTTACTTTATGAATGCCATGCATTTTTTCCATGACATTTAGGTTTAAATCCATGCATTTCATGCATTATGTTTGCTGCATTATTTCATGCATTTCATGTTCATGCCACTTGAATAATGACTTGAGCCAATTAATGGTTCAAGGTCATGCTCTCTTGAGCACACTTGTGGAAAATTAAGTTTGTCAAATTGATTATTCTACCTTTGTGATTTTTTTTACTTAGCCAATTTTTATCTAACCTTCAAAAAGTCCTAGCTACTGCTTTCAAGTCATTTTATGAGTCTCAAATATTTTTACTTTGGTTTTTAAATGATTTTATCAAAGGCAAAAAAAAAAAAAAATGTGTTGGCAAAGCAGTTTTTTTTTTCTCCTCCAAAACTCGTACATCTCTGATTTTTCTGGGAATTCATCTTTGATCAGAAAATTAAGCCAATTTTTTTTCATGTAGTTTTATATGTCCTGAGTCTCCAGTATTATTTTTAGAATTTTTGGAATTTTTAAAATAGGGTGAAAAAATCGTGGATTGAAACTGGACAGTGGAGTCAGAATTGAATTTAAAGAAAAACAAAGCAGTTTTTTCTCCTCCAAAAACTCGTAGATCTCTGATTTTTCTGGGAATTCATCTTTGATCAGAAAATTAAGCCAATTTTTCTCATGTAGTTTTATATGTCCTGAGTCTCCAGTATTATTTTTAGAATTTTTGGAATTTTTAAAATAGGGTGAAAAAATCTTGGATTAAAACTGGACAGTGGAGTCAGAATTGAATTTAAAGAAAAACAAAGCAGTTTTTTCTCCTCCAAAAACTCGTAGATCTCTGATTTTTCTGGGAATTCATCTTTGATCAGAAAATTAAGCCAATTTTTTTTCATGTAGTTTTACATGTCCTGAGTCTCCAGTACTTTTTTCAGAATTTTTGGAATTTTTAAAAATAGGGTAAAAAAATCGTGGATTAAAACTGGACAGTGGAGTCATAATTGAATTTAAAGAAAAATCATTTTTTCTGTTTTGGTTAATTTACTTAGAGTGGGCTGATTAGGAGGGTTAGCTACTGACTTAGGGTGATTTCTAAGCCTTTTTAAACTCTAAAAATGTTTTTTCAAGTCCTGGGTTAAGGGTAGCCAAGTCCGGATTTTTTTAAACTTAAGAAATTAGAGCCATTTAAAAAGAATTTAGCCCAGTTTTTATTTTTTATTCAAACTTCTCAAAATTGTTTTCAAACAATCACAAAGTATTTTGGTTTTAGAATATTTAATTTGACATATTTTCCTAAGGTAGCCGAATATCTTGATTAGATATACGGATTTCCTTAATTAAAGGAAAAAATACATTTCATGCATTGCATTTTTATATTCATGCATTTTATATAATATGTGATTCTTGCCATAATAATTTCTATGATATTGTTGTTATTTTGATTTATATTTTTTGATGTTACATGGTTTATTATATGGTTTTGAATATTTCATGATATCCTATGCTTTTATTTAGTTATTTTTATTTGGTATATACTATGTTCATGCATATTATATGATAGCATCATTTTATTCCATGTCATTTAAATTATATGCCATACCATTCATATTTGTCATGTCATTTAGGTTGCATTATATTATTTAGACTGTACCATGTCATCTTATTTATGTCATGCATATATATATATTCATTTATTTTAAATGTTTTAAAAAAGATAATGGTTTTCAATAAAAATAAAGATATTCCCGAGTTAAAATAATTCATGAGTTCTCTACCGGGTTTGCTGGAGGGAATTTCATCAATTATCATTAATAAAGGAATATCTTTCTTTCAAAAAAGAGAATGATTCGGAAAGTTTTTTCAAAACTAATAAAAATTTCTATATTTTGCCACGTTTGTTGGGGAATATAGGAAAATTTTGAATTTATAAATTTTGGATCATTTTCAATAAAAAATAAAATTATTTTTCTTTAAATTGGGAATTAATTTGAAATACTAAATTTAAAACCAATTTTTACCGAGACTTGAGATAACACACGATTAATAAGGTACCGATTTATACGGGCGTTGTGGGGGTGCTAATCCTTCCCCACACGTAACCGACTCCCGAACCCGCTTCTTTGATTTCTCTGGTTTTAAACGCAGACTTGAAATTGGTTTTTAAAATATTTTAATTAATTTTTAAAATATTTTATAAAACCGGTTTTAATAGGTGGCCGATCACACCTAGCTAAAAAAGATTGGTGGCGACTCCATGTCTTTTTTAAGGTCATTTTCAAAACCTTCATTTTTCTAGAGGAATTAAGTCGACATTTCCTCGTTTTTTTTAATGTCACGCTTAACGAATAATAAAGTCTTGCGATGAGACGTCGTTATTTTTTAGGTTGCGACAGCTTGGCGACTCCACTGGGGACTTTTAGAGAGTCAGGCTTAGAGTTAGTCGTGTGTTATCAAAGTCTCGGTTTTGTTGGTTTAATTGGTATTTAATTTTTATTCCCATATTTCTTTGAAAATAAAAAAAAAAAAAGAGAGAGAATTTTGAAAATAAAAAAATGTTTTAATATGTCCATATTCATGTGCATTCATATTATTAGTTGTTCCCTGTTAATTTTGTTGCGTATATTTATATGTTTGTTTGAGTGATGCTTTACATTGTTTAAGTTTAGTGGGGTATTTAGAATAAGGGTTGTAGAATAGGTGGTGACAGGTTTGTTTTGTTCCTCCACACACACTACACGTGCATTTGCATAACATGAATCCTCTACCCGGGTTCCGTCCTTTTAAGTGGGAGTAAAGTAACTACGTCTTCGTGATGATCCTCCGTATGGGCTAGTGAAACACTTTCGGAGTATAAAGTACCTAATGCCTTCGTGATAATCCTCCGTACGGGCATAGGAAAATATACTCTAACGAATTGAACCCGCTTTTATCGGGGTGCCTTACTAGCCTTCACCGGCGACAGTGAGGAACAATTCGGAGCCTTAGAACCAATTCACCTTCATATAGTGAACCTAGGCGAAGCCATGCCAGATTTCTGTTAGATACCCGAAGTTTAAGACACATGGAGGAACATTTCCAACCTTTTACCATGTTTCTATATGTTAGATACAAATTGGGTGATGATGAACGAACATCATACCACTCGTATTTTTTATTATTTTGTCCCAAAGGCGTTGTAATGCCGTAGCTCTGTTTAAATTTTGGGACATTTTTTTTAAGCATGTTGTTATTTATGTTATATTTGTGAATTCATTTCCTTACTAATCTATTTCTTTCTGTTTTCTTTTCTTTGGCATGCATCATAGACATCATCATACACTTGAAGTTTATTGGCCTCGGGATAGTTATCAACCCAAAGGACTTTCATGGAGGACCAGGTTATTTCAGTGATAGAAGATCATGCAGTAGTCAGGGCACAGTCAGAAAAAAATCAGAGGGAGGATGGAGATTGCCTCAAGAAGGGTTATGTGTCAATATTGCCGGAAAGGGTCAAAGTGGATCCTAGACAGAATAATCTCCGAGGGTTAGCCAACATTTGGAACCAGTGGAATGTATCAGAGAAAGAAGCCTTCACTCAGAAGTATGGAGAAATAGCACTCTTAATTCCGATTCAGGTCAATAGTGGGTTGATTCAGGCTATGGTACAGTTCTGGAATCCTGCTTATAGATGTTTCACTTTTAACGAGGAGGATATGACACCACTGATCGAAGAATATTCGACACTGTTACGTATTGAATGTCCTAATCCTGATCGGATATATTTGAAGGAAATGAAACCTTCAGGTCTTAAGAAGAAAGTGGCTAGGATCACGGGAATGGATACAACATGGGTTGAGAGTCATGTGGACACGAAGCAGAAAAATGGGTGCATTCCGTGGGAAACTCTCCGACTGTTGATATTGGGTTGTTCTGACAAAGCAAAATCCAGGGACATCTTCGCTCTAGCTATCTACGGGTTAATCATATTCCCGAAGATATTGGGTCATGTGGATATAGCCGTGTTTGATTTCTTTGAAAAGTTGGAACAAAAGATCAACCCATCTCCGGCCATCATAGCTGAAACTATCCGATCCTTGAATTTTTGTAAAAGGGCCGGACACAGGAGGATCAAGGGGTGTGTACAACTCCTTTATATTTGGATTCAAAGTCACTTTTGGAAGATAGAAAATGTTTCCTTCAAACCATACATGAAGACTTTAGTTCCGATTAGGGAATTCCTTCAAAATGATTGGCCTAAGGAAGGGAATGAAGAGAAATGGGTCAACATGTTCCGAAATCTAAAAGGGGAGATGGTGACTTGGAGAGCTCCATGGATGGTTCCTGTGCCGATTATGTACAAATGTGGGGACAACCCGGGAGTTCCACTGCTCAGAATTTGGGGGTCTGTGAGTTATGCGCCCCTGTTGGTGCAAAGACAGGTTGAGTCTCGGCAATTCACACCCATGACTCATAATTTAGGATCATCAGAGTTCACTTATGGGGAAGATGGATATTCTGGAAAAGTGCGGGCAGCGATCGAAGCATGGAAGAAAACTCAACGGATAAAAGTAGCCAGATATGCCGACACCGTCACACCTGATTATTTGGTATGGAGGAAATTAAGGGTTAATGATAGACTATTGACATCAGATGGGGAGGAGATCCAGTTCATAAATTTGCCACCGAGGGAAATGCCATCAGAGTTAGAAATTACAAGAGCGGAATTTGAAAAAGAAAAGGCCCGTATGAGTAAAGAAATTGCCCGACTGCAAAAAGAGCTTGGAGACATGAAAAATAGGGAATCAGCTCGGGAAAAAGAGAAGAAACAGATTAAGAGAGAAAGGGACACCGTTAAGGATGACCTTCGAGAATTATATTTGGAGAACAAGAGGTATCGCTTTGAGCTCAGGTTTGAGGGGACTCTCAAGACTTCCGGGGAATGGGAACAAGAAGTCAAAAACCTCAAAAAGGAGAAGAATTATTGGGTAGAAAAGGCGAAACACGAGGAAGCCCGAGCAAATCAACTTGAGAAGCAAGCTAGGGAGAGCTTACAGGGTGATGTTTCTGCTAACACGTCTAAGGGCCGTGAACAAGTAGGGATCAGATGGAAGAGCAAGGCAGTTAAAGGAGGACATTGAAGAAGGTCCAGGATCCGAGGGAGTTATTATAGGACTAGTATCTTGTAATAGTTTTTAGGAGAGACAGATTATCATGATCTTTTGTTCTAGGAAATCAATGAAAGACCGTTTGGTTGGAATTATCCTGGGGCCAATACTCACTTTGTTCATATTCATTCATTCATTTATTCATTTTTTATAAAATAAAAAATTGTGTCAATAATTTCTAATCCATGGTTTTTTTTATAAAAAAAAAATAAAGGTACAATTGGTCGCACTCAGAAAGAACCAGATTTCCAACACTCTTACAATACTCGGTCTCGAACAAAAGCCATGGAAAATGATCAGCTTGCCAGAATTGAGAGAACGGAAAGAATCCAGAAAGAACTACAAGAACAGTTGACTAAGTCTCAAGAAGAGACACGAGAACAGATGACAAAGCTCATGGAGATGATGAGCAATATGATGAAGCAGAAGTGGCCTGGAGAGAATTCAGTTGCTGGAATGGGGGCAGTAAATCAGGAGGATAGACCAGAAGTGGTACAGAGAAATGGCCAGACATCCCAACCTATGGGAAATGAAATTCCAACTGGGGCAGCATCCTACATCTACATCCAGCCGGCGGCCGAACCACAGAATTTCGGTCCAAAAAGGGGTAACATCAGAGCTGATCCAATTGAGGTTGAGGTTCCAGACTTCGAAGAAATGGCAGAGAAGGAAAAGGCCAAAATGACCGAACTGAAGAGGGTCGAAACTACTGAATCTGAGAAGAAATATCAGTTGTTGGAAGAAAGGCTAAGAGTAGTGGAAGGAGCAGAGTTGTTTGGCAGCCTAGATGCCAAAGAGATGAGCCTGGTACATGATCTAATAATTCCACCAAAGTTCAAAGTACCAGATTTTGAAAAGTATAATGGGACCACCAACCCATCCGCTCATCTGACTATGTACTGTAGAAGGATGACAGGGCATGAGGATAATGAAAAATTGCTTATTCATTGCTTCCAGGACAGCTTAACAGGGTCAGCCACCCGATGGTACAACCAACTCAGTCGTACCAAGATTCGTTCATGGACGGATCTGGCCAGGGCTTTTATGGAGTATTATAAGCACGTTTCTGATATGGTACCAGACAGGCTGTCATTACAGAACATGGAAAAGAGGTCTAATGAGACCTTCAAGGAGTACTCACAGAGGTGGAGGGACCTGGCAACACAAGTGCAACCCCCTTTAACCAACAAAGAAACCACGGTGCTTTTCATCAACACATTGAAGGCACCTTATTATGACAGATTGGTGGGAAATGCTACCAAAGATTTTGCGGATATGGTAATATCTGGAGAAATGATTGAGTCAGCCATTAAGAGTGGAAAGATGGAAGGGGGTGAGTCTGCTACCCCAAAAAGAGCTTTTCCTACAAAGAAAAAGGAGGAAACCCATGCAGTAAGCTTCAACCAATATCCTTACACACCTCCAACACCATACACACCACCGAGGCCTTATACCCCTACCACACCTTATGTACCTCCTACACCATACACACCATGCCCGGGGTATAATCCTTATTACCCTAATATCAACCACCTTACCCAAAACCCGTTCCCTTACACCAATATACCACAACAGCCATTCCCAACTGGCATATCCCCTCAAATCACCCTTCCTAGAAATACTGTTCCTAACACACAAGGGCCTGCGCGTAATGACCAACGTTCACCAAGGAATGATCAAAGAACCCAATTTGATCCGATTCCCACTACTTACAGTGATCTATATCCAAAACTGTTACAGGGTCAACTTGTTGCACCTGTGTACCTAAAACCTTTGACACCTCCATATCCAAGATGGTACAATGCAAACACCAACTGTGCATACCATGCGGGAATCCAAGGACATTCAATTGAAGATTGCCTAGCCTTCAAAAGGAAAGTCCAAAGCTTGATTAATTCAGGGGTAGTGAAGTTTGGATAAAAAAATGGGCCGAACGTAGCTGGAAATCTGATGGAGACTCAATTAAGAGTTGTAAACCCAAGTGCAGGTTATTTTCAAGTAATAAATTCTCGGGTGTCCGAGGTCGAACCACAGGGAAGCGTATTATTAAGTATAAGTTTATAAATATATAAGAAAAATAAAGTAAACAAGATATTAGGGAATCAACAACAAAACAAGATAAACAAGATATTAGAGAACAAAATAAACAAAATAAAATAAAAGAAATTAAACAAAATATAAAAACAATAAGAAAAGATGTTGAGGTTAGAGAATCCACTCTTGGTGTTATGCTAAGATTAATCTTGTTTTATTACACAATTGAAATTCACACATAAGGGAGATTCCAATCGGAAGGTTTAGCAATTCAGTCCAAATTGTCCAACGTCCATAGCATATGATATTATGTTCATTTGGTGTCCTCAAAACTCACAAAAAGAGTCAAAGCATTCCTTATGCCAAGGTATATGTCTACAACAAATCAAGGTTATGAAACCAAGCATTTACTGTGCCA
Source organism: Fremontodendron californicum (assembly GCA_030761205.1). Lineage (NCBI taxonomy): Eukaryota > Viridiplantae > Streptophyta > Magnoliopsida > Malvales > Malvaceae > Fremontodendron > Fremontodendron californicum. Next base: position 17,002,133 of record JAULJL010000018.1, on the reverse strand, counting down.
TTTTCATTGTCAATAATGAATCAAGATCCCTACTTTGCAAGTATGATTTTAAACCAAAAGAAAATATTATCTATACTAGTGTTTATAAATGATGATTCATTTTAGCTCATGTTTAAGAGACTAACCTTAGCATTTACCAAAAGCTTCACCTCATCACCTCAAAAATATGATTAGCAACACATACTAGATATGAATAAAATGAAAAGAAATGTAAGAAGCATAAGTAAATAAAAAAAGAAAACTAGAGAAAGGAAAGAAGAAGAAAACTTAGAGAATTTTATTACAATGGCTAATATCCTACCAATGTATCTTTAATGCTCATCCAAGGCCCTCTATTTATACACATTTTGGAGAGCTAAATGACAAGAGACAAGCTTTATAAATTTCAAAGGTAGGTATAATAGGTGGGTGCATTTTTCTAACAATTTTCGTCATATTGTATGACAATTCTGATCAGCCAGCTTGATGGTCGATTTTGTCAATGTTGGAGGCTCGATCGGATCAAATGGTCTTCTAGAAAAATATACCCCTATCCGTTACGGATCCATAGCCGTTGGAATCAGATCATTTGCTCGTGTGGATCGGAAGATATGGTCAAAATACCAAAACAGGTCAGCACGGACGTCATTGCACATCAGCCAACTTGATGGTCGATTTCGCTAGGGAAAACGACTCTGTTTCAAGAAGTGTAAAACATGAAAAAGATAGATATGCCTCTTAACTTTGCACTGTAAAAAATGTAGCCTTATTGCTTCAGTGAAACTCCAGATATAGCGGATATGGCAAAAGGTGTCGGAACTGGAACTGAACTGGATTTGCCCTTAATTGTTGATTTAACCTAGTAATCTGAAATCACTCAAAGAAACTCGTGAAAAACACCAAATTACATAAAAATATAAAATATCATAAACACAATTAGACTAAGCAATAATAACTCGTATTTGACACAAAACAATAATAAAACATAACTAAGAACTATATAATTATACGAGTTATCACACCCCCACACTTTGATTGTTGCTAGTCCCTAGCAACGACTCAATAAAAATAAAATAAGAAAATCTAATCTAATCCATTTTCGTTGGAAATCACGGTGGCACTTAGCATGTGACACAAGCCTTTAAACCCCTAGGTGTCCCTAGTGGACGAGTTTAGTCTCGTGAGGGTTTGCTAGAACGATACCCACAAACATTGAAAAACTAAAATATAAGTAAACTACATACACTAAAAATATTTACTCCTAATCCTTTCAATATAAATTAGAGACAATCTTTGAACAAGTCTTATAAACTAATCAATAGCTCAAAGCATTTCACAAAAATTCATGCTTGAATGTAAATAAATGAGTTAAGCCAATATTAACATAACATATTTCAATCAAAACAGTGCATATTCAACTTAATCTTAACTTCTCACTATACTCTCATGATTTTCACTCTTTAAAGTAGTGGTAAAGTGTTTACACTCAATCAATCTCATGAAAACAGTTCTACCATATGCTTTCTTGTCCACCTATTCTCCACTATTTAGATCATACAACTTCATAAATCAAGAGGTCTTTAATCAAGGTTGTAATAGGGCCAAGGGGTTTGTAATGTGGTTGAAGAACAAAAGGATAAAGATATCACAAAGGTTCCAAAGAGTTCATAAAGTTTAGAGACATAATAAGATCATACAAAGAAATTTCTCAAAACTCTTTACAAGTACATAGTCACATAGGCTAAATATTCATGTTGAGCCTTTGCTTCATTCTAACCAACTTTGTAACATCTTTTTCTTTACTTTAACTAGAAGTTCAAGAGAAGATTTTTTTTTTTTTTTTTAATATGGGAATGTATTTGACAATGATCCCTTTCTTTTTCTCTTGACTTTTGCCTCTCTCCTCCCCCACACTTATCTTTCGTTCTAACCCAAATTTTCAAAAAGTATCCCTTGTTTTTGCAATATGTCTCAAAATATATAATCCATCTTTAGAACAAGGGTAAGGATATAAGTATATTTAGGCTAGGTGTAAGTTCTGGTTACCAATAGCATATTTAATGTAGGCTCAAATTGGCTCACTAGTGGGGATGTTCTCTTAGAACATTAATAATGGATGGCTGTTTGGCTCTGGTTATAATCCTAATGCCTCTATCATATTCATGTTGTCACATGTATCAATATAGTCTCAAACGGTTTAAAGCAAGTTCTAGAGAATCATGTAATCATAAGAGCACTCAAGAAAGAAATTAGATTGATTTGTATAATGCATCAATCATTATAGGCTCAAAAACTCACAAGGATGATTATACAAGTCAGATTAAGTCTAAACATGCTTCTTTCTCAATCAACATATCATATTAACATTGGCTCATAAAAAGGTTGACATCAAGCTCAATTCTCATGAAAATCTTCTCACTAATAAATCTGTTTTAGACTTATGCAATTCATATCTCATCATTGTATTAAAAAGGAACTAGAACACATTAAAAAAAAATAATAATAATAATAATAAAGACTCATAAAAAAAATAGTAGACAAAAATAAAAGAAATCCTAAATCGTTCCCCCCACACTTAATTCTTACATTGTCCTCAATGTAAGTCTATTAACCCAAATGAAAGAATCATGTGTAAGAGAAAAGAACTAATAACATAAGAATAGGAATAACTAAGACTCAAAACAAAACAAACTCATGCAACCTAATTAATCCTAAAATACTAAACAAAAATTAACAAGTAAACATAAAAAGATTAAAATCAAACTGACAAGGTATGTCTCAAGTCTCCCTTACTCAGACCTTGTTCAGAATGAATACTTCTAAATTACTTAAAACACAACAAACTTTTTTTTTTTTTGAAAGAAGAAATCAAACTGACAAGGTATGTCTCAAGTCTCCCTTACTCAGACCTTGTTCAGAATGAATACTTCTAAATGGCTTAAAACACATCAAAGTTTTTTTTTTTTAAATTAGCAAAATATGTCCCTTACCCCCTACTAAAGGTAGAATTTAGGAGATATTACCTGCAGAGGTTGCTAACCATTTATTATAACTGAGACACAACAAACAAAATGTTAGATAATGTCACAAAGACAGAGTACAATCCACTCCTTGCTCGTCCATATCTCTTTTTCTTTTTCCGAGCGTTTGCGAAACAACCGTAGCAGATAAATACTCATAAGCTTGGAGCTTTTTGAGTAAATCTTCAATGGTTGTAGCAGAAATTATGGTTCTCCTTGCCTCTGAAAACATGAATCCATTATCCACAGCATTATCTAAATATGAAAGCAAATTACTAAAATAACCATTAATATTAAGCAAACCAATGGGTTTCTTATTTGTGACCAAAGATGACCAAGAAGCCACGCAAGCTATTTCTTCCAATGTACCCAGACCTCCTGGTAAAGCAATGAATGCATCGGCAGAATGGTACATGATTGTCATCCGTTCAGGGATACTCCAGACTTGTATTTCCTTACCCACGATAGGTCCACAAAAACCTGTGAATAGTTGTGGCACGATTCCTAGAACTGAACTTCCTCCGGCGTGTGCTGCTGTAGCGACTGCTCCCATTAAACCCGAACTACCGCCTCCATAAATCAACTGGATCTTTTATTGGGCAAGTATTACTCCAACTCTTATGGCTTCATCAGCGAATATGTTATTTTTCCCTGGATAAGCACCTCCAAAGACACAAATTTTTTTAATGCGCTGGGACGAAGTACTTTCCATTTTTTTTTTCAAGTGCCTGAAAGAGAATGAGTACATGGTGTAATATATAGAGGACTGAGTAATGAATCAGACAAGAGTAATAATGTCGCCGAAAGTGTATTTGACCTGTCAGAAGAAAATGTTAACCTAACAAAAGATTTTTGCGTGATTTCAGGAAGAAAATCAAAAAGAGAAGAAAAATCAACCGTAAAAGACCAATGCAAAAAAAAAAAAAACGAGAATAATTACACAAATCTAACAACACGTAAATTAAACCGAAATAAAGTTATTGCAAATCAAACCAAAAGCTGAGAAGTCATTTATTGTAGTTGTGATTGTGGCTCACATCTTCCTCTGGTTTTACGTCCAGAAACGGCTTAAACGCCTTCTATGAGTCGAGGATATGCTTCCCATCCAGTTTTCTTACAAGCTGGCAAACAGGGTCTTTTAACATCAGATTCCCAAGATGTTGCCATTCCCTTTGGAATTGCGGCCATAAATCAAGAATTTCTCTTTGTACGTCTCCACTAGGATGCGTCTCAAGAGAAAGTTGGATATTACCCAAATTCTCCTTACTCAGTCCATCCTTAATGAATTCAATTTTATCATCTCGATTAGAGGACGGAATCCCAATAGAACGACATTTACCGTTACACGTCCATCGTGCACATTTGTGGCAATTTGAACTCATGCGCTTTGCTCGTCGCTTCTTTGCAAAAGTGCTTCTACCTGTACCTGGTAAATGCAAAACAGGAAGATATTCATCTTCACATACCTTGGCTTCAATTATCCAACGTATGTCTTCAGGAATCCCTTTGTGCATAAGCATTCTTAATCTTTCAAATCGAACTTGGTAAAGCTTCAGTAAAATATTCCGAGGAAAAGGAGGAAATCGTTTCTGCAATCTTGTGAGAATATCATCCATCTTGAAAAAAAAATGAAAAAGAAATTGAAAGAGAAATTTATATACAATATCAGTTTTGTGGGTAGCTGATGGAACCGACTTAAATAATCACGGAGTACCGTTATCCGCCATTTAAACGGGGTTAAAAAAATGTATTTTTTTTTTTTTGAAGATTAGTAAAAATTATATTTACATCTAGTTATTTTCAAAACAAGGATCAGAAAGAAAAACAACCTCTTCTTGAGTAACATGATTTTCCAAAAAGAGTTTGAGTCTTTGTCCATTTACCTTGAATACGTTACCATTTTTAGGATTCTCAATGTCAACTGCTCCATAATGATACACATGCTTAACCACAGATGGGCCAGTCCATCTTGATCTCAACTTACCAGGAAATATGTGAAGTCTAGAATTATAAAGTAGAACTTTTTGCCCAACATCAAATATTTTTCTTGAAATTAACTTGTCATGAAAGGCTTTAGTTCTTTCTTTATGAATTTTAGAATTCTCATATGCATCATTTCTGAGTTCCTCAAGTTCATTTATGACTGGAAAAGTTTCATTCTCACCCAAAAAGGAATATTTTAGCTCGGATGGCAATGGTTTTAAATCCAGCTTGGGTGGTTCAATAGTTGATGGTACAGTGACATTTGTGAGTGATGGAAGTTCCTCAAACTTTTGTTTCCAACGATGCTTATTCTGAAAAGAATTTAACAAAGAATCAGTGTGTGAAATTTCTGAAGCATTATCAAACTCACATTCAATTAAATAAGCTTCTAAAGGATCATGGAATGTGGTAGTGGTGAGATGTTCATGAACAAGTTCTTCAATGAAATCCACTTCATGTACTTCTGAATCATCACCAGGTTGCTTGCAAATGTTGAACACATTTAATTCTAAAGTCATATTTCCAAAAGAAATGTTCAAAATACCATTCCTGCAATTTATCAGAGCATTAGAAGTTGCAAGAAATGGACGGCCTAATATAACAGGAATTTGAACATTTGGATTTGAAACAGGATGTGTGTCCAAAACAATAAAATCAACAGGGAAGTAAAAAATTTCAATTTGAACCAAAACATCTTCAACTATCCCTCGAGGAATTTTTACAGAACGATCAGCTAGTTGAAGTGTAACAGGTGTTTCCTTGAGTTCACCTAAACCTAACTGTTGATAAACAGAAAAAGGAAAAAGATTAACACTAGCACCAAGATCAAGCAATGCACGTTCTATTCTAGTGTTTCCAATGATGCATGAGATTGTTGGACATCCAGGATCTTTGAATTTTGGTGGAGTAAGGTGCTGAATGATTGAGCTCACACTTTCCGTCAGAAATGCTTTCTTTTGTACATTATGTTTCCTTTTAACTGTGCACATGTCCTTCAAAAATTTAGCATAAGATGGAACTTGTTTGATTGCATCCAATAAAGGAATGTTAATCTTAACTTGTTTGAAAAGTTCATAAATTTCTGCATTTTGATTCAAATTCTTTATTGTTTGCAACCTTTGAGGAAAATGAGCAGGATGCATACCTTTTTCTTTGTCCAAATTTTCAAGAAGTTCAGACTTACCATCATCCTTACCATTACTTTTCGGAGGGGAAGGAGGATCTTGGTCTTTTGATGGAATGTTTTTGCCAATTGCCTTTCCACTTCGAAGAGTTGTGATAGAACTGACATTTTCCTGTTGAGTTTCATTGGAGCAAGAAACAAAACATTGAGTAGAAGGGTTAGGCTGAGGTTGAGCAGGAAACTTACCTTTTTCTTGAGTGCGTAATGAAGCTGTCAATGTGGACAAGGTGTTTTTGATCTCATTGATGTCCTGTGAAGTTTGGTTATTCACATTTGCTTGTGTTTGCATGAATGCTTGCAATGTCTCTTCCAAGGTTTGTACACGTGAAGGTTGATAGGAAAAAGTGTTGCCCGACTTTTGAGATTGTGGTACCTGAACATGATTATTATTCTGCCAACTGAAGTTGGGATGATTTCTCCATTCAGGGTTATACGTTTCAGAGTAAGGAGAAGGAAAAGGCTTTTTAAATGTGTTTATGGAATTTACTTGATCATGCAACGCTTCTTTAAGAATGGGAATGTTTGGACATTCAGAAGTGGGGTGTCCCATGATTTCACAAATTCCACAACTTTCTTCATTTTTAACCGTTTTGACTTCTTTTACTTCTCTAAGTTCCATGGCTTCAATCTTTCTAGCCAAATTAGCTACTTTAGCTTTTATCTCATCTTCTTGACTAAAATGATATTTACCTCTGTTAGAAACAAGATTAGATCTATTGGAACTTTCAGAGGAATTATCTGTGTGCCAGGCTTGAGAGTTATCTGCCAAATGGTCTAGGTAGTCAAAGGCTTCTTTAGGTTCTTTTTCTAGAAACTCACCGTTACACATTGTTTCAACAAATTGTTTAGTTTCGGGAGTTAAACTTTCATAAAAGAAACTAATAAGACGCCATTTTTCAAAACCATGATGTGGACAAGAACTTAACAAATCTTTAAAACGCTCCCAGCACTGAAAAAATGCTTCATTTTGATTTTGATTGAAATTTTGAATCTGTCTTTTCAAAGGAGTAGTTTTATGTGCTGGGAAAAATTTCTTTAGAAACTCAGTTTGTAATTCTTGCCATGTGCCAATTGACCTTGGTTTTAAATTATGAAGCCAAATTTTTGCTTTATCTTTTAAAGAAAAAGGAAATAATTTTAGCTTGACAATTTCATTTGTACATTGTTGGTCATTAAAGGTGACACATACATCCTCGAAGTCTTTTAGAAACGAGTAAGCACTTTCCGATTCTAACCCATGGAAATTTGGAAGCAAAGCTATCATACCTGGTTTAAAACGAAAGTTGTTTGCATTGAGAGGAAAAATAAAACAAGAGGGTGATGAGCTTCGAGTTGGTTGCAAGTAGTCACGCATAGTGCGTACTTGTCTGTTCTCATCTTCAGCATGAACACTTTCATTGTCAGCCATGGTAGGAGTTGTATTAGAAAGATTACCTGAAAAAGTTTCACAATAAAATCTAACTAAACGACGAGATCTAAAATCACGTCGCCAAACAAGCATAAAACAAAGTTAATATACAGATTAAGCGGTATAACCAGCCAATAAAAATAAAACAAAGTTAATATACAATATAAATATAAATATATAGAAAATTAGGCGGTATAACCAGCCAATAAAAATAAATATAGGCGGTATAACCAGCCAATAAAAATAAATATACTTATAAACTTATATACTTAGTATTGCCTCCCCGGCAACGGCGCCAAAAACTTGATGGAGACTCAATTAAGAGTTGTAAACCCAAGTGCAGGTTATTTTCAAGTAATAAATTCTCGGGTGTCCGAGGTCGAACCACAGGGAAGCGTATTATTAAGTATAAGTTTATAAATATATAAGAAAAATAAAGTAAACAAGATATTAGGGAATCAACAACAAAACAAGATAAACAAGATATTAGAGAACAAAATAAACAAAATTAAATAAAAGAAATTAAACAAAATATAAAAACAATAAGAAAAGATGTTGAGGTTAGAGAATCCACTCTTGGTGTTATGCTAAGATTAATCTTGTTTTATTACACAATTGAAATTCACACATAAGGGAGATTCCAATCGGAAGGTTTAGCAATTCAGTCCAAATTGTCCAACGTCCATAGCATATGATATTATGTTCATTTGGTGTCCTCAAAACTCACAAAAAGAGTCCAAGCATTCCTTATGCCAAGGTATATGTCTACAACAAATCAAGGTTATGAAACCAAGCATTTACTGTGCCATTTTCATTGTCAATAATGAATCAAGATCCCTACTTTGCAAGTATGATTTTAAACCAAAAGAAAATATTATCTATACTAGTGTTTATAAATGATGATTCAATTTAGCTCATGTTTAAGAGACTAACCTTAGCATTTACCAAAAGCTTCACCTCATCACCTCAACAATATGATTAGCAACACATACTAGATATGAATAAAATGAAAAGAAATGTAAGAAGCATAAGTAAATAAAAAAAGAAAACTAGAGAAAGGAAAGAAGAAGAAAACTTAGAGAATTTTATTACAATGGCTAATATCCTACCAATGTATCTTTAATGCTCATCCAAGGCCCTCTATTTATACACATTTTGGAGAGCTAAATGACAAGAGACAAGCTTTATAAATTTCAAAGGTAGGTATAATAGGTGGGTGCATTTTTCTAACAATTTTCGTCATATTGTATGACAATTCTGATCAGCCAGCTTGATGGTCAATTTTGTCAATGTTGGAGGCTCGATCTGATCAAATGGTCTTCTAGAAAAATATACCCCTATCAGTTACGGATCCATAGCCGTTGGAATCAGATCATGTGCTCGTGTGGATCGAAAGATATGGTCAAAATACCAAAACAGGTCAGCACAGACGTCATTGCACATCAGCCAACTTGATGGTCGATTTCGCTAGGGAAAACGACTCCGTTTCAAGAAGTGTAAAACATGAAAAAGATAGATATGCCTCTTAACTTTGCACTGTAAAAAATGCAGCCTTATTGCTTCAGTGAAAATCCAGATATAGCGGATATGGCAAAAGGTGTCGGAACTGGAACTGAACTGGATTTGCCCTTAATTGTTGATTTAACCTAGTAATCTGAAATCACTCAAAGAAACTCGTGAAAAACACCAAATTACATAAAAATATAAAATATCATAAACACAATTAGACTAAGCAATAATAACTCGTATTTGACACAAAACAATAATAAAACATAACTAAGAACTATATAATTATACGAGTTATCAAAATCCGTTGCCCAATCATGCTGGGAATCAAGTAAATGCAATATTGACCGGAGGGGACAGAAAATTAAAAAGGGATATTGAGGAGGTTAAGACTCCAATGATGACAGTATGGGCTGAAATGGTCAAGGCAGAATTGGTGGAAGGTACGAAAGATCTGAAGATGGTTGCAGGAGGGGTGCATGATTGGTGCCCGTTCCATAAGAGTGAAAGCCATGACATATAAAACTGTGGGGACTTCCGGGTTAAAGTCCAAAGAATGATGGACAGTGGGGTAGTGCAATTCTATGAGGAGATAGAAGGGGAAATAGAAGTCATTGAAAATACAAGTGGCTATGGGATAGGAAGACCCCTAATCATCTACTATGATGAACCGGAGGAAAAAGTTATGCCAGCCATGGAAGAAAATGCGCCCAAATTAATCATTGATTTACCTGTTTCCTTTCCATACAAGGAAAACAAGGCTACACCATGGAAATATGACTGCAGTACGGTTATGCCCGGGTCTTCAGGCCAACAAGATATTACAGGTGTGGGGCATTTAACCCGAAGTGGGAGGTGTTATGCTCCGGAGGCTGTTGAACAAGGGGTAGCAGGGAAAGACAGAGGAATTGACAAAGGGAAGAAGGTCGTCGAGCCAATCCACATTGAGATGGATTTGCCAGAGGAAACAGAGAGGGGATCAGCCCCGGTTAATAGAATCAAAGAGCCAGTATGTGAAAAAGAAGCTTGTGAGTTCTTGAAATTTATAAAGCATAGTGAATATAGCGTGGTTGAACAACTGCAACGTCAACCAGCTAGGATTTCAATCTTATCTTTGCTTTTAAATTCAGAATCACACAGAAAGGCTTTATTGAGAGTATTAAATCAAGCGTACGTGGCCAATAATATATCAGTGGAAAAGCTGGATAGGTTGGTGGGAAACATCGCAGCTGATGACTTCATATTCTTCAGCTATGAGGAAATACCACCCAATGGTATTGGATCAACAAAAGCTCTCCATATAACCACTACTTGTAAAAGGCACATATTACCGAGGGTCCTTCTGGACAACGGTTCTTCACTAAATGTGATGCCTTTAGCAACTTTATCCAAGTTACCAGTGGATTTATCCTATATGATACCAAGTTGCACGGTGGTCAGAGCTTTTGACGGAACCAGAAGGGAGGTTATGGGAACCATTGAAGTTCCTTTGGAAATAGGCCCGTGCACATATACAGTGAACTTCCAGGTTATGGATATCAATCCATCTTATAACTGTTTGTTGGGAAGGCCATGGATACATTCAGCTGGGGCTGTACCCTCGTCTCTTCACCAGAAACTAAAATTTGTGATGGAGGGCCGGTTGATTACGGTATCAGGGGAGGAAGACATAATAGCCTCGCATCCACTGAATCTCCTTATGTGGAGCCGAATGAAGAGGCCGTGGAGTGTTCTTTCCGGTATTTGGAATTTGTAAATGCAGTTTTTGTCGCTGAAGGACAAAAAATTCCAAAACCAAAGCTGTCCAAGAACACAAGGTTGGGAGTAAAAACCACAGTAGGAAAAGGCTGCAGGGCAGGAAAGGGTCTCGGGAAATATCTTCAGGGGATGGCTCGAGCCATAGAGGTAAAAGGAAAAAAGGACCGATTTGGCTTAGGATATCTTCCAAAGGCCCATGAGAAAAGAAGACAGGTTGAAAAGAATCGACAAAGGAGGATGGCCCGTTTTGCGGGTATGGATATTGAGTGGGAGCCTATGACATTCCCACCTATCCTTCACAACTTCCGCTCAGCCGATTCTCTGTTCGGAGAAAAGAATTCTGATGATGTACTTGTGATGATAGAGAAAGCCTTCAAGAAATTCCAGGTGAATGGTGATGAACAGATGAATGATGTGGAGATCTGCATGACTGGGAAAGACAGAATTGAAAGAGAAAGTGCTAGCTGGATGGTGCGACCTTGTCCACCAGGATATAGACTAACCAATTGGAGTGCGACTGAGTTGCCCATAGTCTTTAAGTCTATTCCAAAGTAATACTTTTAAAAAGCAATCTTAATTATCTTTACCCAGAGATATTAAGTTTTTTCTGTAATGGGCTTTTTAAACATTTTCATTCAATAAATAACAAGCACAATGCTTTATCCATATTGATGTGTCCATATTCTTTCATTTTATTCATTTTGTTTTCTATATATATTTTCCTATATTGTTTTTCTCCACCTATTTACAGGTGTACGGATGCGGAATATGAGGACCCTCCTGTCAGTAATTCTGAAATTGATTTTGAAAGACCCATTTGCACGGGTGATTTTGAGGCTAATGAAGATACTGAAGATTATGGTCTACCTCCGGATCTATTGAGAAAAATAGAACAAGAGGAGAAGCAAGTACTTCCTCATAAGGAATTATTGGAAACAATAAATTTGGGAAATGATGAAGAGATAAAAGAAATCAGAATTGGAACTTCATTGTCACCATTAATAAAAAGTGAATTGATAGCTTTGCTCCTGGAGCATGTGGATGTATTTGCATGGTCATACCAAGATATGCCTGGGTTAGATCCGGATATTGTGGTTCATAAGCTCCCTTTAAGGCCAGAGTGCAAGCCGATTCAGCAAAAGTTGAGAAGAATGAGGCCTGATATGCTGTTAAAGATAAAAGAGGAAGTGAAGAAACAATTTGATGCTGGATTCCTAGAGGTGGCAAAATATCCGGAATGGGTGGCAAATATTGTTCCAGTACCGAAGAAGGATGGCAAGGTACGGATGTGTGTTGATTATCGAGATTTGAACAAGGCCAGCCCTAAAGATAATTTCCCTTTGCCCCATATTGATACTCTGGTGGATAATACAGCAAAGAGTTCTTTATTTTCTTTTATGGACGGATTCTCAGGATACAATCAAATCAAGATGGCACGGGAAGATATGGAGAAAACCATATTTGTTACAATGTGGGGCACTTTCTGCTACAAAGTAATGCCATTTGGATTGAAGAATGCTGGGGCAACATACCAGAGAGCCATGGTGACCTTGTTTCATGATATGATGCATAAGGGAATTGAGGTCTACGTTGATGATATGATCGCAAAGTCACAAGGAGAAGAGGAGCATATTGCGAATCTTAAGAAGCTCTTTGAACGATTAAGGAAATTTAGACTCAAGCTAAATCCGGCAAAATGCACTTTTGGAGTCACCTCGGGAAAGTTGTTGGGTTTTGTTGTCAGCAAAAGAGGAATTGAGATTGACCCAGATAAAGTGAATGCCATTCAGAATTTGCCACCACCTCGCACTCAAAAGGAAGTAAGAGGCTTTCTAGGGAGATTGAATTACATTGCTCGGTTTATTTCACAGTTGACCGACAAATGTGATCCAATATTTAAGTTACTTCGAAAGCGTGATCCAGGAGAATGGGATGAAGGGTGTCAGATTGCTTTTGAAAAGGTTAAGCATTATTTATCGAACCCACCAATATTAATGCCGCCGATCCCGGATAAACCAATGATACTGTATTTATCAGTATTTGAAAGTTCCATGGGTTGTGTTTTGGGGCAGCTTGATGAAACGGGAAAGAAAGAACAGGCAGTTTACTATCTCAGTAAAAAGTTCACAGATTATGAGTTGAAATATTCGTCGGTAGAAAAGTTATGCTGCGCCTTAGCTTGGACTGCTCGAAGACTCAGACAGTATATGTTGTACCACACCACATGGTTGATTGCCAAACTAGATCCAATCAAGTACATGTTGGAAGCACCTTCTCTGTCAGGGAGGACGGCAAGATGGCAGGTTTTATTGTCAGAGTACGACATTGTATATGTAAGTCAAAAAGCTATCAAGGGCAGTGCAGTGGCGGAATTCTTAGCAAGTCGGGCAGTGGAAGATTATGAGCCATTGAACTTTGACTTCCCAGATGAGGATTTGATGTATGTGTCGCAAGCAGATGAGATTCCCCTAAAGAAGAAAGTGTGGAAAATGTACTTCGATGGCGCATCTAATGCCATGGGGCATGGAATCGGGGCAGTGCTTATATCCCCAGAAGAAGACTGTTATCCTTTCACTGCTAGATTGGATTTTGATTGTACAAACAATACTGCTGAGTATGAAGCATGTACTATGGGCCTTCGTGCCGCGGTGGACAGAAAGATCAAAGTATTGGAAGTTTATGGAGACTCAGCCTTGGTAATTTACCAGTTACGAGGAGAATGGGAAACCCGAGATACAAAGCTTACCCGATACCGAGAACTCATACTGAGTTTATTAGAGGAGTTCGAAGAAGTGAATTTCAATTACTTTCCTCGAGAAGAAAATCGAATGGCGGATGCTCTGGCTACTTTGTCATCAATGTTTAAAGTGAATGAAGGGGCAGAAGTTGTGCCGATCAAGATGAGCATATACGAGTCTCCTGCCCACTGCTTGAGTATCGAAGAAGAAGCAGATGGTCTCCCTTGGTATAACGACATCTTGCAGTACATCAAGAGTCAACAGTATCCAAAACAAGCGACAGAGAATGACAAGAGGACTCTAAGAAGGTTAGCAATGGGTTTTGTTCTAGATGGCGAGATTCTCTACAAGAAAGGGAAAGATCAAGTCTTGTTGAGGTGTGTCGGGTCTGCCGAAGCTCGAAGAATCATAGAAGAGGTCCATGAAGGGATATGTGGCACCCACGCTAATGGTCACATGCTTGCTAAACAGATTATGAGGGCAGGGTACTATTGGCTGACCATGGAAGGTGATTGTATCAGTTATTCCCGGAAGTGTCATAAATGCCAGATTTATGCAGATAAGATTCATGTGTCGCCATCACCTTTACATGTCATGACTGCACCATGGCCTTTTTCAATGTGGGGAATGGATATGATCGGGCCTATTACCCCAAAAGCTTCAAATGGACATCGTTTCATCTTGGTGGCCATAGATTATTTCACAAAGTGGGTAGAAGCTGCGTCCTATGCAAATGTAACGAAGTCGGTGGTATGCAGATTCGTCAAGAAAGAAATCATATGCCGTTATGGGTTGCCAACAAGAATTATTTCGGATAATGCTCTCAATTTGAACAATAAGATGATGAGAGAAGTGTGTACTCAATTCAAGATTACACATCATAATTCGGCACCTTACCGTCCGAAGATGAACGGCGCAGTAGAAGCAGCTAATAAGAACATCAAGAAGATCGTTGAGAAGATGACCAATGTGTACAAAGATTGGCATGAGATCCTGCCTTTTGCTCTTCATGCATATCGTACTTCGGTCCGCACATCTACAGGGGCAACACCGTTTTCTTTGGTATACGGGATAGAAGCAGTGCTACCTATTGAAGTTGAGATCCCTTCACTTCGGGTTTTGATGGAAGTTGGCCTAGAGGAAGCAGAATGGGTTAAAGCTCGTTATGAACAGTTGAATCTCATCGAGGAGAAAAGATTGAAAGCAATTTGTCACGGGCAGTTGTATCAGAGAAGGATGATTCGAGCCCACAACAAGAAAGTTCGTCCCAGACAGTTCCGAGAGGGGGAGTTGGTATTGAGGAAAATTCTCCCTATAGTGAAGGATCCAAGAGGAAAATGGGATCCAAATTGGGAAGGACCTTATGTGGTAAAGAGAGCTTTTTCTGGAGGAGCATTGATTCTAACTCGGATGGACGGAGATGATTTTAGACATCCCGTAAATGCTGATGAATTGAAGAAGTATTATGCTTGAAAAGAAAAAAAAAAAAAAATTGTGTGATGCTGTGCACATGAAAATTCGAATGATTCCAAATGTAAAAATAGAAATTCTATATACCTATTTCCCCTGAGAATTGCTTTTCAAAGAAAATATTTATGCTTGATATGATGAATGGCCGTTTTTCATATTCCTTCCACTAAGAAGAAATTATCCTTAGTCACCCCTTTGAGCCTTAAGAATTATTTCTTTCTTTGAACCTTGATCAAGGATCACCCTCTACACTGGAGGGCAAATGCGAGGAAAGATAATAAAAAATCATGGCAAAAAGAAAGCCATCGAAAAAAAAAAAAGGGACAGATGTTTCCAGAATGAGTTCTCCTCATGAAGTGATCCTTGATCCAATCACCCTTAAACACATTTTGGGCCTATTTATCCTTCCTTTCTAAAACTAAACCTTGGCCTACATTACATGCTTTGAAAGCCCATTTTGATCAAGCATGGATATTTAATTTGAAAGGTTATTCTCAGAATCCATCCCATCTTTTGAATTGATATTTTTACTGTGGAAGCATTTAGAATTCTCAAATGCATGGCAAAAAAAAAAAAAAAAGGGAGAGGTTTAAGCCGAAAACCCCAAAGGGCGACTTAATACCGAACGGAGGAAACTTGAGTTGAAAACCTGTAAAAGGCGGCTCAAGTACTAATCAAAGTTTTAATCAATGCTCCGTGTAATGGGGAAGAAAGCATCTGACAGTCAGAGAAAAGGGGAACAATGCAGTCTGATGTAACTACAGAAGTTAAGAGATTACCCAAGTGAATTGCTCGTTCAAAAGAAATTTCAGATGGTTTGAAAAGGGGTCCAAGATATTCCGCATCCGGGGCATCTACAGCCTATAACCTTATATTTGTTTCTTATATCCTGGACATTTATTTTTACCATTTTAAAACATTTCTTGCAATAAATTCTTGTCATCCTTTTCATGACAATTTTTGATTGATTCATATTCTTTTTCATATACTTTTAAGATGCATTATGGTTGTTATTAAATTGAATGATGGGATTTCAAAGTATTACTAAGGAATAGAATTTAAATCTTGGGAAGGTTTGGAAAGTTCACCAAGAAAAGAAAACAGTGAACGTGGTGGAGACTCCGTCGCGTAGTCAGAAAATCTGTGAACTTCAGCGAGAGACAGAAGCTGAGATTATTTGACAAGATATCTTGAGTGAAGGATCCCTCAAGTGGGGCATCAATGAACAGTTAAAGACTCTGTCCTGAAGACATATAATCTGTGAACCTAAAAAAAAAAAAACCATGGATTAGAAATTATGGCACAATCATTTGATTGCATTTATTAAGAAGCATACGAGCATTTGCAAAAGCATAACATTCTCATCATTGCATTTAGTTAACAGTGCAGATATCAGGCAAGCTTGGACTTCCCCAAGGAGAAACTCGTTTTGTTTCTCAAATGAGTCGAGCCTTGAGACCACCGTCGAGGTATTTCCTATTGTTTTAAATCGAATTCATTCTATTTTATCAAATGAGTCGAGCCTTGAGACCATCGTCGAGGTATTTTCTTTGTTTTAAATCGAGTTCATTCTGTTTTATCAAATGAGTCGAGCCTTGAGACCATCGTCGAGGTATTTTCTTTGTTTTAAATCGAATTCATTCTGTGAGTCGAGCCTTGAGACCATCGTCGAGGTATTTTCTTTGTTTTAAATCGAATTCATTCTGTTTTATCAAATGAGTCGAGCCTTGAGACCATCGTCGAGGTATTTTCTTTGTTTTAAATCGAATTCATTCTGTGAGTCGAGCCTTGATACCACCGTCGAGGTATTTTCTTTGTTTTAAATCGAATTCATTCTGTTTTATCAAATGAATCAAGCCTTGAGACCACCGTCGAGGTATTTCCTATTGTTTTAAATCGAATTCATTCTGTTTTATCAAATAAGTAGAGCCTTGAGACCATCGTCGAGGTATTTTCTTTGTTTTAAATCGAGTTCATTCTGTTTTATCAAATGAGTCGAGCCTTGAGACCATCGTCGAGGTATTTTCTTTGTTTTAAATCGAATTCATTCTGTGAGTCGAGCCTTGAGACCACCGTCGAGGTATTTTCTTTGTTTTAAATCGAATTCATTCTGTTTTATCAAATGAGTCGAGCCTTGAGACCACCGTCGAGGTATTTCCTATTGTTTTAAATCGAATTCATTCTGTTTTATCAAATGAGTCGAGCTTTGAGACCATCGTCGAGGTATTTTCTTTGTTTTAAATCGAATTCATTCTGTTTTATCAAATGAGTCGAGTCTTGAGACCATCGTCGAGGTATTTTCTTTGTTTTAAATCGAATTCATTCTGTTTTATCAAATGAGTCGAGCCTTGAGACCATCGTCGAGGTATTTCCTATTGTTTTAAATCGAATTCATTCTGTTTTATCAAATGAGTCGAGCCTTGAGACCATCGTCGAGGTATTTTCTTTGTTTTAAATCGAGTTCATTCTGTTTTATCAAATGAGTCGAGCCTTGAGACCATCGTCGAGGTATTTTCTTTGTTTTAAATCGAATTCATTCTGTGAGTCGAGCCTTGAGACCACCGTCGAGGTATTTTCTTTGTTTTAAATCGAATTCATTCTGTTTTAATCAAATGAGTCGAGCCTTGAGACCACCGTCGAGGTATTTCCTATTGTTTTAAATCGAATTCATTCTGTTTTATCAAATGAGTCGAGCCTTGAGACCATCGTCGAGGTATTTTCTTTGTTTTAAATCGAATTCAATATATTTTCGCTAGTTTTAAAGACCTCCGGGCACCATTTTTCTTTTGAAAATCGAATTCGTTTTCTTAAGACGGATCGAGCCTTGATTAGTCAAGGAATTCAATTTAAGGACAAATCTTCAATTTACAGCTTATTATCAAAAAAAAAAATTGGAAAATGAAAAAATGATAGAAGAATGAAAAAGAAAACCCCTTTCCCTTTCTTTCACATGTGATATCACTGACCGTACAAAATTAGTGTTGGTTTATCTTTGCCTGATTCCTGATTCTCAGCAATAGCCAAAGAGGGGCAGCTGTAGACACCTAATTTTGTCCCGACCACTAAACAGGTATGTTTTCTTCCTATATTGATGTTTCCGAGTGTAAAAAGACTCTTTTCATCCTGCAGGTGGTACTCCGAGACTTATTTTAAGAGGGCGAGCACAAAAAGTCAAACTTGAAAAAAAGTCAACCTCGAAAAAAGTCAACCCCAAAAAGTCAACTACTAAAAAAGTCAACCCACTTTCAAAATCAAGATTTTAAGTTCAATTGAAAAATGGCGAAAGAATTTTGATAATCCGAGTTCTACATTGAAAGATATGGAGTTCGGAAGTTGGGATTTGGAGATTCAGTAGAAAAGAAACCCGAATCCGAGAAATTTGGGGAAAAGTGCTTAAACGATCAAACTGGTCGAAATTGAAGGTTCCAAATGAAAGATAAGCACTGACTACGGGTAATGGAGATGTCACTTGCAAGAAAAACCGAAAGAAAAGTCAATCTGGGAGAAAACCGAGAATTAAGGTTTTTAGTGGATTTCGGTGAAATCGGGAAGAATCACAGAAATGGCCCGACTTGGTAAGACCAAAGCCCCCAATGGATGAAGAATGGTTAAAAAGGATGGCCCAAGGCTCAGATTGAAGAAAATCTGAAAATCGGATTTGTTTTGAGCAAAACCGGGTTTCGGAGGTAAAAGGGCAAAATTGGAAAAATTTGGGAAAATAGCAAATGGACTCCGAAAATTATGGAAAATTTGTCAATCTCATTCTTAAATCATTTGAAGGAGATTGGCGAAAGAAAATCGTGATTCCGAGTTCGTTTGCAAAATGGCCAAATCCCGGGCTTCTTATGTAGTAATTCAAAAAGAAAAATCCCGAAAAAATAGCAAATGGACTCCAAAAATTCTGAAATTTGGCAAATCTCAATTTTAAATTATTTGGAAGAGATTGGCGAAAGAAAATCTTGATTCCGAGTTCGTTTGCAAAATGGCCAAATCCCGGGCCTCCTATGCAGTAATTCAAGCTGATAAATCCCTAAAAAATACCAAATGAGCTCCAAAAATTATGAAAACTTCCAGATCACACTTTTTAATTATTTTGAAGAGATTGGTGAAGAAAAATCTTGATTTGGAGCTCGTTTAAAAAATGGTAAAATGTAGGGGCATAAAAGGGCATTTTTGGGAAGAAAAAATCCAAATAAATAGCAAACGGACTCGGATAATTTTGAAAACTTCCAGAACTCAATATTTTATTATTTTGGAAGTATTAAAAAAAGAAAAATTGAATTTGGAGTCTGTTTGATATTTACTTGCATCCGGGGGGCAAAATGGTCATTTCACCCAAGCAACCGAAAAGGGCTTTTTTTGGCCCTTCAAAAAATCAGAGTTGGGCTGGAAAAGAGAAGTGCTGGCATGCCCAAGCCCAAAGAAAGGAGGAAGCTTCTAATTTTTTTTTTTTCAATCAAGTGGTTAAAAATCAAGAGTTAGTTAACCATTCTCTTTGATCAAACCATGGTGATTAAACCACATAGGTTAAGAAAGATGTCAACATTTTTCTTGGATAGCTGTAATTTGAGAGGGCTGAGATGCTAATCTAAGGGTGGTAATTTCATGACTTTTCATCTTGAATTATTGGCCATTTGATGGAAATTAGGTTACACAAAAATGACAACATCTTGGAGTCCATATATACCCCATTTTCTGCCAGCCCTAGAGCACAAGCAGATTTTGATTTTTTTTCTTTTCCATTTTGGCTGATTTCTCTTAGTTTTTCTTAGTCTTTATCTTCTTGGTTGAGAGCAAAAAAGAAAAGTTTAGAAAAAAAAGGAAAGTTTGAAGAGAAAAGCTTGAAATATTAGCTTCTTGAGGTTGCTCTTGAGCACCAACTCTTGCACTTTCATTTTCTATTCTTGTTTTTGCTATTTTAATCTCTACTTGGTGAGTTTTCATTTTAGAATAATGTTTTTTTGTTCTTCCTTCATTTCCTTTCTTAAGTATATTTTATTTACATTTTGTTTTTACAATAAACTCACCATGGCCAAATGGCCTACATTATTTATTTTAAGTTGTTGTGTTGATTCATTTTACCATATTGTTTATGCTATTTTCTTTCTTTTTTTTTTTTTTTTTTAAATGTTATGTTATTTCATGTTCTTGAGTTATATTTTAATTTGGTTGCTTTGTTTGTTTCCATTTATGTCTTAGATATCATGTTTTTGCATTTTAATTTTCTGTTTTCATGTTGTTTAAATTTGAGCATGTTTTAGAGTTAGCATATTAGGTGTTTGTGAAAATGCTTGTATGATTCTTTGCATGATTCTTGTTTTATATCCTAGTTGAGCATGTTTTAGATCTAGTATATTAAGTGTTTGTGAAAATGCTTGTGTGATTTTTGCATGATTTAAGTGTTATGACTTAGTTTTTCATGCTAGTATGCCAAGTGTTTGTGAAAATGCCATGCTTGTTGGAGCTTGAGGCCATTTGGCTACTCCATATGTTTTGCATTGTGTGTTGCATTTTTTTATCATGCTAGTTGTTAGGTTTTTGCATTTGCATGATATTTGGTTGGATTTTTGAATTAAGCATGCCTTGTGTTTGTGAAAATGCCATGCATATTTTAGGTCTAGGTTACATTAAATGCCATGCAAGTTCATTTAGGTCTAGGTTACTTTATGAATGCCATGCATTTTTTCCATGACATTTAGGTTTAAATCCATGCATTTCATGCATTATGTTTGCTGCATTATTTCATGCATTTCATGTTCATGCCACTTGAATAATGACTTGAGCCAATTAATGGTTCAAGGTCATGCTCTCTTGAGCACACTTGTGGAAAATTAAGTTTGTCAAATTGATTATTCTACCTTTGTATTTTTTTTACTTAGCCAATTTTTATCTAACCTTCAAAAAGTCCTAGCTACTGCTTTCAAGTCATTTTATGAGTCTCAAATATTTTTACTTTGGTTTTTAAATGATTTTATCAAAGGCAAAAAAAAAATTGTGTTGGCAAAGCAGTTTTTTTTTTTTTCTCCTCCAAAACTCATACATCTCTGATTTTTCTGGGAATTCATCTTTGATCAGAAAAGTAAGCCAATTTTTTTTCATGTAGTTTTATATGTCCTGAGTCTCCAGTATTATTTTTAGAATTTTTGGAATTTTTAAAATAGGGTGAAAAAATCGTGGATTAAAACTGGACAGTGGAGTCAGAATTGAATTTAAAGAAAAACAAAGCAGTTTTTTCTCCTCCAAAAACTCGTAGATCTCTGATTTTTCTGAGAATTCATCTTTGATCAGAAAATTAAGCCAATTTTTTCTCATGTAGTTTTATATGTCCTGAGTCTCCAGTATTATTTTTAGAATTTTTGGAATTTTTAAAATAGGGTGAAAAAATCGTGGATTAAAACTGGACAGTGGAGTCAGAATTGAATTTAAAGAAAAACAAAGCAGTTTTTTCTCCTCCAAAAACTCGTAGATCTCTGATTTTTCTGGGAATTCATCTTTGATCAGAAAATTAAGCCAATTTTTTTTCATGTAGTTTTACATGTCCTGAGTCTCCAGTATTTTTTTCAGAATTTTTGGAATTTTTAAAAATAGGGTAAAAAAATCGTGGATTAAAACTGGACAGTGGAGTCAGAATTGAATTTAAAGAAAAATCATTTTTCTGTTTTGGTTAACTTACTTAGAGTGGGCTGATTAGGAGGGTTAGCTACTGACTTAGGGTGATTTCTAAGCCATTTTAAACTCTAAAAATGTTTTTTCAAGTCCTGGGTTAAGGGTAGCCAAGTCCGGATTTTTTTAAACTTAAGAAATTAGAGCCATTTAAAAAAAATTTAGCCCAGTTTTTATTTTTTATTCAAACTTCTCAAAATTGTTTTCAAACAATCACAAAGTATTTTGGTTTTAGAATATTTAATTTGACATATTTTCCTAAGGTAGCCGAATATCTTGATTAGATATACGGATTTCCGTAATTAAAGGAAAAAATACATTTCATGCATTGCATTTTTATATTCATGCATTTTATATAATATGTGATTCTTGCCATAATAATTTCTATGATATTGTTGTTATTTTGATTTATATTTTTTGATGTTACATGGTTTATTATATGGTTTTGAATATTTCATGATATCCTATGCTTTTATTTAGTTATTTTTATTTGGTATATACTATGTTCATGCATTATTATTTTCATGCATATTATATGATAGCATCATTTTATTCCATGTCATTTAAATTATATGCCATACCATTCATATTTGTCATGTCATTTAGGTTGCATTATATTATTTAGACTGTACCATGTCATTTTATTTATGTCATGCATATATATATATTCATTTATTTTAAATGTTTTCAAAAAGATAATGGTTTTCAATAAAAATAAAGATATTCCCGAGTTAAAATAATTCATGAGTTCTCTACCGGGTTTGCTGGAGGGAATTTCATCAATTATCATTAATAAAGGAATATCTTTCTTTCAAAAAAGAGAATGATTCGGAAAGTTTTTTCAAAACTAATAAAAATTTCTATATTTTGCCACGTTTGTTGGGGAATATAGGAAAATTTTGAATTTATAAATTCCGGATCATTTTCAATAAAAAATAAAATTATTTTTCTTTAAATTGGGAATTAATTTGAAATACTAAATTTAAAACCAATTTTTACCGAGACTTGAGATAACACACGATTAATAAGGTACCGATTTATACGGGCGTTGTGGGGGTGCTAATCCTTCCCCACACGTAACCGACTCCCGAACCCGCTTCTTTGATTTCTCTGGTTTTAAACGCAGACTTGAAATTGGTTTTTAAAATATTTTAATTAATTTTTAAAATATTTTATAAAACCGGTTTTAATAGGTGGCCGATCACACCTAGCTAAAAAAGATTGGTGGCGACTCCATGTCTTTTTTAAGGTCATTTTCAAAACCTTCATTTTTCTAGAGGAATTAAGTCGACATTTCCTCGTTTTTTTTTAATGTCACGCTTAACGAATAATAAAGTCTTGCGATGAGACGTCGTTATTTTTTAGGTTGCGACAGAATATATATGTTACTTAGGTCATTTCATTTCATGTAGAATATGTATGTTACTTAGGTCATTTCATTTCATGTAGAATATATTATGTTACTTAGGTTATTTCATTTCATGTAGAATATATTATGTTACCTAGGATATTACATTTCATTTAGAATATATCATATGACCTAGGTCATTTCATTTCATTTAGAATATGTCATATAACTTAGGATATTTCATTTCATTTAGAATATCCTAAGGCATTCAAATCATGTCATATCATTTAGGTTGCATTATATTATTTAGATTTTGCTATGTCATTTTATTTATATCATGCATACACATATTCATTTCTTTTAAAATGTTTTCAAAAGGTTAATGATTTTTCAATAAAAAATAAAGAAATTCCCGAGTTAAAATAATTCATGAGTTCTCTACCGGGTTTGCTGGAGGGAATATCATCAATTATCATTAATAAAGGAATGTCTTTCTTTCAAAAAAAAAGAGAATGATTCGGAAAGTTTTCCAAAACTAATAAAAATTTCTATATTTTGCCACGTTAGTTGGGGAATATAGGGAAATTTTGAATTTATAAATTCCGGATCATTTTCAATTAAAAAATGGAATTATTTTTTTTTTAAATTGGGAATTAACTTGAAATACTAAATTTAAAACCGATTTTTTACCCGAGACTTAGGATAACACATGATTAATAAGGTACCGATTTATACGGGCGTTTTGGAGGTGCTAACCCTTCCCCGCACGTAACCGTCTCCCGAACCCGCTTCTTTGATTTCTCTGGTTTATGACGTAGACTTGAAATTGGTTTTAAAAATGTTTTAATTAATTTTTAAAATATTTTATAAAACCGATTTTAATAGGTGGCCGATCACACCTAGCTAAAAAAGATTGGTGGCGACTCCATGTCTTTTTCAAGGTCATTTTCAAAACCTTCATTTTTCTAGAGGACTTAAGTCGACTTTTCCTCGGTTTTTTTTTAATGTCATGCTTAACGAATAATAAATTCTTGCGATGAGACTTGTTATTTTTTAGGTTGCGACAGATGAGATGGGCTAAAATCTGAGGAAAAAACCCTTCATGTTAAATATTCATGCTTGATCAAAATGGACTTTTAAAGCACGTAATGTAGGCCATGGCTCAGGGTTCAGAAAGAAAGGATAAATAGGCCCAAAATATGTGTTTGAGGGTAATCAGATCAAGGATCATTTCTTGAGGAGGACTCTCTTTGAAACATTTATCCCTTTTTGGACTTTTCATTTCTTTTTGACTTTTTGCTCTTTTTCTTCCTTTCTTTTGGCTTTCATTTGCCATACTTTTTTACATTTTTTCTTGGCTTTTGTTTTGTTCTTGGCTTTCATTTCTCCATCTTTTCCTTTTCTTTTTTCTTTTTCTTTGACAGAGTGAGCCCGTATTTATTCGCGGCTCCATTTGCTTGAGCTAGGACTCATTTCTCAGTGATCCTTCCTCACATTTTTCCCTCCAGTGTAGAGGGTGATCCTTGATCAGGGTTCAAATAAGAAAGAATTCTTTTGGCTCAAAAGGGGTGACTATGGATAATTTCTTTTTTTACGAAAGGGAGATGAAAGATGGCCATTTCTCATATCAAGCATGAATATTTATATTGAAAAGCAATCCTCATGGGAAATAGATAATTAGAATTTCATTTTGCACTTTGGAATCATCTAAATTCTCATATGCATGATATCACAAATTTTCTTTTTTTCTTTTTCTGTTTTTTTTTATCGCATGCCCCAATGATTCACAAGTTAGTTTCATCCTTTTTCACCATGTATCCATCATTTCCACATATGATGCCCCAATTTGATTAACCATGAGAATTTGTATCATTACGAGGAACATCGCAAGTTTAGGTCTGTACTGAAAAGAATAAGTTTCAATCTTGGGTTTGTTTGAAGTGAATAAGGAAAATAAGACCCAAAAATGGGTTTTCTCTGGGACATGGGATAATCTAGTTTAATCATTGAGCCCCAAGGTGTCAATCATGAAGTGATGTTTGGACAATTAGTGTTTTGTGGTTATTGGGAAAGGCATGAATGGCTTTGGCACCACCTTGACACACATCGAATTACCAAGATCTAGATTCTTGAAAGAATTTCTCATTTATTTGAATTTCAATGAGTTCGAAAAATTTTCAAAAAGTTCGTTCTTTTGTTCATAACCTAGATTAGGATTTACATCTTTGCTTATTCTGCAACAACAATGGTTTATGAAGTTTAATCATTCATATTCCTTGAAGCATTAGGTCTTTCAAGTGATCTTAGTTTAAGGGATTTAGACATATGAAATCTCCAAAAGAGGGAAGGTATTAGGTCATTTCTAACAATGATCATTAATTAGAACCTCCTTAATGCTTGTTTTTGCACATTCAAATTATTGTTAAAACACAACAAACATAAAAACATTCAAAATTCATTATTTCATAGGGATGTTAACATAAGACAAGTGTTTCCATCATGAGGTATGAAACTAAATGCATAAAAACTTCCCCTTGACATGTTCTCCCTAATTCAAACTGGTTATTCCTCGATACTCTTTTCGACCTTTCCATCTTCTTCCCCTATTATGACATCCACAATAGTCTCATCATTCCCATTCAGTAGATTCTCCATGTTGTCTGACCTTTGTTTCTTCCCCACATCTAACTGCCCTTTATTAATGAGTGCTTGAACCTTCCGTTTCAGACATAAGCAATTTTTCGTGGAATGTCCCCGAATCCCAGAATGATAATCACAATATGCATTCTCGTCATACCAGCTCGAATATGGGGGGTTGGATAAGCTCCACTAGAACTTTAGTGAGGAGTTGTTCTTCGACCAGCTGGGGCAATAGTTTAGAGTAAGACATGGGGAGTGGCTCAAACTGATCTCTTTTTCGGATATTCTTCGGTTTCGTCTGGCTGACAAAAGGTTTAAAATTTACTAGATTTTGAGAGGCCATCGAGTATAAGTATGAACCCTGGGATACATAGTTCATAGATGGACAGGGTGATTGGTATGAAGTAACCGGAATATACGGGGCAAAGTCTCCCACAACTTGGACATCTTTCTCTTTCTTTTTGGGCGTTATGTTTCTCTCTGCATTAAATGTTTTACCTCCTTCGACTTTCCCAGCCTTGATAGCATTTTCAATCATTTCCCCAGAGGTTACCATATCCGAAAAATGCTTCGTGGTGTTGCCAACAAATCTATCATAGTATGGGGCCTGTAGTGTATTCACAAAAAGGACAGTGGTTTTCTTCTGGGTTAAGGGCGATTGTACTTGGGTGGCCATATTCTTCCACCTCTGAGCGTACTCTTTGAAGCTCTCAGTAGCTTTTTTCTGCATATTTTGCAAAGTGAGACGGTCAGGTGTCATGTCGGTCAATTGCTTGTACTGGTTTAGAAAAGCCATGGCCAAATCATTCCAAGAGCGAATCTGATCCTTCCTCAACTGACCATACCACCTAATTGCGGACCCGCTGAGGCTATCTTGAAAGTAGTGGATTAGAAGCTTATCATTATCTATATGACTTGTCATCTTTCGACAGAACATAGTGATGTGGGCTGACAGATCAGTCGTCCCATCATATTTCACAAAGTCAGGGACCTTGAATTTAGGAGGAATGACTAAATCGAGGACCAAGCATCGTTCTTTCGCATCCACACTCCCGAATACGTCTGTATTTTCTATTTCCAGGAGCCTTTCATCTAGCAACTGATATTTCCCTTGGGAATCTACCAACTCTACCTCTTTTAGTGCAACCATTTTCAACTTTGCCTTTTCAGCTGGATCATCTGAATTTAAGACATTGACGGGGTTAACTGTGTTCTGGGCATCCATCACTACGACCTCATTCTGACCCTTTCGTGCCTCTAACCCTTCTCTGGCGGCCAAGTTTTCAGTGTATCCCTTTCCCTTGAGTAGGCGGACATCAGCTCCATCAATTTAGTCATCTAATCTTTAGTATCTGCATCAGATTTTGCCAACCTTTCAGTAATTCTTCATGTGCCCTTTCCATTCTTTCCATTCAGGCAGCTTGTTCATTCTCCATAGCTCTAGCCTGTATTGGAAAGGTACATAGTACTTCTTATACCTCTGATTTAAAATGGAAGTTCTTTCAAAGACTCTTAAAGCCAAATCAACTTCCATTTTATTTCCCCAAATGTATGTCATGATGAAAGAGTCATGAATGCAATTTGATGCACGCGAAGCCTAAACAATAAGATGTATGAACATGTACAGTGGAAACATGCTGACTATATATGTAATAAACGCAATCACGATGCCAACATGCTGCAAGCAAAGAATAAACAAATCAATGCATGGATATATGCGATGAATGACCATGTATATTTCAACGTATTTCCTAATGAATGATCGTATACATTATGAATGCAACACGATGTCAATCATGATGCATGTAAACAATGAATGATTGACACAGAGTATATACAAAGAAATTCATGCTGACCATGTGTATTATGAATGCGATCTAATGCTAACATGATGTATGTACTAAGCAAATTAGTGCATGAACATATAGAAAAATCATGTTGACTATGTTTGTCATGAATACCACCTGATGCTACCAAGATGCATGTATGAATGTATGGTATGACAAATAATTGTTCAGATGCAAAATGCAAAGGGGAAGATATCACTGAGGAAATAAGAATCGAAGGAACTTAATCATCAACATCTCATAAATTGAAGCACAACCAATTCATTCCCAAATCAACATTCACGATGGTATAAACCAGGTTTACAAAATCATGAGCATTGGTTAAAACTATCTTTACAAGCACTTTATTCTTCCTAGAATCCTAAGGCTATAAGAGTCGGCTTCTGAAAAAGTGAAATCCTACTGCATCATATCAGACCAAAGTCTTTCTACATCATTGCCGTAAATCTCCCAATCCTAATGACGCTTTCCCAGCCCTCTATCAATCAGCGTCGTTGGATCCAACCACTCGGCATCTATAAGAGATTGTACTTTGTTCTTGAGTGCGTTGCAGTGCTTAATGCTATGCCCAACAATTCCACAATGATAATCACATCTTTCAATCGGGTTATACCACTTGGGGTATGGTGGTGACAGGGGTTTCAACGGCACATATGCAACTAGGTGATTTTTTACCAACATTAGGAAAAGCTCTTGATAGCTGATTAGAATAGGATCAAAATGCCTTCGGGTTTTATCCCGGGGTTGTTTCTTAGTCACACAGGGCCTAAGAGTTGGGGCACTTGATGGTGGCGCTAAGGCTTGCATTAGAGCGTTTTCATGGGGAGATGGTGGAATAACAAGGCAAGGGTATGGATTTGGACACGGGGTCCTTGGAGGTTGTACATAGTTTGAGGTTCCTATCTCGGATGCTTGATAAGGTGATTGATGAAGGAAATGGTACGAACTGCCAGTTGGTGGTGATGGAGTGGGTTCAGGGTCCCGTAGTGATCATCCCAGTGGACAAATAAGCCATAGTAGGGTAGGGATACTGGTTTGGACTTAGAGCAGTTTGCAGGTATGGTACAGGATCCGTGATTTCTGTCTTTGGTATCAGGCTCTCTGGTTTAATCATTTTCATGATTTTGTCCACAATTTCATCAGGATTGCAACCTTTGTGGCATTGACAAGTGTAGGATTCAGCAGGGATTGTATGCTCTAGACCTAATGATTTTGGTTGAACCGAAGGCAATGCAGAACCCTGAGAAAGTTTCCCTTTACTCTTACCCATATCCTCAAACATTTTCAGCAATCTGGCGAGTTGTTCTTTCACTTCCCGGATTTCATGTCCAAACTTATCTTGATTTCGTTCCAAAGCACCCAATCGTTCCTCCGATTCTTTCCTCATATCTCGAACCTCTTTCATGCAAATTACAATGTCATGAGATTAAGAATACAATTGTGAATGTACATGCTCTATTTCTATATGCATGAATATACTGATGATTAATGCATGAGCATATACAGAGAAATTATGATGACTATGTATGAAATGGATGCAATCTAATGTCAACATGATGCATTTTTAAAAAAAAAGAATAAATTGATACATGGGTATATACAAATAAATGACCATGCATGTCATAAACGTATTCTACAATGAATGACCATGCATGCTATGACTGTAACATGATGTCAGAATGATACATGCAAAGAATAAATGAATTAACATAAAGGTAGATACAAAGAATGACCATGTACATCACAAATGTATTCTACAATGAATAACCATGCCTATTAGGACTGTAACATGATGTCAAAATGATACAAATAAATTAACCAATGATTACACGAAATTGGTGGGACCTAAATCTTGATTATTCAAAAATCTCATTATGCAAAATTTGCCTCCAAATTTAATTTATGATCTTCTGAAACATGTTTTCTCTATGAAAAGCCAAACATATTATTTTCAAAAGAATTTTGGGATAGTGGATCCTAATATGGTATAATATGCAAATGTTCATGTAACACTACCGGTTCATAATTCTTATTCAACCAACGAATGTTTATGAAATCATCAAATGAGATTATTATTACTAACCGTTTATTGCAAAGAATGAGATCAAAGATACAACCATGAATGTACATGCTCTACTCACACATGCATGAAAAATGCAAAAATGTTTGAAAAAAAATGTTTGTATTTTGAATTTTGAATTTCAAAAAGTTAGTAAACACTTGCCCCAACAATATCTACTTATATAGGCATCACGGTGCCTTTGGGGCGGAGTATCACATTTATTTACGGGCGATGTACGTACATCATTGCCCGATCCACAACCCTTATTCAGAGTGTAAAATAGGTAACAAAAGGTTAGAAATGTCCCTCCATATGTTCCTATCTTCGGTATCTATCAAAAATTCGGCAGGACTTCGCCTATGTTGGTTCTATGGTTCACTATATGTGGGTGAATGGTTCTAAAAGACCCCGAATTGTTCCTCACTGTCGCTTGTGAAGGCTAGTAAGGCACCCTGATAAAAGCGGGTTCAATTCGTTAGAGTATATATTCCTAAGCCCATACGGAGGATCATCACGAAGGCATTAGGTACTTTATACTTCGGAAGTGTTTTACTAGCCCATACGGAGGATCATCACGAAAGCGTAGTTACTTTGCTCCCACCTAAAAAGGACGGAACCCGGGTAGAGAGTTAATGATATGCAAATGCACGTGCAATGTGTGAGGAGGAAGAACAAACCTTTCACCACCTATTCTACAATCCTTATCCTAAATACCCCAACAATTTATTAAAACAAAGATCAAGAATAGTCTAACGCATTAACCAACAAGAATACAATAGTAATATACAACATTAAATAACTAGAGAATAATAAATGCATGTGAATGAATATGAACATATTTAAAACATTTTATTATTGTCAAAATTCTCCTTTATTTTTTAAAAAAAATATGGGAATTAAAATTAAATACCAACTGACTCTCTAATAGTCCCCAATAGAGTCGCCAAGCTGTTGCAACCTAAAAAATATAACTATGTCTCATCGCAAGACTTTATTATTCGTTAAGCGTGACATTGGGTAAACAGAGGAAAAGACGACTTAATTCCTCTTGAACTAAAATAAATGGTTGAGGGTATGAAAACGGCCTGGTAAAAAGACATGGAGTCGCCACCAATCTTTTTTAGCTAGGCGTGATCGGCCACCTATTAAAACCGATTTTATAAAATATTTTAAAATTAATTAAAACATTTTTAAAACCAATTTCAAGTCTGCGTTATAAACCAGAGAAAATCGAAGAATCGGGTTCGGGACTCGGTTACGTGCTGGGAAGGATTAGCACCCCCACAACACCGTATAATACGGTACCTTATTAATCATGTGTTATCTCAAGTCTCGGTAAAAAGTTGGTTTTTAATTTCGTATTTCAAGTTAATTCCCAATTTTAAGAAAAATAATTCCATTTTTAATTGAAAATGATCCGGAATTTATTAATTCAAAATTTTCCTATATTTCTCGACAAAATCGGCAAAATATAGAAATTTTTATTCATTTGGAAAACTTTTCGAATCATTCTCGTTTTTTGAAAGAAATATATTCCTTTATTAATCATAATTGATGATATTCCCTCCAGCCAACCCGATAGAAAACTCATGGATTATTTTAACTCGGGAATATCTTTATTTTTATTGAAAATCATTATCTTTTTCAAAACAATTAAAAATATGAACATGAACATGTATGACATAAATAAAATGACACGGCAAATTCTAGATAATATAATGCAACCTAAATGATATGACATAATTAAAATGGCATAGTATATTCTAGTTGAAATGAAAAATCCTAAGTATCATGGTATATTCTAAATGAGATAAAATGACTTAAATGACATGGCAATTTTAATGATATGGCATATTTTAAATGACATGGCATATTATAAATAAAATAACCTAAATGACATGGAATATGATCTAAATGAAAAGAAATGACATGAAACATAAAATAATGCTATCATAAAATATGCATGAAAATGAAATAAAAATGCATGAACATAGTATATGCTAAACAATGTGACAAAAATAATTGACTAAATAAAAAAATATAGGATAGCATTAAATATTCAAAATCATATGGCAAACAATAGAACATCATAAAATGTAAATCAAAGTAATAATAATACCATGAAAAATATCATAGCAAAAATCACATATCAAATAAAATGCATGAACATGGAAAATGCAATGCATGAAAATTTATTTTTTCCTCTAAACAAAGAAATTCGTATATCTAAAAAGATATCCGGCTACCTTAGGAAAATATGTCAAATTAGATTTTCTAAAAAAACAAAACTTTGTGATTGCTTGAAAACAATTTTGAGGAAAAACTTGAATAAAGATTAAAACCCCTACCAAACCCTTTTAAAATGGCTCTAATTTCCTAAGTTTAAAATCCCGGACTTGACCACCCTTAACCTGAGATTTATAAAATCATTTTTAAAGTTTAAAAAGGCTTAGAAACTATCCTAAGACAGTAGCTAAAGCTTCTAACCAACCCCCTCTAAATGCCTTAGCCAAATTCAACCATTATTTCTCTTTTGATTTCAAATCTGCCTCTACTGTCCGGTTTTGACACACGATTTTTTTCCCATTTTTAAAAATTCAAAAAACTCTAAAAAAATACTGGAGGCTCAGAACATGTAAAAATACACGATAAAAAATAGGCTTAATTTTCTGATTAAAGATGACTGCCCAAAAAAACCGGAGAAGTTCGAATACTGGGTGAAAAAAACTGTTTTGTCAAAACATATTTTTTAAAGTCATTCAAAAATCAAAGTAAAATTTTGGAGATCATCCTAAAGACCTAAGGACAGTAGCTAAAACATTTAAAAACCTTGGACAAAAATTGTCTAAATAATCAATTTGACAACTCTTTAATTTTCCACAAGTATGCTCAAAAGAGCATGACTTTTAGCCATTGATTGGCCTAAGTCATAAATCATGTGGCAATGACATGAAATGCATGAACATACAGCAAATGAAATGTATGAAATGCATGGTCTAAAGCATAAATGGTAAAGGAAATGCATGACAATTCAAAATAACCTAAATGCCTAGCATGAGTTTGCATGGCAATAAATGCTATCCTAACTTAATATGCATGCAATGCTTGATAATGCAAATATGATTTGGACCTAATATGTTATGAATATGCATGAAAATGTTAATGTAACCTAATACCTAAGTAGCATAGCAATGCATGGCAATACCAATATGATTTAAGACCCAATATGCATGGCAAGACCAATATGGCCTAGACCTAAAATGTAATGAAAATGCATAGCAATACTATAAACATACAATGACCAATGAAACTAATGCTAATGCTGGAACAAACAGCAACTAATACACAATTTCAAGATATGATAATGCAAAGCATGTTACCTAAACAAAATGCAAATGCATGACAAGGCAAGGGATGCATGAAGAGGCCGAATATGGTTACATGATACTCTAATGCAATCCTATCTAGTAAATGGCACAAGGACATGGAAAATCATATCAAGATACATAATGTCATGACATTTTCTCAAGAATATGACATACTAAAATCAAAATACACAAGCTCATAGCATGGAGATGCAAACAAGTCAAGAAGCAAGATGAAAATGCACATGCAAGGCATACTAAATATCAAGATATGCTAACTCATGGCATGGAGATGCAAACAAGCCAAGAAGCAAGATGAAAATGCACATGTAAGGCATAGCAACATGGAGCAGCCGAATGGCCATATGACAAAATATGAAAAATGCAAACATGTTTATAATATAAGACATGAAAAAAAAAAAAAAAAAACATGCACAATATGAGCATATGAACACAATGGCCGAATCTTCAAGGAAGCAAATATCAAGCATGGAAATGAAATATAAAAACAAATATAGCATAGAAAATAATTATAGAGAACATATATAAAATTAAACATAGACATGCAAAGCAAATAACAAGCAAAACTAGTAAATAAAACAAGGAAAGTTAAGCTCCATGGTTGGTATAAAATGGGCATAGCCTCTCACCTAACCATAATCACTTAGTCTTGCCAAGATCATGAAGCCTTTCCATTTCAAAAATCAGAAAATAAACCATGCTAAATAGCAAAATTAAGGTGAGCTTCATGGTAGGTAAAAATGGGCATAGCCTCTTCTCTAACCATGGTCACTTGGTCTTGCCAAGATCATGTAGCCATTTCAACCTTTTTTGCTTCATATTTTTGTAAAAAATCAGAATATAAGTTACTCTAAAAAACCTTCTAAAAATCCTTCTTCCACAACAACATGCAAAGAAGAAAAAAAAGAAAACCAAGGCAAGCAAACATGCCATATTCGGCTAAAGCAAGGATATGTAAAAAAAATTGTTTTCAACCCTTTTGATGAAGAAGAAGAGATGAAAACTTAAGTAAACATTTAGTAACTTTATTTATATGAAAAATGTAGTAGGAAAAACAAGATAGAAAATCAAGAAAATCAACATAGAAAACAAGAAGAAAACATGCTAGAGCTTGGTAGAGATAGTCACCTTCAAGCTCTCTTATTGAAAACCTTTTTTTTCTTTCTTTCAAAACCTTTTTCTTGCTAAATTAGCTACTGACTTCAGCCAAAAAATCAATGAAAAAATGAAATCACCCCCCTAATGGCTGGGCCGAATGGCCCTCTCACCCTTGGAGAGAAATTGCACTTTTTCTCCTCCAATCTTGGCCCTAAGATTAAGATATTTTGGTGACAACATAAAAATGTCATCTTGCCAATTGATAGCAGCCCTTAAGATGTGTACTTATCCCTTGTATTAACCTCAGCCCATAGATGCAAAAGAGGACCAATCCCATGCACTCCCTTGCTTGCCCCCTTGAGTGCCTACCGTTGGATGAGTTGTGCTCTTCCATTCTTGGTCATTGGATGAGGACAACATAAAAATGACATCTTGTAGATTAAATCCAGCCCTCAACATATGTACTCAGCCCTTTTAGATGGCCTACGCCATTGGATGAAAAGAGACAATCCCATGCACTCCCTTGCTTGACCGAATGAATGCTCACCTTTGGATGAATTGTGCTCATCTTTTTTCTTCCATTCTTGGCCATTAGATGAGGGTTCTTTCATGAAAAATAAAAATTTCATCTTGGCATTTAAGCTTGGCCATTGTATGGTGCATTCAACTTTCCTACAAGGCACCTAAGCCATTGGATGAAGGGGGGATCATTTGCAAGGTGTTAGTGGTAGCATGTGGCTTGATAGTGACTAAGGAATTAAATTGTTCAAGCTTCCTTATTTTCCTCTATGCTGGCTGAACAAGGGAATAAAAATCCCAGCAATTCCTTCTTCTTTCATATTTTTCTCAATTACAAATTTGCCCTTTTTGGTTTCTTCGGTGAAATGACCTTTTTGCCCTCCGAACCTAAATAAATAGCAAACGGACTCCAAATTCAAATTTTCTTTTTTCAATACTTCCAAAATAATAAAAAATTAAATTCTAGAAGTTTTTAAAATTTTTCGAGTCCATTTGCTATTTATTTCGGATTTATTTCCAAAATTGCCCCATTTATGCACCCGAACTTTACCATTTTTTAAATGAGCTCCTAATCCAGATTTTTCTTCACCAATCTCTTCCAAATAAATTTAAAATGTGATCTGAAAGTTTTCATAATTTTTGGAGCTCATTTTCTATTTTTTCGGGATTTATCTGCTTGTTTACTGCATATGGGACCCGGGATTTGGCCATTTTGCAAACGAACTCCGAATCAAGATTTTATTTCTCCAATCTCTTCCAAATAATTTAAAATTGAGATTTGCAAATTTTCAGAACTTTTGGAGTTCATTTGCTATTTTTTTTAGATTTATCCTATTGAATTTCTACATAGTGAGCTCGGTATTTGGCCATTCTGCAAACGAACTCGGAATTAAGATTTTATTTTCCCAATCTCTTCAAAATGATTTAAGAATGAGATTTTCAAAATTTCAAAATTTTTGGAGTTCATTTGCTATTTTTCCCACATTTTTCAATTTTGCCTTTTTGCCTCCGAAACCCGATTTTGCTCAAAACAAGTCCGATTTTCAGATTTTCTTCAAACTGAGCCTTGGGCTATCCTTGTTTAATTAATTCTCATCAATTAGGGGCTTTAGTCCTTCAAAATCGGGCCATTTCTACAATTCTTCCAAATTTTACCAAAATCCACTGAAAAAACCCTAATTCTCGGTTTTCTTCCAATTTGACTTTTCTATCATTTTTTCTTTCATGTGGCTTCTCCATTACCCGTAGTCGGTACTTATCTTTCATTTGGAACCTTTAATTCCGAACAATTTGATTGTTTAAGCACTTTTTTCCAAATTTCCCAAACTAGGGTTTCCTTTCTACTGAAATTCTGTAACCCAACTTCCGACCTCCATATCTTTCAATGTAGACCTCGGATTATCAAAATTCTTTCACCATTTTTGAATTGAACTTCAAACCTTGATTTTGAAAGTGGGTTGACTTTTCCAGTAGTTGAATTTTTTGAGGTTGATTTTTTTTTAGTTTGACTTTTTCAGTCTGCTTTCTTAGACTAAGCCTTGGAGTACCACCTGCAAGATGAGAAAAGCCTTTTAGCATTCTGAAACATCAATTTAGGAAGAAAACGTACTTGACTTAGGGGTCTGGACAAAATTAAGTATCTACACTCCCCTTCAATCCCTCCTTCAGCATTACCATTACCATCCCCATCCCTTTTGAGCTTCTTGTCATCAAATAAATTATGTCTGGAAAAATGAAAAAGGGAAAGAAAAAAAAGAGAAAAAGGGAAAAAAAAAAGAAAGAAAGAAAGAAAGAAAAATGACAAACAAATCTGGAAAAATGAGAGAGAGAGAGAGAGAGAGAGATTTGTTTCCATCAAAAAGAAGAAAATGGAAATTTAGAAAGAGAAACGAAGATGAGAAGAGATATATCAGGAAAACCAAAAAAAATGTAGATTTTTCTCACCTACCCTTTCCCCAAATTTCGGTGCTTTTTTTTTGGCCTTATCACCTACCGAGTTTTTCATCATTTTTATTAGAAAATTTAAAAAAAGAAAAAAGAAAAGAGAGCATAGAAGGAGTGACAGAAACGAAGATGAGAAGGGAAAACCAGAAGAAAAAAAAAAGTGTAGATTTTTTCTCACCTACCCTTTCCTCAAACCTCGATGCTTTCTTTTTTGCTTGATCATCTAC
Organism: Fremontodendron californicum; assembly: GCA_030761205.1. NCBI lineage: Eukaryota > Viridiplantae > Streptophyta > Magnoliopsida > Malvales > Malvaceae > Fremontodendron > Fremontodendron californicum. The sequence continues at coordinate 16,965,354 of JAULJL010000018.1, read as the reverse complement.
CATTTTTTTCATCATTTTTTATTAAAAAATTTAAAAGAAAAAAAAAAAGAAAAGATAGCATAGAAGGAGTGAATAGTAACTTGCGACGTGGACAATTTCTCCTTGCAGAAAAACATTTAAAATTTATCTTTTGGATAATACTGAAATAAATACATACTTTGAAAATATACTCAAAAGAGATAAATATATATATATATATATGTATGTATTTTGTAATCTGAACAACATAGCCAAAGAGTCTAGCTCTGATACCACATGTAAGAATTAAAAAGGCTAAAACAAGCTTAAGCATACCTCCAACCATGGTTGTTCAAGAAAATGATCCTGCTCCAATCACACAGACTCACTTGATATGTGTCTTCTAGTCTATTTATGTTTTCTGTAATTACCTTGAGATGGTTTTAAAGGCAATATATAGACTAGACTAGAGACCTATACCTGGTAACTGATTAGAGTTAAATCCTACTATCAAGAAATCCTTATCCTAATCAGTTACTAAGATAGAGTAGTTATCTTTTAACTCTTATCACTAGAGTAGTTTAACTTGAATAGAATTTACTGATATAATATCACCTAAATAATTATTAAATAATTAAACATTTATATTGACTTACTAAATTATCATGTGGGCCATATTATTTTTCAACACTCCATTCTTTTTTTTTTCATTATCTTTCAATACAACTCTCTCAATTCATGAATAGATTTTACACATATAAATAATAATGATAAATGTATTGAAATGTAATGGACAAAAAAAAAATGATGAGAAAAAAGCCCAACTTGATTATGATAGTGTTTGACCTAAGGATGGCAAAACCCGATTTGCTTCACAGATTCTGCATCGATCCTCTTTGAATGGGAAGAATTTTTTTTTTTTTTTTTGAAAAGTGGGGTGGGATTAGACCTGTCAATTGGACGGATTGGGATGGATTTAGGTCGGGTCGGGTCGATTCAATTTGGGTTTAAGAAATTCGAGTCGATTTCGGGTTTAGATCATTTCGAGTTCAGGTCACTTCGAGTTCGGGTTATTTCGGGTTCAGGTCGTTTTGGATTCGAATTCGGGTCGTTTCGGGTTCGGGTCATTCGGGTTTGACACTCGGGTTATTCGGGTTTATTGCTCAGATTATTTGGGTTCGATTATTCGGATCATTTAGATTCAATTTATTAATTTTGAAATAAAATTATATCAAATTTAAACAAATTATTTGATCGAGTCATATTTAATTAGAATTTTATCGAAATATAAAAAATAAAAAAATATTAAAAATAAATATAGACGTTCTAATTTTAATTTAAAAATAAATATTTATATAACCCGATTTTTCTGATTCGAACATAGTCGGATAATTTTTTGAATTCGAGACTTAAGTTTTTATTTTACAGTTTTACTCAAACGGGTATTATTGTATACTTGAAACTGTTACCTTAAATTCTTAATCAATTTGCATATTTGAATTTGATATTTATAAATGTATTATTAATTTATTATAATTTAATGTACAAATCGTTATAACATACACATGTCAATGGTTTATTTTATATATTTTTAGAAAATCACATTATAAAATTTAAAAAATTATATATTTAAATATTTATCCTAAAATAACATATATAACAATAATCTTAGGACAGATTATAGGGGATTAGAGAATTATTAATTTCATGGATATGGATATGCATATGCACGTGCATGGTGAGGTAGCATCATCATGAGTTGAGTAGTGCCGTTTTTGTCAAAAATGAAGAAAAAAATTCAAAATATGTTGGTGCAATATAGGGGTGAGCAGGATGTTGGTAAACCGAATTTATCGACCGAAACCGAGGCCATTCGGTTAATTCGGTTCGATTTATTCGGTTGCAATAGTAATCAGTTAACACGTTCGGTTTAAACGTGTATATTCGGTCGGTGCGCAGTTTTTTTTTTTAAACTGAACCGACCGAAAAAACCGACATCTAATTAAAAAAATAATTAATAATTTTTATTTAAACCCAAACCTATAACCCATTATAAAAAAAGACATAAACATAACCCAAAGGCCAAACCCATAACTCCATAAGACCAATAGGCCATAACCCATCTAGCCAAATTCTCATAACCCAAATTCCCAACCCAAATTTCCAACCCATCGATTCTGATCAAATTTGAAAACAAATCTGAATAGTTGAAACCCCTATTACCCAATACCCATAGCCTTTCTTCTGTTTCTGGCTTTCTGCTGAGTTTGAAGAAAACCCGAAAGTGAAACCCTATCCTTTCCTTTTTGTTCTGCTGCTGCCTTCGACTCTCACAGAAAAAAAAAAATCGAAGAAACCCTAACCTTTCACTCTTTCAATCTGTCCTGCTGCCGCCTCCTTTCTCTCCGACTCTGCCCCCTTTTGTTCTTCATGTCGCTGCCGCTTGCGTCAGCCCTTAGTGGCACTTCAGTCTTCAACCGTCACAGCCACTGCCACAACCAACCTCCTCAAGGTATCGTATTTCTTTGCTTTCATCTCTGCTTTCTTTTATAGTTGGTTTACAATTATAGGTTTGTTCTATAATGAGTGCCAACAGATTTCAAGATATCTCTAGGCTTTCTTTCTTTGGGTTTTCTTTTCATTTGATTACTTTTACCGGAGGAATTGATAATTGCCCGACTGTGTATTTCCTCCCCAGATTGCACTTGCCTGTAGTTTGCTAAAATCCCAGTTGGAAATTTTCAGTCTTGTGTTTGGGGCGTTGAATCTTGGATTTCTTTTTTCAAATCGAATTTGAATAATTATTTATATCTTCACCATGTATCCATGCACCAAGCAAAGAGTGTCAATTTCTGAAAATATATTGTTTTCGTGGGGATGCAGGGATGATTATGTTCGGTTCGGTTAGTTGGTTTGAAGATTCAAGTTCGGTCGGTTCGATCGTTTCCTTTAGTGCATTCAGTTTAATTGGTTATGGGATTTTATAACTAAACCGTCCGAACCGACTGAATACATACCTCTAACTACAAATATTCTTTGTTTATTTAAGAATTATTTACATTATTTTCAAATATATATATATATATATATTAATATATATATAAAATATTTACATTATTTTCAAATATATATATATATATAAGCAATAAGAGTTATTTAAAATGATCCTTCATTGATAAATTTAAATGTAATCTCTCTTTAAATTCAAACAAATATTTGTTTTTATTTTGAGATATTGATTAAAAAATTCAATTTCATTCCAATTAAAATAATATATTTTAAAATTACAGTAACAATTCAAAAAATTTAAACTAATCACATGTTAAAAAATTTGTCATAATAGTATAATTAAAGATCTTGTACGATATTTGTACATGTATAATTACTGATTCACTGTATTATTTTACATATAGAAAAGGGAACAAATATAAAAATAGGACCAATTTATACATATCAAATGATAATTGCATACTTTATTGCATACTTTATTGCACTCTAAAATGGTTATTACAAGTTATAAATTTAAAACAAATTAATAATTTATGTTATAGGTATTATTTTTATTAAATTAATATTATTTAATAATTTATTAAATTAATAATTAACCAAAAAAAATTAAGTTTGGGTCATTTTCGAGTTTAGGTTATTGACATTTTTTGGTCAAATCGGGTTGGGTCGAGTTTGGATTCGGGTAGGTTGGTTAGGTTTTTCGAGTTCGAGTCAGAATTGACAGGTTTAAATGGGATGGAACGGGATAATTTTGATAAATGTTTGTTCCGTCTCGCCTCGCCTTTTAAAATTATTATTTTACCCCTTAAAATATATATTTTTTATTTTTAGTATATATTATATTTATATATACTAATATTATTTATATATACTTTATATATATGTATATTGTATATATGCTAAAGAATTATATATACTAAAATTATGTTTATGAATAAATTATAATATATATTTTTTATAATATTAAATTAAAAAAAAAAAATTAGTAAAAAAGTTGGGTGGAGCAGTGTGGAGCGGTTATAGATATAATTAACATTCATGGTGACAGATATTGCAAAAGTGAGACGAAAGTGGATAAGATAATCCTCATTACCGTCCCGTTCCATTGCCATCTTTAGTTTGACCCTTAGAAAGTCCAATCTGCTTACTATTATTTAGACCTGACAATTTGTGCATCCGTGTCGTGTTCGTGTATTTTTGTCATGTCATAGATATGTTTAAAATATTTTATATTTATATAAATTTTGATTCGTTAATAATTCGTATTTTTAATATTTATATAAATTTTGATACGTTAATAATTCGTATTTTATAAATTCTGAAATATTTCTATATTCATGTCGTGTTTTAATTATTTTTTCTCTTCTATTATTCATCCCATCCCATCCCATCCCGAATTCCTTAGTTGATATATCGTATAGAAGAGAGGTTTTCCTCTTAGCAATTAGTAGCGATCCTTACCTCAACTACATTTAATAAATGTAATAATGGAAGAAAAGGGCAGTGGAGGCACCCATTGATCTTCCACCTTCATACATCTCAAGTCGAGAATGTCCATGAACAAACCAATTTGACCAAAGAACCAAAATAATATCATTTTAAAAAGTTAAAAACTCAATTTAACCAAACACCTTAACTGCAGCAACATATATATATATATATATATATATATATATATATATAATTTTGGATGCCAGCATCAGTTTAAAACGCAATTCTCAATTAAAATTAAAACAGAGCAGGAGCCAAGAGTAGCAAAACATAAAATCCCATCTGCGGTCATCGAAATTCATCAACTAAAACTAAAAGGGGCAACTCTGTTTTACTTCCAACCAAACTGTAACGAAAAAGCTATAAACCTTGTCTTTCGTTAACTTCTGAACCTACTTTCAAACTCTAGCCCTCTTGCTACTGCAACTTGGGCACTTATACTGCTTGATATGCTCAGCCTTTGCAGGTGTGATCTTCACACATTTGCCATGGAACCATCTCTCGCAGATATCACAGCAAATCCAGAATTCATCAGTTCCATAGCTATCCCCACAAGCCCCACAAGTGGCACCCTGTTCATCATCTTCCTCGTCTTCTTCCCCGCTCTCATCCTCATCCTTAGATGGTGGAGACATCTTTACCATCTTACTCGGGGGTTCAGATTGACGAGACTGCAAACAGCAAGGATATGAACATGACATTAAATAAGAGAAGCGCATATAAAAGGAAGAAAAACACAAAAGAATAAAGTTTAACTTCATACCACCTTAGCACTTGATTTACTTTTGCCACTGCTGTTGTGATTAGCAGATTGGTCCTTTGGTTGCTTCACATTTCCTGTCACAACTTCAAATATGGTCGGAAGGTCGTTTATCATCAGGAAGAGTCTTTTCCTGCAAAAAAAAGAACCAATTAGAATAATATTAGCCATATCAAACTGACTAATTCAATGGATATGGTATGTGAGGGGCTATTGGTCAAGATATTGTGGAAGTATCATTAAAGTAAAAGACATGAAAAACCTGTCAGGAAGGACCCCCCCCCCCCCCCCCCCCTCTCACACACACACACAAACATAGACAAGACTCACAACTCTAATCCCTTATGAGAGGGGAGCATGCATGTGTTTACAGAGGCAGGTAAATATGCTGCACGTGTGACCCAAACCTGGGATTAGGGGAAAAGGTATGTAATCTTTCTTTTCTTTTATTCAAAGAATGAAAGTTGAGAGAACCGTATCCCTGGGTTCAATGATAGAAGAGTGCCCAAAGAGAAAGAAACAACAATTATAGGGCTGAAATTAAGAGATGGCAGGTGAAGTGGTACTGTTCTACATATTCCCAGCAAACAGGGCCTTTCTCTTTTCTCTCACAGCTGCCTCTTCCTTAGGCTTACTCGCTGTTTTATTTTTTGGTCAGATATCTGTTGCCATTTGCCACCAGGCCCCACCACACCACTGCACATGGAACTAAGGGCTCATTTTGCTTCTTTCCCAAAATACAAACTCCAAATCTTTGAGACAAATCCAAAACAGTGTTGTCAAGGACGCAAAGTACACTGGAAACGCTAGAACCCTTATATTGTTTGAGGCGTCTGAGTGATGTAAAACGCAATATGTAAATTTATGTGTATATATATGTAATAAGCTTAAGATATATAATTTTTTTTAATAAACTCTAGTAATCCATTTTTATCTTATAAAACATGCAAAATTTCCTTTTTTTTTTTGGCCAATATGCATCATTTCCTTAGTCTCAAGTTTGTTGTTGAAGAATCAAACATTGAGAAATAAAGAGTTTGATATTGTCCTTTTTTTAACATTAGAGGTAAAGTTAATGAAAAAAAATATAAAAATAAAAGAAATGCAAGCGAAATTAAATTAGGAGAGCTTTTTTTCGCCTATTGCTTTGCAAAAAAGCACGCCTAGGTGTCTTGACAACACTGATCCAAAATATGTCGAATATTCTCTCCTAATGCAAGTCCTGTCCTAAAAATCATTAAACAATGTATATTCACATGCCTATGAGCATTCATTGAGCTATGGCTGTGCAGGACATCACACCTTCCATAAAAAAGAAAAAACACTATAGCAACAAATAGAGCTCTTGTTCCTGTCAGTGTAGACCAGAAAACATGTGACCATCAGATTGGTAGCTTTGCTATGTTCAAGCACACACATATGCATGAGACAAACTTCTCTTTAACAGGAAAAATAATAGTTAAATCACTGTGTCTGAGTGTGTAAGCATTTAGAAGTGAGACTTTAGTAGCATTACATAATAATAGTCAAGTAGTAAAATGGAATAGAACATCTCATTTAGCATTTTGGCATCCAGAACTCCCTTTCAAGGCCCAGTTTGTGCTCTCAAACTTGGCAAGATGTATTTATACAAAGTGAAAAAGACAGTCACTTCCTCAGGTGTTTGAAAGTAAGGCATAGACAATTATGGCATGTCAGCAAAAAAGTAATGAAACTACAGAATATATCCAAGTTCATCTTACCAAATTTAAAACAAAAAAGTACGCAAAATTAAAGATAGAAAATGAAGATTAAACAGAACTTTCCACAACTTTGTACATGTACTGTTGCTTCATCCTTCATAAACTTTGTGCTTTGAATGATTGACCCGTCAGATTGGTAACTTTCCATATAAATTTGAAATAAACTCATTTGAAGAGAACTAGGCTACTGGATTTCTATATTAGTAGATTATGTTGCTCCGACTTTTCATTTTTCTTGAAGTATCCGTATCCGACACCCATGTCCGATACATATCCGGACATGAGTATAAGGATATGATCCACCAAGGACTCTCCAAATACATGAAAAAACTTAGAATAAATCAAACATACCGGTGTCGGACACATACTCGTGTCCGACACTCACACCCGAGTCCGAGTAACATAATTAGTAGACGCAAAGAGAATAATACAGTTAGCACTAACTTCAAAATTAAACCATGATACTACAGCAACCGAGCTGTGTAAACTGAGACTCAATGTGCCATAGTTGACATAGAAAAAGAAAACATACCTCTCATTCTTGCCAAACCCAAATCGTGCACCAAAATAGAAAGCAACGGCAAGCAACCACGAATCACTGTGAACTGCAACCAATGATAGCCAGTCCTTCTCCTGCATTCCATCTCTAGCAAAGTTTATGCCCAGTGCAGGCTCTGGAAGCTCAGGAGGCACCTCCTCAACAGGCAAGTTAACTTCCCATGTCTCATTTGGAAGCCCATACAAGCATAAGTTCTCCTTCTCTGCAAATAAATTTAATAATTCAGGAAATAAATGTAAATCCAAAGATATAAGCTTGCTGAAATAAATCACAACAAACATAGAGCACGTTAACAACTTTTAAGTCATCAGGACAGAAATATTTAATTATAGACTCAAAATTTTCTAGTAACATAAAAATATAAGCATGTAGGAAATTAAATGTTAAATTGAACCCATAGCCATGAGCACCACATTTCAGTTGTAATTTCTCAAGTAGAATCACAACCAAACTGCTACTCGGAGCTGAAATTTAAGAACGAAGAATTGCATCCAAGATATAATATGTGTATTGTTATTATCACGGAGAGTATGAAAAAGCGGCATATTGAAGCCAAAGAGTAATTTTCATCTGTAAATGAAAAAAATGAAACTTTCCATTTCCACTCTAAGTTCAGATTAAGGTATTTTCATTAAACAACACTACATTATATGACTAATACAGAAACTCAAGCAAGCCTCAAGCCATCAAGGAAGAAACCATAAATGAAGACATGATAAGCATTTTTGAGTGTGACATTAAAGACAAGCAGTCACGTACACCAAAAAAACAAAGATAACTAGATTTCTAAATGTTCTTTTTGGTCGCCTTTATATTTCCAATTGTATGATGCCACTCTCAAGTTAGATTACTAAGGAGTTTCTTATAATTGTTAATGGACCTAAACTTTGAAGTTTTACAACACAAGAAATACACATTAACAAAATGGTAGTGTGACATGTAATACAACAGCAAAAGTAAACATAATGTCACCAGAATATAAATGTCAACATTCACAGCAAATAGAACCAAAATTCAAAACTGTAAGAAAACGAAGGCTCACTTCCAAAGAAACAAAAAAAAAATTCCAAAAATTCGGCCAGTTCAGGCAGTAACATGGGCCAGGTTGATTAGTAGAGGAAAGGACATGTCAACGTCATGAAAAGGCAAAGGTTAACTAAGAAAACAGGTTAGGCAACCATTTGGAACATGCTATTGTGCAGCTTTCATATCCAGGTTTAAAATTTTCAAGAAGCTGAGAATAAACACTTGACAGAAAGGTTAACTTGAAAAACAGTCCACTCTATCAAAAAATAAATAAATAAAAGACAGCCACTTGCAAGAAAAGTAATGCATCCACTCTTTGCAATTTCTCTCTGCCTCGTAGGCGAAGCAAGTATATCCTGTAGCAAATAAACCAAGACTTTATAACATCAAAAAGAATCAAGAGGCCAATATGATAAACGATCTGAAAGGACCTAAAACAAGAAAGGTGCTAACAGAATACAGGGCTTGCCACGATTGAAGTGAATTGAATAGGAATCCTTTACTGTGTACTCCATGTAAAACACGATGACAGAAACAACGACGAGCCATTTATGGATTGATAAGGCCAAAAAGGAAATCAAAATACAAAACTAAAGATAAAACTTAAAATTGCAAATTCAAGCACTAGACATTACAGAATTTATCTGATCAGGCAGCCATCATGCAAGAAAACAAAGTTAACTGCTTTCACTGAAATACATTTGACCGTGTGATTTTCATTAGCTTTCACTGAAGAGTCTGCTGCTACGACATTCAGAAAATAACGATATAAACAGAATTTTGACTAGAAAAACGTAAAAACCATATCCTGCAGATATAGATAAGTAGTTTATAATGAAAGAAAGCAAACTCGAGAAGAGGAAAACACACAGTCAACGCTGTAGCTTTAACTATCAGAATGAAAATATATAGAAAAGAGCAACAATAACCCACCAGGATCACACTGTTGGAAGAACTTGTCAACATCTGCCATAAAAACCCAAATATGGAAAAAAAAAAAAAAAAATCATTAATTGAATCTGTCTGTAATTTTGAAGAAAAAAAAACCAACAACGAAAGAAAGAAAGGGGAACGAACCAGTGGTGAGAGCCTTAATCAAGCCAGAGCGTCTGCCCTTGAAGTCGTTGAAGACCTCTTCTACCGTTCTCGGTATTGGGTGTGGTATCGCTTCCATTCGTTTTTCTCAATTTCCCTTTAAAAATTTACCCCCCACAAACCCAAAATCCTTAATCTCTCCCTCTCTCTTTCTCTATATATGCAAATATTGAAATATTAAAAATATATAAATAAAAAAAAAAAAAAAAACTAAATGAAGAGTAGTTCGTGACAAAATACAAATATATGGGTCTTTCGAATAGAATTTTGAGAGCAGCAAATCAGAATTAAAGGAAAATATGAATTAGGGTTTTCGTAGATTTGGGGGAATTGGGGATTTATTTAAGTTAGTTAGGGTGAAAGAGAGGAGGAGACGGATAACGGAAACTAAAAGCCAATTTTAGATCAAAACATTGAGGGGTTTTAAGTAGTGCTCTGTTTGCCTTGCCTTGCCTTTTCTCTCTCTTTCTTTTTAATTTTCCTAATAAAATTTAAATTTTGGATTTTAACTTGGTTTTAGCTGGACCTGATAATTTTGACATGATATAAAAAGATGATATAAATATAATATATTTAGTAAATATAAAAATAGTATAAGCACGATATAACACGTTTAAACACAATTAATATGACACATTTAATACATGTAAAATATTTATATTTAAGATTTTAACACATTTAATAATTTTTATTACGTTTATGTTTGCACAATTAATACAAAAAAAAAAAAAAAAACACAAAATCGGACACACATATATAAATTATAAATTACGAGATCTAATTTTAATAAAGAAAATCCTTGTGTTTTGAGTCCATCCATTCAAAATCTGAGTTGATCTTTCAAGTTATTATTGTATATGAAGAAGTTTTATTAAACAAGATTTATTGTGAGGGTTGAAATCCTAAAAAGGTTTATTATGAAATTAGATAAATTTTTTAATATCTTTACATTTTGTGTTGAAAAAGAAAGAAAAAAAAAACATAAATGAGAGAGATTTAGAAATAATTATAAAATATAGATATATTTTAGTAAAAATATTAGCCTATTTTAAAAGAAAAATAAGATATTATATGTAAATATTAATAAAATTATTTTATATAGGTTTAACCCTAGAGGTGCTCATGAACCGGGCCGAGGCCCGAAAATTTTTCAACACCCTTGCCCAAGCTTGGCCCTCAGGCCCGTGAGCAATGTTCATCCTATCTAAAAAATAAAAAAATATTTTTTTATTAATATTTTTATATTTTTATAATTAAAATTAAAATTAAATAAAATAAAATAATAATATTTTAATAATTAAATAGTGATCCGGACAGGACCGGTCCGATCCGGATCAAAAAATATTTGGGCCAAGCCTGTCGGGCCGAAGTCCGACCCTTGAACAAGTGTATTTAACCTTAACTAACTTAAGACCTACCCTAGCATTGCCTTGCTCTCTTTTGTCTCATCTATCTATCTATCATCTTCTTTTTCTATTTAGAAACTTCATTTTTTTTTTACTTGTGTCAAATAGCCATTAATTATTAATGTAAAAAAAAGTCCAAGTCAATCATAAAAATATTTGTAAAAAAGAAAATAAGAGAAAATTTCATTGAGGATCCCTAATTTTTTATTGTGATTCCATTTTAGTTACAAACTTCTTATTGTTTTATTTGAATCTTTAGTCTTTTAAAATTGTTTCATTTTTGTTCTTTTGTCACATTTTTCTTTAACAATTGAGAAAAAAATGTTCAACTGGCATGCCAAAATAATATCAACGTGACGTGTCACAAACTATAACATGGAAGAAGAATTAAAATGGAATCATTTTAAAATAATAGGATCAAATGGAACAATTCAAAGATTAGAACCTAATATGAAACCCAAAAAAAAGGTATAAAATTTATCTAGAAAAAGAGCAAAAATTACAATTAAAGAAATCTTATAGCATAAAATATAGATAATAGATGAAATAAAAGTAGTAGCAAAAGCTCATAATAAAGAAATTAATTTTTAACATATAAAAGCAAGTAATTCTCTCGCTTGTTGATTTTATTTTATTTAAATTGATGAGGTGATAAATAAACATGTTTATGGTCGGATTGAATTAGATCGTGATTCGAAATTTTTCAAAAAAGAAAATTATCCAAATCAATCTTTGACGAGTTCAAACCGATCCATCAACTTAATTTATTGTTAACAAAATAATAATAAATTTTAAAAAAATTATATTAATATTTATATATTTTTATAATTAAATTTAAATAAAAATATTTTTTACTTATTTGAAAAGTTATTCGGGTTGAACTAATTATTCAACTCTTAAATAAGTCAACTGATAAAGTGTTTGGGGAATGGTAGGAGCAGTCATTTCCTCTTTTCCTTTTAAAACAGTGGAGCAATTAAAGTCCCACGTCATCTCATCTACATAGAAAATGCCAAACTTATCACCTGAGCTTCCGGTAAACTCTTTCTGTTTGCTGCAGCTGAAGTTGTTGGCTTTGACTCTCATCTCCAAGGAATTTTTGTCAAAGGCGAGTACCTTCACTTCATACACACTATTTTTTTGCTAAATATTTTTTTCTTAGGTAGATAAAATATATTTATAAGAACTAAACTAAAATTTTATAAATATAATATAAATAGAGTTGAAAGATAATTACATTGGAAAGTATTTTGACATCCCCAAAAGTAACTTATTCATAAAATGTAAATTTTAGATAGGATGATAGTGAATTGAATATTTATAATTTTTAAAATATTTAAATTAATTTAATTTATATGATATTCGTTTATTATCTGAATTCGTATTAAATTTAGATAGCAATATTGTCAGATATTCGAATATACTAAATATCTGAACTCATTAAATTAATTTTTTTAACTAAATATAAAATTAAATATATAAATGGATATTGAATTCGAATATCTGAATTCGTTATCCATATAAGTAAATTGGATTTGAATATATACTATTCGAACTAAAATCAAAACGGATTCATATATCAAATATCCAAAAAAATTTATCCGAATCCGCTACTAATAATAAATCTAATATTCAAATTCGAAAATTATCCGAATTCACAGTATCCAAATCTAAAAAAATTGAATAAAATAATTTTAGATATCCAATTTTTACTTTTCATTATTATCTCTAATCGTAGATACAAAAATATTACTCCCGTGTCATAATTAGTGTTTAGGTTTGATTTATAAATTATTATTAATTAAAAAAATTAAAAGCCACTCTTTTAAAAATATATTTAATAAAATTTAATTTAATATTTAAAATAACTAAAGTAAAATTTAAAAATTTTTGACAAAAATTAAATTAAGACGACATTTATGAATTATTTGTAAATATATTTTTACCTTAAACTTATTTTCTTCTAAATATTTAAAATTAAACACACTAATAATACACAATAAAAATATCTAGAAAAAAAATATTTGTAATGAATTATCAAATGAAAAGAAGATATTAAATATGTCAATAAGAAATCGATGTGATAAGAAGAAGAAAAAAAAAAGGATACATATGATTTCTATATCAGGAAGAAGAATTTCTCTTTTTATCCCTTCTACCTTTTCTGCTTATGTTGGCCGGTTTGAATTTAAAAGTTTTTTTTTTGTGTGACTATTTTGTCCTTATTGATAGATAGAAGAGAAAGGAACTTTAGAAAATAAATTAAAATAAGAAAAAAGCTCAACTTTAAAAAGTTAGCAACTTGCTACAAGAAGTTGCCGGTGTTAACTTAAACCCATGAGACATCGTGGCTTTCTTAATGTTAAACTAATTGAAAAGTCCTTATATTATATTATTTAATGTAAATTATTTTTTTTATTTTAAAATTGAGTAATTTAATTTTTATATTTTTAAAATTGAAGTAAAAAGATAAAATTATTAATTAGTGTAACGAAAACTGTTAAAAAAACTGACGTATCATTTAACCTTATGTTTATTTGATGATGTGACATCAATAAAATATATTATTCTAAACTGACGTGGACAAAATAATAAATTAAGTTGACAAAAATTAATTTGATGTGGCATTTTCCCAACTTAATTTATTATTTTGTCCAAGTCAGCTTAAAATAATATATATTATTGGTGTCACGTTAGCATTTGACATCCACGTCATCAAATAAACACAAGGTTAAATGTCACTTCAGTTTTTTTAACATTTTTATTACACTGATCAGTAATTTTACTTTTTTGCTTCATTTTTAAAAGTACAAGAACTAAATTACCCAGTTTTATAGTAGAGGGATTAATTTGCACTATATGGTATGGTACAAGAACTTCCTAGGTACTTTGACCCTTTTTGAGAGTTTAGGTGTTGAAATCAAGGTACCGTATCAATGGATGTAACATTTTTGTTTTGATACTGATATGTATTGATATCGGTGTGTTTCAGTGTACCATTTTGAGTTTATCGACATTTTTCAAATATTTTTTCATAAATCTATATAGAGTATATTTTCAAGTTTTTTAATAAAATATATATTATATACACATGCAAATATACATCCATTACATGCATATATATGTTTTTATACAAATATAATTTTTAAATATTTAATATTTAAAAATTTTAAACATCAAATAAGTAAAAAAAAAATATGAAAAAAAGTAAATTATGATTAATTATGTTCAATAGCTTAATTTAATGAACATATTTTATTTTTAAATGTAATTATGAAAAAAAATAAAAATGATCATGACATAAAAATATTGAAATTGGTTTTAAAAAAATAAAATAAGTGATTTTTTTTATAAAAATAAAAAATTAAAAATAAAAAATCTGTATCAACCGACACGGGCCGGTACGTACCGGTATTGATCGGTACAGGCCGATACGACCGGTACTAGCCGATACAAAAATCGAAAAGGTACGAGATTGGTACTGTTTTAGTTTATTTTAAAAACGGTATGTACCGGTCGGTACCGGTACAGTACCGACCACATTGATTAACACTTGAAAGTGCCTGTTAACTATGATCAGATCTGCACAAGGATCGAGTTATTTGTCCAAATCCGAAGATCCGTCTAATATATATATATTTTTTTTGGATAAGCGATCCGTCTAATATTTGAGAGGGTTTGGGCAAAAATATTAGGTCCGAAAATGAGTTTGGAAAAAATATGAGGTTTTAAAAAATGGGTCGAGTTTTGGTTCCAACATTCTAGACCGAGCCCGGCCCGGCTCGCCCATTTTTTGATTAAATAATATATATTTTTTATATATTATGTAATTTATGTCATATAAAGATTAAATATATATAATATTATAATGTAAACATTAAAAAATATATTAAGTTGTTCATAATTAAGAACTTAATAAAAATATATATATATAAAATTATTAAAAATTAAATAAAAAATAATATATTTTTTATTTTTTTAAAAAAAATAATATGGGTGGGCCTAAACGAGTTTCGGCTATCCATTTACAAATATGAGAGAGTCTAAAGAAGTTTCGGCTATCAATTTACAAATATGAGCATGTTTGGGCAAAATTTAAACCCATATTTTGGGTCGAGCCGAACTTAGGCAAGCATATATGGTATTGATACCATATATAGACCAGGCTCGAACCCGGCCCGGCCCATGGACACCTCTAATTGTGACTGCCACTACTATTTTGTTTTATGTATTTATGTTATATTTGTATTTTTTTTATGTTTAAAATATTATATATTTATCAAAATTTTAACACATTAATAATTCGTGTTATATAGATTTTGATATATTCATATATTTATACCATGTTATTTTTTCTTATCGTATCATATTTTATATAATATTTTAGTTATTGTTTTCGTATCATAATTATATAATTATGTCATATTCAAAATTACCAAGTATATATAACTTTTTTTTTATAATTTTTTATAAAATATATTTATTCTAATATAAAGTTGTTGAGATGTAACTTAACAAAATTTATTTTTAGCTGTAGAGTATTTTGATTTAAATTAGTTAAGGACAAATGTCTTAAGTAAGAGAAAGTGAATTTTAGAGGAAATATAAAAAATCCAAAAGTTATATATCTTCTAAATATTGACAATGAAAAAAATTATTACATTTTTCTTTGATAGTTATTATATTTTTCAAACTACAAAAACTACTCAACTCAATTATAAAGTATTATTTTCATTTAGAAAATTATAATATTGTTGCACGGGTGTTTATTTAATATTTTAAGATTTTATTGTAATTTAAAAATTTTATTGACAATGATAAATGAGATAACTTTTTTTCTTTGATGTAGTTAATATAGACTTTAGCCTTTTGAATATTTGATAAGAAAAATTGATTTATTGGGCCAATATAATTTAGTCTAATATAAAGTTGTGGAGATGTAACTTAACAAAATATATTTTTAGCTATAGAGTACTTTGATTTAAATTAGTTAAGGACAAATGTCTTAAGTAAGAGAAAGTGAATTTTAGAGGAAATATAAAAAATCCAAAAGTTATATATCTTCTAAATATTGACAATGAAAAAAATTATTATATTTTTCTTTGATAGTTATTATATTTTTCAAACTACAGAAACTACTCAACTCAATTATAAAGTATTATTTTCATTTAGAAAATGATAATATTGTTGCACGGGTGTTTATTTGATATTTTAAGATTTTATTGTAATTTAAAAATTTTATTGACAATGATAAATGAGATAATTTTTTTTTCTTTGATGTAGTTAATATAGACTTTAGCCTTTTGAATATTTGATAAGAAAAATTGATTTATTGGGCCAATATAATTTTAGGTCTTTTTATTTGTTAGGCCGAACAGCTTTTAGTTTTATTTTATTTTATTTCATGTATTATTTTTTTATTTTTTTCTTAAATATATTTTTTAAAAATATATTACTTTTCATGAAAAAAAGTTATCAAATATATATTAGTTCTATAAATTATATTTAAGTGGAATGAATTTTTTTGAATCTTTTGATGAAAGAAAAAAGATAAACCACCCCGAAAAGAAAAGAAAAGAAAAGAAAAGAAAAGAGAAAAATATGAGAAAGAAAATTATAAATAGATATTATACTTGCAAATAGACCTATTCATGGGTTGGATCAGGATGCGGCCCAAAACTTTTTATTTTTTTTTGCCCAGGCTCATATTTGGGTAGGCCCAAATTACTGTTCATAATTAATAAAAAAATAATTTTTTTATTTTTTAATATATTTTTATAATTAAATTTAAATAGAAAAATATTTTTTTATTCCATTACCAATGGTTCGAGCCGGGCCGGGCCGGATCACAAAAACACTTGTCCAGACCCGACCCAATACGGGTCAGACCTACCGGGCCAAACAGGCTGCCCGACTCATGAACAGATCTACTTGCAAATATTTATAATTTATAATAATTATTTTTAAAACTTATTAAATATAAATGTTTATTGATTCATACTTTTAAAATTAAAAATATGATAAATTGATTTACAAATATTTATTGATTTACAATTAAATATAATAATACTTTTACTAGTCAGGCTTAGGGAGTAATCGAGCCGAGCTCAAGCAATAAAAAGCTCGAGCTCGATCGAGTTTCATTTTTAAAACGCTAGCTCGATTCGAGATAAAAATTAAACTGCTCGAGCTCGCTCGATTATGCTCGTTTACCTAATAAAAAATGAGCTCGCTTATCATGCTCGACTTCAAACTCGATTGTTTGTGTCTAAACTCGAGTTCGAGTTCGAATTGAGTTTTTTCGATATTAATTAAAAATAAATATATATATTAAAAATAAAAAATTCGATTAGACTCGCGAGCTATTTGAGTCAAGCATTAGGATACTCAAATTCGGCTAGCTCAATAGCTCGAGCTACTCGAGCTCGAGCTCCGCTCGACAATAATCAAACCGAATTCGAGTTTTTTTCGAGTCAAACCCAAATAATTTACGAACACAAATATTTCATTTACATCCTAGTCAAGCTATGAACATAGTAGCTGCACAAAAAGGGTCTTAAGCTATATTTTACTACATTATTTAATTATAAGTAAAAAAAAAAAAAAGTAAACACCTGGACATTAAATTCTTAACCTAAGAATTGTAAACTAAAACTATATTTTCCCTTTAGCCAAGCTAATATCAGTCAAGTCCAAACTCTTAATTATTTCACTCCAAACCTTCACTTCAGCGAAGCCCAATCCATTTTCTAAGCCCAACCTAAATTATTCAAGTGTCAAAAACAACCTAAGTAAACAGTAATCCCAAGAGGATTATTTTAATTAACAATCACAAATAAATTTAAATTTAATCATATTAAATGAATATAATTTTTTTTTTTTTTATGTTTTAATATCATAAGTAAATGAATTTAGAATTAAATACTTAAAGTCAAATCATTACGATGAATTATGCAAAATATGATATGAATGAAAACAACAGACACAAATACAACATGAGAAAATAATTAAAACACGAAACAACACGAAAAATAATATGAACACAACATGAATACATGAACGCATCAAAATCTATATAAAACGAATTATTAACGCGTAAAATTTATATAAATTTATAATACTTTGAAAATAATACGAACACGAACATGTTATGAACACACAAAATTTTCTCTAAATTGAACTACTATGACAAATTATGCATAATATGTTATGAATTGAGACAGAACACGAACACACAAATTTTTCTTTAAATCGAATCATAATGCAAAAAATAAATGAATTGAGGTACGACACGAATACAATATATGAAAAATAATTAAAACACAATACGAAAAATAACATGAACACGACACGAATACAAGAACGTGTCAAAATATACATAAAAAAAATTTATTAACATGTAAAAAACTATATAAATTTATAATATTTTGAACACACAAAAAAGATAACACGAACACACAAATTTTTCTCTAAATTGAATCATATGATAAATTATGCAAAATATGTAATGAATTGAAAAATTACACGAACACACAATTTTTTTTCTAAATTGAATCACAATGACAAACTATGAGATTAATTTAGACACATACGGACACAGTCTAGGAAAAATATTTAAAACACAACACGAAAAATAACATGAACTCGACACGAATATACGAACGTGTCAAAATATACATAAAACGAATTATTAACGTGTAAAAAATTATATAAATTTATAATACTTTGAACAAAAATAATAATACGAATACACAAATTATTCTTTAAATTGAATCACTATAATAAATTATGCAAAATATGTCATAAATTGAAAAATGACACGAACACACAAACTTTTCTCTAAATTGAATCACAATGATAAACTATGCAAAAAATAAAATGAATTTAGATACGATACGAATACAACATAGGAAAAATAATTAAAACACAACACAAAAAATAACATAAACTCGACATTAATACACGAACGTGGCAAAATATACATAAAACGAATTATTAACGTGTAAAAAATTATATAAATTTATAATACTTTGGAAAAAAAAATACAAACACACATACTTTTTCTTTTTCTCTTTCCTTTCATTTTTTCCCCTATTTTTTTCCTTCATCCTCAAGAAAAAACATGTGTCAAGTAAGGAATGACTCATGTAGTCTAGATTATATATACTAGAATTCTTCTCCCGTTTTGCTAGAGGATTTTTTTAATATTTATAAATTTTTTATTAAATTAATAATCATAAATAAATATAAGTTGAATCATATTAAATAATTATTATTTATTAAATGATTTTTTATGTTTTAATATCGTAAGTTAATAAGTTAGAGTTAAAATCAAATCACTATGATAAATTATGCAAAATATGAGATGAATTGAGATACGACACAAACACAACATGAGAAAATAATTAATAACGACACGATATGAAAAATAACATTAGCACGACATGAATACACGGACATGCCAAAATCTATATAAAACGAATTATTAACGTGTAAAAATTTATATAAATTTATAATATTTTAAACACAAAAAAGAAATGAACACGAATACGTCACGAACACACAATTTTTTCTCTAAATTGAATCACTATAACAAATTATGCAAAATATGTAATAAATTGAGACACCACACAAACATACAAATTTTTTTCTATATTGAATCACAATGACAAATTATGTAAAATATGAAATGAATTGATACACGACACGAATACAGCATAAAAAAAATAATTAAAACACAACACGAAAAATAATATGAACGTTGCACGAATATACAAACTTATCAAACTATACATAAAATGAATTATTAACGTGTAAAAATTTATATAAATTTATAATATTTTAAATATACAAAAAAAAAATACGAACACATAAATTTTTTTTATTTTTCTTTTTTTATCCTTAAAAAAAAAAAGACCACGTGTTGGCCTATGAAGAATCCTTGTAGTCAATATTATAATATGTTATAGACAGATTTTAGATATGAACAAAAAAGTGCCCAATTTTCGCTGCGGGAGCATAATCAAGATAAAATCTGCATATATAATTTGCTTTTAAAAATGATAGTGTCATAAATTTAGAGTTTATAAAGAATGAAGAGGAGGAAAAAAAATAAAATATTTATGTCAGTCGTGTAAATATAAATATAATATAAATTATTAAATGTATTAAAATTTTAAATAAAAATATAATATATGTATTAAAAATATCGTGTTAATTGTGTTGAAATATGTCATGCCGTGTTTATTATATTATTTTTGTATTTATTAAACGTATCGTATTATGTTTTTATATCGTATCTAAGTTACCAAAATCTATACTTGAGACAACTGAATAAATAAAAACCAACTGTAGAAGGAGAAAATTTGTAACCAATTACAAATAGCCACATGTCAATTGGAATTTCTTTAATTAAGAAATTTTCAATTAAATTATACATTACCATGTGAAATTGATAATATCATATTATAATTAATTATTTTATAATTAATTAAATATGTACACATGGTTTGACCAATCAAATTGCAAGGATTCATGGGTTATCCAATCAAATTTCACCCATGTGTCATAATTATTTTACCTCTAATTAAATTAAATTAATTAAGAGATAAATAATAAATTTTTATCTCTAATTAAATTAAATTAATTAAGAGATAAATAATAAAGTTTTATCTCTAATTAAATTAAATTAATTAAGAGATAAATAATAAATTTTTATCTCTAATCAAATTAAATTAATTAAGAGGTAAATAAATATTTTATCTCTAATTAAATTAAATTAATTAAGAGATAAATAATAAATTTTTATCTCTAATTAAATTAAATTAATTAAGAGATAAATAAATATTTTATCTCTAATTTAATTAATTAATTAAGTGATAAAAAAATAAATATTTTATCTCTAAATTAATTAAGTGATAAAAAATAAATATTTTATCTCTAATTTAATTAATTAATTAAGTGATAAAAAATAAATATTTTATCTCTAATTAAATTAATTAATTAAGTGATAAAAAATAAATATTTTATCTCTAATTAAATTAAATTAATTAAGAGATAAATAAGAAGATATTATCTCTAATTAAATTAAATTAATTAAGAGATAAATAAGGAGGTTAAGTTCTTCTAAAACTCTCTTTCACCTGGCTAGCTACCACTACAAATAGAGACCTCCTCTTAACACAAATTGACAACTCAGAAAGCCTGAAGAGAAGAAGATTTTGAAGAGCCAAATCCTCTCAAAATTCTTAAGAAGAAATTAGAGATATTCTAAGAACGCGGTGCTTGTTCTTGAGAATTCTCTAAGAAGCTGCTCTCCGATCTTGTTCATCGAAGGAAAGGAGATAATTCCTGTTTTTCAAGACCAAGTCTAGAAGACCCTTGAAGCAGATCTCGCCGATTCAAGATCAAGTCGTGAAGACCCTTGAATCAAAATTTTACTGAAGAAAAGAATCAAAGGATTTCTTTCTTTAAGAATATTCAGAGATTGTAACCTCAAAGTTTGATTAATAAAATTATTATTTGACTCCAAATTTTCCTTGTCATATTTTTGACATAAAATTTGTGTGTACAAATTTTGGCACGCCCAGTGGGACCATCTCTGCCTTTCATCTCTTTTCTTCAAAACTCAACTTATCAAGTTGCAATGGCTCCCAAGAATAACCTTGCTAACAAACCAACTCTCAAGCCTGCTCGAGCTAATCCTGCAGTCTACCCCACTTCATCATCAAGCGTTGATATCCCTGCTCATCCTTATGGCACTAGGAGGAAGACCAAAGCTCTTGCTGAATTGTATGAACAAACTTTTCCGGTGCTCAATCAAAACCCTCTCTATGACACTTCTTCTCCAATTCAAGACTTAGAAGAAGTTTCCGCTGGACAAGTTGATTCTCCTCGAGGATCAAGTGCAAGTCGCCAGTTAACATACAAAGAACAAGATAGCTACTCAAGCAACAAGCATATTCCATCCTCTGCTCCAAAATCAAGTTCTGGAGTAATGGCTGTCATGACAACTGGCACCACATCATTGGAAGAACAAGTTGCACTTCTGGCAAAATCTGTTGAAATTCTTTCAGCAAGTATCAAAGAGAAGGATAACCAGATCGCTTCCATGATGGACAAGATCGCCGGTCTCACTGGAAAAAGGAACGAAGCTTCAAACCAAAATTGGCAATCAATCTTTCAAGATGATGGTGAGAACTCTGGCAAGGAAGTTGCTAAGGATTCCGAAGAAAAGATCAATGAACTCGTCACTACCAGTCAGCTCAAGGATCTTATCAAGGAGGCTATCAAAGATCAAGTTGAAAGCATCACTCAACCTTCATATACATATGCAAAACCATATTCTCAAAGGATCGATCGTCTGAGGATGCCTGGGAACTATCAACCCCCAAAATTTCAGCAGTTCGATGGAAAAGGAAATCCACGCCAACATGTTGCACATTTCGTGGAAACTTGCAATAATGCTGGTACCTATGGGGATCTCATGGTAAAGCAGTTCGTCCGCTCCCTAAAAAGCAACGCCTTTGATTGGTATACTGACCTTGAGCCTGGGACGATTGACAGCTGGGAACAGCTTGAGCGTGAATTCCTTAATCGATTCTACAGCACTCGTCGCTTAGTCAGCATGATCGAACTCACAAGCTCACGTCAATGGAAGGATGATCCAGTCATTGATTACATACACAGATGGAGAAATCTGAGCCTTAACTGCAAAGAAAGACTGTCTGATTCTTCGGCTCTTGACATGTGCATCCAAGGCATGAATTGGGGCTTGCGTTACATTCTTCAAGGCATTAAGCCTAAGACCTTTGAAGAATTAGCCACTCGTGCTCATGATATGGAGTTGAGTATGACAGTTGCTGGAAATCAAGAACCTCCGGTGCAAGAGCCAAAGAAAGGAAAGGAAAAACAAGATACTCGCAAAGGGGGCAAAACTTTTATCAACAAAGGAGAAAGCAAACAGTCCATGGCAGTGACTACCAAGCCTCTTAAGATATCTCCCAAGTCAAAAGAATCTCAAGAGATGAAATCTTCTCCTTTCCAAGACAAAGGTAAAGGCAAGATCACCTTGAAGGAGAGGCAAGAAAAGAAGTATCCTTTTCCTGATTCTGATGTTTCAAGCATTCTTGAAGAACTTTTAAAGACTAAGCTGATTCAGTTGCCAGAAATGAAGCGACCTGAAGAAGCTGATAAAGTAGAAGATCCCAATTATTGCAGGTACCATCGCTTGATTAGCCATCCTCTGGAGAAGTGCTTTATTTTGAAGGATAAAATCATGCGACTCTATGAAGAAGGAAAAATCGAGTTTGAAGAAGAAACGATGTCGTCAAATTTGGCATCAGTCAATATGGTTTCTCAATCCAATTTGCTGGATAGAACCATAAAATTTGGCTCTTTTGATCCTATCATACTGGCTCCAAGTACAAGTACGATGGAGGGTCTTCAGGAAAGTGGGGGCAACTATTTGCTTCAAAGACAAAATCAAGATTACGATGGTTGGACTCTAGTCACACGCCGAAGAAGCAAAAGGAAGAATCTTCCAAGAGTTGTGAAAGTGCCTACAAGAGCTAAGATGATCAAACGACCATCTGAATTTCCAAAGCCCAATGTGCCTCAAGAAGCAAAAATGCCATCTCGGGGTAAAAATTCAGTAGGGAGGAAGTCAAGGAGGCAAATCACTTTAAACGAATTCATGCCGATTCAGCTTAGAAATGAAGATTTGGTTTTCATGACTTGTTACCATAACGGTGGCAATGAAGATAATGAAAACAACACAGACTCGGTAGCATTTGAAGTTGATGAGCATTCTTGTGCTACAAAAATTAACTTTTCTGATGAGGATCTGTTGCTAGGGTCAACCCCTCATAATCGGCCGTTGTTCGTCGTAGGATATACTCGGGAACAGAAGATCAATAGAATCTTGATCGATGATGGTTCTGCTGTCAACATACTCCCGTTGATGACAATGAAAGAATTGGGAGTTCCTTTGGATGAATTGATGCAAAGCCGCTTGATGATCCAAGGATTCAACCAAGGGGGACAAAGAGCTCTTGGAAAACTTAGACTTCAACTTTTCATTG
The DNA here is from genome assembly GCA_030761205.1 of Fremontodendron californicum. NCBI lineage: Eukaryota > Viridiplantae > Streptophyta > Magnoliopsida > Malvales > Malvaceae > Fremontodendron > Fremontodendron californicum. The sequence continues at coordinate 16,941,226 of JAULJL010000018.1, read as the reverse complement.
GAGATATGGAGTCAAGTCCACTTTTCCATGTAATCGATGCCAAAACGACGTACAACATGTTGTTAGGACGACCATGGATACATCAAAATGGTGTAGTCTCCTCAACTCTGCACCAATGTCTCAAGTATTGCAGAAACGGTCAAGTCAAGACGATCCTTGCAGACGCTAAGCCATTTACTATAGCAGAAGCACATTTCGCAGATGCAAAGTTTTATCTAAAAGATGCATTTATCGAAGAAGTAATGCCCAACCCGATGCAAGGATTAAAGCAAAAGGGAAAGAATTTGGCTTCTTCCACAGTTGGAGAAGATGAACTTGCTCAAGGTTTAAAGGATCTGACTCTTCCTCTCACTAACTTAGAAGAATCAAGAGGCCTTATACCTCCACTGCAAGGATTTGTTAGACCAGTGGAAGAATCTCTTTGCGAACATCAGGATCTTCCTACTCATCGAGCTAAAGATTTTGATCCTAATGCTTATAGGTTGCTTGTCAAAGCTGGATATAAACAAGAGGATGTTGCAAAATTGGCTCACGAGACAAAAGAGCCTAGCAAAGAAAAACCGCAAAGTTCATTCAAGATCCGACAGGTCTGGCAAAAGAAGATGGATCACATCGGAACTTCTAGAGAGGGGCTTGGATATTCTCCATTAAAATTGAAGATTCATAAACAAACTTCAAGGTACATAAATGTGGAGGAAGTTCCCGAGGAGCAAGAAGATGCAGTGAAGCCACCAGGACTTTCAGTGTTTGATCGCTTAGGGGCACGCTCAACACGATGTTCAGTGTTTGATCGTTTGAGCATTCAATCATCACGAAGGTCAGTTTTTGAACGAATGGGAGAAAAATGCAGTGAAGTTTCTGTAAGTAAACCAATTTCCATTCAGTCAAGGCTTGGAAGTCCGTACTCTGAAGAAGTTAACTGTGGCCGAAAAAGAAAATCTTCCACTTTAAAGGAATCAAGAGATTTTCACAGCAAAATTCATTCTCGAATGAAAAGGCAAAGCGAATGGAAGGTAACTACTGGTGAATTTTTAAAGGCTAGAAAGCACACAGTGGTTATAACCAAATCAGTCTCATCCTCAGAGGAAGAGGAACTTGAAGAAACAGAAATCTTTACTTCTAACCATGTATCTGTAAAGGAAACTGGTGAAAAATCTCAAGAGGAAGAAGCCCAAGAAGCCCCTTCATCTTTTGAAGAAGGAAATCAAGCTACTATTGATGAGCTAAAAGAGGTTAACATCAGTACTAGTGAAGATCCACGACCGGTCTTCATTAATGCTTGCTTACCACCAGAAGAAGAAAAAGCCTATCTTGATCTTTTGATAGAGTATCGAGATATCTTTGCTTGGACTTACAAAGAAATGCCGGGACTTGATCCAAAAGTAGCTATGCATCATCTGGCTGTCAAGAAAAGTGTCCGACCTATCAAACAAGCTCAACGACGTTTCCATCCTGACTTGATCCCCCAAATTGAAGCTGAGGTCAATAAGCTCATCAAAGCTGGCTTTATTAGAGAAGTCAAGTATCCCACTTGGATCTCAAATATTGTTCCAGTGAGAAAGAAAAATGGTCAACTTCGAGTTTGTGTAGATTTTCGAGACTTGAACAATGCTTGTCCAAAGGACGACTTTCCTCTCCCTATAACAGAAATAATGGTTGATGCTACAACTGGCCATGAAGCTTTGTCATTTATGGATGGATCGTCTGGTTATAATCAAATTCGTATGGCTCCAAGAGATGAAGAACTTACCGCATTTCGAACTCCAAAAGGAATATACTGTTACAAAGTTATGCCGTTTGGGCTAAAGAATGCAGGTGCTACTTATCAAAGAGCAATGCAAAAGATCTTTGATGATATGCTTCACAAAAATGTCGAATGTTATGTCGATGACTTGGTAGTGAAGTCAAAGGAAAAATCCAATCATCTCGCTGATCTTCGCCAAGTGTTTGAAAGATTGCGTAGATACCAATTGAAGATGAATCCGCTCAAGTGTGCGTTCGGAGTATCCTCGGGCAAGTTTTTGGGGTTCATCGTACGACATCGTGGGATTGAGATCGATCAATCAAAAATAGATGCAATCATGAAAATGCCTGAACCGCGCAATCTACATGAACTTAAAAGTCTGCAAGGAAGATTGGCATATATCCGACGCTTTATCTCAAACTTGGCTGGTCGATGTCAACCATTTAGTCGGCTAATGAAGAAGGATGTCCCTTTTGTCTGGGATGAGGCCTGCAGTAATGCTTTTAAGAGCATTAAGACCTTTTTGTTACAACCACCTATTCTGAAGGCACCTATACCAGGACAGCCGTTAATCCTTTATATTGCTGCACAAGAACGTTCCTTAGGAGCATTGTTGGCACAAGAGAATGATGAAGGAAAAGAAACTGCACTCTACTACCTTAGTAGAACTCTTAATGGTGCTGAATTAAATTATTCTCCCATTGAAAAGACTTGCTTGTCATTGATGTTTGCAGTTAAAAAGCTGAGGCATTATTTGCAAGCTCATTCTGTTCGTTTGATTTCGCGAGCAGATCCCCTCAAATATCTCATGTCCAAGTCTGTGCTCAGTGGAAGATCGGCAAAATGGGCTCTTTTGCTACAAGAGTTCGATATTACTTATATTCCACAAAAGGCCGTTAAAGGGCAAGCACTTGCCGATTTCCTTGCAAACCATCCGATTCCAGATGATTGGGAATTCTCTGAAGATCTCCCAGATGAAGATGTTCTTTTCATCGAAATTCCCAGGCCATGGAAACTATTCTTCGATGGGGCTGCCCGTCAAGATGGAGCTGGAGCAGGTGTTGTCTTTGTCACTGCAGAAGGAGATGTATTGCCTTATGCATTTACTCTCACTGAAAATTGTTCCAACAATGTAGCAGAATACCAAGCTCTGATCATTGGATTGGAAATGGCAGTGGATATGAAAATCACTCAACTTAAAGTGTTTGGGGATTCCAAATTGGTCATCAACCAACTCCTTTCACTTTACGAAGTTAAGAAGTCAGACCTCTTACCATATGTCAACTATGCGAAGAAGATTCTGGAATGGTTTGACAATGTAAGCTTGGAACATGTACCAAGAAGAGAGAACAAGCAAGCAGATTCTCTAGCTAATCTAGCATCAACTCTTGCCATGCCAAGTGTAGAAGTGAAAGTCCCTCTTTGCAAACGATAGATTTTGCCTCCAATTGATTTTAAAGATAACAATACGGAATCCAATGTTGTATCAGTTTGCGAAGTTGAAAAAGAAGATTGGAGACAACCGTTGATTGATTATTTAGAGCATGGGAGGTTACCCAATGATCCAAGGCATAAAACAGAAGTGAAACGTCGAGCTCCTCGATTTATTTACTTCAAGGGTACGCTCTATCGCCGCTCTTTTGATGGTGTCTTCCTTCGATGTTTAGGAGAAGATGAAGTATCCAAAACCTTACAAGAAGCTCATTCAGGAATATGTGGTGCACATCAGTCTGGAGCTAAATTGCACTTTCAAATTAAAAGAATGGGATACTACTGGCCAACAATGGTAAAAGATAGCATGGACTACTCCAAGAAATGTCAAGCTTGTCAGTTTCATGCAAACTTCATCCATCAACCTCCTGAACCATTACATCCGACAGTCACATCTTGGCCGTTCGATGCTTGGGGACTTGATTTGGTAGGACCATTACCTAAGAGTTCACTAGGACATATGTATATACTTGCCGCTACAGATTACTTTTCAAAGTGAGCAGAAGTGGCACCTTACAGGGAAGTAAAAAAGGAAACTGTTGCAACTTTTATCAGGACAAACATCATTTATCGGTATGGTGTACCTCGTCACATCATAACTGATAATGGGAAGCAGTTTGACATGAGTAAATTATGTGCACAGTTTGACTTCAAGCAGTACAAGTCTTCAATGTACCATGCTCCAGCAAACGGATTAGCAGAAGCTTTTAACAAGACTTTGTGCAATCTTCTCAAGAAAGTTGTTAACCGTTCAAAGAAAGATTGGCATGAAAGGATAGGAGAAGCTCTGTGGGCTTATCGAACTACATATCGCACACCAACTCAAGCCACTCCATATGCACTTGTTTATGGTGTGGAAGCTGTTCTACCACTTGAGCGACAAATTCCGTCATTAAGGATTGCAATCCAGGAAGATCTTTCTAGTGAAGACAATGTACGCTTACGTTTAGAAGAATTAGAAGCGCTGGATGAGAAAAGGTTGGAAGCCCAACAACGCTTGGAGTGCTATCAAGCTCGACTATCCAAAGCTTTTAATAAGAAAGTCAAGCAGCGATCTTTCCAAGTTGGAGATTTAGTCCTTGCTGTAAGAAGACCCATAAATACTTCACATCGTATTGGCAACAAGTTCCTTTCAAAATGGGATGGACCATACGTTGTTCGAGAAGTTTATACCAATGGTGCCTATAAGATCGTTGATCAAGATGGTGTCAAAGTCGGACCGATCAATGGAAAGTTTTTGAAGCGTTACTATGCTTAAAGAAGATATTGCTCCTAAGCAAGAGCTTAAACTGTCGTATGTTGCTCCTAAGCACGAGCTTAAACTGCACCCAAAAAAAAAAAAAAAAAAAAAAGCCCGCTATGTTGAAAATCCTTTCTAGGACAACTTAGGCAAAAGTTAGGGCACAAAAAAATTGATGAACTACGTTATGACTTGATCCTTCAAATTCGAGGGTACGTAGGCAGCTTGGTTTCATTGCCAAGTTCAGTCCAAACAAAAAAAAAAAAAAATTTTTTTTGATTCAAATATTATCTTTCGTTCACTTGAAAATATCATGATAATTCTCCATTCAAATTTCATGATTCAAATTATTTTTCAAGTAAAACAAATCTTTTGCAAATTAAACATCTTTGGGAATTTAATTTGTAGTCCATGCATGATGCAAAAATGCTTTAGAAAGTGCAAAAGAAAGATGAAATATGGAGAAAAAGAAATTTAACTTTATTTCAAACTTGAAAAGAACTTACAATAAAATAAAAAAAAAAAAAAAAAAACTAGCAAGCCTAAGAACTAATATAAATTTCAAAAAAAAAAGTTACATCAAAAGGGATTCAGGGTTTCCATTTGAAATTCTTCAAGTCATCTCGAGAGGCTTCCAACATATTTCGCAACAAATCTAAGTTCTTGGCTTCATCCTCAGTAAGGGTAGTAATAGACTCAACAGAATTCATCTCTTCACGAATCTTGGAGGTGTCGGTTCTTCTTCTTTTCAGTTCATCTTCAGTTTCTTGGAGCGAAGACTCAAGTCTATGTTTTTTGCGTTGCAAAGTAATGAACTCATGCTCTATATCTGCCAAGTTCGACTGCAGGGTGTTAAGGTTCTCAACAGTCTTATGTTCAAGTAACATTGAATCTTTAAGTCGAATTTCAAGTCCTTGAAGCCTTTCAATTCTATCCTTGGATGAAGAAATGGAAGATTCAAGCTCATTAAACTTTTGGACTTGTGTAAAGTAGTCTTCCACCATGCCTTTCAATAAGGATGAATCAACGGACTTGATTGCTTCTATTGCATCAAAGATCTTGTGAACATCACCACTAAGTGAAGAAACCCGATCAAAAGAAGCGCGAATAATCCTTGGTTGAATGCTTTCCCACAAAATATTTGCAAGCTTCAACTGACTATCGGATATCACTTTTTCAGCACTAAACTTAGAAAATTCTGGAAGGGCGAGATGACTAGCTTCAACAAGAGGGCCTGTGGAAGTCTTCACTATAGGGGAAGTATTATTAACAATCACATTAGGGCAAGCATCTTCTTGGTTGGAAACGGTACTTGAAACATTATTTCTGATTTTAGCTGCAAGTTTGTTGAACTCATGCGAACTAGAAACTGAAGCTTCACTTTTGGCGGGGGATATATCACCTTGAAAGGATCCCCTTGGCCTAGTTCGCTTCCAATGTCTGTCATGATCACTCTCATCAATCGAATCTTCAACAATCGCATTATGCTTCCCTTCGATGACTTTCGGTAAAACCCTTTGTCCTTCATCAACTAATGATACTGATCGAGGAACTTCTTGTGAAGTCTTCACATGCTCCTCTGTTAAATCTATGGTGGACGAGACTTTGGCTTTATTGGATTTGTCTTGCGAAATCTCTAAAGACTTTTTCTTAACATCCTTTGGAGGTTTTCTTCTCTTCGATGGTGATGTACGGATGCTCGAAATCAAAATATCAATAGAATGCTCAAGATATGACTCATGAACTTTCGACCACCATTCCATGTATCTTGCGGTTGCATGATCATTAGGATTTAGAGAACGAGCTGGAGAGATCAATCTGGACTTTGTATGAGAACGAGTGCAAATTCTCCAAAACCTACATAAATCATCCACAGACCCAGAACGAATGTCTTCCTTAAGAGCTCCGGGAATATCCTGACAAAACCCAAATTGTCTCCCAAATCGATGAGGACTGTAAGGTTCTACAATGATGGCTTGGTTACATCGGGCAGGCAAATAGCTCGAACGAACATTAACAAGGTAGCCATGATTGATCTTACTAAGAGTGTCATCATCAACAATCACTTCATCCCTATTTCTGGGATATAAGTTACCATTCCACACTATGCCACTATGAATTAACTTGCGGGCGTCATAATCCTCAAAGTATTTGGCTCCACCTTCTCCCGAAAACTTGCTCATCAAAGGCCCATATACATCATCTGGATTTTGAAAGTGAGTCCGGAAGTAATAACTTAGCCACCCATAAATATAGTGAATTGGAAAACACGCATCTGAAGAGCCCGCTTGAGCAGAAAGTGTAATTCGGTTTAGTCCATGGTAAATATTGGCTAACACTGGAACCGCGAGATTAACAGTTCTCCCAATCGCCATCAGGCTGGCTATCTTAAATGTCTCTGGCCGAACAAATTCTGAATCTTTACTTGGAAAAACGAAAACACAAATCCAACAAGAAAGGAAGGCAGCTAAATAAGTGTCTGTTGTTAAACTGTCTTTGATTCCAAGTGCAGTAAATGCTCCATCTCCTGCCATTCCCCGACCTTGGTATTTTCGAAGAATCCCAGTAGGGTTATGTGTAGCTTTTGGACGAACAAGTTTCTTTGCTTTTCGAGCAGGTGGTTTGGTGTAACGCAATTTCCCTTGAAACCAAAAATTGATCCAATCCTCAATAGACACCTTATCCTCCTTGCCTTGCTTCAAAAGATGGAATGCAGCAAATAGATATTCACAACATCTCGGGATGAATCTTCCCTTGTTATCAAAGCCAGTCAATTCGGCAGCACAAGGAATGACTTCATCATAAAATATGCCGTGAATAGGTAAACCGCCTAGTCTATGTAGATCCCATAAGGAGATGGAAGCTTCCCCTGTAGCAAGGTGGAGAGTGTTGGTAGCCGGGCACCAAGCTTCACAAAAAGCGCGAATGACGTCCTTGTTATGATCATAAGTGTATAATGATGCATAAACAGCATCATATATACTAACAGTCGTTAAATTTTTGTTGAAGTGGTACAACACATCTTCAGCCCATTCCCAGTACTTTGGTATGTAACCAAACTCTCCAAAAATCTTGAAGGAAAATCCCCAATATGACCTTTCGGAAATGATACGGCTTCCCAACGTGTCAAACTTCTCATGATTAGAAGTATTGACGTGAAGATTAGATTGAAGAGATCTCGCCTTTGGAGAAGATTGTGAAGTTGGAGAAAGTTCTATCGACCAATCTTCTAGAGTGGCAGGAAAATCAAATGATTTCCAAGCGGATTTATATCTACCCGATATGGGCTTGTTGGTGAAGAGATATAATCCTTCTTTTATGTCTTCGTCTTCCTTGGAAAGAATCACAAGATAATCTTTGTGATCTTTGAAATACACCATGATGATTCTACCCAAAAAAAAAAAAAAAAAAAAAATAAAAAATGTCAAAGTAGGTAGAGAAATAAATAAATAAGTAAAAAAAAAATAATAAAGATAAATAAATAAATAAATAAATAATAAATAAATGAATCCAATCTTGGAGTGCTTTCACCAATTTACAAAGATTGAAGATTTATTTATTTATTTATTTATTATTTTTTTTATTCATGTCCATGACCCCAGAACCCAAAAGAAGAAAAATCTTTGTTTTATGACATCTAATAAGGGTACGGACTTGCATTAATTTAATTTTAACCAAATCAAGATTAAGGAAGAAACAAACAAACATCAAATGGCAATAATGAAATTTTCAGCCAAAGCTTGGTTCTTTTTACATTAGAATCTCATCTTAATACCTACTGGCTATTAGTAATATCCAAGTTTAACTAAGCCGAAAGCAACTATTGAAGCCTTTTTTGGGCTCTCTTCAAAGCTAGTAGCAAGCGGTTTAGGAAGTCTGTCTTCTCTGATGGAAAAACTTTCCAGCTAGAAGCTGACATTCCTCAGGGGGCTTCAACTTCGAAGGGGAAGCAGACGCTGGAGCAATATTTACATCAGAGACAAATTAAGGATGAATACAGGTATCTTCATCGAGCGTATCATTTATTTCAGGTGTTCAGGCCCCTGTTTTCGGACCTCAAGCTCAGAATTTACAGAGAGTTACGTTACATAATTAAAAAAAAAAAAAAAGAACTCACCTGATTAAGCTCTTCAACGTAGCAAACTTTGGCAATTAATTTGATGTGCAGATTAGCTTGAGAAGGCCTTGCTTTTATAGGGGAAATAAGTCCCATGTGGTCAAGGAATAGAACTTCTAATTGCATTAGAGTTTCTTTAAAACTGGAGGTTGAGTTTTAATTGAAATTAATTTGAGCAAAGAAGCGATTAGATCAAACTCAAATTCTTTGGAGCTGCAGAAAGTCTTCAAACTGTGAACTATATTTTGCATGGACTATTGGGTTCTTTTACCAAGTCAAACTCTTTAAAAAAAAAAAAATAAGTTTTGCTTAAAACCATTTTTGTTACGTGGGCCAACATTGGCCTATATTTTCTTTACGTAGGCCAATGTTGGCCCGATACTTATTTTGTGCTAAATCATTTAGAGTGGGTCGATCGTCCATTCATTTGCTAAATCAATTTTTTTCGTCTCATATGCAAAATTATATGAGGATAATTAATTGATGTAGATAAATTTCAAGACTTGTCCACTTGCTACACTAAAAAAAAAAAAAAAATTCGTGTACGTAACCAAGTCTTGAGGGGGCATTTGTAGAAGGAGAAAATTTGTAACCAATTACAAATAGCCACATGTCAATTGGAATTTCTTTAATTAAGAAATTTTCAATTAAATTATACATTACCATGTGAAATTGATAATATCATATTATAATTAATTATTTTATAATTAATTAAATATGTACACATGGTTTGACCAATCAAATTGCAAGGATTCATGGGTTATCCAATCAAATTTCACCCATGTGTCATAATTATTTTACCTCTAATTAAATTAAATTAATTAAGAGATAAATAATAAATTTTTATCTCTAATTAAATTAAATTAATTAAGAGATAAATAATAAAGTTTTATCTCTAATTAAATTAAATTAATTAAGAGATAAATAATAAATTTTTATCTCTAATCAAATTAAATTAATTAAGAGGTAAATAAATATTTTATCTCTAATTAAATTAAATTAATTAAGAGATAAATAATAAATTTTTATCTCTAATTAAATTAAATTAATTAAGAGATAAATAAATATTTTATCTCTAATTTAATTAATTAATTAAGTGATAAAAAAATAAATATTTTATCTCTAAATTAATTAATTAATTAAGTGATAAAAAATAAATATTTTATCTCTAATTTAATTAATTAATTAAGTGATAAATAATTAAATATTTTATCTCTAATTTAATTAATTAATTAAGTGATAAAAAATAAATATTTTATCTCTAATTAAATTAAATTAATTAAGAGATAAATAAGAAGATATTATCTCTAATTAAATTAAATTAATTAAGAGATAAATAAGGAGGTTAAGTTCTTCTAAAACTCTCTTTCACCTGGCTAGCTACCACTATAAATAGAGACCTCCTCTTAACACAAATTGACAACTCAGAAAGCCTGAAGAGAAGAAGATTTTGAAGAGCCAAATCCTCTCAAAATTCTTAAGAAGAAATTAGAGATATTCTAAGAACGCGGTGCTTGTTCTTGAGAATTATCTAAGAAGCTGCTCTCCGATCTTGTTCATCGAAGGAAAGGAGATAATTCCTGTTTTTCAAGACCAAGTCTAGAAGACCCTTGAAGCAGATCTCGCCGATTCAAGATCAAGTCGTGAAGACCCTTGAATCAAAATTTTACTGAAGAAAAGAATCAAAGGATTTCTTTCTTTAAGAATATTCAGAGATTGTAACCTCAAAGTTTGATTAATAAAATTATTATTTGACTCCAAATTTTCCTTGTCATAAAATTTGTGTGTACACCAACATAAGTGCGCCAAAGAAAATTAAATCATACAACATATATTTTGATTTTTCTCACCTTACTTGCTACACTCAAAAATACAATATATTCTTAAATATGAGGATAAATCCATTTATATTAGTGTAAAATTAAATTAGTTTTACACATTTTTATAATTTTTTATACGATTTATATTTGTTTAATCCGACCGTTGGATTTTACGTTCTATTCACGTAGATCATGTACATCGAGTTTCGAGTAATTAAAAATATCTAACTATTTGTTCGATGTAAAAAAATTTCAACCGTTAAATATATATTAAAAAAGGAAATATTCTCGATCGATAGGATAAAGATATTGAATCGATTCGAAACTTTACGTGCACGACGAGTACAATTATATTGTTAAATCCAACGGTCAGTTATAAATCGTATAAAAAATTATGAAAATGTGTAAAACTATTTTAATTTATGCCAGCCTAAGTGGATTCCTCCTCTCTATATATAAATATATATTTGATCTTCTTTGTGATAAAACTAATAGAACTCTAATATTTGCTTAATTATTTGAAATAAGTTGATGAGGCTAAATATGATATATAATTATTCAAACTATTATTGATTAATAAAAAACCAATGGTTTATTTGTTATCTAACATAAATATAAAATGAACTACACAAATTGATGTAGTTCCAACAATTTTTTTTTTTGGAAGGAAAAAAAGAAAAGAAAGGAAAGGAAAGAAAAAAGGAAGAGGAAGAGGAAGAGAAAAAAAAAAGAAAAGAAGAGAAGAGAAAAAGAAAAGAAAAAAAAGAAAGATGAAAGAAAGAAAAAGTAAGAAAAGAGAAAAATATGAGAAAATTTTATGTGTTCGTGTATTTAATGTATTATAAATTTATATAAATTTTTACACGTTAATAATTCATTTTATGTATATTTTGACATGTTCATGTATTCGTGTAGTATTAATATTATTTTTCGTGTTATGTTTTAATTATTTTCTATGTTGTATTCGTGTCATGTCTCAATTCATTTCATATTTTATATAGTTTATCATCGTGATTCAATTTAAAGAAAATTTTATGTGTTCATGTCGTATCTCAGTTCATGACATATTTTGCATAACTTGTCATAGTGATTCAATTTAGAGAAAAATTTGTGTGTTCGTGATATGTTCGTGTTTGTGTTATTTTTCATGTGTTCAAAGTATTATAAATTTATATAAATTTTTACACGTTAATAATTCGTTTTATTTATATTTTGATACATTCGTGTATTCGTGTCATGTTCATGTTTTTTTTTCTTGTTGTGTTTTAATTATTTTTCCTATGTTGTGTTCGTGTCGTGTCTCAATTCATGATATATTTTGTATAATTTATTATAATGATTCAATTTAGAGAAAAATTTGTGTTCATGACGTGTTCATGTTATTTTTTTGGTGTTCAAAGTATTATAAATTTTTACGCGTTAATAATTTGTTTTATATAGATGTTGACTCGTTCGTGCATTCGTGTCGTGTTCATGTTATTTTTTGTGTCGTGTCTTAATTATTTTTTCATGTTGCATTTGTGTCGTGTCTCAATTCATCTCATATTTTATATAATTTATCATAATAATCCGATTTTAACTCTAAATTCATTTAAATAGATATTAAAATATAAAAAACTATTTAAATAAATAATAATTATTTAATATTATTCAATTTAAATTTATTTATAATTATTAATTTAGTTAAAAATTTATAAATATTAAAAAAATCCCAGCCAAACGTTTTGAAAAAATTCTAGTTCAATACAAAAAACACAACATAAACAACTCATTTAATTTAAAGTGAGAAAATAATGGCAAACAAATATTTTCTCCCAAAAATAAGAGTCAAAGGGAGGATATCCTGCATTTACTAACCCATTTGCCTGCCATCATCCCGTTCAACATTAGGCCTCATTTTAATCTTGAAATTGAGCTTGAAGTTAATAAATTCATAAAAAAAAAAATATAAAATAATTAGCGTTCACAACCAATTAGAGGTGTTCAAGGATCATGTTTGGCTCATACTTAAATATAATCAAACTCGATCCGACTCAAAATATGTACTTCAAATTCTGTTCAAGCCCATTTATATTTATAAATGGATAATCCAAATCAATTTAAGCCTGCTCATATTATTTTTTTCTAAAAAAATTTAAACAAATATGTTATTTTTTTATTTAATTTTTAATAATTTTATCTTTTTTTTTTCTTTTATTAAGTTTTAAAACATATATAACTTAACATATTTTTAAATATTTATGGTATAATATTATATATTTTTTATATGATATATATTACATAATATATAAATATAAAAATAATATATTGTATAAATGGAAACGAGCTCAGACCTTAACTGTTGGAGTTAAAGTTCAGCTTATTTTTTAAACAGGTCTTATTTCTTTTCCTAAATTCAATCGGATTTAATGTTTTTGTCCAAATTTTCTCAAATATCAGATAAATTTTTGAATTTGAACGGATAACTTGACCAATTAACGTCATATCAAATGCACTCGTTGAAAAAGAAAGGAGAATTCCGTTTTGGGATGAAAGAATAAAATAATAAGTGTTTACAACCGTAAACAATAATTACTAAAAAATAAAGATCAACTCTCAAATGAATTAAAAACAAATATTTACGATTTATTCCTAGATATATCCAAGATGGCTTAATCCCATGGCAATTTCTACCTTCTTAATGTGCCACCTTGTGTTCTTGAATCACATAGATCAAACTTGGATGCAAGCCCATCTTGCATGTTGAAGCCTTTCCTGAATAACTTGCAACATGGCCAAGTGAATTTCACCCATTCTTGCCATGTTTCCTAGATCTTCTTGGATCTTGACTCATATAGAAATTGCCATGTGATTGTGTCATCTTGGATCCTATCACTACTACTTAAAATGTATACATCTATTATATGATGTACTTATCAATACATAAAAAAACAAAAAGATTTAATTAATAATTAATTATAATCTCATAATTTCTTCACCATTAATCATAACATTAATTACAAAAAGGAAAAGAGAATAATTAATTAATTAATTAATTATAATCTCATAATTTCGTATGTATCAATTTTGATAAACACGATATATTAGTTAAAGATTTTTCGTATAGATTAATATCGATCAATTTCGTCAATTTTAAATCATTTTAATGTATTTTGGCTAATCATATGTTTTCGATTGGTCCATAAATACTAATTTAGAAGTTTACTTTTTAAAGGTTCTTTTTGGTCGGATACGTTTTAAAAGTTTACTATTTAAAAAATAATAAAAAAATTCTACTCTACTTTTTAGAAGAACAAAGCTTTCTTAAATTTTCTCCCATTTTGGTTAACTTGTAGGTTTTTCCGAAGAGAAATTATTTAATACTGAAGTTTTTAGATTTTATAAGCAGTGTTAAAAAGATAACAAATACCCTTTAGATAAAAGTATTCATGGACCGGATCGGATTGGGTTGGGATCTAATTTTTTTCTACACCTTTTATCCAAGCTCGGTCCAGATCAACCCGTAAGCCCAAATCATTATTTAAAAAATTAATTTTAAATTAATATTTATATAAGTTTATAATTAAATTTAAATAAAAAAAAATATTTTTTATTAATAAATAGTAATTCGGGTCAGTCCGAATTGAAAAAATGGTTATCCAAGCACGACCCAATACGGGTCGGGCCTGTTGGGTTAGACTGTTAGTCTGACCATTGAACATGTCTACCTTTAAAGTATAGTAAAATATTAAAAAAAAGAAATGAAGCTTGTGATAATTTTTAACCCTCGTTTGTGGTATTAAAAAACTACACTATCGATGTATTAAAGACTGTAGACACCGGATTTTATCCGGGGTCAATTACTTAGTTAATTTTTAATTTTGTAAATTTAATTTTATTTATTTTCAAAATTAATTAAAGAAAAAAGAAAAAAAAAGGGAAAATCAAAAAATCAAAAAAAAAGAGAGGAAAATTCGAAATAATTAAAAAATAAAATAATAAAACAACTTTGGGATGAACTAAAACTCTTCTTTGGATTGAACTTGAACTCTAGGAGTTGTGATTGGAATAAAAAATCTTCCTTGATCAGATTAAAGACTCCTAACTAGATTAAAACCTAAACTCTTTTCCTATATAATGAGCCCAAACCTCAAGCACAAAGATCACATCAGAAAAATACAAAAATTTCGAAATAATCAAGCAAGTAAAAGAAATTTTTTTGGTGAGTTTCGAAATTGTGGGATATTAGTGCTAGGGTTTGTTTTGAGAGGTATTTGGTAAGGGAACATTTGGATTTTATTTAGACGAAGCATAGGCTAGAAGATGGTGACCATTCGGCGATCAACAGAGTAGATCAGAGGAGGTAAGGTTTCGGGTTTCAAATCCAGATCTAGGAATTTCTAGAATGATTCGGGTAGAACTAGTTTGGTTTTTGAGTTGGGGAGATCGAGAGGAATTTTTTAAGATTTTTCTTGGATTTTTTGGACCACAGGAAGCGGCGATGATCAGCGACCGGATGTCGACGGCAGGCAGTGGCCGGAATCTGGGTTGCTTGGGCTTTGTTGAGAGAAAAGAAGAGTTTTTTCTTTTTAAGAGGGTAAGAGTTTGAACAAAAAAAAAATACTTTTTAAAGCCTAGGAACCGGGTCGGGTCAAATGACCCGCGCGCGACCCGAACGCAGGCCCGACCCGGTTGCTGGCTTATGTTTTTGTTTGCTTTCTTTGTTTTATTACTTGTTTCCTTTCCTTTCCTTTTATTATTTCTTTTTTTATTATTTTTTTTAGGGAGCATTTTTTTAGATTATTATTTATTATTTATTTAATATTACTAATTTTATTTTTAAGTTTTTTTTTTTTTTTTTTTTTTTGCAGGTTTATTTTGTGAGCTAATTATTAGTTGTTTACTAATTATTTATTATTAGATATTTATTAACTATTATTTTTTATTTAAAAACTATTATTTATTTTAATTACTACTATTATATTATTAACTATTATTATTATATTTTATATTATTAACTATTATTATTATATTTTAATTATATTTTATTATTATTAACTATTTATTTATTAATAAGATAAGTTTTTTTTAATTGATGATTGATTATTTTGAAATTAATAAATTAAGATCTTTTCCAATGATGAAATCCGAGGAGTTCACATTTGGTTGATTTTCAAGGAATTTCTAGGTGAGAGAACTCTCTTAAAAATTCTCCAAATTGATGGAAAAATTTTAAGGGATGATTTTCGATACAAAAGGTTAAAATTTATTTATTTTAAATTAATTAATTTTCAATAATTTTTTTGAGTCATAATTTCCATAATCAATGTTTAATTTAAATTTAAGGATAAATTAAGATTTCTTCCAATGACTAAATTCAAAGAAATCACGTTTGGTTGATTTCCAAGAAATTTCTAGGTGAGAAAAGTCTTTTAAAAATCTTCTAAATCGATGGAAAGGTTTTTAAGAGGTAATTTTCGTTATTTAGATTGAGATTTATTTTTGAGCAAATGTAAATAAAATTGCAAATTTTAATTATGAAGATTAGACTTAGGATTTTAAATTTAATTTTTCCGACGACAGAGCCTCTTCAGTGGAAAGATCAATTTCTTTTGAATACTCTCGAGGTGAGGAAACATTTTTTAGCAATTCCTCCAGATTGATGGAAGGGAGATCTAAAAACAATTTTCGATATTTTAACTTAAAAAAAGATAGGATAGACAAGACCATTTAATTAAGATTTTTTAAGTATCACAAGACTAATTAAGATCCGTCCTTTTGGATGGGCGTTGTGAGGGTGCTAATCCTTCCTCACACGTAACCGAACTCCCGAACCTAGTTCTGATAAGCAGACCAGAACCTATTCTTTTTAAGGTGCCTTAGTCAAGCTTAGGATTACTTTAAATAGGATAGATTTATAAAGGTGACTAATCACACCGAGATTAGATGATTAGTAGCGACTCCATGATTTGTGTCTAGCATGCTGAATTCGTATTTGGCACGTTATGACAGTTTGGCGACTCCAATGGGGACTTTAGAGAGTCGAGCCATAGATTAGTCTTGTGATACCTTAGGTTTTAAATATTGGTCTTTAAAAAGTTTTTTTTTTCCTTCCTATTATTTGTGATAACTCTTGTTTCTTATACATCAGTGGGAAAAATAAGGTTTGATTGTTCCTTCGCACACACGACACATTGCATATCATAAAGCCCTATACCCAGGCTCGTCCCTTTTAGGAGGGGGTAAAGTATCTACGCCTTCGTGGGGTGATAACCTCAGCAACGGCTAGCGAAACACCTTCAGAGTGTAAAGTACCAAAGCTTTCGTGAGGTGATAACCTCCGTAGAATTTTTGAAAAATACTTTCACCCGAATTGAACCCTTCCAATTGGAGCCTATAATGGGTGAGGAATGGGGTGCCTTACTCATCCTACATGGATGATGTTAAGGAGAAATTTGGGGACAATCTTTAGCTTGGTCAAGTATCCTAAACCCAGCATATAAACAACACTTAAGTGGCCAACTTTAGGATAGAGCCATGTCCACCCTTGTATAAAGAAGAACCCAAAATTAGGACACACGGAGGAACACTTCTTATACTTATACCTTTTACATTGACATGATATTTGTTTTGCTGATATGCTCACCATGATAATGCTTACACATGTTGTTGTATTTTTATCCTTCCATAAGATTGTTGATATAATATCTAACTTCTTGCTTTCTTTCTTTTCATACATAATGCATCATCATAAAGTCATCTTGCCACATAACGGTTTAGATAAAAAGAATGTTTGCTAAATCCATGGAAAGTCTAACAGTCGCCAAGCATGAGTCTGAGGTTAGCTTGAAGCTTAAATCTGAAGCAGTTCAGCAGAATACAAAGGATTGTCTTCCAGTCGGTATGTCTCCACTCTTCCCGAGAAAGTTCACATGGATCTGGCACAAAAAACCTCGAAGATTTGATCATTATTTGGCATTCTTGGGATGAAACTCGACAAGAGGCATTCAGACAAAAATATGGGGATCTGGCTTTGCTTCTACCTGTTGAAGTTAATAACTTGGTAAGAGCCATGATACAATTCTGGGACCCCTCATACAGGTGTTTCGTGCTTAATGAAGTAGACATGGTTCCGACTATGGAAGAGTACTCAGCTTTACTTCGTTTGGATCCCCCTAGTCCAGATAAGATCTACAGGAAGAATAAAACTGGGTATCGGAAGAAGTTAGCTAAGATTATGGGAATCAGCTTGCCAGAAGCTGACAAACTTGTGAAGACAAAGGGTAAGAGTACTTGCATCTCATGGAACATTTTGCGAGGCTTCATTGTTAAACATTTAGATGACGATGAAGGGATGAAAGTGATGGCCTTAGCTATTTATGAACTGGTAATCTTTTCGAAGATATTAGGGTATGTCGATGCTGTTGTAGTGATTTTTATGGACCAAATTCAGTATCAGATCAATGTGGCCCCAGCCATCTTAGCCGAGACCATTAGATCACTGAATCATTGTAGACAAGCAGGGAAAGGACGTTTCACTGGATGTATACAGCTACTTTACATCTGGATGAAAAGCCATTTTGAGTGTGAAGAGTCAAAGTTTCGGAAGCCATACTTCACCACTAGCACCCCTATCAAGGAATTCTGTGAGAGCACATGGCCCGAGTCGAAGACCAAGGAAGATTGGGTGATGATACTTCAAGAACTCACAAGCCGTCAGGTAATCTGGAAAGCACCTTGGATGCCACATGGACCAATGCTGTTTAGTTGCGGTGGTCAACCTTGGGTTCCTCTTCTTGGGCTATGGGGTGCCATCAGTTACTCTCCTATCATGGTAAGGAGACAAGCCAGCTATGAACAATTCGTACCAATGACTCATGGACTTAACCAGGTAGATTTCTCCTATTCAAACAAAGTAGTTATCAACAAGATAGGTGAGATTACAAAGGCTTGGAAACAGACAGTTAGAGTAGAAGGAGGTAGACTCTCATGGAACGCTACTCCTGAATACTTCGTATGGCATGCTAGGTGAGCAAAAGATGTTGTGATTTCTTGTGAAAGATAGCCGGATGGCCCAGCCCAAGTTATAGTCCCGGATCCCATGCTAAAAATAGAGTTGGCTAAGAGGAAGCTACAAGAAGAGAAAGATGAATTGGGGGAAGAAAACCAGAAACTGCAGATGAAGATAGAAGCGTTAGAAGAGGGTTTGAACAAGGGAAAAGGAAAGGCCAAGAAACTTCGATCAAAAGTTCAAAAGTTGGAGAATGGTTTAGTGGAAAGAGACGACATTATTCAGAAACTTACCGAGGATGGTGATACTTTGAAAGAATCCTTGACAAGAATGGAAGAGACATCTTCGCTTTTGACTACTGAGGTCAGACGCCTAGAAGAAGAAAATGGAGAGTTATTGTTTGATCAAGAAAGGAAGAAAGCTGATTGCCAAGAATTGATTATCGAATTAATGAATTTGAAGAAAGAATGCTCGCAACTCCTAGATGCGGACTCTAAAAAGTAGAATCTTCTGAAGAATATGTTTGACCACTTCGATGTGGCATCCCGCAAGGCAGAAGACATGTATGATAGAATTATGGAGATTAAGGCGAAAGTACATCCGTTCCATGAAAACGGCCAGCTCATATTCGAACTTTTGTATGAAGCTCAGTCTCAATATCGTGAGATTGTCAAGTTTCTTTGGAGACGTTACGATTTTAGATATATGTTTTTAGGATTTTTTGGAAGAGTTTTTCATATTTTCATGCTTTAGGATTAGTTGGAGTTTTAATCTTTATGTTTTTAGGATCGCTTTGGTCTTAGGATTTCTATGGATTTGGTGATATTTTTATAAGATTCTTGTTATCTACATTTGTTATGTGGCTAGTAGTCCCATGTGCGTTCATATAAGTCATTTGTTCATTTAGACATGCTTATCTAATAATGTTGCTTTTCTTTACATACATTCATCACATTAAAAGAGATGGTAATTGATTTCTTTTAATTAAAGGAGGGACTTTGACTGTTAAGAAGAGACATGGGTGAGCAATTAGAAGCACAGATTAATGCATTGGAGGAAATTGTTGAAGAATTTGGACATGATATTCGAGAGATGAAAGGACATCTTTCCAATTTGATGAAGATGGTTGTAAGTTATGATCAAACTATGATGGTTCATCCTCAAGAATCTTCACCTTTGGCTCAACCACATGTACTCAGTGGCTTGAATGATGAATCAGAGTATCAAGCAGCTGAACTCAAATACCTAATGCCCAGTACAAAGTTTTCGGATTGGATACCTTTTCAGATATCTAAGTTAGAGTCTCTCTGCTTCACTCACAGATTGGTCCGCATGCAGACAAATATCGTGGTGTTACTTCTCGACTAGTTTTTGGACCTGTTAATCAGAAAAAATGATGTAGTGGTCGGGATAGGACTCCTATTGATCCAATTCCAATGACCTATAAGGAGTTACTTCCCCAGTTTTTTCAAGCCTATTTAGTTCAACCAATCTATCCGAAATCTTTAAGGTCTCTTCATCCTAAGGGTCATGATGCCAATATTACCTGTGGTTATCATATTGGAATCTCCGGCCACTCTACGAAAAATTGTGGAGCTTTGAACTGGAAAGTACAAAGTTTGATTAAAGCAGGTTTGCTTAGCTTTGAAAAGAAGACGAAGCCAAGTGTTGAGGGGATCTCATTAATGGCAGCACCTTAACTTTGGAGGTTTTGGAATAATCAGATGAGGGATGTCACTCGGAACTCAATCTGGATGAATTTTTTATGTTTTCATTTTTTTAGGCATGACATTTTAAGCATTATTTAGGTGTTTAGGAGATTTGTTTCCTTTATTAGGAATTGCTTATGTTCGCATGATTTATTTTCAAGTTCAAATAAAAAAAAATCTTTTGGATCTTAAAAAAAATTGGTGATTATTTCTCAGAGATGAACTTTGCTACCTATTCCCATGACTAGTTAGTTACAAATCAAAAGCTTGATTCCTCTGATGATATAAGTTTGAAATTTTTTGAATCCCAAAAGGTCAATGGTCTTCGTCTAAGAAATGAGCAATGAAATGAACATTTGAGTCGCAAAACATTTTTTTGAAGAATCTAGATTTTGGTAATTTGATAAGTGTCAAGGCTATCTAGAGCTTTAAACACATCACTCCTAAGTTTCTCAACCATGCTCGAACTTTTCCTTTCCTGAATGGTGTCGTTTACTCGCATATTGGGGCAAAATTATCTTAAAGGTTGTATTTTCCCAACATCCTTGAATGCCTTGACTTGAGAAACATACATTTTCACCTAAAGTTATCCTTTGTCCACATATTGGGGCAGGATTACGAAAAAGTCAAATTACCTGATGTTTCTAATATCCTTTTAGACCATTCTGACTTGTGCAAACTTTGTTTTCCTCTATGATCGAATGAATTGCATGCATATTCTGAGAAGGCCATGAAAAGAAGAATTTTTGGGTTAGGCCTTCATTTGGATAGGCACATTGAGATGATGTATGAGTTGCAAAAAAAAAAAAAAAACTGTGATATCATGCATATGAGATATTCAAATGATTTTAAAGGCAATTCTTATTATCTACTTCACCTGGGGTTTGCTCCTCAATGGAAATATTCGTACTTGACATGAGAAATGACCATCTTTCATATTCCTTTCACAAAATGAGAAATTATCCTTTGCTACCCCTTTGAGCCTATTGGATTCTTGTTTTTTGAATGAACCTTGACCAAGGATGGCCCTCTACATCAAGGGGCAAGTATGGAAAAATATCTTTCTAAAGAAGAATGAATGTTTGGATCATATCTCCACACCAGGGGGGTAAGTATGAAGAATTATCTTTCCATGGAAGGATGAACGTTTGGATTATATTTCTACACCACGAAAAGAATGCCTTATGTCAGGGGATAAATGTTGAAATGGATTGAGTTTTGTGATAGAAAAGTCTGTGAAAAGAAAGAAGAAAAAAAAAGAAAAAAAAAGGAGAAAGAAAAAAGAAAAAAGAAAAAAGAAAAAAGAAAAAGAAAAAGAAAAAGGAAAAAAAGGAAAAAAAAGGAAAAAAAGGAAAAAGAAAAAAAGAAAAATCACAAGATGAAATCCTCATGAAGAGAAATGATCCATGGTTTGATGAAAAGAGAGATGCGAAATATTATGAGAAGTATAAAAGATGAAATCTTCTTGAAGAGAAATGATTTGTGGTTTGATTACCTTCAAAATGAAAAGAAAGATATGAGATATTTTGAGATGAAGAAATGACCCTTGGTTTAATTACCTTTAAACACATTTTTGGGCCTGATTATCTTTTCTTTCATAACCCCGAACCTTGGCCTACATTACAAGTTTTAAAAGTCCATTTTGATCAAGTATGAATGTTTAAGTTGAAGAGTTTTTTCTCAGATTTTATCTCATCCTTTTGAATTGTCATTAAAGAAATTTGAATTCTCAAATGCATGGTTGAGCAAAAAAAAAAAAAAAAAAGAAAAGAAAAGAATGAAGCTCTAGGGTGAAAATCTAAAAACGGGCAGTCTAGAGCCAAAAAATTGAAAATATGAAAGCAACTCTGCATGACTGTGCCAAGGCCTATCAAGAAGTTCAAAAGAAATGATATTTTGAATCCACCAGGAAGTACCGAACACTCGTGAGAAACTTAAGAAGGTCAACATCATTTGGATGACTTGGCCCAATCTTTTTTCCTTTCTTGTCCAAATTTTGAACCCATCATAGATAGTCTTGACATTTGTTGAATTGCTATATATCAAGAAACTTAGAAAGAGTGCCAAAATGGATTGTGTTTTCAAAATGAAATTTTTTGTGAAAACCTGATTATTGAAGAAAATTCATTGTGAGTTTAGATGAAGAAACAATGATCTTTCCTTATGTGATGAAACCTTTCTTGATGACCAAAACCTTGACAAATTGAAATGCCCAATTCTTTTGAATGAGCCAATTTGTTATTCACCTTGTCCAGTCTTGGAAGTAATCATAATTTTTTTTTTAAAGATATAAAGTTGCATTTTTGTTTTGTAAATGGGGATTTGATTTTTGAACATGGAAAATAATGATGTTTTAGGGGGCAATTTTGATTTACCATGAGGGCATGATTTGAAAATGAGGAAAGTTTTTTGGAAAAATTCTTTCTTTTCAAAGAATTTTCAAAAACATAACATGAGAACATTCAGGTTTAGGATGATGCATATTTGAGTTTTGAACCTGTATGATAAGAGTGACATTTTTGGAGGCAAAGAACGAGAAGGCTTTTTACCATGATGAGAAAATGGTTTTGAAGAATCGAACCTACTGAGTTGGTAAATGGCAGAGTAGGCTATTTTGCATTATTGTCATTAAAGATTTTTCATTTGAAATTTGAATATGCTTGAAGATAACATTCCGGGAAGAAAGGAGAATGAGATGAGAACAATGAAAAAAACTGGAAATATGAATGTTTAAAGCCTTGGAATTAAAGAGATGTCCTTTTGAGAAAGAGAAGGTGATGCGATTGACTGATAAAATTGGTGGAGGTTAATCCAGTTCTAAGTCTGAGCGTTTGGAAGATTAAAAGATGATGACATGACGAGCTTGAGTATTCCTTTGTCACAATTGAAATTCATGATATTCATGACATTCATGGCATGCATTTAACATGTAAGAAAGATTTTGAGTTAGATTTTTGAATTTTGAAATCAAACTTTTTTAAAGAAAAATTCTTGGACCTCGATTGAGATGAAAATTTTAGTCTTTTAGATTTTGCATCTTGGTTGAAGAGATGAGTTTCGACCTTGGTAGTAATGAGAATTTTTAAGATGAGATTTTTTTTTTCAAGATGAATTGTTTTTCAAAGGTAAGTTTTTTTTTTTTTAAGATTAGATTTATTTTTATCAAAGACGAGAATGATTTAGTGTGAATCCTTAGCTAAGTGAGAATCCTTACTAGTGTGAATCCTTAATTTAAGTGAGAATCCTTAGTTTAGTGTGAATCCAGTGAGAATCCTTAGTTTAGTGTGAATCCTTAGCTAAGTGAGAATCCTTAGTTTAGTGTGAATCCCTTAGTTAAGTGAGAATCCTTAGTTTGGTGTGAATTCTTATTTTGGGTGCGAATCCCTTAGTTTAATGAGAATCCTTATTTTGGGTGCGAAACCCTTATTTCTTTATTTTTGGGTGCGAATCCCTTAGTTTAGTGAGAATCCTTATTTAGGGTGCGGAATCCCTTATTTCCTTATTTTGGGTGTGGAATCCCTTATTTCTTTATTTTTGGGTGCGAATCCCTTAGTTTAGTGAAAATCCTTATTTTGGGTGTGAAATCCCTTATTTCCTTATTTTGGATGCGAATCCTTTAGCTTAGTGAGAATCTCTATTTTGGGTGCGAATCCTTTAGATTGAGTGAGAATCCCTTATTCAGGTGAGAAATCTCGTACTTTGGTTTGAATCCTTTATTTTTAAGTTATTTTAAGTTGTGAATCCTTTATATTGTAAATTTTATGTTTGTCTTTAAAGTGAAAGATTTCAAAGTTGGTGTGTTTTTGAGAGATTTGGTTTGAGAAGAGAAATGTTTAGGTTGAAACTAATTTAGAGATAGTAAGATTCAATATATCAGTTTGAAGCCAAGTATAGATGAGAGATGAATAATGAGCTGGAGAACTTTTCTCTCTTGATTAGAGATTCAGAGAGTTGATATCATTCATACACTGCATTCATGACATCCATTGCATGATATGCATCAGCATTTCATTCATGGCATTCATGTATTGCATTGAATTCATGCATTGCATTCAAGAAAGACTATTGCAGATTTCAATATAATTTGGACAGGAATTTCAATTTGGAATGACAACTCAAATCTTTTCGGGATCCAAGGTAATTGTAGACACCTAATTTTGTCCGGACCACTAAACAGGTATGTTTTCTTCCCATATTGATGTTCCCAAGTGTAAAAAGACTGTTTTCATCCTGCAGGTGGTACTCCGAGACTTAGTTTAAGAGGGCGAGCACAAAAAGTCAAACTTGAAAAAAAGTCAACCCCGAAAAAGTCAACCCCGAAAAAGTCAACCCCAGAAAGTCAACTACTGAAAAAGTCAACCCACTTTCAAAATCAAGATTTTAAGTTCAATTGAAAAATGGCGAAAGAATTTTGATAATCCGAGGTCTACATTGAAAGATATGGAGTTCGGAAGTTGGGATTTGGAGATTCAGTAGAAAGGAAACCCTAATCCGAGAAATTTGGGGAAAAGTGCTTAAACGATCAAACTGGTCGAAATTGAAGGTTCCAAATGAAAGATAAGCACTGACTACGGGTAATGGAGAAGTCACTTGCAAGAAAAACCGAAAAAAAGTCAATCCGGGAGAAAACCGAGAATTAGGGTTTTTAGTGGATTTCGGTGAAATTGGGAAGAATCACAGAAATGGCCCGACTTGGTAAGACCAAAGCCCCCAATGGATGAGGAATGATTAAAAAGGATGGCCCAAGGCTCAGATTGAAGAAAATCTGAAAATCGGACTTGTTTTGAGCAAAACCGGGTTTCGGAGGTTAAAGGGTAAAATTGGAAAAATTTGGGAAAAATAGCAAATGGACTCCGAAAATTATGGAAAATTTGTCAATCTCATTCTTAAATCATTTGAAAGAGATTGGAGAAAGAAAATCTTGATTCCGAGTTCGTTTGCAAAGTGGCCAAATCCCGGGCTTCTTATGTAGTAATTCAAAAAGATAAATCCCGGAAAAATAGCAAATGGACTCCAAAAATTCTGAAATTTGGCAAATCTCATTTTTAAATTATTTGGAAGAGATTGGCGAAAGAAAATCTTGACTCCGAGTTCGTTTGCAAAATGGCCAAATCCCGAGCCTCCTATGCAGTAATTCAAGCCGATAAATCCCGAAAAAATACCAAATGAGCTCCAAAAATTATGAAAACTTCCAGATCACACTTTTTAATTATTTTGAAGAGATTGGTGAAGAAAAATCTTGATTTGGAGCTCGTTTAAAAAATGGTAAAAAGTAGGGGCATAAAAGGACATTTTGGGAAGAAAAAATCCAAATAAATAGCAAACGGACTCGGATAATTTTGAAAACTTCCAGAACTCAATATTTTATTATTTTGGAAGCATTAAAAAAATAAAAATTGAATTTGGAGTCCGTTTGATATTTATTTTGCATCCGGGGGGCAAAATGGTCGTTTCACCCAAGCAACCGAAAAGGGCTTCTTTGGGCCTTGCAAAAATCAGAGCTGGGCTGGAAAAGAGAAGTGCTGGCCTGCCCAAGCCCAAAGGAAGGAGGAATCTTAGGATTTTTTCAATCAAGTGATTAAAAATCAAGAGTTAAGTTAGAGATTTTCATTTTTGAGCCTAAGTCCCAATCCCACATCCTTTTGTAATGTCAAGCCAAGGAGGTGCTCACCTTATAAATAAGGAGTCTTGGCCTTTGGTTGAAATCACCCACTACCCCTTGTGAGATATTCTATACACTTGGATTAGGATTATCCGGGTGGTGAGTCATAGTGTTTTACTCTGAGGGTTCGTAGCTTAATCCGTTCAAAAGCTACTCTGAGGGTTCGTAGCTTAATCCGTTCAAAAGCTACTCTGAGGGTTCGTAGCTTAATCCGTTCAAAATCTACTCTGAGGGTTCGTAGCTTAATCCGTTCAAAAGCTACTCTGAGGGTTTATAGCTTAATCCGTTCAAAAGCTACTTGGTTAGTTTTCATTTTAAAATAATGTTTCTTGTTCTTCCTTCATTTCCTTTCTTAAGTATATTTTTCTTACATTTGTTTTTACAATAAACTCACCATGGCCAAATGGCCTACATTATTTATTTTAAGTTGTGTTTTTTATTCATTTTATCATATTGTTTATGCTATTTTCTTTATTTTTGATGTTTTAAATATTATGTTATTTCATGTTCTTAAGTTATATTTAATTTGGTTGCTTTGTTTGTTGCCATTTATGTCTTAGATATCATGTTTTTGCATTTTTAATTTTCTGTTTTCATGTTGTTTAAATTTGAGCATGTTTTAGAGTTAGCATATTAAGTGTTTGTGAAAATGCTTGTGTGATTCTTTGTATGATTCTTGTTTTATATCTTAGTTGAGCATGTTTTAGATTTAGCATATTAAGTGTTTGTGAAAATGCTTGTGTGATTTTTGTGTTATGACTTAGTTTTTCATGCTAGTATGCCAAGTGTTTGAGAAAATGCCATACTTGTTGGAGCTTGAGGCCATTTGGCTACTCCATGTGTTTTGCATTGTGTGTTGCATTTTTTGTCATGCTAGTTGTTAGGTTTTTGCATTTGCATGATATTTGGTTGGATTTTTGAATTAAGCATGCCTTGTGTTTGTGAAAATGCCATGCATATCTTAGGTCTAGGTTGCATTTATTGCCATGCAAGTTCATGTTAGGTCTAGGCCATATTATTTATGTCATGCATTTTCCTTATATTTAGTTTTAAATCCATGCATTTCATGCATTATGTTTGCTGCATTATTTCATGCATTTCATGTTCATGCCACTTGAATAATGACTTGAGCCAATTAATGGTTCAAAGTCATGCTCTCTTGAGCACACTTGTGGAAAATTAAGTTTGTCAAATTGATTATTCTACCTTTGTGATTTTTTTTACTTAGCCAATTTTTATCTAACTTTCAAAAAGTCCTAGCTACTGCTTTCAAGTCATTTTATGAGTTTCAAATATTTTTATTTTTATTTTTAAATGATTTTATCAAAGACAAAAAAAATGTGTTGGCAAAGCAGTTTTTTTTCCACCCAAAACTCGTATATCTCCGATTTTTCTGGGAATTCATCTTTGATCAGAAAATTAAGCCAATTTTTCTCATGTAGTTTTATATGTCCTAAGTCTCCAGTATTTTTTTTAGAATTTTTGGAATTTCTAAAAATAGGGTAAAAAATCGTGGATTAAAACTGGACAGTGGAGTCAGGATTGAATTTAAAGAAAAACAAAGCAGTTTTTTCTCCTCCAAAAACTCGTACATCTCTGATTTTTCTGGGAATTCATCTTTGATAAAAAAATTAAGCCGATTTTTTCTCGTGTAGTTTTAAATGTCGTGAGTCTCCAGTATTGTTTTCAGAATTTTTGGAATTTTTTAAAATAGGGTAAAAAATCGTGGATTAAAACTGGACAGTGGAGTCAGAATTGAATTTAAAGAAAAACAAAGCAGTTTTTTCTCCTCCAAAAACTCGTACATCTCTGATTTTTCTGGGAATTCATCTTTGATTCGAAAATTAAGCCGATTTTTTTTTCGTGTAGTTTTACATGTTCTGAGTTTCCAGTATTGTTTTTAGAATTTTTGGAATTTTTAAAAATAGGATAAAAATTCATGGATTAAAACTGGACAGTGGAGTCAGAATTGAATTTAAAAAAAAAACAATTTTCTGTTTTGGTTAATTTACTTAGAGTGGGCTGATTAGAAGGGTTAGCTACTGACTTAGGGTAATTTCTAAGCCTTTTCAAACTCTAAAAATGGTTTTTCAAGTCCCGGGTTAAGGGTAGTCAAGTCCGGATTTTTTAAACTTAGGAAATTAGAGCCATTTTAAAGAAATTAGCCCAGTTTTTATTTTTAATTCAAGCTTTTCAAAATTGTTTTCAAACAATCACAAAGTATTTTGGTTTTAGAATATTTAATTTGACATATTTTCCTAAGGTAGCCAGATATCTTTTTAGATATACGGATTTCCTTAATTAAAGGAAAAAAATACATTTCATGCATTGCATTTTTATATTCATGCATTTTATATAATATGTGATTCTTGCTATAATAATTTCTATGATATTGTTGTTATTTTGATTTATATTTTTTGATGTTACATGGTTTATTATATGGTTTCGAATATTTCATGATATCCTATGCTTTTATTTAGTTATCTTTATTTAGCATATACGTATTCATTTATTTTAAATGTTTTCAAAAGATAATGGTTTTCAATAAAAATAAAGATATTCCCGAGTTAAAATAATTCATGAGTTCTCTACCGGGTTTGCTGGAGGGAATATCATCAATTATCATTAATAAAGGAATATCTTTCTTTCAAAAAAGAGAATGATTCGGAAAGTTTTCCAAAACTAATAAAAATTTCTATATTTTGCCACGTTTGTTGGGGAATATAGGAAAATTTTGAATTTATAAATTCTGGATCATTTTCAATAAAAAAATGAAATTATTTTTCTTTAAATTGGGAATTAACTTGAAATACTAAATTTAAAACCAACTTTTTACCGAGACTTGAGATAACACACGATTAATAAGGTACCGATTTATACGGGCGTTGTGGGGGTGCTAATCCTTCCCCACACGTAATCGACTCCCGAACCCGCTTCTTTGATTTCTCTGGTTTAAAACGCAGACTTGAAATTGGTTTTTAAAATGTTTTAATTAATTTTTAAAATATTTTATAAAACCGGTTTTAATAGGTGGCCGATCACACCTAGCTAAAAAAGATTGGTGGCGACTCCATGTCTTTTTTAAGGTCATTTTCAAAACCTTCATTTTTCTAGAGGAATTAAGTCGACTTTTCCTCGATTTTTTTTAATGTCACGCCTAACGAATAATAAAGTCTTGCGATGAGACTCGTCGTTATTTTTTTTTAGGTTGTGACAGTAATATTTTTAAAATTTCTTTTGAATAAAGTATCCACTTTTTGAGAATTTACAAATTTCGTTTGGCATTTAAAGTTGATGCCTCGTTCAGAGGAGTTTTTCATCGTTTGGAATTTAAAGTTGATGCCTCATTAGGAGGAGTTTTTTCATCATTGAGAATTTAAAGTTGATGCCTCTTAGAGAGGAGTTTTTCTTCGTTGGGACATTTAAAGTTGATGCCTCGTTAGGCGGGGTTTTTCTTCGTTGGAAATTTAAAGTTGATGCCTCGTAGAGAGGAGTTTTTCTTCGTTGGGACATTTAAAGTTGATGCCTCGTAGAGAGGAGTTTTTCTTCGTTGGGTATTTAAAGTTGAAGCGTCGGTGGAGGAGTATATTTTCATGTTGGGTTTATTTAAAGTTTACGCCTCGCTTACAGGAGCTTTTCTACGATGGGATTTTCTTTAAGCACATAGTGATTTTTTTTTTAAATTTTTTTAAATTTTTTTTAATTTTTTTTTTTATGTTTGAAAATTTAGTAAGGTGTCTACGTCTTTGCACATCCCCTGTTTCTCAGGGAATGCATAAAGAGGGGCAACTGTAGACATCGAATTTTATCCGTGATCAATTACTTAGTTAATTTTTAATTTTGTAAATTTTATTTTATTCATTCGAAATTAATTAAATAAAAAAGCAAAAAAAAAAAAGAAAGGAAAATCAGAAAATCGAAAAAAGAGAGGAAAATTCGAAATAATTAAAAAATAAAATAATAAAACAAGTTTGGGATGAACTAAAACTCTTCTTTGGATTGAACTTGAACCTCTAGGAGTTGTGATTGGAATAAAAAATCTTCCTTGATCAGATTAAAGACTCCTAACTACATTAAAACCTAAACTCTTTTCCTATATAATGAACCCAAGCCTCAAGCACAAAGATCACATCAAAAAAATGTAGAATTTTTGAAATAATCAAGCAAGTAGAAGATTTTTTTGGGGGGTGAGTTTCGAAATTATGGGATATTAGTGCTAGGGTTTGTTTTGAGAGGTATTTGGTAAGGGAAAATTTGGGTTTTATTTAGACGAAGCAAAGGCTAGAAGGTGGTGACTATTTGGCGGTCAACAAAGTAGATCGGAGGAGGTAAGATTTCGGGTTTCAAATCCAGATCTAGAAATTTCTAAAGCGATTCAGGTAGAACTAGTTTGGTTTTTGGGTTGGGGAGATCAAGAGGAATTTTTTAAGATTTTTCTTGGATTTTTTGGACCACCGGTAGCGGCGGTGATCGACGACGAGTGGCGGTGATCGATGATTGGACGGTGACGGCAGGCGATGGTCGAAATCTGGGTTCTTGGTGTTCTTCATTGTTCTTGGGCTTTGTTGAGAGAAAAGAAAAGTTTTTTATTTAAGAGGGTAAGAATTTGAACCAAAAAAAAAATTGCTTTTTAAAGCCTAGGAACCGGGTCGGGTCAGATGACCTGCGCGCAGGCCCGACTCGGTTGCTGGCTTATGTTTTTGTTTGCTTTCTTTGTTTTGTTACTTGTTTCCTTTCCTTTCCTTTTCTTTTATTATTTCTTTTTTTATTATTTTTTTTAGGGAGCATTTTTTTTAGATTATTATTTATTATTACTAATTGTATTTTTAAGTTTGTTTTGCTGGTTTATTTTGTGAGCTAATTATTAGTTGTTTACTAATTATTTATTATTAGATATTTATTAACTATTATTTTTTATTAAAAAAAAAACTATTTTTTATTTTAATTACTACTATTATATTATTAACTATTATTATTATATTTTATATTATTAACTATTATTATTATATTTTATTATTATTAACTATTTATTTATTAATAAGATAAGTTTTTTTTAATTGATGATTGATTATTTTGAAATTAATAAATTAAGATCTTTTCCAATGATGAAATCCGAGGAGTTCACATTTGGTTGATTTCAAAGGAATTTCTAGGTGAGAGAACTTTCTTAAAAATTCTCCAGATTGATGAAAAAATTTTAAGGGATGATTTTCGATACAAAAGGTTGAAATTTATTTATTTTAAATTAATTAATTTTAATATTTTTTTGAGTCATAATTTCCATAATCAATGTTTAATTTAAATTTAAGGATAAATTAAGATATCTTCCAATGACGAAATTAAAAAAAAATCACGTTTGGTTGATTTCCAAAAAATTTTTAGGTGAGAAAAGTCTTTTAAAAATCTTCCAAATCGATGGAAAAGT
Source organism: Fremontodendron californicum (assembly GCA_030761205.1). NCBI lineage: Eukaryota > Viridiplantae > Streptophyta > Magnoliopsida > Malvales > Malvaceae > Fremontodendron > Fremontodendron californicum. The sequence continues at coordinate 16,910,028 of JAULJL010000018.1, read as the reverse complement.
TTTTAAGAGGTAATTTTCGATATTGAAATCGAGATTTATTTTTGAGCAAACGTAAATAAAATTGCAAATTTTAATTATGAAGATTAGACTTAGGATTTTAAATTTAATTTTTCCGACGACAGAGCCTTTTCAATGGAAAGATCAATTTCTTTGGAATACTCTCGAGGTGAGGAAATATTTTTTAGCAATTTCTCCAGATTGATGGAAGGGAGATCTAAAAGCGATTTTCGATATTTTAACTTAAAAAGAGATATGATAGACAAGACCATTTAATTAAGATTTTTTAGTATCACAAGACTAATTAGGTACCGTCCTTTTGGATGAGCGTTGTGAGGGTGCTAATCCTTCCTCACACGTAACCGAACTCCCGAACCTAGTTCTGATAAGCAGACCAGAACCTATTCTTTTTAAGCTGCCTTAGTCAAGTTTAAGATTACTTTAAATAGAATAGATTTATAAAGGTGACTAATCACATCGAGATTAGATGATTAGTGGCGACTCCATGATTTGTGTCTAGCATGCTAAATTCGTATTTTACACGTTATGACAAAAACGAAACTTTTTTTTAATGAAATTATAACTTTTATTTTACGCATTACTTTGGAGCAAAATAGACATAAAGTTCCTTAGGTACTTTTCCTAAGGTTCCTGCAATAAAATTTTGACACGTCAAATAAAACAAAGTTAATAATTAACTTTTTCATCCTTTCATTAAAAAAATCTTTGGATGAGATTGTAATTAATTTTTTATTTTATTTTTTATATATTAATAAGTAGATTATATATATATATATATATATATATATATATTAGAATTCTTTCTTTGCTTTTCTAAGGGATTTTTTTTAATATTTATAAAATTTTAATTAAATTAATAATAATAAATAAATATAAGTTGAACCATATTAAATTATTATTATTTATTTAAATATTTTTTATATTTTAATATCGTAAGTAAATGAATTTAGAGTTAAAATTGAATCATTATGACAAATTATGTAAAATATGAGATGAATTGAGATATGACATAAACACAACATAGGAAAATAATTAAAATACGACACGACACGAAAAATAACATGAAGACGATGTGAATACACAAACAACACGGGAAAATAATTACATACTTCATTATGTGAATGCATTTTCTTTTTCTTCACCACTTTATTCTTTATTTTTTATTTTTTTCATTTTCATTTTCATTTCCATTTCCATTTTCATTTTCATCTTCTTCTTCTTCTTCTTCTTCTTCTTCTTCTTCCTTTATTTTTTTTATTTTTCTATTTTTATTTTTTACATTTTCATTCATTGAAAATCACCATTCCACCCAAATTAGACATTGTCGCAACCTAAAAAATAACAAGTCTCATCGCAAGACTTTATATTCGTTAAGCATGACAATAAAAAAAACCCGAGAAAAAGTCGACTTAATTCTTCTTGAAAAATGAAGGTTTTGAAAATGACCTTGAAAAATATATGACTCACGACCAATCTTTTTTTAGCTAGGTGTGATCGGCCACCTATTAAAACCGATTTTATAAAATATTTTAAAATTAAATATAACATTTTTAAAACCAATTTCAAGTCTGCGTTATAAACCAGAGAAAATCGAAGAATCGGGTTCGGGACTCGGTTACGTGCGTGGAAGGATTAGCACCCCCACAATGCCCGTATAAAACGGTACCTTATTAATCATGTGTTATCTCAAGTTTCGGTAAAAAGTCGGTTTTTAATTTAGTATTTCAAGTTAATTCTCAATTTAAAGAAAATAATTCCATTTTTAATTGAAAATGATTCGAAATTTTTTTTCTCTATATTCCCCGATAAAATCGACAAAATATAGAAATTTTTATTTATTTGAAAACTTTTCTGAATCATTCTCGTTTTTTGAAAGAAAGATATTCCTTTATTAATGATAATTGATGACATTCTCTCCAGCAAACCCGGTAGAGAACTCATGAATTATTTTAACTCGGGAATATCTTTATTTTTATTGAAAATCATTATCTTTTTCAAGATATTTTAAAAAATGAACATGAATATGTATGACATAGTAAAGATGATATAACAAAGTCTAGATAATATAATGCAACCTAAATGAAATGATATAATTTTAATGGCATAGTATATTCTAAATAAAATGAAATATCCTAAGTATCATGGTATATTCTATATGAGATGAAATGACCTATGTGATATAATATATTCTAAATGAATGAATAACCTATGTGACATAATATATTTTAAATGAAATGATATGTCCTAAGTAACATGAAAAATTTAAATGACAAGGCATATAATCTAAGTGACATGAAATGGCATGAAACATAATGCTATCAAGAAATATGCATGAAAATAAAAATAAAAATAATAATGCATGAACATAGTTTATGCTAAATAATGTGACAAAAATAAATAACTAAATAAAAAGCATATGATATCATGAAATATTCAAAACCATATAACAAACAACATAATATCATGAAATAAATCAAAATAATAACAATACCATAGAAATTATCATAGCAAAAATCACATATTACATAGTATGCATGAACATGGAAAATGCAATGCATGGAAGTGTATTTTTTCCTTTAATTAAGGAAATCCATACATCTAAAAAGATATCCGGCTACCTTAGGAAAATATATCAAATTAAATTTTCTAAAGTCAAAATACTTTGTGATTTGTTTGAAAACAATTTTGGAAATCTTGGATAAAAATTAGAACCCTAGCTGAACACCTTTTTAAAATAGCTCTAATTTCTTAAGTTTGAAATCCCAGGCTTGACCACCCTTGACCCGAGCTTCATAGAATCATTTTTAAAGGTTAAAAAGGCATAGAAACTACCCTAAGACAGTAGCTAAAGTTTCTAACCAATCCCCTCTAAATGCCTTAGCCAAATTCAACAATTGTTTTTCTTTTGAATTAAAATCTGTTTCTACTGTCCAGTTTTAAAATATGAATTTTTAACCTATTTTTAAAAATTCAAAAAAATCTAAAACAAATAATGGAGACTTAGAACATGTAGAACTACACGAATAAAATTGGCTTAATTTTCTGATTAAAGATAGCTTCTCAGAAAAATTGGGAAACTTAGAAAAACAAAGTGAAAATTGTTTTGTCAAAACACATTTTTTGGCCTTTGATAAAATCATTTAAAAATCAAAGTAAAAATATTGGAGACTCTCTTAAGGACCTACAATCAGTATCTAAAACTTTTAAAAAATAGACAAAAATTGACTAAGGAAAAAAAAATCACAAAAGTAGAATAATCAATTTGACAACTCTTTAATTTTCCACAAGTATACTCAAGTGAGCATGACTTTGAGCTATTAATTGGCCTAAGTGACAAATCATGTGGCATGACATGAAATGCATGAAAATACAGCAAATTGAATGCATGATTTAAAACCTAAATGACATGAAAAATGCTTGGCATAGAGAATATGGCCTAGACCTAAACTGAACTTGCATGGCATTTAATGCAACATAGGTCTAAAATGCATGAAATGCATGACAATACAAGCAAAACCTAGACCTAAAGAATGCATGACAATAACACAAACACATAGCTTTCTAAACCAAAATACACAAAAACATAGCATGGACATGTAAACAAGTCAACGAATACATGGCACACTAAATCGAATGGTCCTAAGCTTAAAATGGTCATGACATTTTCACAAATACATGGCACACTAAATCAAAACACATAAAATCATAGCAAGGAAATGCAAATCTATCTACTAGCATGATGAAAATGCACATACAAAGCATGCAAAATGAAGAAACCGAATGGTCCTAAGCTCAAAATGGTTATGGCATTTTCACAAACACATGGCACACTAAATCAAAACACATAAAATCATAGCAAGGAAATGCAAACCTATCAACTAGCATGATGAAAATGCACATACAAAGTATGCAAAATGAAGAAACCGAATGGTCCTAAGCTCAAAATGGTCATGGCATTTTCACAAACACATGGAATAGTAAAATACAAGACTAGAAAGAAACATGCTAAAACATGCAAATATGAAATAAAGGCATGAACACAACTAGACATTTTCACAAACACATAGAATAGTAAAAATGCAAATCATGAACAAACTTAAACATTTGGAAAACAAAAAATTTAAAAATGTAAACAAGGAAAATAAATATGAATACAAGTTGATAAAATCAAAAATGAAGATAGGTAAACAACAAAATTAAAACAAGCTTCATATTTTTGTTATTTGAAGAAGATATGAGACATCAAAAGCATGTTAGACACCACGAACAACATGAAATAAAAAGCAAACAGCAACCATTATAAAAACAAAGCCATTCGACCACTCCTAGAACATGGAAAAAAAATTATTTTTCAAAGTTTTTCAAGAAAGTATCAAAGAAGACTTGAATAAAAAGTTTAAAAACACTTATTTCAAAATCAAAATCAAAAGAAACTCACCAAAATATCAATGAAAACAGTAAATCAAGAATGGAAATGCAAGGAAAGTGCAAGAGTATGGTGCTTTTAGCTACCTCTAAAAGCTATATTGCAAGCTTTTCCTCTTCTTACTATCTTCGCCTTTCTAAACTTTTCTTTTTGCTTTTCAAAACTGGAGAGCATTCATTCAGCAAAATCAGAGTGAAAGAAATGAAGAAGAGACCCCCTCCTTATGCCTTGGCCGGTTGGCATCCTTTCTAGAAGCAAGGTGGTTATTTTTTCATCCAATGGCTATCACTTCAAGATGCTTTCTATGTAAAATTTTCACCATTAGATTAGAATGACGAGCCCTTGAATTATGATATCATGAAGATGATGTCAAAAATAGGGTGATAAATATGAAATCATTCCCCTCCATCCATTGGTCCATGTGTCACAATTTCAAAGGCTTGATCTAAAAAAATAACTACCTTCCTCTTCACCCTTGGCCCTTTGATGAAAAATCAGAAAATACCTGCCCTCCTTTGGGCCTTGGCCGGCTGAACCTTCACATTCACCTTCCCAACCCATGCTTCATTTTTTAAATGCAAAAAAAAAAACCCTTTTCGGTTTCTTCGATAAAATGACCTTTTTGACCCCTAAACCTAAATAAATGACAAACGAACTCCAAATTAATTTTTTTTTTAATACTTTTGAAATAATAAAAAATTGGATTTTGGAGGTTTCCAAAATTTTTCGAATTCATTTGCTATATTTTTTATTTTTTCTTCCAAAGCTGCCTTTTTGTGCACTCGAACTTTCACCATGTTTTAAACGAGCTCCGGATCCAGATTTTTCTTCATCAATATCTTCCAAATAATTTAAGAATGAGATCTACAAATTTTTAGAATTTTTGGAGCTCATTTGCTATTTTTTCGGGATTTATCTGCTTGAATTTTTGCAAAGTGGGCCCGGGATTTGGCCATTTTGCAAACGAACTCCGAATCCATATTTTATTTCTCCAATCTCTTCCAAATAATTTAAGAATGAGATATACAAATTTTTAGAATTTTTGGAGTTCATTTGCTATTTTTCCCAAATTTTCCAAATTTTCCCTTTTGTCTCTGAAGCCCGATTTTGCTCAAAACAAGTTCAATTTTCATATTTTATTTTCCTGGGCCTTTTTCATATATTGAATTGGAGTTGGTCTGAACACGCCCAATTTTTACGATCAAACTCCCTTCCAATTTAATTTTTCCTCTTTTTTACTATCGGGAATTTCCTTTTTTTTTTTTCCAGTTTTTCCTCCAATCGGCTATTTTCTCGGATTTTCTTCAAACTGAGCTTTGGTCTATCCTTGGTTACCCACAGCTCATCAATTAGGGGTTTTAATTTTACCGAATCAGGCCATTTTTGCAATTTTCCTTCATTTCACCAAAATCCACCAAAAACCCTAGTTCTCGGTTTTATTTTGAATTGACTTTTCCTTCAGTTTTCTTTCAAGTTGCTTCTCCATTACCTGTAGTCAGTGCTTATCTTTCATTTGGAACTTTCAATTTTGACCAATTTGATCGTTTAAGCACTTTTCCCCAAATTTCTTGAACTAGGATTTTCTTTCTACTGAATCTCCGTAGTCCAATTTTCGAACTCCATATCTTTCAATGTAGACCTCGGATTAACAAAATTCTTTCACCATTTTTCAATTGAACTTCAAATCTTGATTTTGAAAGTGTCTTGACTTTTTTAGTAGTTGACTTTTTTAGAGTTGACTTTTTCAAGTTTGACTTTTTATGCTTAAATTCTTAGACTAAGTCTCGGAGTACCACCTGCAGAATGAGAAAAGCCTTTTTGTATTCTGAAACATCAATTTAGGAAGAAAACATACCTGATTTAGTGGTCCGGACAAAATTAGGTGTCTACAGACATGGCTCATATTTATTTCCTATAATATCATACACATGCCTATTTAGTTAGGGTTAATCATGGTTTTTCTTATTGGGTTAGGCTAAAAGATATGACAATAAAAAGAAATGAGATCAATTAGGCACAAAGAAGTAAGCTAAAGATAATCATATATATAGGTAGGCTAGAAAGGCTCAAATGTCCAAAGATGACATAAATCATCTCCTCAACTTAGTGTTGTCTAGGATTTCACCTCGAGAGAGAATCAAATAAATTCTAAGCTTCTAGACAAAAACGCAATTCACATCAACATAAGCAGTGTTTATATAAGCAAGAGATCAAGTGTTCAATTTTTGAAAATCACATCATAACAATGAGTCTAACAAAAGAATTTAATTTAATATAAAATCAAATCATCCTCATGTTTTTCCCAAAAGTCAAGAAAAATTAATAACTAAAATTTCATCATGTGATTAGGATCTCATCATATTAAATGCAAAACATATCAAGCAATTTTTTTTTTCAAAGACTCCAAAATATAAATATAAACTAAAATGAACACACAGACTAACTAAAATAAAAAAAATTCACACCAAACAAAAGAAACTAATAAGCTAAAGACCAAAACGAACACACAAACTAATTAAAAATAAAAAAATTCACACCAAACAAAAGAAACTAATAAGCTAAAGATCAACACTCTCAAACTTAAAGCAAACATTATCCTCAATGTTTGAAAATAAAGAATAAGAATAAAAAAACTCCCCTGACAATGAAAAAAACTCAGGAGAGCTTTAATCGTCTTCTTCCTCGTCCTTATCTTCATCCTTATTGGATGCATCAAACTTTGTTCTCCATTTTTTTTCACCCAAAATACACAAAAAAAAAAAAAAAAAAAAAAAACTTGAAAGAAAATTCTTGGATTTTACTCCTTTGAAGTGACGCATGGATTAACTCGGCAAATATCAATAGATCATATGGCTTAACAATATAAGTATCAACATGTGTTAACATGCATGGCTTTAAAGTAGAATAAGGAATCCAAGTGTCAACATGCATGGCTTCAGCTCATGCCTATTCCCGTTTCATGTGGAAGGAGTTGGAGGAAGATGGGAGAGTGTCCATGCCAGCGAGGCTGCGGCCTTTGATCCTAACGGTGTCTCGTCCTTCCACCTTGTCCACGGCCGAGGAAACCTTCTGAGGTCATGGTTGCTAATGCAGCCACTTCGTCAGCCAAATTGGGAGTGGGAATCCTTGACTTAAGAGTTGGTTGATTAGAAGAGTTTCTAGTTGGCGAGCAATGCTCTTCCCTGGAACTGTGAAATACAGGAAAGAAGCATTTTGCAGCCCTTCCTTTGAACGATGCGAACGAACTCGACCATCAAGATCATCCGTCTCTCCAATATATAGTTTCCTATCAGGTCTAAACATGACATATACGCAAGAAGCACCTATAGTTGATGGAGGTGGCTGTTCCCTAGCAGCAATAACAAGTTAACAACACAGTTTAAGACAGGAACATCTGATGGCGGCCAGTCGAGAGATTCCCCATGATTTATGAAGAACTAGCTGGATAATGAAGGAGAAGAACCAGATTTGAATAAAAAAAATTAGCAAGAAGGGTTTGGGAGTTGTGTAGGGTTTGGAACCCGTTAAAAAAAAAATTATTACCGCCCAGCACTGCGGCGCTGGCCTCCCGGCGCCACAGCGCTGGGCCTCGACAGGTTTTCGAGAATGAGCCAGCGCTGCAGCGCTGAATGTTTTTTTTTTTTTAACCTGCAAAGTAAATTAAAAAATTAGAATAAGAAAAAAAATAGAAAAAAAAAATCAAAGAGTAAAATAGAAAAAATAAAATCAAAGAGTAATAAATTTTTTTATCTGCATAAAAATAAATTAGTAAAAGAATTTTTCTTTTTAACTAAATATTGAAATGCAAAATTAAATGAAAACTAAAAAATTTGAACACTTGGGTTACCTCCCAAGAAGCACTTGATTTATAGTTATCGACTTGACTATCTCGTTTTCATCATCCTGTATCCAACCACTTGATGATTTTTGATTCATGCCATTTGACTGTCCTTACTTTGAACAACTTCGCTTTCTTGCAAGCTTGAACGCGAAATCCATCCCTCTTGGAAGTAGAATTCAATAATGCCTTAAGCGGATCAATGGGATAAATTTCTATAAACTCTACTTTAATAGCACTTTCTACCACATCGATTAGCTTAGGCTGTTGGATGCATTGAGGAAAAAGTAGTGGTAGGTCACACTGGGTCTCCTCTACTCGCACTTTTTTAACTTCTTTTTCACCCACTAATACTTCTTCAAAAGGCTTGTTTGACAATTCAAGCTCTTTGCTATCCTCATCTATCTCTTGTTCACTATTGAGTGTGATTTCATTACAATGTTTGTCTTCACATGGTCTGAAATTAGATTCAATGTCACGTGGAATAGTTTCTTGAGGGCAATTATTAATGGCGTTTGCAAGCTGACTTATTTGCATCTCAAGATTTCTAAGTGACGCTGTTTGGCTTTGAAGTAATTCTGAATGACTTTGAAGTGGTGCTGAATGATTCTAATTGGTCATTGCTTGACTTGCCATGAATTGCATAAACATTTCTTCTATTGATGGCTTCTTTTCTGGAACAAGAGCACGGGCTTGTGATGGAAACCCAGGAGGATATGCTTGATTTTTTGAATATGAGGACCATTGATTGTTGTTCCAAGAAGAATTTTTGTGATCTCCCAAATCTGGATTGTAGTTGTTGGAATAGAAATTATTTTGATGCATATTGTAGTTTTCGATATTCCACTATTTCAGGATTGGTTGGGCACCAATCACTATGATTTCCTTCTCCAGATAGTTCACATATTACACTAGGGTGAGTTCCCCAACTTGGATTGTAATTGTTGGAATAAGAATTATTCTACTGCATATTGTAATTTCCAACATATTGACACCAATCACTATGATGTCCACCCTCATAGAGTTCACAAATCACAAACAAACTTTGGACGACATGTACACCCAAATTGTCTAATTTTTGGTTCAGTGCAGCTATCTATGCGGATAAGGCATTGATTGCAACCTATATATGATCCCACATAGTACACCTTTTTTGCACACAACGACCAATAGAACCTGAAAATAAAGAAAAATAAAGTTTGAATTAAGATTAAGATTGTTTGGTATTAATATTGACAAAAAATAGTAAAACAATTCACTGGCAATGGCGCCAAAAACTTGTTGTCGTTTTACCACGCAATTGCACGTATCGTTAACAAGTAATAAAGTGAAAAATAAAGTGTCAATCCCACGAGGAATTGTTACCAAATTTACTAAGTACAAAAATTAGCACAACTTAATCTTATTCAAACAAACGATTAAAGATTAGTAATTAAAAACTAAATAAAATAATAAACAAAGAAAGTAAATTAAAAGATAGATTAATCACTTAAGAAAAGCCTAGGATTACAATTTCCCTCAACATTTCGTATGAATCTCTCTTATCCTCTTAACTTGATTAATGACAATGAGTTGTTAACCTAGAGTTCTAATCTATTTATAAGTATCTTCCGATGGTCTTATAAAAATATTTCTCTTAACCAATTAACTATATTCATATGATAATTGAATTAAAGAGAAACTCATTAAGTTTAGACTCTAAAATTGATTACACATGACACGTTAGTTTATTCCTACCCTACATGCAACTCAATTCATCTTAACAAATGATTATGAAACATTTGTTATTCAATCCATGTCTAACACTAAACACCCTTTTCCAAGTTGTATCTAGGTTACCAAATCAATCTAATTGGTAGCTAAGCAATTAGAAGTATTAAGCACAATATTGAATAAACAACATCAAATATCATTAATTCAAGAAAGAGAGTAAAATAATCCAAAATACATGTTGAGTTCCATTGCAATCCTAGAAAAATAAATTTAGTTCATGCTAATTCACAATCATAAATATTATAAGAAAGATAAATAAGAGTAAGAGATAATAGAAAACTAAGGTTTGTCAAGTTTTCAGTCTTCAATCCTCCAAAATCTCTCTAGCTACTTGCAACTTTGTGGTGGCTACTCTCCTCTTAAGAAAACTAGGTTATTTACAAGCTAAGAAGTAAGAAGGTAAAAACTAAAGTCCTAACAGTTCTCATTTATAGAGCTCTTAAAAGCCTGAAAAAGGAAAACTTTGTGGCCAAGTAAATGCTTCCAGCTTGGACTTTCCATATATGAGCCAATTCACTCCTTCTTGCTTTAGGATTCAACAAAAATATAAAAGATATTAAATTAATAACTAATTCAAACTTAAAATAAATAAATAAAAATAATCAACTAAAAAATAATTAAATAAAAATTTAAACTACAAGAACTTACCTAATTTAAAAGCACAAAATATGATAAAATAATTCTATTTCATAGAGTTATCACCTATCCAAGGGTCGGGCAGGTGGCCTACTCGCCTGGTCTGACAAGCTCGGCTGCCCGTCCGGCTCGACAGATTCGGTCCATATTAGGCCGGGTCTTTCGGATCAATAAGCACATAATTTAGCAGCTCCCTTTTTTTGTAAATAGGAAATCCATCTTCTGTAATGATTGTGTAATTTTGATATTTTTTGGATAATGTTTGGTGCATTGTGATTTATTCATGCACGGAGCACTCGGTTTGAGTCTTCCACATGGTCCATGGATAATAAACTCTAACACAACTTAGAAGCCTGCTGGATCCATTTTCTAATCAGGTATTTCAGCATTTATAATTGTGTCTACATCAGCTGGAGAAAGGCATTTGGCACCGGTACACAACCATAACAATATGTGTGCATGAGGCATACCTCATTTTTGGAACTCAACAGTATACACCATTGGAAGATAAATAGTAATAATACACAGTCATGAGTTTCTCTTATTGTTCATAGCAAAAGGTAAAAATGGAAAAATGTAAGTGAATTTCAGAGAAAACAAACCTACAGCAACACTTCCAAAGTGTTTGTTTTTCACCAATTCATCCATAAAAAGTCGAAGCCTTATCTTGAATACACGTGCAAGAATATCAGGTCTATCTTGCACTTTTTGACCATCAATGAATTTCAGTGCTGCAGTTATTTCTGGCCATTTAGCATTACATGTAAATGTTAAAAATAAATTTGGATATCCAAAATATTTGCAAATCGCCATTGCATCCTGATAGTTTAACATAAGATATCTCAGGCCTGCTGTGAAGGTTGCTGGTAGAATGATCCGTTTCCCTACAGCGTTGGCCTCTGTGTCACCCGTCGTCAATGCATCAACTATGCCTTGGAAAATATCAGATCATATTTTTTTTGCTCTTTCTTGATGTATTCAAGCTGCATTAACACTTGTGAAAGCATCAACGACAAATTGATGAAACAATTTTCCTCCATGAATTAAAGTTAATCCATGATCTAGTCATTGCTGAATAATATACGCATAATACTCTCTAGCTATTGCTGAACCACGTTTTGTGCTTCTTCTATGTTGAGAAAATACGGATCAAATATGAAGATGAAATCCATCCTCACCATATGGAAATAGAACCGAATATTGCATGGCCATGAATGAAGGATGCAAGTCACCTATTCTTTGCAGTCCAAGAGATCTATGGTCAACTATTATATCACGATGATTCATCAACTCATCAACATCTCCTAAATGAGTGCAGCAACTTCAGAAGACGTTGGATCTGAATACTGTTTGTTGAATCTGTCAGAAATTAATTTCAACCTCATCAGAATATAATCGCATTCTTTGAATCGCTCTCTAGCCATTTGAAAAGCTTTAACAATGATGTTTTTTTGATCCAACATATGTATCAATTGTTTGATTACATCTTCATCAATATTAGAATCCTTTTGAAGACAACCAAGAGCTTACATTCTATTAGAAACTTCATTTTCGGTATCGTATATATATATATAACTGAGCAAACTTTGGTTTTTGTCCATGTATTGGCAGCAAAGATCCTAACCTATGATGATTTTGCTCGCTGATTCTAAAAACAAACGGTCCCGATCTTTTGTTGACTTCCTCATAAATTTTACCACCGATTGATGTAAATTGGAACATTGAATTACATACCTTGATATTTTCTCTGAATTTCTATGCTTGTCTGCCACTTGTATACCATCAATGCTTTCAACGGTTGAAGAGTTTCTTTAAAGGGTGGCAAACATATTTTACCTTCAACACAACAGAGCGAAAATCTAAGATGATGCTCTCTTTTAGCCTTGTTTAGTCTCTCTTCATACCACATCTGAGCTCCACAAAACTGACATGTGTGTATCCGACAGCCAAGATCAATAGCAACAATTTTGTTTGCTGGAAATTAATGTAAACAAAGTGGATTCAGTATAAAGAAGACAAAGAAGTAAATTCAAAAGCATATACGATCGAAATAGCAATGTACACATTTGTCTTGAGCAAAAGTATAATCATTTATAAAAGAAGAATGCACTTACTTGTTGTGTTGCTTTTTTGTTCGTGTGCAACTTCAGCAATGTTAAATTCAGCTGGCAGATCAGAAGACAACAAAATGAATTCACTAACAGGCTGAGTTGAAATAACAGATTCTCTTTCTATGGTGACATTCACACTTTCCAAATTCTGTTTATAAGGAATATCCAGAATTCCGACAACACTTTTCCCTTTGTTCTGTTTTGCTGAAGCATTAATCTCACAAAATTCATCAACACTCATTTCTGATGAAGCATCATCATCATCATTCAGGGAAGAATATCTCAGTTTTTTATTTATTTACAGAAACCCATACGAACCATCAAAGGAATTCAACCACTTTTTGTTAGAACCAAGAGCAAAATCTTTTCCAGCCTGACTGCTACTACCAAAGCAGTGATTTAATTCATAAAAGATCGGATGCCGAACTCATAGACTACAGGAATGCGATGGAATTAATACGCTCGAGACTGCTTTTGAATCAATCTTAGAAGTACCATCCAATTCAATAATGGAATGCACATAAACATTCTGATGGTGTATCATATGACAATGATGCAAACTATGTGGCATATCCTCCATCTCTCAAGAATAGTAAGGAATGTTCTAACTTTAGATTATGACGCACAATTTCCTTCATTGCCTAAGAACATTATATATATATATATATGTTAGAAAAAAATAATAGAATGCAACAAGAAAAAAAAATAATGTTAGTAAAGTATGATGGCTTTGAGGCGTGTAGAACACTTTCCTTAAGGCTTTTATATGCCTTCAAGATACAACAAAGCCCTCAACACTCCAAGCAAAAATAGTGAAAATTACTGAATAGAAAAGTCCTTTATATAGATAACGAATAGATGCATCTTTCAATGAGATATCCTTTAGTAAGAGTTATGTTGTTTTACAAGACAACTTTACATGTAAAGTTATGTCTTTACAAGACAACTTTACAATATAATAGTTGTGTCTTTATAAGACAACTAACCATAAAACAATTAATTGTTTTATATGCTCTATAAGCTTGACTTTTTTAGATAATATAATATTGGTTACCTATCAACATTATAAACTACTAACAATCCCCCACTAGTTTAGGATGTTGGTAATTTAATTTGTAGTCTTTCACACAAACAAATATTATGCATACAATAAGGTATCTCTCGATTTGAACCATCAATTAGCGAATGTATCTTAGAATTCTAATGAAGTTGTTGGTGTCCGCAGATTGCACCGTAACTCCTAATATTAGAATTGAACATACACAACACATAATATTCATTTATATTTATGTCAGAGGTTGTTCACTTTTAGCACTATTATGGCCATGTGCTTATCTTGATCGTAATAAACATTTACAAGAGAAACCCCAATTCTTCTTGTTGAAGCGGCACCACTTCTTATGTTTATATAGGTAGAGTTTCTATAATGTCCCCATTGCTTTAGACATTTGAACAATAATAAACTCCATTAAGAGTATAAAACTCATCCTCTATACGCAATGGACCGCACTAGTCTCTAATCAATTTCTTTTGGAATGAGTTTTACTAGTGCATCACAGACACATAACAATAACTTGTTTTTACCCATTGAACTTTTAAATTAGAGGTTAGTAATTAAAAGTTGGGTTCCCATTATTGGTATATAATAATAGGGTTTAAACTCATTCTCCTCGTAGTACTACCAATCAAATTTCTAGGAATTGATTTTCTTTTACGGTAATTACCTCAAATTAGAGATTGAATCTCTAATATAATCAATTCATAGGCATAACATGTCCAAACTTTTTATTTTACATATTACTATATGTTTTTAGACATTGTTACTTATTTCTTCCAATTGTAGGAAATAGTTGGTATTGGTTGTGGCCACAACTCTATTCTCATTAATATAACTTTGACCCATTTTATTTCCATACAATTGATCAATCTTTAATACAATTATACTTCTAGTATAATTGGATAAACTGAATTGATAGACCAAGCTATTTTAGTTTTTTTTTTTTTTTTTTTTTTAAAGATATTTAAGAACCTTTTTAATGGCTTTTCTTTTAATAAGTTGTACTAAACTTATTAGCTCTTATAATTTAAATAATAAAATTATACCAAATTTTTATTACACTATGATGGTATTATATTTATTTTATTTCTTAATAATTTATAAGAAATCAACACCCCTACCATGTGTAAGATATCCATTCTTTTATTAAAGAATATCTCATTTCAATAATCAAGATATCATATATTAGTCAATTTGCTTTTTCATTTATCTTTTCACTATATATATTTTTTAGTAGGAGGCCTCCAACTATTCATCCTTAGTGAAAAGATAACTAGCAAATAATCTATATCTTGATCTTTACTTTTATAGTATAGTCATACTTCTATAGTTTCCTTTTGAGATTTGCATGTCAAATCTTATGGTGGATAAATTACTATGAATTTGTTTCACCATGGACATCAGAGCCATTTTTTATTGCCTTGACTAAATCCATGTCCACCACCCAAATGAGGTCAAATAGCATTTATGTTGCTAATTTTTAATATTTCTTTGAGTCATGGCTTCCAAAGTAATTATAATTTACTTTCAATATATCTCAAAAGTTTTAAATTTACTAAAACCATCAGATGTCACTCATACAAGTCATAAATAAGACTACGTGCATCAGCATAAATTAGCACAATGTGATCTAGATTATTTGATCCAAATTTATTACCACCATGTAACACATTTTTCAATAGAAGATTTTTTCTTCATACATAATAGTGATTTCATTATGAAATCCTAAGCTTTACCATCATTCCACCTTTGACTAAAAAACTTAATCATACCAATAGTATATGATTTATTCTATTCTAGTCAAACCCACTAAATCAATAATAAAATTTGTTAAGTAGTCCAAGCATAATTAATCCATGTGGTAAACGATGAAAAGGGTAAATTATTCTTAAAACATAATTCCATTTACCCTTTACCGTTGACTATAAATTTTACTCAAAAAATGTGTTAATCTCTCATTCTTTTCAAAGCTTAATAGTTTAACCTTTTCAAGTACCATACTTCTACAACCAATAGTTGTATAACAAATACTCATAAAGTGATTATCAAACAATGAATATACAACATGGTTATTACTAGGAATCTCATATTTTCATAGAGAGTTTTCAAAATCCAAACCATGTTATAAAATTAATAATCATAATTAATATATGCAGTTCACTTTATATATATTTATATAAATGTATACCATGGCCATAATCATTGTATTCATAATGCAAACACCCATTATCCAAATATAAAGTAATCATATTCTATATATATATATATATATATATATTCAAATTTGTGATTTTAATAGGCCACGCTTAAAAGAAAATCAATTCCATTGATTTTACATTTAAAAATAGCCACGATTTGCAACCGTTCTAATGGAACTCTTGGAATTCTCAATTAATAAATTTCAAGCCAACTAATATGAAAAGATAAACATGAAATAAGATTTCATGCAACAAAAAGAAACAATCAATTGGCATACCTGTTTACTAACCGAAGACCTGCTTTTTAACATGGACAAGTTCCCACTCTATCTAGCCAAATTGGGCTTATCTGAGAGTGAGACATAGGAGGGGAGACCTAAAAGCCTTCAGTCATTTGTTCTCTTCCTCCCTTTACAATAACCGACAGTATGCAGCAATTACTATTTTGTTTCCTTGTGTCTTGGAGTAAAAAGTTTCACTCACAGACTTTGATCAAAATTTCTCATAAAAATTTTCATATAAAAGCCTTAAGGTTGTTAGAAAAAAATAATAGAATGCAATAAGAAAAAAAAAATAATGTTAGTAAAGTATGCCTTCAAGATATAACAAAGCCCTCAACACTCCAAGCAAAAATAGTGAAAATGACTGAATAGAAAAGTCCTTTATATAGATAACGAATAGATGCATTTTTCAACGAGATATCCTTCAGTAAGAGTTATGTTGCTTTACAAGACAACTTTACATGTAAAGTTATGTCTTTACAAGACAACTTTACAATATAAAAGTTGTGTCTTTATAAGACAACTAACCATAAAACAATTGTTTTATATGCTCTATAAGCTTGACTTTTCTAGAAAATATAATATTGGTTACCTACCAACATTATATACTACTAACAATATATATAATATAACACTACACACAATATCTTATATATAAGGATTAAAGAGAAAGAATATAAATTTAAAATCCAGGAGAACAGTACATATAAATAGATACACACATATCAAAATACAAACTTGGATTCTTAAGCTTTAAATAGCTAAACATAGATCATAGAAAAAGATAAGAAGAATAAGCATATACATATATAGTATAAAGTATGCAATAAACATACTAACTTGACAGCAAATCCAAATACAGCAAGTTGAAGATACAGCAAGTCGAAGAATCTGTTTCAGTGAATTGAAAAAATGTAAAAACAGAGAACAGAGAAACAAAATAAAACTGAAACAGAACAGGAATAGCAGTAGACAAAATGAAAAATCAAATGAACAACAGTTTATATCATATAATAGGATTATGTTGAGAATCAAAGAATGTTTGAAGCATAAAAAAACTAAAGTATAAGAGAAAATAAAACATAAACTAACCCAAGACAATAACCAAATGCTAAAAAATATACCTGCACATCAGAAGAAACAAACATTACTATATGTAATTGATCTTTGGCTGAAGAAAAAAAAAAAAAAAAAAAAAAAAAAAAAAACACAACCAAAACAAAATCCACAATTTAAATAGAAGATAAGTTGCTATCGTCAGAAGAATGCATGAAAAAACCTAGGAAAAATAAGAGTATCATTAAAAAAAAACGAATTTACAAATAAGTTGAAAAACATATGAAAAATAAATTTGAAAAAATATATCTAACCAAACGAAACTTAAACAATTGAGATTAATCGATTAGAACCACAAAAGTGGAATGACAGTCCAGCAATAAACCAACAAACTGTAACCCGAAAAACCCATTTAAAAAAGGAACTTGATAACAATAGGAAGAATTATCTAGGAAAGGAAAAAAGTACTCACCCAGAAAAATAGCTAGTAGAAGAACCCACCCAGAACACAACGAAAGGAAAAAAGAAAGAAGGAACACCAATGCAACGTAAGCTAAGAAAAAATAAAATAAAATAAAATAAAATAAAAAAGACATTGACACCAACCATTTCAGAAGCCATACTTTGATGGAAATTTGACGAAAATCCTCTACAAAAAAGTACTCCATCGTACATAATCTGCCAACCATCCCACGATAAGTTGCAAAACTCATAAACTGAATGCCTTTGAAACTAACAGGAAAACATAAAAGAAATGAGTTGAGAGAGACTGAACAATCGGTTTGAGTGAAAACCCACCCGAATATACAAAGCCCAGAAGATAAGACCCAAATAAAAAAAGAAAACCCGAAAATAATAGGTGAAGCGAAAACACCCTGGAAAATAATGAGAATGCTCTTTTGGTCCCCAAGGACTCAATTTTAAATATAGAAGATTAGATGATATAATTTAAATATATTAGTTAATAAGTGCTTGGAAGTTTTCTATTTTACTACAATGGGCACACCCACTATTTGGGAGAAAGAGAAAAAAATGTTAAAAATAAATAAAATAGAAGAACTTATTTGGTGGTTATTGGTTAAGAAGAGGTGCAGTTTTTAAAAATATTAATTTTTTACTTTTTAAAAATAATAAAAAATCTAAATTTCCTTATAAATATATATTATTTTATTTTTTAATTTTTGTGTAATTCTTTCAACATAATTTGTGTCACTGGACTCGTGATATCAAACTAAGCCAGACTCAAAGGTTTTACATTAGTAGAGATATGTTGGTGTAAATGTTTCCTAAATAAGATACTAGATAAATTAAAAAAAAATGATAATTGCATTTAGGACCTTTTATATTTAAAGGAGTTAAGGTGCTTATTAATGCAATTAATTAATTAGTTTTATGTAATTTTTGTAAGGAAATATTATTATTGTGTATGTAATTGGATATGAATATGTAGTTTGGTAACTATCAAATACTTATGAATATTTAAGACTCGTATTTCTCTTTAATTTAAATTTTAGTAAATTTATTATAGTATCTCAGCTTAAATATTTTGTGTAAAATTAATATAATTAAGTATTTTTGTATGTTCATTGGTATTGATTTCTAGAATTTTTTAAAACATAGATTATTTTAAAATGAAAATTATATCTCAATTGGATTTAAAAGAAATAAAAAATAAATAAAAACTAAGGACTTACGGGAAGAAATTAATTCTCTAATAATTATAATTATATATAAATAGTTTAATAAAGATCATGGGCTAATGATGGAAATTTGATTCAAAGAATAAATATGGTTTAATCTTAAACATCAAAAGATTGGTCAACATCTAAATTAAGAATCACATCACAAAACTGTTTTTTTTTTTTTTTTTTTAATACACCACGAAATTTAATACTTTTGATTGAATTTTGTTAAGGATCTAGCTAATTACTAAACGTTAAAATTAATCCTAAAAAGGATCCAAATTAAGATTTATGAAAATAAAATGAATTGATTTAACTTTAAGAAGATTCTAACAATAAAGGAATATAATTAAATTAATAGAGATAAAAAGAGATATGCATGATTTTGAAGTTAAAAAGATTGTAAAAATAGAAAGATTTGATCTTCCACTTTATTTGAAATTTGGTAAGTTATAATATTTTAAACATTTTCAAATTTCAAGTATAATGATTTGGTTTTTCATTTGAATTTGAATTTGAAATATAAATATATTTATGTATTATCGTACGTGTCGTAAAGAAAGTTGTTCATGTAAGTGTGCATGTCAGGACACCTTAAAGAATTGTAAAGAATAGATATTGTTTAAGTGAAAAAGGCTTAGTGCCATTGGATTCATTGATGTGTATTTATACATATTTTAATCTAAGCTGATCAAGAGGTCTTATCAATATTATTACTACTATCGGATGAACAAGTTTTGGATTTATCCCTTGATTTAGTCTTGGATTATCTTGATTTTCCTTCAATATATATATCTTTGCAAGATGATGGAACCGTTGGTGACACCGATCTTTGATAATAAAAGTTGATGTTGACCTTGAGGCAAAGGTTTTCTTTATAGCATTCTCCGAAGGAATGTGTTTGACTTGAAGCAGGTCTTGATTAACTCCGATTGCTTGACAAAGCAATAATTGAATCCAGGTAAGTTCAAAGAAATTGGCAGCAACAATCAAAATTTAGCCTCAGTAGAAGAGTGAGCAACTGTTTTTGTTTCTTCGAACTCCAAGAAACATGTGTGCCTCCAATGTATATAATATAGGCAGAAGCAAAAGTTCGATCATCTTGGTTTCCAGCCCAGTCAGAGTTAATGGACAACTTCTGGAGTGTGGAGGTGACATGATGAGAAGCACCACTGTCAACTAGCCAAGTTTGGTCATTCTTCGTTGTAGTAACATGGTTTGCCATAAGCTAAGTTTGTTTTGGCTTAATTCAAAAACAGTTATTAACGGACTGACCTGCTTTATCACAAAACCGACAAACAACTTTGGCAGCAATTGAGGGATTAACATTTTTACACTACTTTGAAAATCAATGTTTATAGAATTGACGCAATTTGAATTATTGGAAAAAGATTTATCAAACCTGTTCCTGTCATATTAATAGGTTTGTTTAGCAATAGAAAAGCAGTAGGAATTATGAAAAGCAAAATCTTGACTCTTCAAAATTTCAACATATTCGGTTAATTTGTCAAGTAATTCATCAAAAGAGATGTGTGATTCTCAAGCTCTTATTCTAGGGGCAATCTCTTTGAAGTCTATTCCAATGCCATTTAGTGCATAAATGACCAAATCCTCTTCAATGACAGGAGAATTGATCAATTTATTCTCATTTGTAATATTTTTGAGATATTGAATTTTGATGCTGAATTAGCACCTAGGCTAAGTGACCTTCTCAAGGATTGTCATCAGGAGAGATTTGGATGTGTTGGCAAATAGCTTAATAATCTTATTCCAAGCTTCCATAGATGAGTTGAAAGAAGCAAAGAAAGGAATGACAATCTTGTTAGATATCATAGTATATATATTAAGTATGTATATATACGAAATACGTATTCTAATACGTAGGTTGTCGTACACAAATGATATCAAAGTGAATGAGAAATTAGTCTCATTATTTACCCACTTGAAGAGGAAGGAAAGTTGGTTGAAGGTATGTGTGGTAGTCAATCCCACATAGGACTAAGAATGACTTTAGCTTATAGTTTATATAAGCTAGAGTGTCATGATGGGTTGGGCCCCAAGGGGCACCCAAGTTTTTGTGGAGGGTGAGGACCTACACAACTTGGGCTAGACAACACGCGCGCGCCGCCGAGCCGGGCTGGGTCGGGTCGGGTTTGGGTCAGTAAATAATTTTTTACTGCCCAACCGGATTATTTTTTGTCCAAACCGAACCAGCTCATTTCCAACCAGCTTTATGTCCGAATAATTTTCTTCTAGAATGTGTCTGTTCGGTTATTTGCCTTTTCCTGTTGAGTCTTGTCTGTTGGATTGAACCGGTTCAATGGAAGGGTCTTGTCTTTTGACCGAACCGGTTCCTGTCCAACAGATATGTCTGACCGAACAGACTTCTCTGTATCTATAAATAGGGTGTTTCTATCAGTCACTATACACTCAATTTTCACCGAAAATATTCTTCCTTTCTGAGAGAGACTTCAACATTCTTCAGTTCGCTGTGTTGCATCCGGGTGTGCTCTCATTTGCAACGTATATCGAGGAAACCTGGGAGACGATTTGCATCGATACTGTAAGCACCTTAGACAGGCAAAAAACGTCTTAAGGTTAAAAGATCCAACCTTGACTCGATATTGATTTTTTCAAATCAATTCTGTAAGTGTCCTTGTTCGTTTTTACATATTTGTTGTAATCTGTTTCTATATATATAGATCAAATTCTTCTTTTATTTTCTGTTTTTTTTTTTAATTTCACAGTATATAGCATATATATATATATATATATATCTTACGAATCAACATTCTTAAGACGTTTTTGTTAATTTTTTCCTTTTTATATACTGTTGCTCGTATTTGCATTGTTACTGTTTTGTCTTATATTTATATATATATATATATAGTTTACATGCTTATATTTTTTATTTGCTATTGTTCACGTCAGTTTTATGTTTTCATTTAGAATATATATATTTGTTTTATTATATTAGTGTTAACATATTTGTATAGCATCTATATATATATTTTTATAATATTCATTTTGTTTGTTGCTTATATTTGTTTTTTGGTTGGCAGTATATATATATATATATATATATTAATTGTTTTGATTTGTTTTGTTTTTCTTATATACTGTTTGTGAGATATTGCTTATATTTGTTTAGTATCAGATTTTACTGCAGTTTCTAACCTTGTAATGTTTCGGTAATTGTGCTCATTTTTTTTAGAGTTTATTCTTTAATATTCGGTGCATTTTTATTGGTTTTTTTCTTATTGTTTTGTTAATGTTTCTGTTTATTATATATATATAGTTTCGGTGATAATATATATTGTTTATATATATATTTTTTAATATTTAGATTTTGTGATATTTCTATACTACAAGTGTTTGTTCTTAGTTACATTATTTTTGTAGTATAATAATATTTGTATATTTTGTATATAAGTTGATCCTATTATTCTTGAATAATAGATGGCCGAAACATCTACCGGTATTGCTAGAGCGCCCGTAGCGCCACAACCTCTACATGTAACACATGGTGAGAAGCCCGAGAAGTTCAATGGTCAGGACTTCAAACGATGGCAGCAAAAGATGCTGTTCTATTTGACCACCCTCAATCTAGCCAAGTTCTTACGGGAGGAGGCCCCGACTTTGGACGAGGGAGAGACCGATACTACAATGGTAGCCTCGGTAGATGCATGGAAGCATTCTGACTTCCTATGCAAGAACTACATTCTCAATGGTTTGGACAACACGTTATACAACGTGTATAGTCCGATAAAGACAGCGAAAGAGCTGTGGGAGTCCTTGGAAAGGAAATATAGAACCGAGGATGCCGGCACAAAGAAATTTGTGGTTGGCCGGTTTCTAGATTTTAAAATGGTGGACTCGAAAACCATTATCAGTCAAGTTCAAGAGTTTCAATTGATTCTCCATGAGATCTTTGCCGAGGGAATGACTCTTAGTGAATCATTCGAAACGGCAACTTTGATAGAGAAACTCCCTCCTTCGTGGAAGGATTTCAAAAACTATCTAAAGCACAAACGTAAGGAGATGTCTTTAGAGGACTTGATTGTTCGATTGAGAATCGAGGAGGATAATCGTAGTTCAGAAAAGAGGGTCATGGTCCAGACCATGGAAGCCAAAGCGAATGTTGTTGAACATTCGAAAAAGACCAACAAGAGAAAATTCGTTGGTTCAAGTTCTTCCCAAGCTAAGAAAGGAACGGATTTTAGAAAGTTCATGGGAAATTGTTTCAATTGCAACAAGCCCGGACACCGTGCAAAGGACTGCCGGCAGAACAAGAGGAAGAAAGCTCAAGCCAACCTAGTTGATGATTTTGAGCTTGCTGCTGTTGTTTCACAAGTGAACTTGGTGGAAAACCCTAAGACATGGTGGGTTGATACCGGGGCCACTTGTCACGTATGTTCTGAAAGGAAGAGTTTCTCCGAATATAAAGAAGCTGCTAATGATGAGCAACTATATATGGGAAACTCTACGGCTTGCAAGGTACGAGGCCATGGAAAGGTGGTACTCAAGATGACCTCCGGGAAGCAACTCACATTGAACAATGTTGTTCATGCTCCCGAAATCCGAAAGAATTTGGTTTCCGGCTCTTTACTGAGCAAGAATGGGTTTAGGCTTGTATTCGAGTCTGATAAATTTGTACTCACCAAGAGTGGGATATTTGTGGGAAGGGGATATCTATGTGATGGGCTTTTTAAGCTCAATGTTATGACAATTGTACCCAAGAATAAGATTATTAATAATAATATTTCTTCTGTTTACTTGGTTGAGTCCCCTACTTTATGGCATGGTAGATTAGGTCATGTAAATTACAAGACCTTGCAGAAAATCAGCAATTTGGATTTGCTTCCGAAATTTGTCATTGACAAGAATCACAAATGTGAAATTTGTGTAGAATCCAAATTAGCTAAGGCTCCTTTCTATTCAATAGAAAGAAGTAGTGAACCTCTAGAGTTAATTCACACTGATATTTGTGATTTAAAATTTGTGCAAACTAGAGGTGGTAAAAAGTATTTTATTACTTTTATAGATGATAGCACACGATATTGTTACGTCTATTTGCTAAAAAGCAAAGACGAGGCCTTGGAAGCATTTAAGCTCTTTAAGAATGAGGTTGAAAATCAACTAAGCAAGAAAATAAAGAAAATAAGGAGTGATAGAGGTGGTGAATATGATTCATTTTTTAATGAATTCTGTTCGGAAAATGGAATCATCCATCAAACCACTGCTCCTTATTCACCTCAACAAAATGGTATTGCAGAACGCAAGAACCGAACGTTGAAAGAAATGATGAACGCTTTGTTGATAAGTTCAGGGTTACCTCAGAACTTGTGGGGGGGAGCTATCTTATCAGCTAATTATATTATAAATAAAATACCCCATAAGAAATTAGACAAGACACCGTATGAATTGTGGAAGGGTCTAAGACCAAACTACAATTACATGAAAGTGTGGAGGTGTCTTGCGAAGGTAGCCGTTCCTCCACCTAAAAAGGTCAAGATAGGACCTAAAACTATTGATTGCGTATTCATTGGATATGCAAACAATAGTGCTGCTTACCGTTTTCTTGTATTTAAGTCGGACATTCCCGATATTCATATCAATACGATAATGGAATCAAGGAATGCTTCGGTCTTTGAAGATGTTCTTCCTTATAAGGAAAAACAAGAAAACAAGACTGCAAAGAGAACTCATGAGTCCTCGAGTAGTAATCCACATATGGATGAAGAGGAACAAGAGGAACCTAGAAGGAGCAAACGGGCTAAAGTACCGACTACTTATGGTCCAGATTTTCTAACATATTTGTTAGAAAATGAACCTCAAACTTTTAGCGAGGCTATGTCATCTCCAGAAACACAATTCTGGAAAGAGGCCGTTAACAATGAAATAGAATCCATCATGCAAAATCATGCATGGGAACTGGTGGATCTTCCTCAAGGGCATAAGCCTTTAGGATCCAAATGGATATTTAAGAGGAAGATGAAAGCAGATGGAACGATTGATAAATATAAAGCCCGACTTGTAATAAAAGGATACAGGCAAAAGGAAGGGCTCGATTATTTTGATACGTATTCACCAGTTACAAGAATAACATCTATTCGAATGTTAATAGCTATAGCAGCTCTTAACAATCTCGTTATACACCAAATGGATGTTAAGACAGCTTTCCTAAATGGAGATTTAGACGAAGAAATCTATATGGAACAACCCGAAGGGTTCAAAGTTCCGGGACAGGAAAGGAAGGTCTGTAGACTTGTTAAATCATTATATGGTTTAAAACAAGCTCCTAAACAATGGCATCAAAAATTTGACAATACAATGTTGTCAAATGGTTTTCGTATTAATGAATGTGATAAGTGCGTTTACGTAAAAGATACGAATAAGGGATATGTCATTGTTTGTCTATACGTAGACGATATGTTGATCTTAGGCAGTAACAATGAGATCATAAAAGCTACCAAAACTTGGTTGACCAGTAAGTTTGATATGAAAGATATGGGTGTAGCTGATGTGGTTTTAGGAATTAAAATTTCTAAAACACAAGATGGCCTGGTAATATCTCAAGATCATTATGTAAATAATATTCTTGAGAAATTCAGTAAGAATGATACCAATATAGCCAAAACACCCGTAGATGTTCATTTACATCTAAAGAAAAATATTGGTGACGCAATATCTCAAATAGAATATTCGCGAATAATTGGTAGTCTAATGTATCTTATGAACTGCACAATACCAGATATAGCTTACTCAGTTAGCAAACTGAGTAGATTTACTAGTAATCCTGGAGAGGATCACTGGAAGGCCATTGTGAGGATACTTAGATATTTGAGATACACCTCAAGTTATGGACTGCACTATACAAGATATCCAGCTGTACTTGAAGGGTACACTGATGCAAACTGGATATCCGATACTAAAGATTCTAAATCTACTAGCGGATTTATCTTTACTATTGGAGGAGCTGCAGTGTCATGGAAATCTTCTAAACAAACTTGTATTGCCAGATCCACTATGGAATCTGAGTTTATAGCTTTAGATAAAGCTGGAGAAGAAGTAGAATGGCTTCGGAACTTTTTAGAAGATATTCCATGTTGGCCGAAACCTGTGCCAGCAATAAGTATACATTGCGATAGCCAATCTGCAATTGGTAGGGCACAGAGTAGTTTATATAACGGTAAATCTCGACACATTCGTCGAAGACACAATACCGTTAGACAGTTGCTCTCAAATGGAATTATCTCTATTGATTATGTAAAATCAAAGGATAATATTGCGGATCCGCTTACTAAAGGTTTAACGAGAGAGCAAGTAAATACATCATCGAGGGGAATGGGTCTTAAGCCTATAAATTAAAGTTACATAGTGGAAACCCAACCTAGCTGACTGGAGATCCCAAGATCTAGGTTCAAAAGGGACAACTAAATTATGTAACTGTATGTAAGCACTAAAAGAGTTAAACACTCTTATCCATTCCTATGATGATTTAGTGCTGCCTGCAAGGTAGGATAAGCTATGCTTTTAATGATTCTTATAGCTTGATAAATGATCAAGTGGGGTATTGCAGGATACTCTTAATGAGCAATCACCTATTATGAGTAAGAAACGTGGCCACTTCTATGAGAATTGATCAGGCTAAATCCTCTAGAGTACTCATAAGAAACCAGGAAGTGTCCGAGGCCAAAATGGACACAACCGTGAGAACCGAAGATGTTCGAAGGGGAATTGTGTGATAATTATTGTCTTGGTTTACACCAAAGGCTGAATAGTTCAAGACATCATGTTCACTAGTTAGCCGAGTAAACCCGATAGTTATTCACTATGGAAGGTTCAAAGCCAAAAGCTACCTATCTTGATGCAATTACTCTTCAAAGAAAGTCTCTCTCTTACTCCGAGTCAGTTTGTCGTTTTATTCAGACAATTTCCATTCATGTGGGGGATTGTTAGATATCATAGTATATATATTAAGTATGTATATATACGAAATACGTATTCTAATACGTAGGTTGTCGTACACAAATGATATCAAAGTGAATGAGAAATTAGTCTCATTATTTACCCACTTGAAGAGGAAGGAAAGTTGGTTGAAGGTATGTGTGGTAGTCAATCCCACATAGGACTAAGAATGACTTTAGCTTATAGTTTATATAAGCTAGAGTGTCATGATGGGTTGGGCCCCAAGGGGCACCCAAGTTTTTGTGGAGGGTGAGGACCTACACAACTTGGGCTAGACAACACGCGCGCGCCGCCGCCGCCGAGCCGAGCCGGGCTGGGTTGGGTTGGGTCGGGTCGGGTTTGGGTTTGGGTTTGGGTCAGTAAATAATTTTTTACTGCCCAACCGGATTATTTTTTGTCCAAACCGAACCAGCTCAACACCAAGCAGCCGAACCAGCTCATTTCCAACCAGCTTTATGTCCGAATAATTTTCTTCTAGAATGTGTCTGTTCGGTTATTTGCCTTTTCCTGTTGAGTCTTGTCTGTTGGATTGAACCGGTTCAATGGAAGGGTCTTGTCTTTTGACCGAACCGGTTCCTGTCCAACAGATATGTCTGACCGAACAGACTTCTCTGTATCTATAAATAGGTTGTTTCTATCAGTCACTATACACTCAATTTTCACCGAAAATATTCTTCCTTTCTGAGAGAGAGACTTCAACATTCTTCAGTTCGCTGTGTTGCATCCGGGTGTGCTCTCATTTGCAACGTATATCGAGGAAACCTGGGAGACGATTTGCATCGATACTGTAAGCACCTTAGACAGGCAAAAAACGTCTTAAGGTTAAAAGGTCCAACCTTGACTCGATATTGATTTTTTCAAATCAATTCTGTAAGTGTCCTTGTTCGTTTTTACATATTTGTTGTAATCTGTTTCTATATATATAGATCAAATTCTTCTTTTATTTTCTGTTTTTTTTTTTTTTTTAATTTCACAGTATATAGCATATATATATATATATATATATATATATATATATCTTACGAATCAACAAATCTTAGTAGAAGAGATCATGTCATGTAAGAGAAGCTAGTTTGGCGAGTCCAATGATCAATGGGTTAGATTAGGAATAAATTAGTGAGGATTCGAATTTTCTTTGATAATCATTTCAGGTAGACAAGAGATGATGCCATCAATATATATAGCCTAATAGCTTATAGCCTAGGAGTAGGGATTTAAATTGATTTCTCCATTTGCAAAAACAGAAAGTGTTAGTTTAAGAGCGAGATGAGCAGTGGCATTAAAAAAAAAACAATATATCGGATTCAATGTGGAAGGGAACTGTGATTCTAAATTGGAACTAGAATTATTAGAAGCAATAGGAGAGTTGTTAGCTAATTGAGAAGAGTTGTTGGTAGTGTTGGTGTTGGAATTGGTTTTACAAAACATGGTTAAGGGGCACTTTTGAGACCGAATTAAATGTGGAGGTCCACTCACATTTGAGGTTAAAACTTTGCTAGATTTTGTACTCCAACATAAGATATTTAACATGGAACATTAACATGTTTGAAACCAATTATAGGTGAATGAGAAATTGATCTCAAAGAACCTTTAGATGGCAAAATGACAAACTCGAAAATTCTTAAATATTTGATAGATTACAAGCTCGTCTTGTAGTTTGGGCTGTGGGCTCATGAGCTCGGGTTTGGCTAAATGGAATATATTTTGCTTTTTAATCCCCGTCTAATCAGTAACATTTTCAGTCCGTAAAATATCTTAGGACATGAACCAAAATATTAATTATGGTGGGATATACATGAATGTTATTTATGGAAAATTCATGAATTATGGGCATTCATGAATTATGAATTATGGACATTCATGAATTATGAACATTCATGAATTATGGAGATTCATGAATTATGGACATTCATGAATTTGATCATTCAGGTGCTATGTATATTCATCATAATTAATGTATATTCATGTTTTATGTACATTCATTTATCATGTACATTCATTTGGGTAATTAATGTTTAGGCTCCTAGAGTCCTATATATAGGTGCTTTGATAGGATGATAAACTCATTCAAACAATCAACTATTCTTAAGCTCTTTTCTTCATTGGTTGTTCTAGTTCTAAGACTCTTGTTTTATTTGTTCCTTCTACTCTAAAGCTTAGGAATCTGTCATTGTAGAGAGAAAATTGAGTCAAATTCCATAAGTTCGTGGATCTTGAAAAGGTGTGCAACTTTTCAAGGTGGTGTTGTTGAAATCTTGGGAGGCAATTGCATTGAAACCGTGTGCACCAAGTGACAGACAATTTCGCCTTAAGGACAAAGGATTCAATCCTTGGCAACAATGTAAAGTTCTTAATTCTTCAATTTTGTCTTCAACAAGTAAGTTCTCTAATATTCTATTTAATGGCATGCTATTTAATTGTTGCAAGTAAATATTTTTCAGCAAGGTTTTTACAGATATAAAAAATATCTCCAACAATCTTAAGGCGAAATTCTTTTCTTTTTGTTTATTTGTTTTCTCTGTTGTGTTACTTGCTTGTCATAACCCATATTATTACTTTTTTTTTTTTATAATATTGGTGCTTGAATTTTCTTATTTTATATGCATACATAAAACCAATATTTTAATATTGGTGTCAGTATTTATATAAATTGTGATTAAACCAATATCTTAATTTATTATTATATTGGTGTTTAGTTCTGATTGTGTTATAATCAATATTTATTTTATATTGGTTTGAGAGAACATTTCTTTTCAAATTTTTGAAAATGTTGTGGCTAAGACTTCTTCAGAAGGGAGGATTCCACCATCACTCTCGTTGGTGCATGGTGAGAAACCTAAAAAGTTCGATGAGTTGAACTTTAAGAAGTGTTCCCAAAAGATGCTGTTTTATATGACCACCTTGAACTTCAATAAGTTCTTAACTGAGATTGATGACCTCTCAAACAAAGTTTCAGATATGAACTTGTTAGCAGTTGTCTCCGAGTCAACTTGGTAAACAATCCTGAGCAGTGGTGTATTGATACTGGTGCTAAAAGACATGTTTGCACTGGGAAGAGGATGTTTTTCACTTATAAAGAGTGGATGGTGAACAACTATACATGGGGAATGCATCTACCTCTAGGTACTTGGCATTGGGAAAGTCATTTTGAAGATGACTTTTGAGAAGTTTCTCACCCTCAACAATGTACTCCATGTAGTGGATATTAGAAAAAACCTAGTGTCTGGCTCATTGTTGAGCAAAAATGGTTTCAAAATGGTCTTTGAAAGTGATAAATTTGTACTTATCAAGAATGGTATGTTTATAAGAAAAGGGTATCTCTGTGATGACCTCTTCAAAATGAATGTAATGACCATTGCAACCAAGGATGAGAACAATTCATTTTCTTCTGACTTGTGTGAATGACAATTCTATACAAAAGTTAATAAATCATGATTTATTACCAACTATGGATTTTGGTAAAAGCCATAAGTGTAAAGTTTGTATAGAGTCAAAATTCTCAAAGACTTCTTTTCATTCAATTGAAAGAAGCAGCGAACCTCTAGAATTAATTCACTCAGATATTGGTGACTTAAAATTTGTGCAAACTAGAGGTGGATAAAGGTATTATATCACTTTTATAAATGATTGCACAAGGTATTGTTATACCTATTTGTTCAGAAGCAAAGATGAAGCTTTTGAAATGTTTAAACATTATAAGTTCGAAGTTGAAAACCAACTGGGTAAAAAGATAAAGGTAATAAGGAGTGATAGAGGTGGAGAATATAGTGCATCCTTTGGTGAATTTTGTACCCAAATTGGTAGTATCCATCAAAATACTGCTCTTTATTCACCTCAACAAAATGGCATTGCTGAATGAAAGAATCAAACTTTAAAAGAAATGATGAATGCCATGTTAATAAGTTCGAGAGCACCTCAAAACTTGTGGGGGGAGGTAATCTTAACTACCAATTATATACTTAATAAAGTACCCCAAAAGAAGTTGGAAAAAACACCATATGAATTATGGAAAAGAATGAGACATTCCTTCATATACCTCAAAGTGTGGGGGTGTCTTGTTAAGGTAGCAATACTTGATCCCAAAAAGGTCAAGATAGGATCTAAAACTGTGGATTGTGTATTCATTAGATATGCATACAATAGTAGTGCATATCGATTTCTTGTGCATAAATCGAGTATTGAGGATATTCATCCAAATACAATTATGGAATCAAGGAATGTTGTATTCTTTGAGGATGTTTTTCCTTTTAAGGTGGCACATGAAAGCCGTTCTCTCAAAAGAATGCATTAGGCAAGATGAAGTGAAAATCATCAATCAGAAGTTGATGAGTTTGAGTCGAAAGAAGTAAGAGGGCTAAAACGATAAAAATGTTTGGTCCAGATTTTCTAACTTGTTAGAAAATGAACCTCGAAGTTTTTCTGAGGCAATTTCCTGCCATGAAGCTTCAAATTGGAAAGAAGCAGTCAATAACGAGATAGAATCCATTTTACAAAACCATACATGGGAGCTAGTGGATCTTCCTCCTGGAAGCAAACCATTAGGCTATAAATGGATTTTCAAGAGGAAAATGAAAGCTGATGGAACTATTGACAAATATAAAGTTAGACTTGTTGTTAAAGGGTACAAACAACAAGAAGGTATGGACTATTTTGATACATACTAACCTGTAATAAGAATAACATCCATACGAACGTTAATAGCCATTGCTACTATTAACAAGTTAAAAATACATCAAATGGATGTAAAGATAGCTTTCCTAAATGGTGACCTTGAAAAAGAGGTTTATATGCAACAACCCGAGGGGCTTGTCGTTAAAAGAAAGGAAAATAAAGTGTGTAAGCTTGTCAAGTCTTTGTATGGCTTGAAACAAGCTCCTAAATAATGGCATGAAAATTTTGACGAAGTTATGTTTTGAAATGGCTTTAAAATGAACAAGGTTGATAAGTGTGTCTATGTGAAGAACATTGATAAAGGCTATGCCATTGTATGTCTATATGTAGACGACATGTTGATTTTTAGCAGTAATGAGTACATGATCAAGTCTACGAAGAACATGTTAACTAAAACGTTTGACATGAAAGACTTAGGTGTTGCAGATGTCATACTAGAAATCAAAATTTCTAGGACATCTGATAGATTTGTATTGTCCCAATCTCATTAGGTTGAGAAAATTCTCGAAATTTTTTCTAAAGGTGACAATAGCATTGTCAAAACACCAATGGACTTGAGTGTACATCTATCCAAAAATAAAGGTGAAGGAATACACCAACTGGAATATTCTCGAATAATTGGAAGCTTGATGTATGTTATGAACTGCACAAGACCGGATATTGCATGCTCGATTAGTAAGCTGAGTAAGTTTACTAATAATCTCGGTGAGGATCATTGGAGAGCATTAAAAAGGGTACTCAAATATTTGAAATACACCTTAGACTATGGGCTTCACTATAATGGATACCCTGGAGTACTAGAAGGTTATAGTGATGCAAATTGGATGTCTGACACCAAAGATTCGAAATCTACTAGTGGATATGTTTTTACGCTCGGTGGAGCGGCTGTGTCTTGGAAATCCTCTAAACAAACGTGTATCGCAAGATCCACAATGGAATCAGAGTTTATTGCTCTTAACAAAGCTGGAGAGGAAGCCGAATGGCTTCATAATTTCTTAGAGGATATTCCATTTTGGCCAAAGCCAGTGCCAACAATTTGTATCCATTGTGACAGTCAGTCAACTATTGGAAGGGCACAAAGTAGCATGTATAATGGTAAGTCTAGACATATACGTTGTACACATAATACCATTAAATACTTGCTCTCTAATGGAACTATTTCCATTGACTATGTAAAGTCTAAGGAAAATATTATGGATCCGCTAACAAAAAGTTTAACAAGAGAGCTTGTGTATAGTTCATCAAGGGGAATGGGCTTAAAGCCTTTAAAAGACAAAAAAGTGTTATGATGGTAACCCCACCTAGTTGACTGGAGATCCCAAGATCTAAGGTTCAAAGGGATAACTAAGTCATATTGCACTTTTAGTAGCACTTGGAAATTATCATTTACTGCCTATTCCTATGATGAAAAAATGCTAGCTGTAACGAGATGTGGATAAGTTGTGCTCTTAATGATTATCATATCGTGGTTTTCAAGTGGGGTATAAGCAGAATACTCTTAATGAGAGATCACCCATATGAATGAGAAATATGGCCGTTTCTTTGAGAACTTTTAAAAGGCTGAATTCTCTAAAGCATTCATGAAACCAGGAGTTATTCAGGGCCAAAATGAACACAACCGTGAGAACTACTGGAATCTCTAGGAAGAAACTATGTGAGTACTATTGTCTTGGTTTACATGAAAGGCTGAATAATTCAAGACATCACGTTCACTAGTTAGCTGAGTAAATCCGATGGTACTTCACTAAGGAAGGTTCAAAGCCAAAAGCTACCTCTCCTGATGTAGTCTTCTTCCAATTCAATTTTCTCTCTACGAATTCTTTGAGTCTTCGTACTGGTCAGACAATTTCCATTCATGTGGGGGATTGTTGGAATTGGTTTTATAAAACAAACTTTGATGGATTTGTATTCCAACATAAGGTATTTAACATGTAATATTAACAAGTTTAAAACAAATTATAGGTGAATGAGAAGTTGATCTCAAAGAACCTTTGGATGGCAAAATGACAAACTCGAAAATTCTTAACTATTTGATAGATTACAAGCTTGTCTTGTAGTTTGGGCCGTGGGCTCGTGAGCTCGGGTTTGGCTAAATGGAATATATTTTGCTGTTTAATCCCGATCTGATCAGTAACATTTTCAGTCCGCAAAATGTCTTAGTACATGAACCAAAACATCAATTATGGTGGGATATACATGAATGTTATTTATGGAAAATTCCTGAATTATGGATATTCATGAATTATGAATTATGGAAATTCATGAATTATGAACATTCATGAATTATGGAGATTCATGAATTATGGACATTCATGAATTTGATCATCCATGTGCTATGTATATTCATCATAATTAATGTACATTCATGTTTTATGTACATTCATGTATCATGTACATTCATTTGGGTAATTAATATTTAGGTCTCTAGAGTCCTATATATAGGTGCTTTGATAGGATGGGAAACTCATTAAAACAATCAACAATTCTTAAGCTCTTTTCTTCCTTGGTTGTTCCAGTTCTAAGACTCTTGTTTTATTTGTTCCTTTTACTCTAAAGCTTAGGAATCTGTCATTGTAGAGAGAAGATTCAGTCAAATTCCTTAATTTCGTGGATCTTGAAATGGTGTGCAACTTTTTAAGGTGGGGTTGTTGAAATCCTAGGAGGCAATTGCATTGAAACCGTGTGCACCAAGTAACAGGCAATTTCGCCTTAAGGACAAATAGTTCAATCTGTTGCAACAACGTAAAGTTCTTAATTCTTCAATTTTGTCTTCAACAAGTAAGTTCTCTAATATTCTATTTAAGGGCATGCTATTTAATTGTTGCAAGTAAATATTTTTCAACAATTTTTTTACAGATATAGAAAATTTCTCCAATAGTTAGAACTGTAGACATGTTCAAGTTCGGGTCGATTCAATCTGAATTATTATTTATTAATAAAAAAAATAATTTTTATTTAATTATAATATAAAAATATTAATATAAAAATATTAATATAAAAATAAAAATTTTAAATATTTTTGAGCAGTAATTCGGGTTTAGGGTCAGCCCAAGTCGGGCTTGGATAAAGGATGGAAAAAAATTCGGGTTGCGGCCGGTTCGGCTCTAGCAGAACTTGGGTAAAGAATGTGAAAATAATTGGGCCGCGGCCCAATCCGACCCATGAATAACTCTAGGTGGAAGTGTTCTATTGGCCATTGTATCTGATGGTATATGCCCTAGAGCCAATCCAATTGGACATGGGATATACAGTTAATAAAGCAAACTCTTCACTATGAAGATAGTGATACTAGGTTTTCCTTCATGTTAGTACGACAATAAGGAGTTATTAAGTACAAATCGGATGAAGCCCATGGAACATAATGGCCTTGCAAAGAAATTATAAAGAGTTATAATTATGAGATCCTTATGCATCAAAACCTTGTTCCTGGTCATCGTATTGCCAAGACGGGGCATTGGCAATGCTCAAAAACTAGTATATGTTAAGCCTTCTTACTTATGAAGTAAGCAACCGATCTCATAGGTTGAAGTATGAAATACTTGGGATAACATATAGGAGCTTGTCTGTTGAACAAGTTCACTGAACATGGCCGCCTATGAGAACTACATTTGGTAATATCACTCTATTGTCTATGATAATGTTCTCTAGTACCAGTCGTGTAAATTAGTCCTCAGACTTGTGATACCCGGTCATCTTGTATGGAGATTGTCATGCTTTGATTCCATCACGAACGGGTCCCAAGAAGGAATGCTTATGGTAGGGTGGTATTGGGTATGACATGAACCATACGAAGATGAATGAGTGATCCAGATAGGATTCACCACTCCTAGTGATAATGGAGACATATCTCGTTATATCTTGACT
This sequence comes from Fremontodendron californicum, assembly GCA_030761205.1. NCBI lineage: Eukaryota > Viridiplantae > Streptophyta > Magnoliopsida > Malvales > Malvaceae > Fremontodendron > Fremontodendron californicum. Next base: position 16,874,446 of record JAULJL010000018.1, on the reverse strand, counting down.
TCGGTTAACTTGATTAAGTCTTTGGCCAAAGCATGATGGATTTAGGAGAAAACTGTTTCTCTAAATTCATAAGGTTAATCATAAGTTGCGAAGAACTAAAATGGATTGATCATGAGTAGACACTGCACCATGCTCATGCGCTATCCGGGATATTTGGTGAAAGGACCGTATTATACCGATAGGCTGGTTGTTGAAAGGTTTCTAAAAGGTCGCGTTGACTTCACAATATTTGGGTGGTCATGATGGGTTGCTAGATCCCGCTCTTGATCTATGAAGATAGGTTAATGAGATTAACTTATGTTCATTGCCAACATATTGGGAACCTAGAAGGTCACAAACATGAGGACAGTAATGTATGGATTAAACATGATATTCTGTTGAAGTTAAATTTCATGGAATAAAAGATCTATGTTGAGGAATTAATTGAAGAGTTCAATTAAGATTGATTAAGAAATAATTGAGATTTGAGAAATCCAAAGATGATGTCTTAATAAAACAAAGAAGAACCAACTAGTCTTATGAAGACAAATATTAGCGACTTTGATATTGAGATGTACAAAGTGGTATTCGAATGGCTATGCTATATTGGATTAATGTCATGTGATGATATTAATAGATCAATGTCATGAATTGTTCATGAGGAGAAAGAAATTTAATTGAGAATTAAATTATGTTTAGTTATTGACCTATCCGATAATATGCATGAAAAGTTAGAATGGGTCCAATAAGACCATTCTAATTTAAGACTGTGCACTAAGGATGGTTGGCCTAACTTAAGGCATTAAGGTTATTGGACCAGTATTACTACTTGTAAGTATATTGGGCCTATTGATCCATCTTAGAATTAAACTGTTTAAGTCCAAGTGGATTAATGAAAGCCTTGTGCAAGAAGCTACTATTGGCCGGCCACCCATAGGGAGAGTAGGTCAGGGTTAGCACTTGAATATATGAGATATATTCTTGCAGTAGCCGCACAGGAGGAGAGCCATTAGACTTGGTACATTCTGATTTTTCTTTGAGAGATAGTTAGTTTCAAGAAGAAAACTTTTCCCTAGCAAAAACACCAAATCGCCACCTCCTTGTGAGATTCTCTTGTTGCCGCAGCCTCTGTTACTTGGTGGTGTCAGTCTTGCTGTTTCTCATACCTACTTGGTGAGATTAGTCTTGAGAGATAAACGCTATAGATAGATCTTTTGATTGTGATCTTAGGATCAACTTGCTAGCACAAGTGAATTACCATACCTTAGAGAAGGATCCATCAGCTGTTCGTGTGGACTAGCTTTAGAGGAAGGACAACTGTGCTTCTAGTGGTCTTGCTAGATTCGAAACCTTGTAGATCTTGGAGTAGAAAGACACTTGCTGTTTGGATTTGCAACTTAAGGTTACGAGATCTTAAGTAGGTAACTTCTAAATCATATGGGTGATTTAATTGTTTTAATTGCTATAAACCTATGTAAAATGCAAACCATAGATCCTGTTGTACTTCGGGTGCTTCTTTGTTTACTTCCGCTGCACTATTTTGATAATTTACGTTTAAGCATGAGCTCGGAGTAACCCAACAGTATCAAATTAAAAAGAAAAAAAGATGGAATGATTACTATCAAAAAAGAAAAGTAGAAAAAGAATGCTGGTGGGAGCTGTTATGACCCGTTACCATAAAGAATTATAAAGAAAATAATATTGTTTTGGTGAAAAAGGCTTATTGCCTTTGGATTCATTGATGTGTGTTTATACAACTTTACATTATCGAATAGGTATAAGAATTCCTTGATGTAAAAGGTAGATATACATATTTTAACTTTAGCTAATAAGAAGGTGTTTTCACCATCAGGAGTGAAGCCAGAAATATTGATGAGGGGGGCCGAGATATACATATAAAGATTTAAAGTAAAAATAAAAATTGTGTATGAAATAAACGTGTTTAAGGATAGAGTTATCCATTGGCTCGAATCGAGCCAGGCCTTGGGTAAGAAAGTTTTTTGCTATGTGGGCTTGACCTAACCCGGTCCATGGGCAACTCTAGTATGAAAATGTTATATTTGAATATTATATATGATATTAAATTTGCTAACAATATATATTCCTTATAATGAAATAATTTATAAATTTTTTTATTAAAATATTATAATTCATGTTGCGTATGAAAAAAAAAAGTTTCAATGTCAAAAAAATCTATTGTCTAATTAAAATATAAATAAAATTATTTCATATTATAAAAAGAAATCATAAAATTACATATATTTAGAAAAAGCAAAATAAGTTAAATGCACAATTTGTACTAGATATTGTAATGGTTTAACTTTCTTTATTTATTTTCCCTTATGTGAATATAATGAAACAATATTAAACACAATAATTAATGTATTGGAGGAGTCTTAAGGAATCACAAATGTATTGTTTTGGCCATGTTCTCTAAGTCCGTCGGGGTGATGGATTCAAACAAGGCGGAAATGAGGGCAATAAAGGAAGCCTTTGATATGATACAGTCAAAACAGCTCTCGATCATAAACTTAGAGATTGAGAGTGACTCTACGACTGCAGTAGCTTGGTGCAAGTCTAGCAGGTTAAGACCTTGGTGTCTTCATTCATTATTTCTAGTGATTGACAGGATAATGAAAAACTTGAAAGATTGTTAGGTGGTTCACAAGGGACGTTCTGCAAATTCTTTTGTGGACACTTTAGCAAGACAAGGTGCTGCCGCAACCTAAAAAATAACAAGTCTCATCGCGAGATTTTATTACTCATTAAGCGTGACATTGAAAAAATAGAGGAAAAGACAACTTAATTCCTCTTGAAAAATGAAGGTTTGAAAATGACCTTGAAAAAGACATGGAGTCGCCACTAATTTTTTTTTGGCTAGGTGTGATCGGCTACCTATTAAAACCGGTTTTGTAAAACATTTTAAAATTAATTAAAACATTTTTAAAACCAATTTCAAGTATGCGTTATAAACTAAAGAAAATCGAAGAATCGGGTTCGAGACTTGGTTATGTGCGGGGAAGGATTAGCACCCCCACAACGCCCGTATAAAACGATACCTTATTAATCGTGTGTTATCTCAAGTCTCGGTAAAAAGTCAATTTTTAATTTAGTATTTCAAGTGAATTCCCAATTTAAAGAAAAATAATTCCATTTTTAATTGAAAATGATCCGAAATTTATTAATTCAAAATTTTCCTATATTCCCCAACAAATGGGGCAAAATTATAAATTTTTATTAATTTGACAAATTTTCTGAATCATTCTCGTTTTAAAGAAGATATTCCGTTATTAATGATTATTGATGATATCCTTCCCAGCAAACCCGGCAGAGAACTCATGAATTATTTTAACTCTGAAATATCTTTAATTTATTGAAATCATTATCTTTTTTTAAACATTTTAAAAAATATATGAATATGAATATGTGTGACATAGTAAAGATGATATAACAAAGTCTAGATAATATAATGCAACCTAAATGATATGATATAATTTAAATGGCATAGCATATTCTAAATGAAATGAAATATCCTAAGTGACATGATATATTCTAAATGAAATGAAACATCCTAAGTGACATAATATATTCTATATGAAATAATATGTCCTAAGTAACATGAAATATTCTAAATGAAATGAAATATCCTAAGTGACATAATATATTCTATATGAAATAATATGATTGAAATGACATGGCAAATTTAAATAACATGGCATATTTTAAATAATATAATATTTATGACATGAAATATAATCTAAGTGACATGAAATGATATGAAACATAAAATAATGTTATCATGGAATATGCATGAAAATAAAAATAATAATGCATGAATATAGTATATGCTATATGATGTGACAAAAATAAATTACTAAATAAAAAAGCATAGGATAGCATGAAATATTCAAAATCATATAACAAACAATATAACATCATAAATAATAGCAATATCATAGAAATTATCATAGCAAAAATCACATATTATATAGTATACATGAACATGGAAAATGCAATGCATGAAAGTGTATTTTTTCCTTTATATAAGGAAATCCGTATACCTAAAAAGATATCCTGCTACCTTAGGAAAAGAAATCAAATTAAATTTTCTAAAATTATAATACTTTGTGATTGGTTGAAAACAATTTTGAAAATCTTGGATGAAAACTAAACCATAGCCGAATTCCCCTTTAAAATAGCTCTATTTTCCTAAGTTTGAAATCCCGGACTTGACCACCCTTGATCCGAGCTTTATAAAATCATTTTTTAAGTTTAAAATGGCTTAGAAACCACCCTAAGATAGTAGCTAAAGTTCCTAATCAGCCCCTTCTAAGTAACTTAACCAAAATAAAAAAATAATTTTCCCTCAAATTAAAATCTGACTTTACTGTCCAGTTTCAAAGCGTATTTTTTAACCTATTTTTAAAATTTCAAAAAAATCTAAAAAAAAATACTAGAGACTCAGAACATGTAAAAATATACGGAAAAAATTTTGATTAATTTTCTGATTAAAGATAACTTCCCAAAAAAAGCGAGAAAGTCAGAACACTGGGTGAAAAATTGTTTTGCCAAAACACATTTTTATGCCTTTGATAAAATCATTTAAAAATCAAAGTAAAAATATTGGAGACTCTCCTAATGACCTAAAAATAGTAGCTAAAACTTCTAAAAATTTGGCTAAAACTTGGCTAAGTAAAAAAAAAAAAAAATCACAAAGGTAGAAAAATCAATTTGACAACTCTTTATTTTTTTCACAACTATGCTCAAATGAGCATGACTTTGAGCCATTGATTGGCCTAAGTCATAAATCAAGTGGCATGACATGAGATGCATGAACATACAACAAATTGAATGCATGAAATACATGATTTAAAACCTAAATGACATGAAAAATGCATGGCATTAAGAGTATGACCTAGACCTAACATGAACTTTCATGGCAATAAATGCAACCTAGGTCTAAACATGCATGAAATGCATGGTAATGCAAATGAAACCTAGACCTAAAAAATGCATGGTAATAACACAAACACATAGTATGCTAAATCAAAATACACAAAGTCATGTCATGAAAATGCAAACCTATCAACTAGCATGATGAAAATGCACATAGGAGACATAAAATGGGGGAGGTAACCGAATGGTCTATAGGCCTAAATGGGCATGGCATTTTCACAAACACATGGCACACTAAATCAAAATACATAAAATCATAGCATGGAAATGCAAACCTATCAACTAGCATGATGAGAATGCACATACAAAGCATAGAAAATGGAGGAGGCCGAATGGTCACATGCTCTCAATGATGATATTCTAGCATGGCATTTTCACAAACACATGACATACTAAATGCAAGGCTAAAGAAAAAACATGCAAACATGAAGTAAAGACATGAACACAACTTGACATTTTCACAAACACATAGTATATTAAAATGCAAATCATGAACAACTCAAACATTTTGAAAACAAAAAATTGAAAAATGTAAACAAGGAAAGTAAACATAAATACAAGATGAAAGAATAAAAAATAGAGGTAAGTAAGTAAAAAGATCAAAACAAACTCTATTCTTTAGTTATTTTTAGAAAAAAAAAGGAACTTCAAAACATGCTAAGCATTCCAATCAACATGAAAAAGAAGCAAACATCAACCATTCCACAAAATGGGCCATTCGGCAACCCTTAAAAAGATGTAAAAAAAAATTGGTTTTTTCAAAGTTTTTCAAGAAAGTACAAAAGAGAAAGTTGAAGAGAAAGCTTAAAAACACTTATTTCAAAATAAAAATCAAAAGAAACTCACCAAAATCAAATGAAAAACAGCAAATTAAGAATGAAAAATGTAAAAAAAAAAAGTGCAAGAGAAAGGTGCTTTTAGCTACCTCTAAAAGCTATATTGCAAGTTTTTTTCTCTTCTTACTTTCTTTATCTTTCTAAACTTTCTATTTGCTTTCAAAAATGGAGAGTATTCAGCCAACCAAGAGTTTGAAAATGAAAGAGACCCCCCTCTCCCTTAAGATAGCCCAATGGCCTTAGAATGGTGTAGGAGGTTCTAGAAATTTTCCTACCAATTTTAATCCTATGGCCTTTAATCCAAGATGCTTTCTATGCAGAATTCTCACCCTTAGATTGGAATAATCAGCTCTTAAATATGATGTCATGAAGATGATGTCATAAATAGGATGTCATAAATATGACATCACCCCTCTCCATCCATTGGTCCATGTGTCACAATTTCAAAGGCTTGATCAAGAAAAATAACTACCTTCCTCTTCACTCTTAGCCCTTTGATCTAAAATCTCAGCAACATCATTCTCCATTATGGGCTTGGCTGATTGCCCTTTTAAAATCCAGCCCAATCTCCAAATTTTTAAAGGTCTTTTTCAATTTCTTTGGTGAAATAACCTTTTTGACCCCAAACCAAATTAAATAGAAAATGGAATCCAAATAAAAAATTTTCTTCACCAATCTCTTTCAAATGATTTAAGAATGAGATCTACAAATTTTTAGAATTTTTGGAACTCACTTGCTATTTTTTCGAGATTTATCTACTTGAATTTCAACATAGTGGGTTCGTGATTTTTCATTTTGCAAACAAACTCCAAATCCAGATTTCTTTCACCAATCTCTTCCAAATAATTTAAGAATGAGATTTGCAAATTTTCAGAATTTTTGGAACTCATTTACTATTTTTTCGGGATTTATCTTCTTGAATTTTAGCATAGTGGACCCGAGATTTTGTCATTTTGCAAACGAGCTCCAAATCTAGATTTTTATTCTCAAATATCTTTCAAATGATTTAAGAATGAGACTAAAATTTTTAGAATTTTTGGAGCTCATTTGCTATTTTTCCTAAATTTTCCAGTTTTGCCCTTTTACCTCCAAAGCCCGATTTTGCTCAAAACAAGTCCGATTTTTAGATTTTCTTTTTCTAGGCCTATGTTATATACTGAATTGGAGTTGGTCCGAAAATACCTTTGTTATATATTGAATTGGAGTTGGTCCGAAAATACCCAATTTTTACAATCAAATTTCCTCCGATTTGATTTTTCCTTTTTTCACTATCAGGAATTTCCTCATTTTTCCGTTTTTCCTCTAATCGGCTCTTTTCTCGAAATTTCTTCAAACTAAGCCTTTGGATATCCTTGTTTACTCACTCTTCATCACTTAGGGGCGTTAGTTTTACCGAATCGGGCCATTTCTGCAATTTTCCCCAATTTCACCAAAATCCACTAAAAACCTAATTCTCGGTTTTCTTCCGAATTGACTTTTCCTTCAGTTTTTCTTCCAAGTAGCTTCTCCATTACCCGTATTCAATGCTTATCTTTCATTTGGAACCTTCAATTTTGACCAATTTGATCGTTTAAGCATTTTTTCTCAAATTTTTCGAACTAGGGTTTTTCTTTCTACTAAATCTCCGTAACCAACTTTCTAACTCCATATCTTTCAATGCAGACCTTGGATTATCAAAATTCTTTCACCATTTTTCAATTGAACTTCAAATCTTGATTTTGAAAATGGGTTGACTTTTTCAGTACTTGACTTTTTGGGGTTGACTTTTTTAGGGTTGACTTTTTCAAGATTGACTTTTTATGCATGCTTTCTTAAACTAAGTCTCGGAGTACCACTTGCTGGATGATAAAAGCCTTTTTGTATTCTGAAACATCACTTTAGGAAGAAAACATACCTGATTTAGTGGTCCGAACAGAATTAGGTGTCTACAAAGGTGTTAGTAGAGTGATGGATTTTATGGCATGGATCAATGATTGACAAATTCCCGGGATTATTTAGGAGGAAGGTCTGCAATGACAAGGAGAAATCATTTAACTAACAGTGTTTTATTTTGCAGGTACCTCAACCGGCTTTTTTGTATTGCAGTCTTATTTACCTTTTATGTGACCAAGTTTTAGGGAAAACTAGGGGCTTTGCATCTTTTTTTGCAATGAGGGTAGGTAAACAATAGGTTTTATTCAATACTATAGATTCTTTGGAGGGGCAAAATCAGAGTGTCTTGTCTGATGGGTAGAATGTTACTAGGTTTCTCTTTTGAGCACTTGGTCACCATATAGTTCATTAAGAGGGTCTACTAGGGGTTCAAGTCCGTTTATGGCTTGAGGGGTAGAACATACATTAGGTGTAGAGAATCCTTGTGTAGTGATTTTGCGTCACTGGAAGGGTTCTCTTGTCTCAAGTCTTTTCTTGGCTTGAAGGGTAAAATGTTGGAATTTCACTAGGTTTTGTGATATTTTGAAATTTTTGGTTATTTTGGAATGGCAGGTATTTCTTTTCATCAGGATGTGGATGACTTTTTGCCGCTTTTATTGGCACTGCCATGGTGCAATTTTCTATAGCTCGCGGTTTTGGATTGCAATTGACACACTGTTTTAACTTTTAAGCATGGACAGATTCATCTCTCTATTCTCAGATACTAGAGACTAATTTTAGCAAGTGATAATCGGACATCAGGTAGAATTGGCAAGGATGCCGATCACACATTCTATTCAAGTTGTTGTTATTTGAAAGGGATTTCAAGGGGATCAAGTATTAATTGCATGAAGGGTAGTTTCTAGGTTGCTTATTTTCCACTATTTTATATGGGTTTGTAAGGGTTCAGACACTTTGTCTGTCGGGTAGTTCAGTACTAGGGCTTACCAGATCCTGTTTGGAGTTCTTCATTTTGTGTAATTTCTATTTCATTCATTAATAAATGCTATGCTCATCAAAAAAATGTAAATGTATATATTTAATTGACTGAAAAGGTAAATAGAGAGAATTAAACTAATAATAGTGAGCGCAGTTTAAACTAAAAGTATTACCAAATTTATTATATCAAACAAATTCTAAAAATGGGACGCCAAATTAAAAAAAAAAAATTGGAAGAACCAAACATAATTTTACCTTATTTGCAAATGATGATGTAAAGTATCTCAAAAATCTTAAAAAATTTAAGGGGGCTAAGGCCTTAACCTGCCACCTCCCTTCGCCCCTGATGACTATTATCACTACCATCACATGAACTACTATGAATTCTCTTTTTCTAAAGAGAGGCTTTGAGTTGTCTCCAAACCTAAGACGAATAATGCTCAAGTTATCTTCAAGATCTTTTAAATATCTGGCTTCTACCAGCTCACTGTCCCATTGCTGTCCTTTGAACCAAAAATATGTTAAACATTATATATATGGCAATCATAAAACATTTTATTAGCAGTTATTTTAACTAAAGTTTGTGGTTTTAATTATTTAATTGGCAACAATAAGAGGTTAAAATATGAAAAATGATAAAAAAAAAAAAAATTAGTACAAAAGAAATTGCAGTGCATAGGTTGGGGATAGAGAAAGGATTGCAGATGTTAGATTCGAAATTCAGATCTGTTAGATGTCACCTTTTAAGAATGGTTGCATGAACTAACTGATTTAAACTCAGGTTTAGAAACATGGTAGGTTGTTATTGTTTATAAGAAGTCATAATGATTAAATTTAACAGTCAAATAGATTGAGTTCTAAATTTACTATTTTTTTGGCAAAATTTATATCATTTAGTCTCAATTTTTAGTGCAATTTTATCATCATATCTTAATAGAAAGAGAATATTCCATTATTTGTTTTTTTGTTATCTTTAATGTAATAATATATAAAAATCATTGGTTTTGTTGCAATTTCCAGCTACATAAAATAATAAATTCAAAATAAAAACAAAATGCCATTAATTTTTTTTAACATAACCAATTTTTTATATTTGGAACCCTAAATTTAAAAAAGGATGAAAATATAGGAAACCTCGTTTTATTAGTAAAGTTAAAAAAAAATTCAACTTTTTATCCCTTTCAAGATTAATGTTGATCTTCTAAGGAACTCAGCCACATAAATTAGAGAATATATATATATATATATATATATATATATGTATATATTTATATATATATATATTCCAAATAAAGCAATGGGCATTGGTTGGAGACAAAAAATTTCTTTTCAAAGACAGCTATCTAAACTAAAATCAAAGTTTGAGCAATGTTCACCAGTCAGTCATCACGCTAGGCTAAGCAAAAACAACAAAAATGAATCACCTTGGCAGCATCTATGGCGTTGGCAACGGTGATGAATTTTGGGGTGAGACAGATCTGAGGAGCCAGCGACTACGGAAAATGTGAAGAGATCCAGACCTGCGCTTTGATATCTCTACTCCATTTTCAAGGGTCAGAAGAATCTTTCATCCATCACTGTTTGAGTCTGAAACTGAAGCCGACATTAGTAACTCCTGTATGCAGCTCTCACTTGCATATTGGACGTATCTTCTTAGTGAGTCCTCGCTGATGGACCTTTTGGGAAACCAAAACAGAAAATGCATGCCAGAAATGAGACCACAAATTGTGAAACCATAGTTTCAACAGAAGACAAGAGCACTGAGAACTAATTACCAAGACTGCTGGCTGCAAGCTGCTGGACCTGGACCTGGACCTGGACCTGGACTACTTTTCATTGCAAGGTTCCAAATTTTGATTTATTTTTGACTTGAAAGAATCAAATTAGGAAGTGGAGATCGAGAGGATGTGTATATATATTGTAGACACCCGTTTTTGTTTTTGTTCGGGTGGTTTTAATTTTAACTTTTAATTTTTATTTGTATTTTCGAAATTAATAAAAAATAAAAAAAAAATGGAAAAGGAAAAAAAAAAAAAAAAAAAGAACTAAATTTTGTTTAAACTTGAATTCTCTAGGATTAAATTGAATTTTCAGATTTTTTGAGATAATATTAAAAGAGTTTTGTTTGGGTTAAAACAACACTTTGATTAGGATAAGAACTCCGACTTAAATTATACTAGGACTCTAGTTGATGAGATCCAGTTTTCAGCATTTAGACCGGGGGGGGGAGCGTTTCAAGTTTCAACGGTTTCAAACTCTTCTAAGCTCTCTGGTCTGTTGTCTTCTTTATTTATGGTCTGATAGATTGTAGACTAGTATTAGAAATTAGAGAGAAGGGAGGTGGAAAGAGCTGGTGTAGGAAAGGATACTCCCATAGTTACGCCTTTAATGGATTTTGTTAGATAGAAAATAGCTGCCAAGAGTGCATCTCGGAGGTTACTGTCTAACGAAAAACTGTCAAAAAAGCTCATGAAAAGTTGAAGATTGGAAGCGTTGATGTTCTTCAATGTTACTATGTACACGGTTAGTTTAATGAGAATTTTCAGCGACGTTGCTACTGGATGCTTGACGAGCAGTTCGAGCATATTGTTTTTGTTATTTCAGAGAAGTAAAATAGGTGTACAGATTTGGAATCTTCCGTTTACTAGCAGACCCAAGTGCTAAATTTTGATTTCTTATTTCCTTTCATTTATATGCTTTTCATTTCTTTCACGTTTTTTAAGTTTGCTTATTTTTTAGTTTTAGTTTTTCAAATCTGTTACTTTCGGTTCTTTCAAATTGTTTTTTTTTAGTTCTTTCAAAAGGTTTTTTTTTTTTTATTTGTTTCTTTTATTATTATTATTTGATTTATTTTATGATGTCTATATGATTAGTGTGTATGATTGACATGATTTTTTTATAAGATTATGTAATGATTATATATATTTATTATATTATGATTATATATTTATCATGTGATTAATTATGGTATGATTGTATATTTATTATATGATGATTAGATGATGATGATGATTTTTTATTTTATAATTATATGTTTGGATGATTTTTTTTTTTTATGAATGTTTTTATTTTATTATTATCTATGATTTATTTATTTCATGTTTCAGGTATAGGTTAATTTTATTTATTTATTTGATTATTTTCTTGTTTTAATTAGTTTGCATGCATTAGGAATAAATATGATATGATTATTATTATTTTGCATGATTTTAGTTTAGGTTTATTTTATATTTAGGATTATGTATATTTATTATTATTATTATTATTATTATTATTATTATTATTATTATTCTTGAAAGCATGGATTAGGTTTGTTTATTTTTAGAAAGCATAATATTAGGTTTATTTATTTTAGGTTTGCATGATCTAGGATTTTTATTTTTAGATTTGCATGGATTAGGTTTTTTTTTTTTTTATTATTATTATTATAGATGGCATGATTAGGTTGTTATTATGTTTTTATTTTTAGAGGCATGATTAGGTTTTTATTATTTTTATTTTTGGATGCATGATTTGGTGATTTTTTTATTTATTTATTTGGCGTGATTTTAGGTTTTTATATTATTTTGCATGTTTAGGAAAATAAATATTGATTTAGGTAGATTAATTAAGACCTTTAAATAAGACTAGTTTAGGATAATATGTGATTGATGTGGTACTATTTTTATAGGCGTTGTGGGGGTACTCATCCTTCCCCACACGTAACCGAATTCCCGAACCTAGTTCTGAAGCAAATTTGAAACCTATTCTTTTTAGGGTGCCTTAGTCAAGTTTAGTATAACTTTAAGAAGAGTAGATTCATAAAGGTGACTAATCACACCTAGATTAGATGATTAGTAGCGACTCCATGTTTGAGTCTAGTTGCTGAATTCGCATTTGCCACGTTATGACAGTTTGGCAACTCCACTGGGGATTTTAGAGAGTCGAGCCATAGGTTAGTCACATGTTATTTTTGGTCTTAAATTTGGTCTTAAATGTTTTGTTTATTTATTTACTTTTATTTTTATTTCTAATGTTTTAATGGTTTTTCTATTTCTATTTCTATTTCTGTTTGTTTTGTTTTGTTTTTGTTGTTGTTTACAGGAATTTGCATGAGTCAAAGGTTTGGTATGTTCCTTCGCACACACCACACTTTCATATCATAAGTCCTGTACCTGGATTTGTCTCTTTTAGGAGGGGGTAAAGTACCTATGCCCTCGTGAGGTAATAACCTCCGCAATGGCTAACGAAACACCTTCAGAGTGTAAAGTACCTAAGCTTTCATGAGGTAATAACCTCCGCAGCAGCTTTGGAAAATACACTCACCTGAATTGAATCTTTCCAATAAGCCTATAATGGGTGAGGATTGGATGCCTTACTCATCCTACATGGATGAAGTTAAGGAGCAATTTGGGGACCTGTTAGATGTCCAATATCCCAAAGCCCAGCATATAGATAACACATAAGAGCCCAACCTAAGTTAGAGCCTTGTCCATCTTTTTCATAGATAATAACCCGAAATATGACACATGAAGGAATGTCCTTGTATTTTATTTTATTTTTCTTTATTTTCACATTTTCTTGTTAAAATTGTTGTGAATATCATTTCATTTGTGTCAAGCTTTGAAAAGTCATTGCGTATGTCATAAACTTCATCATTTAGATATTTTCATCATGCATTTACCATGTACATTTTTTAACCATGCTCATGCATTTACCATGTACATTTTAACTATGCTCATGCATTTACCATCATTTTTTAATAATGCTCATGCATTTACCATGTATATTTTTCATAATGCTTATACATTCACCATGTATATTTTCATAATACTCATGCACTCATCATGTACATTTTTCATAATGTTACTGTTAAACTTTGTGAATATTTTTGGTATTGTCATGTCAATTAATTTCTTTCTTTCGTTTATTTGCATCCATGTGCATTTCATAAAGACATGAGACCTGAATTTTAAAATTGTGGTAATGAAAGGTTCAAGGATGGCTCAAAAAGATCTTGGGGGCATTCCTACAACATTCGTTCATGGGTTAAAGCAATGATAGAGGAACAGTCTGCTAGGATTCGTTCACGGGTTAAAGCAATGGCAGAGGAACAGGTTGCTAGGATGAATAAAATAGAAAAAAACCCAGGGTGAGATTAGAGAGCAATTAAACTCGTTGTTGAAAATGATGAAGAGTCTGAAAGGGAAAGATAAGACAGATGAATCCGACTCTGAGGGAAAGAATCAGAATGTGGGTGAATCTTCGTATCCTCTAGGTCTCCAACTCAAGTTCAAATACCTCAACAAGTGCAGTCGCTACAAGCACCATTCGTAGGAGGATTTAACTATCCGGGATATAACATTCCTGCCCCAGGGGCAAAGATAGATCCTGTCCGAATTCTAGATTTAGATGATCAAGAAAGGCTGAAGGAAGTTGAAGAGATGGACTCTCGTAAGATGAAATTGATTGAAGAAAGACTCCGGGCTGTTGAGGGTTTGGATTTCTATGGTTCTATGGATGCTGAAGGGCTTTGTTTGGTTCCAGATGTGGTTATCCCGCCCAAGTTCAAGACTCCTGATTTCGAGAAGTTTGATGGGTCCAACTGCCTCATATCTCATATCACCATGTTTTTCCAGATGATGGCTGCTTATTCGAAAGATGATAAGTTGCTCATCCATGTTTTCTAGGACAGTCTTACAAGTTCTGCTGCCAGGTGGTAACTAGATAAGAACCGCGTCCGTACTTGGAAGGAATTAGCAAAGACGTTCATTAATCAGTACAAGCACATTGTTGACATGGCCCCAGACCGTTTAACCTTACAGAATATGGAGAAGAAAGCTACTGAAAGCTTCAAAGAGTATGCTCAGAGATGGAGGGATATTGCTGCCGAAGTTCAACCACCTCTCACTGAAAAAGAAACTACAGTCTTGTTTGTTAGTACCCTTAAAGCACCATACTATGAAAGGATGATTGAGAATGCCACCAAGAATTTTGCAGACATGGTAATCTCCGGGGAGATAATTGAGAATGCTATAAAGAGTGGGAAGCTTGAAGCTAGAGAGATATCTGATGCAAAGAATGAGGCATCTAAAAAGAAAGAAGAAGATGTTAAAGCTGTGACTTATCGAGGACAACAAACAAGAGATTTTCCCCCATACGATCCATATCCTATGTACCAACATTATTATCCTATTGTAAATAATGTTGCACCACAACCAACTTTTCGGCCAAACTTTTACTCACAACCACTTACTTTCATGATTGGTCCATCTACACCTGCAGCTAGGCCTGTTCCCCAAAGAAGACCAAGAAACAGTCAGGAGAAAATTTTGATCCCAATTTCTGATCTTTTGCCTTTGTTGATAAAAAACCAATACCTTACTCCTGTGCCTTTAAAGACAATTCTAAATCCATCAGCAAGGAATTACGATCCTAACAACAAGTGCGATTATCATAGAGGAGTAATTGGGCATTCAAAGGAAAAATGCAGGCAGTTGAAAGAAAAGATTGAAGATCTCATTAATGATGGTACCTTGACTTTGGATGTTTTGGAACAATGGAGATCTGGAGTTTGAATATGGGGAATGTCACCTCAAGTACTTCGTCTGAATAATTTCAAATTTGTGATGTTTTCATTTTTTCCTAGGCATGGCATTTTTAACATTGATTAGGTGTTTGATAGTTTTGTTTAAATTTTGTTGGAAATTGTTTATGTTTGCATGACTTATTTTGGAAAATGTTTTGGATCTTAAAGAAAATTTGTGATTATTTCTCAGAAATGAACTTTGCAACCTATTCCCATGACTAGTTAGTTGTAAAAGCTTGATTTCCTTTGATAATATAAGTTTGAAATTTCATGAAACTCACATTATTTTGACCAGGAAATGAATCCCAAAAGGTCAATGATCTTCGTCTAAGCAATGAGCAATGAAACAAACATTTATATTGCAAAATATTTTTTGAAAACCAATACATGAGGAACTCTTTTGAAAGAATCTGGATTTTGGTAATTTGGTAAATGTCAAGGCTATCTAGAGCCTCAAACACATTACCTTTAAGTTCTTTCACCATGACCGAACTTTTCCTTTCCTAAATAGTATCCTTTACTTGCATCATAGGGCAAAATTATCTTAAAAGTCATATTTTCGCAGCATCCTTAGATGCATTGACTTGAGTGACATACATTTTCACTCAGTTATCCTTTGCCACATCTTGGGGCAAGATTACCAAAGAGCCCAATGACCCATTACCGACTTATGCAAACTTTGTTTTCTTCTATGACTGAATGAAATTGCATGGACATCTTGAGAAAGCCAGGAAAAGGAGAATTGTTAGGTTGGGCCTTCATTTGGATAGGCACATTGAGATGATGTATGAGTTGAAAAAAAAAAGAAGGAAAAATAGATAGTGACATCATGCATATGAGACATTCAAATGGTTTTTAAAGGCAATTCTTATTATCTACTTCACCTGGGGTTTGCTCTTTAATGGAAATATTCATACTTGACATGAGAGATAACCATCTTTTATATTCCTTTCACAAAATTATCCTTTGCTACCCCCTTTGAGCCTGTTGAATTCTTTCTTTGAACCTCAACTAAGGATCACCCTACACACTAGGTGGGTAAGTATGAAGGATTATCTTTCTATGGAAGAATGAATGTTTGGATCATATTTCTACACCACGAAAACAATGCCTTATATTAGGGGGCAAATGTTGAAATGGATTGAGTTTGTGAAAAAGAAAAAAAAAAGGGAAGAAAAAGATGGAAAGAAAAGATCATAAAATGAAATCCTCATGAAGAGAAATGATCCATGGTTTGATGAAAAGAGAGATGGGAAATACGTGGGAAGTAGAAATGATGAAATCCTCATGACGAGATATGATCCATGGTTTGATTACCTTCAAAATGAAGAGAAAGATATGAAATATTGAAGACATGATCCTTGGTTTGATTACCTTTAAACACATTTTTGGGCCTGATTATCCTTTTTTTCATAACCCCAAACCTTGGCCTAGATTATAAGCTTTAAAAGTCCATTTTGATCAAGTATGAATGTTTAAGTTGAAGAGTTTTTCCTCAGATTCTATCTCATCTTTTTGAATTGTCATTTAAGAAGTTTGAATTCTCAAATGCATGGTAGAGAAAATTAAAAAAAAAAAGAAAAAATAGAGAGAGAGAGAAAAAAGAATAGAGCTCTGGGATGAAAACCCAAAAACGGGCAGTCTAGAGCAAAAATTTGAAAGCAACTCTGCATGATTGTGCCGAGACCCAACAAGAAGTACAAGAGAAATGATGGTTTGGACCTACCAAGGAGCACCGAACACTCTTGAGAGACTTAAGAAGGTCAACATCATTTGGATGACTTGGCCCAAAATTGAAAATCATTTTCCCCTTCTTGTCCAAATTTTGAACCCATCATAGATAGTCTTGACATTTGTTGAATTGCTATATATCAAGAAACTAAAAAAGAGTGCCCAAAATGGATTGTGTTTTCAAAATAAAACTTTTTGTGAAAACCTTATTGTTGAAGGAAATTCATTGTGAGTTTAGATGAAAAAACATTGATTTTTCCCCTATGTGATGAAACCTCCCTTGATAACCAAAACCTTGACAAATTGGAATACTCAATGAACCAAATTGTGATTCACCTTATCCATTCTTGCAGTAATCACCAGTTTTTAGGAGATCCAAAGCTGCATTTTTGTTTAGAAAATGGAAACTTGATTTTCGCACATGGAAACTTGATATGGGGCAATTTTCATGGGGGCGTGATTGAAAAATGATTTTTGGGCATATTCTTTCTTTTCAAAGAATTTTCAAAAGATTAGAACATGAAAACATTCAAGTTTGGAATGATATATATTTGAGTTTTGAACCAGTATGATGAGAGTGACATTTCTGGAGGCAAAAATGAGAAGATATTTTACCATAATGAGAGGACTGGTTTCTAGAATGAGATCTATTGAGTCGACAAATGGCAGAGTAGGCTCTTTTGCATCATTTCATTGAAGATTTTTCAGTTTGAAATTTGAATATGCTTGAAGATGACATTCTGGGAAGAAAGAAGAATATGATGAGAATAATGAAAGAGTTTGGAAATACATCTGTTTAAAACCTTGGGACTAAACGAGATGTCTTTTTGAGAAAGAAAAGGGTGTTGTGATCAGCTGATTAAATTAGCAGAGATCAGCCTGGTCCTACGTCCAAGCGTTTGGAAATTGAAAAATGATGAAGCGATGAGCTTGAGTATCCTTTTGTCATAGTTAAAGATTCATGATATTAGTTTGCATTCCATCACATGACATTCATTTTATATAATTGCATTTCATGGCATTCATGTCATTCTTCGCATGGATTTAACATATAAGAAAGATTTTAGTTCTTGAATTTTGAAATTAAACTCTTTTTAAGGATGGTTCTTTTCAAGGTGAAGTATTGAATCTCCGTTGAGGAAGATTTTCAAGGTAAGAGTTTTGAGCATTTAGTTGAGGAAAACATAAAAAGTGGTATCTTTTCAAAGCCTCCGGGTAATTTTTCAAAACTTTCGGGTAATTTTTCAAAGCCATCGGGTATCTTTACAAAGCCTCCGAGTAATTTTTCAAAACCTCCGGTTATCTTTTCAAAGCCTCTGGGTAATTTTTTAAAACCTCCGGGTAATTTTTCAAAGCCTCCGGTATCTTTTCAAAGCCTCAGTGTAATTTTTCAAAGCCTTCAGGTAATTTTTCAAAACCTCCAGGTATCTTTCAAAGCCTCCGGGTATCTTTTCAAAGCTTTCGGGTATCTTTTCAAAATCACCGGTTAATTTTTGAAAGCCTCTGGGTATCTTTTCAAAACCTCTGGGAATCATTTTACAAGAACCTTCGGGTATCAATTTAGAACTTTTAGATAACATTTTTCAAATATCTCAGGAGTCTTCTTTTTAATTTTGGTATTTAAAGTTGATGCCTCGTTGGGAGAAGTTTTTTTTCGTTTAGTATTTAAAGTTGATGCCTCGTTGGGAGGAGTTTTTCGTCGTTTGGTATTTTAAGTTGATGCCTCGTTAGGAGAAGTTTTTCTTCGTTGGGCTATTTAAAGTTGAAGTCTCGATGGAAGAGTATATTTTCATGTTGGGTTTATTTAAAGTTTATGCCTCGGTTAGAGGAGCATTTCTACGATAGAATTTTCTTTAAGTATTTAGTGTCTTTTAATTCTTGAGAACTGATAAGGTGTCTACGTCTTTGCACATCCCCTGATTCTCAGGAAATGCATAAAGAGGGACAACTGTAGACACCCGCTTTTGTCCGGGTGGTTTTAATTTTAACTTTTAATTTTGATTTTTACTTGTATTTTTGGAATTAATAAAAAATGAAAAAAACAAAAAAATGGAAAAAAGAAAAAAAGAAAAAAAAAGAATTAAATTTTGTTTAAACCTAACTCTCTAGGATTAAGATTGAATTTTCAGATTTTTTGAGATAATATTAAAAGAGTTTTGTTTGGGTTAAAACAACACTTTGATTAGCATAAGAACTCCAACTTAAATTATACTAGGACTCTAGGTGATGAGATCCAGTTTTCAGCATTTAGAGGGGGGGAGCATTTCAAGTTTCAACGGTTTCAAACTCTTCTAATCTCTCTGGTTTGTTGTCTTCTTTATTTATGGTCTGATAGAGTGTAGACTAGCATTAAAAATTAGAGAGAAGGAAGGTGGAAAGAGTTGGTGTAGGAAAGGATACTCCCATAGTTACGCCTTTAATGGATTTTGTTAGACAGAAAAGAGCTGCTAAGAGTGCATCACACTTTGTCTAATGAAAAACTGTCAAAAAAGCTCATGAAAAGTTGAAGATTGGAAGAGTTGATGTTCTTCATTGTTACTCTGCACACGGTTAGTTTAATGAGAATTTTCAGCGACGTTGCTACTGGATGCTTGACGGGCAGTTCGAGTATATTGTTTTGGTTCATTTCAGAGAAGTAAAATAGGGGTACAGATTTGGAATCTCCCGTTTACTAGCAAACCCAGGTGCTAAATTTTGATTTCTTATTTCCTTTCATTTATATGCTTTTCATTTCTTTCACGTTTTTTAAGTTTGCTTATTTTTTAGTTTTATTTTTTTTCAAATCTGTTACTTTTGGTTCTTTCCAATTGTTTGCTTTTAGTTCTTTCAAAAGTTTTTTTTTTTTTTTTTTAATTTGTTTCTTTTATTATTATTATTTGATTTATTTTATGATGTCTATATGATTAGTGTGTATGACTGACATGATTTTTTTATAAGATTATGTAATGATTATATATATATTTATTATATTATGATTATATATTTATCATGTGATTAATTATGGTATGATTGTATATTTATTATATGATGATTAGATGATGATGATTATTTTTTATTTTATAATTATATGTTTGGATGATTTTTATTTTTTTTATCAATGTTTTTATTTTATTATTATATATGATTTATTTATTTTATATTAATAAATTATTTTATTTCATGTTTCAGGTATAGATTAATTTTATTTATTTATTTGATTATTTTCTTGTTTTAATTAGTTTGCATGCTTTAGGAATAAATATGATATGATTATTATTATTTTGCGTGATTTTAGTTTAGGTTTATTTTATAATTAGGATTATGTATATGTATATTTATTATTATTATTATTATTATTATTGAAAGCATGGATTAGGTTTGTTTATTTTTAGAAAGCATAATATTAGGTTTATTTATTTTAGGTTTGCATGATCTAGGATTTTTATATTATTTTTAGATTTGCATGGATTAGGTTTTTTGTTTTAGATCACATGATTTAGGGTTTTTTTTTTTTTTTTTATGTTTTTATTATAGATGGCATGATTAGGTTGTTATTATGATTTTATTTTTAGAGACATGATTAGTTTTTTATTATTTTTATTTTTGGATGGCATGATTAGGTGATTTTTTTTTTTATTTCTTTGGCGTGATTTTAGGTTTTTAGATTATTTTGCATGTTTAGGAAAATAAATATTGATTTAGGTAGATTAATTAAGACCTTTAAATAAGACCAGTTTAGGATAATATGTGATTGATGTAGTACTATTTTTATAGGCGTTGTGAGGGTACTCATCCTTTCCCACACGTAACCGAACTTAGTTCTGAAGCAGATTTGGAACTTATTCTTTTTACGGTGCCTTAGTCAAGCTTAGGATAACTTTAAGAAGAATAGATTGATAAAGATGACTAATCACACATAGATTAGATGATTAGTGGCGACTTCATATTTGTGTCTAGTTGATATATATATATATATATGCCCCAAAAAATGGTTATATAGGTAGGGTGAAGAAGAGTGTAAAATAATGGGAAGTGGGGCGAGGTGATTGATGCACATGCAGTGGCAGAAGAAGCTTCATGATTAGAACTGCACGTCTCTCTCTAAATATAGGTAAAAGTAGATTATTCTTTAGTTGCAAAAGAGGAACAAGAAGCAAGGGGTAGGGAAGGGAAGGGAAGATGATGCACATGGAGTGTTGGTAGCTTTTGGAAAACAAGAGATAGAGATGAGAAAAGAGACTAAAAACCAAAGGCAAGACTAATGGGATTGGGGGGGGGGGGGGGCAGGGCTTAATTGAAGAACTCCATAGATTATCTTAAACTTTGCCTGGTTATGGGTGACAATGACTCTCTTTAAACACCCTCTTGAGTCATGAGTCATGAGGTCCCCAGTCAGGTGCATCATCCAAGTTTGAAGTTGCTTTCTGAAAACATCATTGGACAAACTTGTCCAAACTGCAACTAGGTCCTTCTATGCATATTACACTTCTTAGCCACCATCTCCATCTACCCTCTTATTCTCAGAAATCCCAAACCTAATCCGTGTTTAACTTGTTGCTGATATCTGAAATCTGATCATAGCCTTTTAAAATGTTATTCTAATTATTTATACAGGTAAAAGATTTTCTTCGCTACTTAAAAAGTAATGCACTTTTAATTAAATCTATAACTGGAATTTAAGCTACCAGGCCGTGGCCTAGTGGAAAAGGCGCGTTCGGGAGTGCACTACATTGGTGCATGACCCGAGTTCTTCCGGGAATTTAAGTTCCGGATATTCCTGATTTAAGTCTTGAGAATCCCTGATTTAAGATGGTGGGTTGCTGTACTAGTTCTTCCGGGGTTGGCAAAAAAGGGTGGACCCAAAGGATCCTGCCTTCTGTCGTAAAAAAAAGAAATATATATATATATATATATATATAATTAGGAGGGATCCACTTATAATAGTATAAAATTAAATTAGTTTTATACATTTCGATAACTTTTATACGATTTATATTTTAATAAATTGACCATCAGATTTAACAATATAATCGTACTCGTCGTGCACGTAAAGTTTCGAATCGATCCGATATCTCTATCATATCGATCAAGAATACTGTCTTTTTCAATATATATATTTAACGGTTAAAATTTTTTAACATCGAACAAATAGTTAGATATTTTTAATTTACTCGAAACTCAACGTGCGTGATCTATATGAGTAGAACATGAAATATGACGGTTAGATTAAACAAATATAAATCGTATAAAAAGTTACGAAAGTATGTAAAACTAAATTAGTTTTACACTGATCTAAATGAATCCCTCCTCTTTATATATATAATATTGCAAGATACATAGTTATGTGATAAGTTTTTGCTGACATAGATGCTTATGTCGACATCATCTCCTAATGACACTGACACATAGGACAAACATAAATAAAATATATCTTATCAACTAATTAAATTTCAAAATTCAAAATCAAGATTAAACTGTGGGGACATAATTTGTTATCAACATTTTTTATCCATTAATTAAATAATTAAAACTATTCATTTAAATTATTAAATTTAAAATTTCAAAATCAAGTTAAGTTATCAACATTTATTATCCAATACACTACAAACAAATTGCCATATAATGACGGTCCAAAAAGCGTCAGTAAATCTTCAAAATCCGTCGCTAAAAGTCCTAAAACCCTATACCGACGGTCAAAATGACTATTCCGACAAAAAAAAAAGCGACGGTAAAATCCTCGTCGGTATAGACCTATACCGACGGAAAAGGTGACCGTCGGAATAGGATGTATAACCTATACCGACGGTTTTATGCGTCACTAATGTTACTACCGTCGGTATAGCCTATGTTGGGTAGCCCCTTTTACACCTTACCTATACCGACGGATTTTGTATCCGTCGGTATAGATATCGCATCTATACCGACGACTGTTGTAGCCGTAGGTATAGATACCGTATCTATACCGACGGATTATGTAGCTGTAGGTATAGGTAAGGTATCTATACCGACGGATTCTGTTTCCGTCGGTATAGATATCATTGATATACGTATACCGACGGTTTTTTGTGTGTCCGTCGGTATAGATTAAAATGTAAAATATACAATTAACCTATAGCGACCGTTTGTCGTAAATTAACTGACGGTTTACTCCATTAGTATACTATACATTTTTTGTTGTTATATGAACTGTCAGTATAGAGGTCAGTAAAAATAAATTTTTTTTCATATTTTCAATTACTAATATTGATATATTTATAATTTAATCCAAGATAAAAAATCCATTATAAGAAAGTACAAAAACCATTATAAGAAAGTACAAAATATTTCATAATTTTAAAAATAAAATTACAAATAAATTGTCTTAATTATATAAATTTTACAAGCTAAATAGAAGTCGCAAGTTAAAATCATAATACAGTGAAATAAGCAATCCAAATCTCATGAATATTCCTATCGAGCAACATCTGCATAAAATTTACAAATATTAACCAATGTGCAGCAATTAAGTAATGAAGTCAATATAGAAGAATAAAATAATCAAGTAGTTTACCATCTTCATTTTCATTAACTTGATGACTAGAAGTTGAAGACCTTGTTATTGGTGACAAATTTGGAGCACTACCAGCATCAGGTACCTAAAAAGTATATGTTCTGTCAATATATATTTATTGAATTAAGCTCAAAAGGTAAAAATATAATTAAATAAAAATAGTAAAAAGTTCTTCCTTTTCGATTATATCAATTCCAGACTTTGTCACCTTCTCAATGCAATCTCCCACCTCTCAATTGTGGTAACTGATATAAGTTATCTGTTTTTTCTTAATCCACTCTCAGCATGACTGCCTCAATTGTGGTAACTGATATAAATTAGTGAATGGTGGTGATGCAAGAGTGGTGCAAGTTGGTAGAAAATAAGGTTGGAGTTTTATCCCCATTTGTGACCAAGTAATGGAATGGAAAAACTTAAAACATCCCAAATTAAAAACTGATTCCAAACAAAAGCTTTGGTCACATTGAAATATCAAGCTTGCAAGGGGACAATAGATACAGAAACCCTCTAAAATTATTCTAAATAGCACTTGTATTTTTTTATCCCAGTAAAAAAACTTATAAGTGAACCTGTAAACTACCTTGCATTGAGCTTGGAATAGAGTTTAAAATTAAATGAGTTGTTCACATACTTATACAAGCAAGGCACCCTTGTGCTCAGGCTTGACTCATTTTTAAACGAATTTAGAAATCAAGCTCAAATCTATGTATTTAGCTTGATAAAAGTGGTTAAATGAGCTCAAACAAAGCTAGGCTTTAACCAGCTCACATGCAGTTTTGTTCCCTTTGTTTTTTGTTTTTGGGTTTTGTTTTTTTCTTGGCTAAATGAAAAAAAAATGACAACTTTTATCAACCAAATAGAGACAAAATTACCATGAATTGTGTTTACTAAATGTTAATTAGAAGGTTAAAAATCTAGTAAGAATAAAAAAATAATAAAAAATGGTGATTATTTTTAGGTTTACCTCAGAGGGCATATCAGCAACAAGGGGAGCAACAGCAGAAGCACCGCCCAATCTGCTCATACTCAGAACCTGTATTTCCAGGAAACAGCAAAAAGGGGAAACCAAAAGAATTTTAATGTCAGAAGGCCCATACAATTACAACTGGATTAAAATAATTATTAAGTATAATAATTAATTAAATAAATCATCTTAAAAACAATGTCAACCAGGTAAGGGAATCCTTCATATATAGTTCATAATTTAGTTAATTAATTAATTATTAAAAAAAGATATTTTATTTTAAACTAATAATACTAAATGCAGAATAGAATAGAATAAAAAAGATTAGAGAGGGGGAAACCTTGACTTTGTCATCAAACAAAGTTGCATACATTATTTCATATATAAAGTATATTGTAGAACTCCATTTCCAGGCTTTGTTTTGTAGTATAAGCTAGTTGAATTTCTCATACTTCAGCTATGTCAATTTATAGGCATGCCAATTTATAGAGTTGGCATAGTTATAAACGCCATAAAAAAAATCTAAATACGTTTTTCCTGACAGAGTTCTTGTCCTAAGCACATCAGTGTCTGTCTCTTTGTTTTAAACACAACAACAATTATGTGTTATTGAAAACCATTTCTAGAAATCGGATAAAATCATGAATGCAAAAAAAAAGAAGAAAAAAAAAGAGCTGTGTATATATAATGTAAATTAAACTAGGATGAATTCAAAACTTAATTCAATTGGTTCATATAACTACTTTAAAAAGTGACATCTAACAGGTTTAACCGTCTGTATTCAAATCCCAACATTTACGATCTTTTTTCTATTCTTAATGGCCATTTAATCGAGACTTGTTTGAGTTATCGATTGAGATCTATTAAATGTCAATATGCAGTTAGATACTAAAAAAATTTCAAAGATGATTAAAGCAATTAATGTTCTTAGGACTAAGTTTGAGCTGCTAGCTGCACAAAAAAGAGCTCATGATATTATCTCTTTGCTCTTTTTGTCAGATTAAGAAACTGAAAAAGGTTTTTGTTCCTCTTGGCCAAGATAAGAATATTTTGTTTCTGATGTTTCAAGAAGCTTGGGTGCTCTCCTAGCTTTATTCCTTTGCCGGCTAATATGTTAGCCAAAATTGTCTCCTGCAGTAACCTTAACTGGGCAAAGAACAACGGTCTGAAACATTTTGCTTTTGACAACATCAAAGGAAATAATTAAAATAATTAATCTACCCTTATGATAGAATTTAATTATTTAGGTTGACAATTAAAATGATCATACTACAATCCATGCAAGTCGAAGAATAAAATATCAGATTTGAAACCAATTGACAAGATCATGCATCATTGGCCTAACAAAATGGTGTGACTGTGTGTATTGTGAGTTGGTGTATTCACAAAACAACCTGTGTATTCATTACTACCTTACAGCTCGTAACAGAGGTGTATGCATTAGCAGACAATATACAACTCAGGAATGAAAACAAACAGATAAGAAATTTAGCCTCTGACTGCCACATGCCCAGCTTATCCAAAAATGGAATATAAGAAGTTTATAAATCACCATAAACCAGACACTAAAGAACTAAAAATCACAAACTTCAGAAAAAAAAAATCATACTTTTGACATCAATCTTTCATAAAGACAATCCAAACATGATTATCAGAAGCTAATTAGGAGACCTTAAAAGTTAAAACCACATTGCAAAAGCAGTTCAGATTCAAAAATCCGAAATTAATCGCAAATTAACTGGAATAACAACAAACGACGAAACAGTCCATATACAAACGCAACAATGGAAGTCATATCAATTTCATAAACCCTAATTCGAGAGGTCTGGAACAAAAAAAAAGGGGGGGAGTGACACGTAACAAAGGGAAAAATAAATACTAATTTTTAATGAATAAAAAGAAGTTCATCAGTGAAGATTTTACCTTTAGAAGCGGCGGCGGAGAGGCGGAGAATTCTAGCCAAAATTCCAAATTGGAAGAGTGAAAAGAAAGTGAGGAAGAGGATTCTGAGAAAACTTTTCGTTTTTTTTTTCTTGGATTTTTGTCTGTTGTTATATAGTTTCTTAAACAGTACGCGCTCCACTCAGCTGGTCTGCTACCTGATTAGTAGACGCCTCAACCTGATTCACCCGAAACTCGTGGTTAAGCAAGTAAAAAAAAATCTAGGAAATAGAAACAGAAAAACAAAAACAAAAAGGGATAAAAAGGAAGGGAAACTAAAACCCACATCAGATCACATTTAATCTCCAATAAAGAATACTTTTTAAATTAATAGGACAGTTGAGTAGCATCGGTTCCCTCAACAAGAAACAAAAATAAAACAAAAGGAAGAAGAAAAATGGAAGAAGAGAAACCTGTTCTATGTGACCTTGAGGAAAGTAAAAATGAAAGGATATTTTAGGGGAAGCGTCGGACGACAACGGAGATTGAAATGGGGAAATTAGGGTTGAGTGTCTGATGGGGCAAGAGAAATGAAACCCAACCCTTTCTATGCTCGATCGGTAAGAAAAAAAATTCCCCGACTTTTACCGACGGAAAAAAATAAAAAAACCGTCGGTAAAAGATAGCCCTATACCAACGGTTTTTCATTAACCGTCAGTATAGATATATCTATAGCAACGGAGATTTTGTGCGTCGGTATATGGTCCGTATATTCTGACGGTGACAAAAATCCGTCGGAATAGACACTTTTTACCTACGGAACGGACCGTCGGTATATATGAGTGTCCGTATAAACCCTAAATTTGCTTGTGGTGTATATACCAACGGTTTTCTACTGACCGTCGGTATAGGTATACCTATAGCAACGGATAATTTGGGCGTCGGTATATCTTATGTATATTCTGACGGTTAAAAGAATCCGTCGGAATAGAAACTTTTTACCTACGGATCGCGACCGTCGGTATAGATGAGTGTCAGTATTTTACCATTTGTTTGTAGTATATACCAACGGTTTTTCATTGACCGTCGGTATAGGTATACCTATAGCAACGGACTAGTGTGGCGTCGGTATAGGTTATGTATATTCTGACGGTTAAAAAAATCCGTCGGAATAGATACTTTTTACCGACGGATTTCGACCGTCGGTATAGATAACCGTCAGTATATGGCAATTTGTTTGTAGTGATATATCCATTTAAAATCAAAACTAAATTTAAAAACTACCGAAATTTCGTATTTAAAAATCCTATTAAATAAATAAATCATATTATTATAAGGTACATAGTTACTTGATAAGGTTTTCTTATATGTAATCTTATGTAGATAACCTATATTATTGACATTTAGGATAACTCTTAAAATTTAGTTGTTTATCAAATAACCTTATATATTTAGTGAATTCTTCATTGTTTCGAAATCATAAAAATTAAGTTTATCCAATTTTTAAAATATAGTTGTTCATCTATAGTTAACTTTCACATTTTTCAAAAGGGATAATGTCATGAATGGCTCCTGAAGTTTATCAAATTTATCAATATGGTACTTGTACTTTAAAAATGTTCAATATGTTACTTGTACTATCAAACCGTGTATCAGTATTGTACCTTGATCTAACACCGTTAAATATAGATGATGAAGTGACACTGACTAAGCAGGTGATGACAAGTGACAGTACCTGATTTTTTAGAAATTAATACCTGAAATTTACAAAAAAAATTAAAAATTAAAATTATATTTTTAAAAATTAATATATAATTTTTTAAAAAATAAAAAATTAAAAAAATTAAAAAGAAATTATATTAAAATTATATTTTAAAAATTCATGTATGTTTTTTCTTAAAAAAAATTTTAAAAAATAAAAAACTTATTTTAAAAGTTAAAATGTTAAAATATTTAACTAAAATTATTTTTACAATATAAAATATTTTAAAATTACTTGTTAAATTTTTTATAATATCTGATTTTTTTTTAAATAATTAAAAAAGAAATTTTATTTGTAAAAGTAACAAAAATCTAAATCTAAATACAAAAATAAATTATTTTATTGTTTTAATTTTTTAAAAAATATTTATTAAAAAGTTACAAATATTAAATTAAAATATTTTATTATTTTAATTTTTATTAAAAATATTTATTAAATTTAAAAGGTGGAGGAGAAAGACAAAAAAGAAAAAAAATACTTTTTTAATTTTAAAAATTAAAATAATAATTTTTTTGGTTAATACATGTGGCATCACTATGTGGTGCCACGTGTAAAAAAAATATAATTTTTATTTTTAATTTAAAGTAATATATATTTTTTTATAATACATGTGACATCATTATATAGTGTCACGTGTCAAGTTTTCATTGGATACAAAAGTCACATCATCAATATTTAATAGTGTTACTGATAAGTACTACAATAACACAGAGAGTGAAAACGTTAAGTATCAAAATAGACATTTTTAAAGTATAAGTACCATATTGACAAATTTAATAAATTTCAAGAGATATTCATGACATTATCCCTTTCCAAAACAAAGATTTATTCAAGTCTTTTACCTAACAGATATTATCTCTTCACTCATTGTTTAAATATGTTTCACATCAAACATCCAATCTAATTCAAATTACAATTGCAAATCAATATACAGGTATCTCTTTTTTAAATTTAAAATTCTCAAATATAATTTTTATCTTCGTCAATTTCCTTATAATCTTTTATTATTTAATTTTTTCAAAATTTTAAAACACACATATCAATTATTATATCACTTTTAAATTCAAAATATAGTTATCAATTTGAAAGTTAGCTATACATTGTAATTGTTATTCAATTTTCCTATAAATAATATGACCTACATCAATTTTCTTTTCAATTTGCAACTTTTCTTTCAAAAAGTATGTTACTTTTGTGATTTTATTCTTAAAAAGTAGTACTTTTTAATTCATTTTTTGACACGAATATGCTATCCATTTTATATTTTATTCAACAATTTAATAAAGATCACATAAATGAAGTTATGTAAATACTTTGTACGAATATATTTATTCTTCTTAAAAACAATCTTATGTACGTTATATATTTTTTTTTATACATACTCTTATCATTTTCATATTTTTCAACATTTCATTAAAATTATAATAGTAAAAGTATGTCAAATAATTTGTATGACTTAATTACCTTTTAAAAATATAATTTCATAATTTTTTTAAAAATAAACATATTATTTTTATTAATTGGTATAAATATATAGTTATAGATGAAAGTTTTATTTAATTTTATAATGTATTTTTTTTATTTTAATATTATTTACCATATATGTATTTTTAAAAAGTTTAACTTTTTTATGATATGTCATTTCAATATTTAAAATTTAGGTAGTTATAAATTTCGAAAATTCAAATATAAATATGTAAAAAATACTAATTTATGTGTGTTTATAAATATTTAAATAGATAAAATTATCCTGTGGATTGCGCAGGTCACAAACTAATTTTTTCATAAAGTAATAGAAACCTCAACTACTTTTTAAATAGTTGAGAAGATTCTTAATAAACCATCCAAGATCGATCAGTGAAAGCATCCAAAATCGATTATTTGAAATTCCTATTTTGTGGATATGTGAATAAAATCCAATTCTTATCCCATCTGACTTTGAAAAATACAATGTCACAAGCTACAATAACATTAGAATTTCAAATGTATTAAAAATAAGAAATAAACTCATCAATTTTACAAAATATTTAAAACATTAATAACCTCCCATTAGATTCAAACAAAAATTAACAATTAAACATTGAAAAAATAGTGTACGCGGTAGAGGCCAATCGGATTTTGCCTAAAATACATTGTTATATTATAGATTTTACTATCTAATAAAGATATTGATTTATATATAAGCTTTTAGTTAAATTCTTGTTAATGTCTATGTTAGCTTTAAATTGATCTCAATTTTGAAATGACAAAATCTTAAGCTTAATTAGCTTGATAATTAATGTTTTCAATTTAGCATTTTTCTTTTAATTATTTCGAAAATATTTTGGAAAATGCTAAAATATTTTGAATTCTTTAACTTTCTCAAAAATACATGTTCTTAAATGCATATCTATGACCAAAACATTTTTTAGACAAGTTAACATATTTTCAAAGCCAAAGAACACACTTTTTGAAGACATTTTCAAGAGAGGACCAATCCCTGAATAGTGAAGGATTGATCATTGAATAGTGAAGGATCGATCCCTTCAAAACAGAATCGTTTTTCACTTTGCAAGCAAGTAGAGGATCGATCCCCTAGAGTAGAGGATTGATCCCCTAAGTTCCAACGGGCAGATTTTTGAATTTTAAAGGGAGAGGATCGATCCCTACAAGTATAGGATCGATCCCATACGTGCTGGACAATTTTCAAGTACGATTTTTTGAAGATCCAACGGCTCTTTTCCATCCCAATCAACTCCAAACGGTCATAAATCATATCCAAGGTATTAAAGGGACTCTCTAACACTTTCAAGAGCAAGACAAACCAAGAGAGAAAGATCAAAGCCATATATTTAATCTCTCTCAAGCTTTCAAGTAGTTTTATTTGTTCTAAGCTAAATCCTTTCAATCTTTCTTGTATTCCTTTGTAAAATCAGCATTGTATAGTCTCTATTTGTTGAGCTTAACCTTGTAAACACCTAGCCTACTAGAGGTTCATCTTGTTTACACAAATACCTTTGTTAAAAGGAGAGGTTACTACTTTAGCTTTGAAAAGGTAGAGAGGTTCTATCTAAGCCTTGAAAAGATAGGGGGTAGAGGTTGCTATCTAAGCCTTTGTAAAAGATAGAGAGTGTAAAGGTAATACCTTGTCCTAGAAAAGGTAGCAATTCAAGTTAGTGATTGGGAACTCCTTGGCAAGTGAGGCTAAGGGAGAGGACGTAGGCACAAGGCCGAACCTCTATAAACCATTAGTGTTTGATCTTCTTTTCCTACTCTTTTACATACTTTATTTGCATATTTACTTGCCAAATTAAGTATATTGTTTAAATTTTACAATTTCATTGCTTGTGCTTTAATTCCTTAATTAATTTTTAAGAAATCAATTCACCCATCTTGATTTAATCACCACTTGAGCTAACAATTGGTATCAGAGCTTTGGTCTCTTTTGTTGTCTAACAACCTTGAGAAAAGATCCTTTTCAAAGCTAAAAGAATGATGCAAAGTGGTGAGAATATCCTCAAGGCCCTATAGTTGGAAAAACATGAGTTTTGGGCTTGGAAATTGAGGATAAAAGTCTTTTTGATGGCTAATGATATGAAAGCTTGGTTTACGATTCAAAATGATCTTGAAGCATAATCAAATGATGAAAAATTCATGAAGAAACTACAAGATGATGCAACGACCATGAATTTTCTTCATGAGGCACTTGATGATTGCAATTTGAAGTTGGTTTCTACTTGTGCCACCTCCAAGGAAATATGGAAGAAACTTGAGGAGGTTACTGGAGAAAAGAAAGAGGAAGAAATTGAAGAAAAGTCTTGTGAAAGTTAATGTACAACAAGTGGCAAGGCAAATAAAAATGAGGAACCAAGTGGAACTCACTCCTCAAACCAAAATATGTCATGTCTCATTGCTCTTAAAGAGCCCGAGGTTTCTTCTAGCTCTAGTGATTCAAATTCTCATTCTTTTGATGAATTGCAAAGTGCTTATAATGAATTATTTATGAATTTTGAGACAATGAATTTGAAATACAAGAAAATCATTTCAAAATTAAAAATTGAAAATGAATTTTTATTAAAACAAAGGATGATTTAGAAAAGCAAAATGAAAATTTAAAATGAATTTTGAAGCTTTTCAAAAGAGAAATCACATTTTGGAAAAAGAGAATTTAGAATTAAAAATAAAAATTGAAAGCTTGAAAAATGAAAAACAAATTTTTACTGAAAAATCTTTACACTTGAAAATGACCAAATATGCTCATTGTAATTATCATGGTCATACTACACATACTTGTCCTATTAAGAAAAAAATTTCGTATAGAGTTAGGCAAGTATGGGTTCCAAAAGGAATAAGAGACTTAGTGACTAACTCTCAAGGACCCAAAGCAACTTGGGTACCAAAATTCAAATGATTGTCTCTTGTAGGTGTGTTAGAGCAATGAGGAACAAAATACTTTGATTGGATGCTTTAGACACACAAAATGGAAGATGGGTAACCTGTTTGCTTAAAAGCTTTTTAGATGAGAAATTTTGGTTTCCTATTCATGTTTTATTATTTGATGTTTAAAATTTGTTTGATTTTTGTTTTATTGATTACATATTTTGAATTGCATAAATATGTTATTTTCTTTGATCTTGAGTGCATAAGCTTTCCTTCGAATTTACTTCATATATTTTGATTATGCAAAATTTATTTGATGTGATAAATACTTTCACATGCATACTTTTGAAGGAAGTATTATTATTCAGTGCTTAATATTAATATATTTCTTTGATTGGTGAAATTGATATTGTGCTTAATTTATTGAGATATTGTTATTAGAGCATGAGCTTAAGACCTTATGCATAAATGTTTTGGTATCATGCTTTAAAAAATTATGTTGTATGCTTGAATGAATAAGTTATATTTATGCACATCTTTAGGGGAGCATACAAAGCTTAATGATTTTGAGATTTCAAGTTCTACATTGAAAATCATTTTTGCAAAGATAAAATCTTTAAATGTGAAATTTTGTTTTAGCAAGTTCTTAATGCTTTTGAATATCTTGAGTTTATTGTCTCAAACTTTCTCAAACAAAGAAAATTGATTAACTTGCAATGTTCTTTATTCTTGATGCATTAAATGAAAGTTTTGGGATGGTTTATAGAGCTTACAAAGAAAAATCTTGCTTTTGAGAAAATATGGGCATAGAAACCATTTGGACAATTTGAAAATATGATACAAAACATTTATAAATGGTTCAAGGAGATTTAAAATGATTTCCTAGCATTTTTGCCCTTTGTAATAAGTTCTTTTCAAGGAAATATGGGGTTTCAAGAGTTGACTTTTTAATTTTCTTGTTTCTAACCCCAAATGATCACTTGAACATTTTTGTTTTATCATTTGAAACTTGTTGAAAAGGTTCAAGTTGGTTAAAAATGAGATTAGCAAGTTTTGACTATTTTTCAAGGCCTTTTCCAAGCAAAAATGGGGTTTTAAGGTACCAAAAATCAGAATCTTGAATATATTAAGCTTTGATTGATCTATTCTATCATGTTGTGTATAAATAAACTATCTTGAGTGAGTTTGGTGCCATGAACATATTTTAACAAACTTTATACCTCTTGAATGCTATATAGTTATTTTTGCTTATATGAGGATTATAGAGTTTACTTATGAAATTGTGTTTATATGAACATGTTTTTATTGCTTGAACAA
Source organism: Fremontodendron californicum (assembly GCA_030761205.1). Classification (NCBI taxonomy): domain Eukaryota; kingdom Viridiplantae; phylum Streptophyta; class Magnoliopsida; order Malvales; family Malvaceae; genus Fremontodendron; species Fremontodendron californicum. The sequence continues at coordinate 16,840,714 of JAULJL010000018.1, read as the reverse complement.
GTTTGGTGAATATTGGATATGCTTATGAACTTGTGTATGTGTCTTTTGAATGAAAAATGCCATGTTCAATGCTTTAAGGTTGCATTATAACTTATTTGCAAAATCTTTTCAAAAATTATTTTAAAAGTTGTTTTTGATCCAAACTTCATGTTCTTACAAGTCTCAAATGATGTTTTTAACATGTTACAAGTCTTATTTTTGATAAAAAACATCACACATCCTTATTTCGTATAAAAAATCAGAAAATTACAAAATTGCATTGATTTTTGCTAGAAAACAGGGGAAGGATCGATTCCTCATTCAAAGAGGATCGATCCTAGTTTTGGGCCAAAAATACTGTTTTCTTCATTTTTAACGGGATCTTGCTCTAAATGCTTCAATTTTATGATTTCTCATTCATGATTGACATTATTTATTGAATCATCATGTGCTTATATGTATGAATTCACTCTTGATAAATAATTTTACAAATCAAATGGCATGATTATGGAAAGAATCTTGATATATATTGACTCTTTGTGCTTTATTGTAATTCAAGATTAAATTTATAACTTATGCTTGTAAATTTATGCATAATGAACTCCTTGATCTTCATTGAAATATATTGATTGTTGGTTTATCTATTGCTTTGGTCAAGATATATGCTTATATGTTTATTGTTTTAGCTTGACCTTATATGCTTAAAATTTCCTTCGTTAAGTTAAATGCTTAATGGTTTTCATTGAATACTATTTCTTAAAATTGGTATCATTTGAGCTTAATTAATATATTTTCATAACATTTGATATCTTGGTGCTACTAATGAATATATTTGCCAAGAATTTCTCTAAGTCCATGCAAGGTAAAATGGTGTTAAAGCTTATATTCCTTTTTGGAAACTTACACTTGCATTTCAAACACAAGCAAACAAAGCATGACATCTTCATCCAAATCAAGCCTAGTACATCAAGGACTTGCTCAAAGATTTGGTATGAAGGATTCAAAGTCAAATGAGCATATTAACAAAGCTTGGTAAGAATGGAGGTAAATGCTAATCTTATGCTATATAAGCTCATATCTATTGGTTTTAAGTGTGATGACATACATGAGTTGAATGAAACTTGGTATCTCTTTACGTCATGTATGCTTGAAAAGTTTGCTTTGTATGAATCTTTGAGTTAAACCATCTTAACAACAATTAATATACCACCTTGTGCTTACATGATTGCATATATTTGAATTAGGCATATTGCTATATTTTTATCCTTTTGTGTTAACAATTGGCATGAAAATATTATTAATTGGTATAGTGTTGTGTAATAATAATTGGTATGACGGTTTTCTTCTAATTTGCTCAATTGGTATTCATGACTATTTCATAAGTGAGCTTATATTTTTCATATGTATGATTATTTTTGTATGTGCTTAAATGACTTCCATAAGTATGATTGTTTGATTATGAGTATTATGCATAAAGATAACAATTGGTATTTGTTTAATAACAATTGGTATTTTTTATTATTCATTATCTTGAGACTTTGTGCTTAAATAATTTCAAATGCATTCTTGAAACTATTGAACTTTTGTTTGAACTTCATTGTCTATTTTAACAATTGGTATTGAACTTCATTGCTTAAAATTTGGTATACATGATTGTGTTTCTCTTGTTGCATTGTCCTTAGCTTTGAATTGATCTTCTTTTTGATATAACAAAAAGAGGGAGAAGTTTTATATGGATAAAATTTGCTTTAAATGAACAAAAGGAGAAGAACTAGATGAAAAGCAAAGAGTGGGAGAGTTTTCATATGTACTTAAATGTTTCTATCTTATGAATATGAATTGTGTTGTATGTTTGTGCTTAAATGCTTTTGGATATTGTGGATTGAAAGTGTCCTTGCTTGTTCCTTACTTGTTCATGGAAAGTTGAAAAGAAAGCTTGTATTAAGGGGGCTTTTATTGAAAATCTTTATTTCTTTAATGATTTAGGGGGAGTTTATAAGCAAATTTATCTTAAGTTTTGTCATATCAAAATGGAGGAGATTGTTAGCTTTGAATTGATCTCAATTTTGAAATTACAAAATCTTAAGCTTAATTACCTTGATAATTAACGTTTTCAATTTAGCATTTTTGTTTTAATTATTTTGAAAATATTTTGAACTCCTTAACTTTCTCAAAAATACATGTTCTTAAATGTATATCTATGATCAAAACATTTTTGAGAAAAGTTAACCTCTTTTCAAAGCCAAAGAAATCAATTTTTGAAGACATTTTCAAGAGAAGATCAATCCCTGAATAGTGAAGGACTGATCCCTGAATAGTGAAGGATCGATCCCTTCAAAACATAATCGTTTTTCACTTTGCAGGCAAGTAGAGGATCGATCCCCTAGAGTAGAGGATCGATCCCCTAGTGTAGAGGATCGATCCCTAAAGTTCAAACAGGCAGATTTTTGAATTTTAAAGGGAGAGGATCGATCCCTACAAGTATAGGATCGATCCCATGCGTGTTGGACAGTTTTTCAAGTACAATTTTTTGAAGATCCAAATGGTTCTTTTCCATCCAATCCACTCCAAACGGTCATAAATCATATCCAAGGTATTAAAGGGACTCTCTAACACGTCCAAGAGCGAGACACACCAAGAGAGAAAGATAAAAGCCATATATTTCATATCTCTCAAGCTTTCAAGTAGTTTTCTTTGTTCTAAGCTAATTCCTTTCAATCTTTCTTGTATTACATTGTAAAATCAACATTGTATAGTCTTTATTTGTTGAGTTTAAACTTGTAAACACCTGGCCTACTAGAGATTCATCTTGTTTACATAAATACCTTTGTTAAAGGGAGAGGTTACTACTTTAGCCTTGAAAAGGTAAAGAGGTTCTATCTGAGCCTTGAAAAGATAGGGGGTAGAGGTTGGCAGGTTGCTATCTAAGCCTTTGTAAAAGATAGAGAGTGTAAAGGTTATACCTTGTCCTAGAAAATGTAGAAATTCAAGTTAGTGAATTGGGAACTCCTTGGCAAGTGAGGCTAAGGGTGAGGACGTAGGCACAAGGCCGAACCTCTATAAACCACTAGTGTTTGATCCTCTTTCACAACTCTTTTACATACTTTATTTGCATATTTACTTGCCAAATTAAGTATATTGTTTAAATTTTACAATTTCATTACTTGTTCTTTAATTCCTTAATTAATTTTTAAAAAATCAATTCACCCCCTCTTGATCTAATCACCACGTGAGCTAACAGTATAAATGGTAAAGTCTTTGGAATAAATAAGTTTTATAAGAGAATTGTAATGAGTTGTAATTATGAGATTATCATTACATAAAAATTATATTCCTTAAATAATTTTTGTCAATGCTTTGTCAAGATAGGATATTGATAAAAATTATTGAGATTGACACATGATTATGCTTTTAGTTATGAAGCAAACAATCGATCTCATAAATTGAAGTTTGGATAAACCTGAGCTAACATGAGAGTGCTTGTTACAAAAACAAATTCACTGAAAATGAGTCGATATGAGAATGCTATTTGGTAAATCACTTATTCCCTATAGCAATATTTTCATATGATGATTGTATAAGTGATCATTTGACTTGAGACTACTAATGATCTTATATGAGGAATGCTATACTTTGGTTTTACCTTACTTATGGTCCTAACCATGAATGTCTAGTCGGATTCTTTAGGGTATAACATAAGACATATGAAAATGCATAAGTAATCAATATAGGATTCATCGCCCTGAGTGATTGAGAGAATATCGCACTAGCTTTGAAAGAATTAACTAAGAAATCTTTGGCCAAAGTGGAATAAGATTTTGGAATAATTCTAAAGCTTATTCGAGAGTTAATGCTAAATTCGAGACTTAACAATGTTAAACAAAATTGAGTAGACACTAATACATGCTCAATAGTAAATCGAGATATTAAGTGATGAAAGAATATTAATAATACGAAGAAATCAAGCACAAATAGATTAATCAAACCACATTGACTTTCTTAACAATTGGCGGGTAATCACTCAATGCTAGTTGACAACAATGATTTATAAATGTAAGATTGATTAATTAGAGAATTAATGATGAACTCAAATAGTTTGATTCATCTAGTCTAGTTTAAAATAAAGGATTACAATGTTGCTTAGATTTATTGTCAACTCGTTAAGGAACTAATGGGTCACACACAATAGAACATGGCTTATGAAGAATTAAATTGGATTGAAATTAAGTTGGACTTAATTGAATTAAATAAGATATTTAATTAAGGGCTAAATTGAGAAGTCCTTAGGGTTAGCTGCATATTAAAAAGCCCTACTTAGATTAGGACTATGGTAGGCTACATCACAAGTTCTTTTCAAAATAGGACTTGGTCGAACCCTTCCCCTATTTAAAGATCTCTATGCCGCCGCTCTCATATAACAATTAGGTTATTAGCCATCTTTCATCTTATGTGTTGAGAACTATTGAGAGAAAAGAAAATTAGAGAGAGCAATCGAAGATCTTACTAGCAGAAGATTTCGACTAGAACACTACCCAACCTTGTGAAGGTTTTTTTCTCCTTATTCGTGTGGATCACTTTTAGAGGCTAGACATTTGGACAGCTATTGGTTTGCTACAACCAAGTTTGAATTTCTTAGAGAATTAATCTTGCTACCATCACCAAAGCAAAGTAAGAATAAATTCTTCTCTTGCCATTAGCCTTTATTTATTATGTAACTTTTTATTAACGTGATCAATGGTATTGAGGATTGAAAAATTTTAAATTTCTTCTTCATTAACATGTTCTTCACATAATTAATTTCCAGCAGTTGTATCAAAGCCTCCATTCATTAAGATTACACAATTAAAACTTGTTTGGTTGTTCTTGATTTCAAAATCTGTTTTTGATTACAATTGTCCATTGTGTTGTAAGAGTCTGAAAAATAAGTTTTTTTTTTTTTAATAAAAAAATTCTATTTTAATTATATACTTTTAGAATATCAAAATAAAATGTCTTAGGATAATTGGATTTAAATTTCGTGAATTTTTGGCTTGATTTGCCTACCCAAATAATTTTTGGTTTACAATTTATCTTGACGCATGAAATTTTTGTTGTAGTATCACAAGAAAAATTCTTTCTCCCTCTAGGGTTATCTCTGGCTAAGAAATATCAATGATAATATACTATATGAGGACAATTGTGTTAAATTTTCATAATTTTTGAAGTTGATTTTCTTTTTCAAACGTTGAATACAAAATCTACCAGAAACTCTGTTCTATGTCGTACATCCACCTTAAGAGCTTAGGTTAGGCACAAACCCTAATATGGGACTAGGTTTACAACTTGTAGTTGGTTTTCTTAATTATTAAGACTTTAATATCTTGTTCACTAAGATTTTAATGAAAATCAACTTGATAATCAGAATTGAAAATCTTAGAAAACTAGTCACCAAGGTTTGAAGATTTGTTTTCTTGGTCATCAAGAAAAGTGGGTTGTTTTACTTAGAACTAAAATAATTGTTACTTATGATTTAAAAAACATGAAGAAAGGCAAACTAAGGTAGTGTTTGGTTTCAGAAAATAAAATCCATTTTCATTTTCTTAAAAAATGGAAAACAAGAGTGAAAATGTGTTTGGTAATTGAAAATGAAAATATTTTTTAGAAAACGAAAATGGGTTCAAATATGAAAAAAAAGAAGGGGTTAATACACAAATTGGCCCATGTACTATAACCCTTTTTACGATTTGGTACCTAAAGAACAAAATTCACGATTAAGTACTTGAACTTGTATTCCGTCACACACATTGGTCCAATGCCTAATGACATGCTGACATGTGCATTTTTACCTACTAAAAATGTGACACGTGACGACTTTGACACATCAACAATGCCACATCAGCATTTTTATTTGAATTTTTAATATTTGAATTAAATTTTATTTGTATTTTTTTATTTTGATTTTAATATTTGAATTAAAAAAATAAAAAATATTTTTTGCATACAAATTTTAATTTTTTTATTTTAAAAAAAAAAATTTGAAAAACAAAACATAGGAGAGATTCGGGGAGAGAGAGGGGGGGAAGAGAGAGAAGGGAGGGAGAGAGAGAGAGGGAGGGGGCATTCGTCGGCTGACCTGAGGTTGATCGCGGCCGGTCGCGCCCTTTCTTTTCTCTCTCTTCTTTCTCTTTATCTCTCTTTCTTTCCCTTCATCCTTTCTTCTTTCTTTCTCTCTCTTTTTTCCTTTTTTTTTTCTCTTCCTCTCTCTTCTTTTTCCTTCTTCCTTTCTTCTTTTCTTTTTTTTTCCAAATTTTTTTATTTTAATTTTAAGTTTTTATTTTAAAAAATAAAAAAAATTCCAACATTTTTTTTATGTTTTTAATTTTTAAAAAAAATAAAAAAATTCTATATTTTTTATTTTAAAAAATAAAAAAAATTCAGAGTTTTTATTTTATGTTTTTTATTTTAAAAAATAAATAAAAAACAAATTGCTGATGTGGCCTTGACTTTGACACGTGACGACTTTCTATTGGTTGATCATTCCATGTCAGCATTTATGTAACAGAATTAACCACTTGGACTAATGTAGATGACGAAATACAAGTTCAGGTATTTAATCGTGAATTTTTTTTCTTTAGGTACCAAATCATGAAAATGATTACACTTCAAGGGTCAATTTGTTCATTAACCCAAAAAAAGAAGAAGATGTTTTCAAATGAAAATATGGGATGTTCATTACTATTTTCTTGTCTTTTGCAAATAAAAAAGTTGTCACATATTTAAATATTTTTTGAAATCATTAATATATATATATATTTATAATAAGAAGTTATTAATATATTAATTATTTTTCTTTAGATATACTTGGCATCTTGAATTATTTATAATCTCTTTTGTCTTTTTCCACTCAAATATTTTTTACAACAGATTATGAAATTAATAAAAAAAGTTGAGAAATTTGAAATCATATGCAAGGGATGATATCATTGAAAATTATATCAAACATATTTCACTATTTTTCATTTTCAGAAAATAACTTTTGTTTTCATTCACCAGACACATTTTTTATAAAACAAACTTTTATTTTCAAAAAATGAAAACAGAACATAATAACAAAAAAAATTGTCAAACCAAATGGAGCCGAAGACTTCCTAAAAGATTTAGGGATTTATATTTGATGCACTGTCAGTATATAGGTCTATACACTGAAAGTGCATCCTACGATGCCATCTACTAAAAGTTAAGTTGTAAGGTTAGGGTTAGAGTTAAGGTTAGGGTTAGGGGTTAGTGGTTAGAGTTAACGGTTAGTTTTTTAATGAGGTGTCATTGTATAATTCACTACCAGTGTATAGACCTATACACTGACAGTGCATCAAATACATACTCAAAATTTAGAACCCTAAATTTGGTGGCCAAAGGGTGCAGCACTTATTGCCTAATCTAAAATCCTCCTAGCTGCACATATTGTTTCCTAGTTTGACTAGGATTCGACCATACGTTAATCAATATCTAATCCTTGATTTAATTTGATAATCCTAATTGGATTAAGAATTAAGATATAAGATTTTATCAAGACTCCAAATTGATTTAGAATTCCTACATTGTATAGAACTTCTAATTGCACATAAAACTACTAATCCTAGTTTGACTTGGACTTCACTACTAAACCTAGTTTGACTAGGATTATCCAATACACATAGTTTAACTTAGATTTAATTAAATGGTAATCCTAAATGGTTTAGGACTTGAATGACCAGAATAACTTAAGTATCCTAATTACACAAGAAGACATATTCGGCCATGTAGTCCAAATCATCTAGGATTTAAATAATTAGTTATTTAAACCAATTGAAGCCTAGTATCACATTGATTCAATATTTGATATTAATATTAATTCAAAAGTACTTGTAAGATCATGAACTAGAATTAAACATTCATTTACTATCATATTATGACCATGATTGTATGATTGGATGATTATGGACATAATACTAAGACCCTTTACGAATGGATGGTTAATTTGCTTATGGTATTTTGGAAATAAGGCTTGCATGCCTTGCCTCATCTCTTTAATTCTGGAGTTGTAACATTCTTTTCTCATCTTACTCCCCTTGATGTAACTCAAGTTTCTCTAAATGATGTAATAGTTACATAGGTTATAATTAAGAAAGAAATTAAGTTAAAAGTCCAAGAATGGAATTAAGGCATTATGGAGGCACCAAGGAGTTTAAGCATGATGGCTTTGAAAGACTAATCAATCCAATCCCTAGGTTTTGACCACCTAGCTCTTTTATTAGCTCAAAGGAAGCTAGCTTAGTAAAAGTCTATATCATCCAAAGTAGTATGCATGCTAGGTTTATATATATTTTGATATATGATAAATGCTAAGCATGTCTATTTAGAAAGCATGATAGGATTTTTATATATGTATGATATATGATAAATGTTATACATGCAATGAGACCTAAATAAATTTAACAATGAAATCCCTCACAAAATATTAAGTCGCATATTTGTTAACATAACAAGGTTGCCTTCCATATGACATAACATGATGAGAGTTTCTACTTTTGAGACTTGTCGAGACATACTCAAGGTGTCTTTATTCAAAGTATATTTATGTTATGACTAATGGGTCCTACTTAACTAACTTATAAGATTTGGATGAGTACACTTATGATCATATACTATTAGAGGCATGTACTGGGCAAATTGCATAAGATGTAATTAGACAAGGAGTTCTCACCAAATTGATCTAGGAGTCGCATAGGATGTGATTGATAAATTAAGTTATCTAACTAATTTACTCATCATAATCTTATGGGACACACTCAAGGTTATGATGAACAAAATGGGATCCTAGTCTACTAGAAAAAAATTAAATTTTTCTTGAATTAGTAGAGAGGGCTACTAATTTGAAGAAAATAGTGGGAGTAACCAATTATTAGATTTAGACCTTATCTAAATTGTTTTTAAATAATATAAATACAGTTCATACTTTATTTGTATAGGTTGTTAGAAAAATGAGTAATAACTTGGTCACTTTGTAGCATACTTGCTGCTATTAAGCTCACCAGACCTAACTACAATGATTGGTTCCACAATCTTAGGCTTGTTCTAAAATAAGAGAAAATGCTTTATGTTCTTGATATACAAATTCCATAGGCATCTGTTGTTGATGCTAATGAAGAAGTGAGATGAAACCCATAGGGATCATGCTACCCAAGCCTCATGTATTATGGTAGTGTTGTCGATTTTAATCACGCAAGTGCACGTATCATAACAAGTAATATAATGAAAAGTAAAAAGTCGAACCCACGAGGAATTGCTATTAAATTTGCTAAGTACTAAAATTAAAAAAACTTAATCTTATCCAAACAACTAATTAAAGATGATAATCAAAAACTAAATTAAAAGAAACTAATATAAAAAGCAAGTAAATTAAAAAGAATGAATTCAATTAATTATAAAAGCCTAGGATTACAACTTCCCTCAACACTTCGCTTGAATCTCTCTCTACCTCTTCACTTGATTAATGATCCTGAGTTGTTAACCTAGAGTTCTATCTTATTTATAAGGATCTTCCGATGGTCTCTTGAAAATATCCTTCTTAACCAATTAACTATATTCATATGAAAAACTCATTAAGCTTAGGCTCTAACAATGGTTACACATGACAAGTAAGTGTATTCCTACCCTACTTGCATATCAATTCATCCTAATAAATGAATATGAAACATGTGTCATTGAATCCATGTCTAATACTGAACTCCCTTTTCCAAGTTGTATTTAGGTTAACAAATCAATCTAATTGGTGGCCAATCAACTAGAAGCATTAATAACAAGAATGAACAAAAAACTCAACAAACCATTAAATCAAGCTAGAGAGAGAGAAAGTAAATTCAAACTATGTGTTAAGTTCCATTGAAATCCTAGTAAAAGAGATGTACTTAATTATAATTAATGAAAACAAATAATCAAATAGTTTCACCATCATCAACAACACAAGAAAAATAAAGAAGAGAAAAGAGAAAACTAAGAGTTGTCAGTTCTTGAATCTTGAATCTTCCAATCTTCTTGAGAGAACTTGACGGCAACTATCTTCTTTTGAGAGAATTAGGTTTTTAGGTATCCAATCCCTTTTATTCTGACCTAAAAGAGTCTTACTTAAAGTGTCCAAGGTCTCCTGGAGTCCGAAACTTTGCTCCCAAGCAAACAGGTAAGTTTTGGCATTTTTTACATTTTTTTGCGAGTTGCAAACAGTAGCTGGGCGCCGCAGCGCCGACATTCTGCCTGGTCTCCAGATTCTGTCATCGTTGCAAACTTTGTCAGCTATTTTGACTGGGAAAATCTTGTCCGATTTTGACCCGCCTTATACCATTGGAAAGGTGAAGTCAGCTTCAAAAGTCAAGAAGGGAGTTTTCTCCTTTGAATTTTTAAGATCACGTTTTTCTTGAAAGAAGCTCCGGAGATCGAATCTGCCTTCTCATTGGTTTGCACCATTTTTCACTGTTTTGCACCTCGAAGCTGCAGATCACCTTGGACCTATAAAAACACATAAATAACAACTAAATAACTATTTTAAACATAAAATGGATAAATAAAATAAATATAAAACATCTAAAACTAATCAAATCCTAATAAAATTCTCAAGGATTTAGCCAATTCAAAAGCATAAAAGGTGGCAAAATAACTATATTTCCTAGAGTTATCAAGTAGCAAGCATGATCCTAGAGTTGCAAAGGCAACATGAAAATATGGATCCACCGACTATCGTTTTGCTCCTTAAACGTTGTTTGACAAAGTCATGCAAAGAGGTTTGACACCTTAAAGGAATTATTCTGAAGTATGATGTTGGAAGGTACTTCGATTAAAGTACATTGCCTCAAGATGATCAATTGGATTGAAAAACTTGGGTAATTGGTGTAGACACCTAATTTTGTCTAGGCCCCCTAAACCGGGCATATTCTCCTTTTCAACTTCCCGAAACGCAAAGAGACTTCTATCATTCCATAGATGGGTCCCCAAGACTTTGTTTCAGAGGTCAGCACCAAAAGTCAATTAAAAAAAAGTCAACCCCAAAAGTCAAACCAAAAAGTCAACCACTGAAAAAGTCAGCTCTTAGTCAAAATCAAGATTCAAAGTTGAATTGAACAATGGCAAAAGAATTTTGATAATTAGAGGTCTACAACGAAAGATATAGAGTTCGGAAGATGGGTTGCAAAAATTCAATGCAAAGGAAGACCTAATCCGGCAAATTTGGGAAAAACTTAATCGAAGGGGAATTTGATCTTTAAAACTGGGTGTTTTCGGACCAACTCAAATTCAATATAGGAAATAAGAAGTGGAAAAAGAAAATCCAAAAATCGGACCCGTTTTGAGTAAAACCGAGGTTTCGAAAGTTGAAGAGCAATCTCGAAAAATCCGAAAGATAATTACGAGAAAATTAGGAAACGAGCTCGAAAAATTATGAAAACTTCCAGATCTGAGTTTTATAATTTTTGGAAGAGATTGATTAAGAAAAATCAGGAATTGGAGCTAATTTGAAAAATAGAAAAGCTCGGGTGCACTAACCTGAAATTCCAGAAGATAATTTCGAAAAAAATAGCAAACCAGCTTGAAAAATTATGAAAACTTCTAGATCTGAGTTTTATAATTTTTGGAAGAGATTGGTCTATAAAAATCAGGGCTCGGAGCTCATTTGAAAAATGACAAAGTTCGAGTGTACTAACCTGAAATTCCAAAAGATAATTCCGAAAAAAATAGCAAACAAGCTCGGAAAATTATGAAAACTTCCAGATCTGAGTTTTATAACTTTTGCGAGATATTGGTGAAGACAAATCCAGAATCGGAGCTCATTTGGAAAATGACAAAGTTCGGGTGCATTAACCCCAAAATTCCAAAAGATAATTCCGGAAAAAATAGCAAACGAGCTCGAAAAATTACGAAAACTTCCAGATCTAAGTTTTATAATTTTTGGAAGAGATCGGTGAAGAAAAATCCAGAATCGGAGCTCATTTGAAAAAGGCTAAATTTGGGAGGCACTAAACCGAAATTTTAGAGAAAAATCCAGGAAAAATAGCAAATGAGCTCAAAAAAATATGAAAACCTCTAGAACCAAGTTTTATATTGGATGGGATGTGTTGGAAAAGACAAATCCGAAATTGGGATCCATTTGTAATTACATTAAGTTCGGGGGGCTAAAAGGTAATTTTATCAAAGAAACCGAAGAGGGCCAATTTTGCAAAAGTAAAATGTAAAAAAATGAAGGAATTATGTAACATTCCAGCCCTTGGCCGGATAGCATAGGAAAAGGGTGGAGATTTGATCAATTTAATCCAATAGTCACATCAAGCTACAAGATGCCATTTTTATTACCTTGCAAGTGGTCCTCCCTCATCTAATGCCTAGGTGCTTTGTAGAAAAGAGTAGTACACCCTTCCATGGCCAAGATCAAATTGCAAGATGACATTTTTATTATCATGAAAATATCCTCATCCAATGGCCAAGATTACTGAAGAAAAGATGAGCACAATTCATCCAATGGTGAGGAGAGGGGTTTGGCCAAGGGAGAGCATGAAGGAGTGGTCCTTGTTTCATCCAATGACCTAGGTGCTTTGTAAAGGATGAGTACACCTTTCAAGGGCCAAGATCAAATGGCAAGATGAGATTTTTATTTTTCTTGAAAATATCCTAATCCAATGGCCTATATTGTTGGAGAAAAATGAGCACCATTCATCCTATGGTGCAGAGACCAACTAGCCAAGGGAGAAAGAGAGTGGGAATTTTTTTTCCTTAAGTGGATGGTCATTTGAAGAGAAAAAGGCAGTAGCTAATTTGGCAAGAAAAAGGTTTTTGAAAGAAAGAAAGAGAGAATTGTCTAAGAAAGCTAGAAAGGTAGCCATTCCTACCTCGCTCTTGCATTGTTTCTTCTTCATTTTCATGATTTGTCATTTGTTTTCCATATGATTTCTACCTCTTTTCATGTGAAAATAAAAGTTTTGAAATGTTTTTTCAAGCTGTCATCTTTTCCTTTTCATAAAAAAAAAAAAAAAAAGAAGAAAACAATCTTTACAATTTTTTTTCATCATGGCCGAACCATGCATGCTTGCTTGCCTTGATTTTTTGTTTTGCATGTTTGATGTGGGAAACATGATTGTGGAAGGTTTATAGTTCTTTTATGTTCTGTTTTTAATAAATAAATGAAACAAAAAAGGTTGAAAGGCTTCATGATCTTGATAAAATCAAGTGACCATGGTTAGGGGAAGGCTATGCCCATTGTACCAACCATGGAGCTCACCTCCATTTTTTTTTAGTTAGCTTGGTTTATTTACTGATTTTTGAGTTGGAAAGGCTTCATGATCTTGACAAAATCAAGTGATTATGGTTAGGGGAGGGCTATGCCCATTTGAACCAACCATGGGGCTCACTTTTCTTGTTCTTTGTTTACTTGTTTTTTATTACTTCCATGCATGTCTATGCATCTTTGGTCATGTTCTTTGCATCATTTTCATGCTATATTAGTTTTTGCATCATTTTCATGTTGTTATAAGTTCTCTATACATTCGGCCTTCCCATGCATTTTGGTTCATGCCATGCCTTGCATCATATTTGGTGGAGCCATGCATCTTAGGTCATGTAGCTATGTCATTTAGCATTTTGTGTTCGTGAAATGTCTTGTATCACATTTGGCCTTCCCATGCATTTTAGGTCTAGGTCATGCCTTGCATTATATTTGGTTATGTTATGCATCTTAGATCATTGTAGCTATGTCATGCAGTCTTAGGTTACTTTCCATGTCATTTAGAGAATAGGTCATTTTTGGCTTTTCCATGTCACCTATGCCATGTCATCATTTTATGCTATGTCACCTATGCCATGCCATCATTCTATGTCACCTATGCCATGTTATCCAAATAATATGTCATACAGTATCATTTTTCAAGCCATTCGGCCATGTTACACCATTTAGGGTCTAGGTTCTTTCAATTCTATGTCATCTTATGCCATGTCATCTATGCCATGTCATCCGTATAACATGTCATGCCATGTCACAAGCCATGTCATTTTATGCCAGTTCACCTATGCCATGTCATCCATATAACATGTCATGCCATGTCATTTATAGTTTAGGTGCATTTTCATGCCATGCCATTCAGGCCATTCGGCCATCCACATGCCATCACCATGTGTTTGGCCATTCACATGCCACCACCATGCCATTCGGCCATCATGACTTTCTATTTATGATCTATGTCATTCATGCCATATCATTCATATAGCATGTCACTTGCCATGCCATTTAGTGTTTGAGCCCATTTCATGTCATGATTAAGCATGCCATGACCATTCGGTCACCATGACCTTTCATCCATGTCATTCTATTTCCATGACACAATATTCTCATGCCATGTCATTGTGATAATCTCATTTTGATTTGCCATGTCTATTTCATTCACATGACATTCATTACATGCTATATCACTTTATGCCATGTCATTCTTAAGCCATGTCATCATCTCATCTTCCATATTACAATGAAAAGGCTTATCATGTTTTGGTAATCATGCATGCCTTAATGTCAATTGGCATATTCATAACATTTTAATAAATATGACAATATTCCCGAGTTAAATAATTCATGGTTTTCTCTGCTGGGTCTGCCGCAGAGGATATCATTAATTATTAACAAAGGAATACCCTTTTCTAAAAAAAAAATGATTTGAAAATTTTCAAAATAAATAAAACTTTCTTGGTTTTGTCGGGTTTGCCGGGGAACATGAAAAGATTTTGGTATTAATAAATTTCGAGTCATTCTCAGATAAATTCATCCTCATGCTGTGACACTTGTCCATGTCATTAATATGTCATTTTGTATGCCATGTCGATTTCATTCACATGACATTCATTCTTATGCCATGTCATCATTTTATGCCGTGTCATTTTATGCCACGTCGTTCATGCCTTGTCATCATTTTATGCCATGTCACCTATACCATGTCATCATTTTATGCCATGTCACCTATTCCATGTCATCATTTTATGCCATGTCACCTATGCCATGTCATTCATGCCTTGCCATCATTTTATGCCATGTCATCATTTTATACCATGTCACCTATGCCATGTCATCATGTATGCCATGTCATCTTGCATGTCATGTCAATTTCATTCACATGATATTCGTTCTTATGCCATGTCATCCATATGCCATGTCATTTTGTATGCCATGTTGATTTCATTCACGTTACATTCATTCTTATGCCATGTTATCCATATGCCATGTCATTTTGTATGCCATGTCGATTTCATTCACATGACATTCATTCTTATGCCATGTCATCCATATGCCTTGTCGTTTTGTATGCCAAGTCGATTTCATTCACATGACATTCATTCTTATGCCATGTCATCTATATGCCATGCCATCCATATGCCATATCGATTTTATTCACATGTCATTTTGTATGCTATGTCAATCATTTGTCATGTCATTATTTCTTTTACTAGGTCATAATAAAATGTTTGTCATATCATGATAAATGAGCATGTTTATTTCATTTTTATCTGAGTAACATTTTGGCATACTTATGGTCATTTTCAATGATTTTAAAAATACATGAAAAACAAATGATATATATATTTCTATATAAGTCAAGATTATTCATGAGTTAAAATAATTCATGAGTTCTCTACTGGGTCTGCTAGAGAGGATATCATCAATTATCATTAATAACAGAATATCTTTTTCAAAAAATGATTCAGAGAATTTCAAAATCGAGAAAAAATCCATATTTTGCTGAGTCTATAAAAAAATATGGGAAGTTTTATGCTAGTAAATTTTGGATCATTTTTCAAATAAAATATGAATTTTTAAGGGAATTATTTCAAAACATCAAATAACACGTGACTAATAAGGTACCATTTTATATGGGTGTTGTGGGGGTGCTAATTTTTCCTCGCACGTAACCGACTTCCGAACCTGCACTTTTTTTTCTCTGGTTCAAAGCGCAGACTTCAAAATTGGTTTTAAAAATGATTTATTTAACTTTAAAATATTTTATAAAAACCTATTTTAATAGGTGGCCGATCACACCTAGCCAAAAAAGATTGGTAGCGAATCCATTTCTTTTTTGAGGTTGTTTTCATACCCTCGACCTTTTATTTCAAGAGGAATTAAGTCCTCTTTTCCTCTGCCTATGTTGTTTTCTCACCTCACTCGAGTGGGTCCTCGCAAACGGGATCATGTATCGATAGCTTGGCGACTCTATTGGGGACTTTAGAGGGTCAAGCCTAGATTAGTTGTGTGTTATCGAAAGTCTCGGTTTTTGTTGGTATTTACTTTTAATTCCCTTTTTCTAATAAAGGAAATTTTTGAAAATAATCAAATGTTTTAAATTTGTTCATTCTCATGTGCATGCATATTTTTACCATTCTCTGGTTATTTAATTTTATATGTCATTTGTAGACACCTAATTTTGTCCGGACCACTAAACATGTATGTTTTCTTCCCATATTGATGTTTCCGAGTATAAAAAGACTGTTTTCATCCTGCAGGTGGTACTCCGAGACTTAGTTTAAGAGGGCGAGCACAAAAAAACAAACTTGAAAAAAAAGTCAACCCCGAAAAAGTCAACCCCAAAAAGTCAACTACTGAAAAAGTCAACCCACTTTCAAAATCAAGATTTTAAGTTCAATTGAAAAATGGCCAAAGAATTTTGATAATCCGAGGTCTACATTGAAAGATATGGAGTTCGGAAGTTGGGATTTGGAGATTCAGTAGAAAAGAAACCCTAATCCAAGAAATTTGGAAATTGAAGGTTCCAAATGAAAGATAAGCACTGACTACGGGTAATGGAGAAGTCACTTGCAAGAAAAAACCGAAAGAAAAGTCAATCCGGGAGAAAACCGAGAATTAGGGTTTCTAGTGGATTTCGGTGAAATCGGGAAGAATCACAGAAATGGCCCGACTTGGTAAGACCAAAGCCCCCAATGGATGAAGAATGGTTAAAAAGGATGGCCCAAGGCTCAGGTTGAAGAAAATCTGAAAATCGGATTTGTTTTGAGCAAAACCGGGGTTCGGAGGTAAAAGGGCAAAATTGGAAAATTTGGGAAAAATAGCAAATGGACTCCGAAAATTATGGAAAATTTGTCAATCTCATTCTTAAATCATTTGAAGGAGATTGGCGAAAGAAAATCTTGATTCCGAGTTCGTTTGCAAAATGGCCAAATCCCGGGCTTCTTATGTAGTAATTCAAAAAGATAAATCCCGGAAAAATAGCAAATGGACTCCAAAAATTCTGAAATTTGGCAAATCTCATTTTTAAATTATTTGGAAGAGATTGGCGAAAGAAAATCTTGATTCTGAGTTCGTTTGCAAAATGGCCAAATCCCGGGCCTCCTATGCAGTAATTCAAGCCGATAAATCCCGAACAAATACCAAATGAGCTCCAAAAATAATGAAAACTTCCAGATCACACTTTTTAATTATTTTGAAGAGATTGGTGAAGAAAAATCTTGATTTGGAGCTCGTTTAAAAAATGGTAAAAAGTAGGGGCATAAAAGGACATTTTGGGAAGAAAAAATCCAAATAAATAGCAAACGGACTCGGATAATTTTGAAAACTTCCAGAACTCAATATTTTATTATTTTGGAAGTATTAAAAAAATAAAAATTGAATTTGGAGTCCGTTTGATATTTACTTGCATCCGGGGGGCAAAATTGTCATTTCACCCAAGCAACCGAAAAGGGCTTTTTTGGGCCTTTCAAAAATCAGAGCTGGGCTGGAAAAGAGACGTGCTGGCCTGCCCAAGCCCAAAGGAAGGAGGAAGCTTGATTTTTTTTTTTTCAATCAAGTGGTTAAAAATCAAGAGTTAGTTAACCATTCTCTTTGATCAAGCCATGGTGATTAAACCACATAGGTTAAGAAAGATGTCAACATTATTTTTGCATAGCTGTAATTTGAGAGGGCTGAGATGCTAATCTAAAGGTGGTAATTTCATGACTTTTCATCTTGAATTATTGGCCATTTGATGGAAAATAGGTTACACAAAAATGACAACATCTTTGAGGCTATATAAGCATCATTTAGGCCAACCCTAGAGGGGGGAGGCAGATTTTGTTTTTTCTTTTCCATTTTGGCTGATTTCTCTTAGTTTTTCTTAGTTTTTATCTTCTTGGTTGAGATCAAAAAAAGAAAAGTTTAGAAAAAAAGGAAAGTTTGAAGAGAAAAGCTTGAAATATTAGCTTCTTGAGGTTGCTCTTGAGCACCAACTCTTGCACTTTCATTTTCTATTCTTATTTTTTGCTATTTTAATCTCTACTTGGTGAGTTTTCATTTTAAAATAATGTTTCTTGTTCTTCCTTCATTTCCTTTCTTAAGTATTTTTTTTTTACATTTTGTTTTTACAATAAACTCACCATGGCCAAATGGCCTACATTATTTATTTTAAGTTGTTGTTTCGATTCATTTTACCATATTGTTTATGCTATTTTCTTTGTTTTTGATGTTTTAAATGTTATGTTATTTCATGTTCTTGAGTTATATTTTAATTTGGTTGCTTTGTTTGTTGCCATTTATGTCTTAGATATCATGTTTATGCCTTTTTAATTTTCTGTTTTCATGTTGTTTAAATTTGAGCATGTTTTAAAGTTAGCATATTAAGTGTTTGTGAAAATGCTTGTGTGATTCTTTGCATGATTCTTGTTTTATATCTTAGTTGAGCATGTTTAAGATTTAGCATATTAAGTGTTTGTGAAAATGCTTGTGTGATTTTTGTGTTATGACTTAGTTTTTCATGCTAGTATGCCAAGTGTTTGAGAAAATGCCATGCTTGTTGGAGCTTGAGGCCATTTGGCTACTCCATGTGTTTTGCATTGTGTGTTGCATTTTTTGTCATGCTAGTTGTTAGGTTTTTGCATTTGCATGATATTTGGTTGGATTTTTGAATTAAGCATGCCTTGTGTTTGTGAAAATGCCATGCATATCTTAGGTCTAGGTTGCATTTATTGCCATGCAAGTTCATGTTAGGTCTAGGCCATATTATTTATGTCATGCATTTTCCTTACCTTTAGGTTTAAATCCATGCATTTCATGCATTATGTTTGCTGCATTATTTCATGCATTTCATGTTCATGCCACTTGAATAATGACTTGAACCAATTAATGGTTCAAAGTCATGCTCTCTTGAGCACACTTGTGGAAAATTAAGTTTGTCAAATTGATTATTCTACCTTTGTGATTTTTTTACTTAGCCAATTTTTATCTAACTTTCAAAAAGTCCTAGCTACTGTTTTCAAGTCATTCTATGAGTTTCAAATATTTTTATTTTGATTTTTAAATGATTTTATGAAAGACAAAAAAATGTGTTGGCAAAGCAGGTTTTTTTTCCACCCAAAACTCGTACATCTCCGATTTTTCTGGGAATTCATCTTTGATCAGAAAATTAAGTCGATTTTTTTCCGTGTATTTTTACATGTCCTGAGTCTCCAAAAATTTTTCAGAATTTTTGGAATTTTTAAAAATAGGGTAAAAAATCGTGGAGTAAACTGGACAGTGGAGTCAGAATTGATTTTAAAGAAAAACAAAGCAGTTTTTTCTCCTCCAAAAACTCGTACATCTCTGGTTTTTCTGGGAATTCATCTTTGATCAGAAAATTAAGTCGATTGTTTTCCTTGTATTTTTACATGTCCTGAGTCTCCAATAATTATTTCAGAATTTTTGGAATTTTTAAAAATAGGGTAAAAAATCGTGGATTAAAACTGGACAGTGGAGTCAGAATTGAATTTAAAGAAAAACCAATTTTCTGTTTTGGTTAATTTACTTAGAGTGGGCTGATTAGGATGGTTAGCTACTGACTTAGGGTAATTTCTAAGCCTTTTTAAACTCTAAAAATGGTTTTTCAAGTCCCGGATTAAGGGTAGCCAAGTCCGGATTTTTTAAACTTAGGAAATTAGAGTCATTTTAAAAATTTTAGCCCAGTTTTTATTTTTAATTCAAGCTTTTCAAAATTGTTTTCAAACAATCACAAAGTATTTTGGTTTTAGAATATTTAATTTGACATATTTTCCTAAGGTAACCGGATATCTTTTTAGATATACGGATTTCCTTAATTAAAGGAAAAAATACATTTCATGCATTGCATTTTTATATTCATGCATTTTATATAATATGTGATTCTTGCCATAATAATTTCTATGTGTCATGACATTTAGGTTGCATTATATTATTTAGATTTTGCTATGTCATTTTATTTATGTCATGCCTATACATATTCATTTCTTTTAAATGTTTTCAAAAAAGATAATGGTTTTCAATAAAAATAAAGATATTTTCGAGTTAAAATAATTCATGAGTTCTCTACCGGGTTTGCTGGAGGGAATATCATCAATTATTATTAATAAAGGAATATCTTTCTTTCAAAAAAAAAAAAAAAAAAGAGAATGATTCGAAAAGTTTTCCAAAACTAATAAAAATTTCTATATTTTGCCACGTTTGTTGGGGAATATAGGAAAATTTTGAATTTATAAATTTTGGATCATTTTCAATAAAAAATGGAATTATTTTTCTTTAAGTTGGGAATTAATTTGAAATACTAAATTTAAAACCAACTTTTACCGAGACTTGAGATAACACACGATTAATAAGGTACCGATTTATACGGGCGTTGTGGGGGTGCTAATCCTTCCCCGCACGTAACCGACTCCCGAACCCGCTTCTTTGATTTCTCTGGTTTAAAACGCAGACTTGAAATTGGTTTTTAAAATGTTTTAATTAATTTTTAAAATATTTTATAAAACCGGTTTTAATAGGTGGCCGATCACACCTAGCTAAAAAAGATTGGTGGCGACTCCATGTCTTTTTTAAGGACATTTTCAAAACCTTCATTTCTAGAGGAATTAAGTCGACTTTTCCTCGGTTTTTTCTTTAAATGTCACGCTTAACGAATAATAAAGTCTTGCGATGAGACTCGTCGTTATTTTTTAGGTTGCGACAGCTTGGCGACTCCACTGGGGTCATACTAGAGAGCCAGGCCTAGAATTAGTCGTGTATTATCAAAGTGTCGGTTTTTGTTGGTTTAATTGGTATTTAATTTTAATTCCCATATTTTTTTAATAGGGAGAATTTTGAAAATAATAAAATGTTTTTAAATCTGTTCATTCTCATGTGCATGCATTTTATTGTTGTTCTCTAGTTATTTAAGGTTGTGTATTATAATTGCTTGTCGGTTAATGCGTTACACTATTCTTGAATGTTTTAATTGCTAGGGCATTTAGAATAAGGTTTGTAGAATAGGTAGTGAAAGGTTTGATATTCCTCCACACACACTACACGTGCATTTGCATAACATGAATCCTCTACCCGGGTTTTGTCCTTTTAAGTGGGAGTAAAGTAACTAAGCCCTCGTGATTGATCCTCCGTATGGGCTAGTGAAACACTTTCGGAGTATAAAGTACCTAATGCCTTCGTGATGATCCTCCGCATGGGCATAGGAAAATATACTCTAACGAATTGAACCCGCTTTTATCGGGGTGCCTTACTAGCCTTCACCGGCGACAGTGAGGAACAATTCGGGGCCTTAGAACCGATTCACCCTCATATAGTGAACCTAGGCGAAGCCATGCCGAATTTTCGTTAGATATACCGAAAATAGGAACACATGGAGGGACATTTCTAAACTTTTTGTTACCTATTTTACACTCCGAATAAGTGTAGTAGATCGGGCAATGATGTACGTACATCGCCCGTAATAAATGTGATACTCCGCCTCGAAGGCATCGTGATGCCTAAATAAGCAGATATTGTTGAGGCAGATGTTCATTAGCTGTTTTTTAAATAAAAAAAAAATCCTTTTTCAAGCATTTTTTGCATGTTGCACATTTCATGCATGTGTGAATAGAGCATGTACATTTTGGTTGTATTATTGATCTCATTCTTTGCAATAAACAGTTGGTAATTTTATTTGATGATTTCATAAAACCGGTAGTGTCACATGAACATTTGCATATTGTACCATAGTGGGATCCACCCTGAAATTCTTTTGAAAATAATGTGATTGGTTTTTCATAAAAAAAAACACACACACAAAAAAAAATCATAAATTTGGAGGCAAATCTTGCATAATGAGATTTTTTTTTAGGTCCCACCAATTTCGTGTAATCATTGATTTCTTTGTATATACCTTTGTGTTAATTCATTTATTTTTTGCATGTATCATTTTGACATCATGTTATAGTCATAGCATGCATGGTCATTTATTGTAAGATACGTTTATGACATGCATGGTCATTATTTGTATATACTTATGTATCAATTTATTCTTTCTTTACATGCATCATGTTGGCATCAAGTTGCATTCATGCATTCATAGTCAGCATGATTTTTCTGTATATATCCATATATCAATTTATTCTTTCTTTACATGCATCATGTTGGCATCAGGTTGCATTCATGGCATACGTAGTCATCATGATATGCTCATGCATTAATTTGTCATATTGGCATCAAGTTGCATTCATGACATACAAGGTCAGTATGATTTTCTTTGTATATACTCTGTGTCAATCATTTATTCTTCACATGCATCATAATTGACATTGTGTGGTATTGATAGTGTATATGATCATTCATTGAGAAATGCATTTAGAACATACATGGTCATTCATTGTATATATCCATGCATTAATTTGCTTATTTTTTACATGCATCATGTTGGCATCAGGGTGCATTCATGGCATACACAGTCATCATGATATGCTCATGCATTAATTTGTCATATTGGCATCAGGTCGCATTCATGACACACATGGTTAGCATGATTTTCTTTGTATATACTCCATATCAATCATTCATTGTTTGCATGTATCATAATTGACACCGTGTTGCATTCATAGGATATATGATCATTCATTGGGAAATATGCTAAAATGCACATGATCAGTCATTGCATATATCCATGTGTTGATTTGTTTATTCTTTGTTTGCAACATGTTGGCATTGTGATTGCATTTATTACATATATGGTCAGCATGTTTCCATTGTACATATCCATACATCATATTGTTTAGGCTTCACATGCATCAAATTGCATTCATGGCTCATTCATCATGACATACATTTGGGGGAAATAAAATAGAAGTTGGCTTGGCTTTAGGAGTCTTTGAAAGAATTTCCATTTCAAATCAGAAGAAGTACTGAGTACACTTTTAATACAGGCTGGTGCTATGGAGGATGAACAAGTTGCCCGAATGGAAAAAATGGAAAGGGAACAGAGAGAATTGCGAGAACAGCTAGCAAAATTTCAAGCAGAATCTAAGGATCAGATAACTAAACTAATGGAGCTAATGTCTGCTGTAATCAAGGGAAAAGGATACACCGAAAACTTTGTCGCCGGAGAAGGGTTAGAGGTACAAAAGGCCCAAGATGAGGTCGCAATAAGTGATGCCCAGAACACTGTTAACCCCGTCAATGTTCTAAACTCAGATGATCCAGCTGAACAGGCAAATTTGAAAAGGGTTGCAGTAAATGAGGTTGAGTTGGCAGATTCTCAAGGGAAATATCAGTTGTTAGATGAAAGGCTCCAGGCAATAGAAAGAACAGATGTATTCGGGAGTGTGGAGGTGAAAGAACGATGCTTGGTCCTCGATTTAGTCATTCCTCCTAAGTTCAAGATCCCTGACTTTGTGAAATATGACGGGACGACCGATCCATCAGCCCACATCACTATGTTCTGTCGAAAGATGACAAGTCAGATAGATAATGATAAGCTTTTAATTCACTGCTTTCAGGATAGCCTCAGCGGGTCCGCAATTAGGTGGTATAGTCAGTTGAGCAAGAATCAGATTCGCTCTTGGAATGATTTGGCTGGGGCTTTTCTAAACCAGTACAAGCATATGACCGACAGGACACTTGATCGTCTCACTTTGCAAAATATGGAGAAAAAAGCTACTGAGAGCTTCAAAGAATATGCACAACGGTGGATGAGCCTGGCTGCCCAAGTACAACCGCCCTTGACACAAAAGGAAATCACTATCCTTTTTGTGAATACACTGCAGGCCCCGTACTATGACAGACTAGTCGGCAATGCTTCGAAGAATTTTGCGGACATGGTAATTTCAGGGGAGATGATTGAGAATGCTATCAAGAATGAGAAACTTGAAAGAGAAGGAACATCCAATACCGAGAGAAATAAGGCACCAAGAAAGAAAGAGGAAGATGTCCAAACTATGGAAGATTTCATCCCATATTCCCAATTTCCCTCATACCAATCATGTTACCCTACTGAGGTATCTCCAAGCCTTTATACTTACCTACCTACCCAAACACCTAATCTTATACCAGCCCTTGCAACAAGGCCTACTTCTAGAAAACGACTGCGAGAAAATCAAGAAAGAATTCCAATCCCCATCCCTGACTTACTGCCATTACTAATAAAGAATCAGTACCTTACCCCGGTACCTTTGAAAATAGCTCCGAATCCATCAGCAAGGAGTTATGACCCTGACAGCAAGTGTGATTATCACCTAGGGGTAGTTGGGCATTCAACTGAAAAATGCAGACAACTGAAGGAAAGGATTGAAAGTCTTATCCGTGATGGTATTTTGACACCGGAGCTTATCAATCAATGGAAGGCCGCTTAGCCCTAAATCAGTTTCTTTCAGGGTTTTAGGGGGAGAATTACTACCTTTGAAGGATGTCAATAGGAGCATTTTTGACGCATGTAGTTTTATACACTGTGATGATGAAAGCACTTGTCTCATGTTAACATCTACATGAATTAAATGAATTTTAAATGCTTTGTGTTTGTTGTGTTTTAAATAAACGTGAATTTAGAAAAACAAGCATTAAGGAAGTTTTAATAATGGATAGTCTCAAGAAGATTGATGATCAGTGTTAGAAATGACCCAACACCATTCCCCTCCTTTTTGGGCTTCTCTATACCTAAACCTTGAATCAATAACACTTGAAAGACCTAATGCTTCAAGGAAAAATGAATGAAAAGAGAGAAGCATTGTCATTGCAAAATAAGCAAGGATGTAAATCCTAGTCTAGGCTATGAACAAAGGAACGAACTTTTTGAAATTTTTCGAATTCTTTGAAAATCAAACAAATGAGACATTATTTCAAGAATCTAGATTTTGATAATTTGGTGTGTGTCAAGATTGTGCTAAAACCATACATGACCTTTCCCAATAACCACAAAACACTAATTGCCCAAACATCACTTCATGATTGACATCCTGGGGCACAATGATTAAACTAGATTATCCCTTGTCCCAGAGAAAACCCGTTTTTGGGTCATATTTTCCTTATCTCTTCAAAAAAACTCAGATTGGAAACTCAGCCTTTTCAAAACAGACCTAGACTTGCCATGTTCCTCGTTGATACAAATTCGCATGGATAATCAAATTGGGGCATCATATGTGGAAATGATGGATACATAGTGAAGAAGGATGGGCTAATGCATGAATCATTGGGGGCATGCGACGAAAAAAACAAAAAAAAGAAAAAAAAGAAAAAGAAAAATCATGATATCATGCATATGAGAATTCGGATGATTCCAAAGTGCAAAATGAAATTCTGAATATCTATTTCCCCTGAGGATTGCTTTTCAATGAGAATATTTGGGCTTGATATGATGAATGGCCATCTTTCATATCCCTTTCACAAGAAAAATATTATTATCCATAGTCACCCCTTTTGAGCCAAAAGAATTCTTAATTCTTTGAACCCTGATCAAGGATTACCCTCTACACTGGGGGGCAAATGCGAGGAAAGATCTTTTCAAAGATCATTGAGAAATGAGTGACAGCTCAGGGACAGACACAAAGCAAATGGAGCCCCGAATAAATACGGGCGCACTCTGTCAAAGAAAAAAGAAGAGGAAAAGATGACGAAATGAAAGCCAAGAAAAACAAACAAAAAACACAATAAAAAAATGTGTGTGAAAGACATGGCAAATTGAAAGCCAAAAGCAAGGAAGAAAAAGAGCAAAATCGAAAAGAAAGAAATGTCCAAGAAGAGACACATGCTTCAAAGAAAATCCTCTTCAAGAAAGGATCCTTGATCTGATTACCCTCAAACACATATTTTGGGCCTATTTATCCTTTCTTTCTGAACCCTGAACCATGGCCTACATTACGTGCTTTAAAAGTCCATTTTGATCAAGCATGAATGTTTAATTTGAAGGGTTTTCCTCAGATTTTATCCCATCTCATCAAATTCTCATTTCACTAAGGAAGAATTTAGAATTCTCAAGTACATGGTAAAAAAAAAAAAGAGAAAAATTGAAAAGAATGGGACTCTAGGGCGAAAACCCAAAAAAACGGGCGGTCTAGAGTAGAATGGGAATTTTCGATGCCATCGATGATAGTGCCGATACCCCAAAAGAAAAGATCTTATTAAAGGAGTGGTCATCGAGGAACATCTAGGAATTCCTGAACCCCCCAAATTGTCAGCTCTCATTCGGAGGATTGTCTTCAAAAACTGAAACTTTGTTCCCAAGATTAAACTTTTCGGTTTAAACATCCCAGCCAATCTTGATGCTTGACAAAATGCCTTGATATGGAAACTAAAAGAATGTTGAATTTGTTTGGTTCTCAATGAATTCATGATTTATAAAACCTGTTCCATTTGTGAGCCTAGAAGGGATATACATTTTTGTCATGAAGTTTTCCTGGAAAAGCCAGAATCTTGTTATACGAAGCCTTGCCAATCCCAGTTGAAAAAACCCAGATTGATACTTAGAGAAATTTCTAACAATGATCATCAGTCTTCAAAAGATTTGTACATCACACATTGTGGGGTTAATATTTTTTGTTCAGAAGTTTTCAAAATGCGAAAAAAAATAAAGAGATTTTTTTGAAATACCCATTTTGATGTTGGCATGAGACAAGGATTTTTCTAACTCAAAGGTGTACAACTGCCAGGATAGGTCTTGACTTCCAGATATGAGAAGAAGAAATAGAACCCGGTTCAGATCTCTGTTGATGAAAGTTTGAAAATTGTTGGGGCAAAGAGAATAGCCAAAATGAATTGAAGATATACTCTGATTTGAAGAGGAAAAATGAATTTGAAAGGCTAAGCCAAAGTCTAGAAAAACAGTCGGGGGCACTTGCATCACTCATGAGCACTCATCTCTTTATCGAGCTTTTGCATCTACACAGTGTCGGCAAGCATTTGCATCATTCATAGGTATTTGCATTGGCATTATTCCATAAGCATCTGTATTTTACCTTTACATTTACATTCTTCATGGAATTCGTATTTGTGTCATCTCAAACAATTACATCATTTCTAGAATCCTTGCATTTTCATTAATGTGTGGTAATTGTAGTTACACCATTCATAAACCAGTTACATGAACACAATTAGTAGGGGCATCTGCATCATGAAACATGGGCATCAATCCAAGTCATTTACATTTGCATTAAAGACGTTTGCACCAGTTTAAGTCATTTCGTATCTTATTCAACACATGCATTTGCATCAAAAAGCATTCGCATCTTCTCAAAATCTTTAGGTTAATTTTCAACAATTCTTCAAAGACAATTTTTAAGACCTCCGGGCATAATTTTCAATTTTTAAGACCTCCGGGCATAATTTTTCAATTCACAGGTAAGACCTCCGGGCAACATCTTTAAGACCTCCGGGCATAACATTTTCAGGGGTAAGGCCTCCGGGCGCCAAATTTAAGACCTCCGGGCATAATTTTCAATTTTCAAGACCTCCGAGCATAATTTTTCAAATCACAGGTAAGACCTCCGGGCAACATCTTTAAGACCTCCGGGCATAACTTTTTCAGGGGTAAGGCCTCCGGGCGCCAATTTTTAAGACCTCCGGGCATAATTTTCAATTTTTAAGACCTCCGGGAATAATTTTTCAATTCACAGGTAAGACCTCCGGGCAACATCTTTAAGACCTTCGGGCATAACTTTTTCAGGGGTAAGGCCTCCGGGCGCCAATTTTAAAGATCTTCGGGCATAATTTTCAATTTTTAAGACCTCCGGGCATAATTTTTCAAATCACAGGTAAGACCTCCGGGCAACATCTTTAAGACCTCCGGGCATAACTTTTTCAGGGGTAAGGCCTCCGGGCGCCAATTTTTAAGACCTCCGGGCATAATTTTCAATTTTTAAGACCTCCGGGCATAATTTTCAATTTTTAAGACCTCCGGGCATAATTTTTCAAATCACAGATAAGACCTCCGGGCAACATCTTTAAGACCTCCGGGCATAACTTTTTTTTCAGGGGTAAGGCCTATGGGCACCATTTTTAAGACCTCCGGGCATAATTTTTCAAATCACAGGTAAGACCTCCGGGCAACATCTTTAAGACCTCCGGGCATAACTTTTTTTTTTCAGGGGTAAGGCCTATGGGCACCATTTTTAAGACCTCCGGGCATAATTTTTCAAATCACAGGTAAGACCTCCGGGCAACATCTTTAAGACCTCCGGGCATAACTTTTTTCAGGGGTAAGGCCGCCGGGCACCAATTGGTAAGACCTCCGGGCACCAGTTTTTTAAGACCTCCGGGCACCAATTTTAAAGACCTTCGGCATAAATTTTTCTTTTGAAAATCGAATTCGTTTTCTTAAGACGAATCGAGCCTTGTTTAGGCAGGGAATTCAATTTAAGGACAAAATCTTCAATTTATTGTTTAAAAAAAAATAAAAAAAAATAAAAAATAAAAAAAATTGAAAAATTGAAAAAGAGAAAAAAAAATAGAAAAAAGAAAAAAAAAGTAGAAAATGAAAAATGAAAAATGAAAAAAATAAAAAAATGAAAAATGAAAATGAAAAAGAAACCCCTTTCCCTTTCCTTCACATGTGATTTCACTGACCGTACAAAATTAATGTTGGTTTATCTTTGCCTGATTCCTGATTCTCAGCAATAGCCAAAGAGGGGCAGCTGTAGACACCTAATTTTGTCCGGACCACTAAACATGTATGTTTTCTTCCCATATTGATGTTTCCGAGTATAAAAAGACTGTTTTCATCCTGCAGGTGGTACTCCGAGACTTAGTTTAAGAGGGCGAGCACAAAAAGAC
Organism: Fremontodendron californicum; assembly: GCA_030761205.1. NCBI lineage: Eukaryota > Viridiplantae > Streptophyta > Magnoliopsida > Malvales > Malvaceae > Fremontodendron > Fremontodendron californicum. Next base: position 16,811,712 of record JAULJL010000018.1, on the reverse strand, counting down.
AAACTTGAAAAAAAAAGTCAACCCCGAAGAAGTCAACCCCAAAAAGTCAACTACTGAAAAAGTCAACCCACTTTCAAAATCAAGATTTTAAGTTCAATTGAAAAATGGCAAAAGAATTTTGATAATCCGAGGTCTACATTGAAAGATATGGAGTTCGGAAGTTGGGATTTGGAGATTCAGTAGAAAAGAAACCCTAATCCAAGAAATTTGGGGAAAAGTGCTTAAACGATCAAACTGGTCGAAATTGAAGGTTCCAAATGAAAGATAGGCACTGACTACGGGTAATGGAGAAGTCACTTGCAAGAAAAACCGAAAGAAAAGTCAATCCGGGAGAAAACCGAGAATTAGGGTTTCTAGTGGATTTCGGTGAAATCGGGAAGAATCACAGAAATGGCCCGACTTGGTAAGACCAAAGCCCCCAATGGATGAAGAATGGTTAAAAAGGATGGCCCAAGGCTCAGATTGAAGAAAATCTGAAAATCGGATTTGTTTTGAGCAAAATCGGGGTTCGGAGGTAAAAGGGCAAAATTGGAAAAATTTGGGAAAAATAGCAAATGGACTCCGAAAATTATGGAAAATTTGTCAATCTCATTCTTAAATCATTTGAAGGAGATTGGCGAAAGAAAATCTTGATTCCGAGTTCGTTTGCAAAATGGCCAAATCCCGGGCTTCTTATGTAGTAATTGAAAAAGATAAATCCCGGAAAAATAGCAAATGAACTCCAAAAATTCTGAAATTTGGCAAATCTCATTTTTAAATTATTTGGAAGAGATTGGCGAAAGAAAATCTTGATTCCGAGTTCGTTTGCAAAATGGCCAAATCCCGGGCCTCCTATGCAGTAATTCAAGCCGATAAATCCCGAAAAAATACCAAATGAGCTCCAAAAATTATGAAAACTTCCAGATCACACTTTTAAATTATTTTGAAGAGATTGGTGAAGAAAAATCTTGATTTGGAGCTCGTTTAAAAAATGGTAAAAAGTAGGGGCATAAAAGGACATTTTGGGAAGAAAAAATCCAAATAAATAGCAAACGGACTCGGATAATTTTGAAAACTTCCAGAACTCAATATTTTATTATTTTAGAAGTATTAAAAAAAGAAAATTGAATTTGTAGTCCTTTTGATATTTACTTGCATCCGGGGGGCAAAATGGTCATTTCACCCAAGCAATCGAAAAGGGCTTTTTTGGTCCTTTCAAAAATCAGAGCTGTTCTGGAAAAGAGAAGTGCTGGCCTGCCCAAGCCCAAAGGAAGGAGGAAGCTTGATTTTTTTTTTTTTCAATCAAGTGGTTAAAAATCAAGAGTTAGTTAACCATTCTCTTTGATCAAGCCATGGTGATTAAACCACATAGGTTAAGAAAGATGTCAACATTATTTTTGCATAGCTGTAATTTGAGAGGGCTGAGATGCTAATCTAAAGGTGGTAATTTCATGACTTTTCATCTTGAATTATTGGCCATTTGATGGAAAATAGGTTACACAAAAATGACAACATCTTTGAGGCTATATAAGCATCATTTAGGCCAACCCTAGAGGGGGGAGGCAGATTTTGTTTTTTCTTTTCCATTTTGGCTGATTTCTCTTAGTTTTTCTTAGTTTTTATCTTCTTGGTTGAGAGCAAAAAAAGAAAAGTTTAGAAAAAAAGGAAAGTTTGAAGAGAAAAGCTTGAAATATTAGCTTATTGAGGTTGCACTTGAGCACCAACTCTTGCACTTTCATTTTCTATTCTTATTTTTTGCTATTTTAATCTCTACTTGGTGAGTTTTCATTTTAAAATAATGTTTCTTGTTCTTCCTTCATTTCCTTTCTTAAGTATTTTTTTTTACATTTTGTTTTTACAATAAACTCACCATGGCCAAATGGCCTACATTATTTATTTTAAGTTGTTGTTTCGATTCATTTTACCATATTGTTTATGCTATTTTCTTTGTTTTTGATGTTTTAAATGTTATGTTATTTCATGTTCTTGAGTTATATTTTAATTTGGTTGCTTTGTTTGTTGCCATTTATGTCTTAGATATCATGTTTTTGCATTTTTAATTTTCTGTTTTCATGTTGTTTAAATTTGAGCATGTTTTAAAGTTAGCATATTAAGTGTTTGTGAAAATGCTTGTGTGATTCTTTGCATGATTCTTGTTTTATATCTTAGTTGAGCATGTTTTAGATTTAGCATATTAAGTGTTTGTGAAAATGCTTGTGTGATTTTTGTGTTATGACTTAGTTTTTCATGCTAGTATGCCAAGTGTTTGAGAAAATGCCATGCTTGTTGGAGCTTGAGGCCATTTGGCTACTCCATGTGTTTTGCATTGTGTGTTGCATTTTTTGTCATGCTAGTTGTTAGGTTTTTGCATTTGCATGATATTTGGTTGGATTTTTGAATTAAGCATGCCTTGTGTTTGTGAAAATGCCATGCATATCTTAGGTCTAGGTTGCATTTATTGCCATGCAAGTTCATGTTAGGTCTAGGCCATATTATTTATGTCATGCATTTTCCTTACCTTTAGGTTTAAATCCATGCATTTCATGCATTATGTTTGCTGCATTATTTCATGCATTTCATGTTCATGCCACTTGAATAATGACTTGAACCAATTAATGGTTCAAAGTCATGCTCTCTTGAGCACACTTGTGGAAAATTAAGTTTGTCAAATTGATTATTCTACCTTTGTGATTTTTTTACTTAGCCAATTTTTATCTAACTTTCAAAAAGTCCTAGCTACTGTTTTCAAGTCATTCTATGAGTTTCAAATATTTTTATTTTGATTTTTAAATGATTTTATCAAAGACAAAAAAATGTGTTGGCAAAGGAGTTTTTTTTTCCACCCAAAACTCGTACATCTCCGATTTTTCTGGGAATTCATCTTTGATCAAAAAATTAAGTCGATTTTTTTCCGTGTATTTTTACAAGTCCTGAGTCTCCAATAAATTTTTCAGAATTTTTGGAATTTTTAAAAATAGGGTAAAAAATCGTGGATTAAAACTGGACAGTGGAGTCAGAATTGATTTTAAAGAAAAACAAAGCAGTTTTTTTTCCTCCAAAAACTCGTACATCTCTGGTTTTTCTGGGAATTCATCTTTGATCAGAAAATTAAGTCGATTGTTTTCCTTGTATTTTTACATGTCCTGAGTCTCCAATAATTTTTTCAGAATTTTTGGAATTTTTAAAAATAGGGTAAAAAATCGTGGATTAAAACTGGACAGTGGAGTCAGAATTGAATTTAAAGAAAAACCAATTTTCTGTTTTGGTTAATTTACTTAGAGTGGGCTGATTAGGAGGGTTAGCTACTGACTTAGGGTAATTTCTAAGCCTTTTTAAACTCTAAAAATGGTTTTTCAAGTCCCGGATTAAGGGTAGCCAAGTCCGGATTTTTTAAACTTAGGAAATTAGAGTCATTTTAAAAATTTTAGCCCAGTTTTTATTTTTAATTCAAGCTTTTCAAAATTGTTTTCAAACAATCACAAAGTATTTTGGTTTTAGAATATTTAATTTGACATATTTTCCTAAGGTAACCGGATATCTTTTTAGATATACGGATTTCCTTAATTAAAGGAAAAAATACATTTCATGCATTGCATTTTTATATTCATGCATTTTATATAATATGTGATTCTTGCCATAATAATTTCTATGTGTCATGACATTTAGGTTGCATTATATTATTTAGATTTTGCTATGTCATTTTATTTATGTCATGCCTATACATATTCATTTCTTTTAAATGTTTTCAAAAAAGATAATGGTTTTCAATAAAAATAAAGATATTTTCGAGTTAAAATAATTCATGAGTTCTCTACCGGGTTTGCTGGAGGGAATATCATCAATTATTATTAATAAAGGAATATCTTTCTTTCAAAAAAAAAAAGAGAATGATTCGGAAAGTTTTCCAAAACTAATAAAAATTTCTATATTTTGCCACGTTTGTTGGGGAATATAGGAAAATTTTGAATTTATAAATTCCGGATCATTTTCAATAAAAAATGGAATTATTTTTCTTTAAATTGGGAATTAATTTGAAATACTAAATTTAAAACCAACTTTTACCGAGACTTGAGATAACACACGATTAATAAGGTACCGATTTATATGGGCGTTGTGGGGGTGCTAATCCTTCCCCGCACGTAACCGACTCCGGAACCCGCTTCTTTGATTTCTCTGGTTTAAAACGCAGACTTGAAATTGGTTTTTAAAATGTTTTAGTTAATTTTTAAAATATTTTATAAAACCGGTTTTAATAGGTGGCCGATCACACCTATCTAAAAAAGATTGGTGGCGACTCCATGTCTTTTTTAAGGACATTTTCAAAACCTTCATTTCTAGAGGAATTAAGTCGACTTTTCCTCGGTTTTTTCTTTAAATGTCACGCTTAACGAATAATAAAGTCTTGCGATGAGACTCGTCGTTATTTGTTAGGTTGCGACATCATTATTATTCTTTGTTTAATTAATGCTTTACATTGTTTAATTTTGTCTTTATTAAATTGCTCTTGTTTTTAGAATAAGGGTATAGAATAGGTGGTGAAAGGTTTGTTTGTTCCTCCTCACACACTATACTTGCATTTAACATGAGCCCTCTACCTGGGTTTCGTCCTTTAGGTGGAAGTAAAGTAACTACGCTCTCGTGAGGTGTTAACCTCTGTAAGGGCTAGCGAAACACTTTCGGAGTAGTAAACTACCTACGCTTTTGTGAGGTGATAACCTTCGTATATGCTTGGGAAATACACTCTAACAATTTGAACTCGCTTTTACCGGGGTGCCTTACTGGCCTTCACCGGCGACAGTGAGGAGCAATTTGGAGCCTTCTTAGAACCTAATGCAACCTCATATAGTGAATGTAGGTGAAGCCATGCCGAATTTTCTATTAGAGGTACCAAAGCTAGGAACACACGGAGGAACATTTCTCACCTTCAGCTATTTATTTCAATATCGCATTGATTTGATTATTAAACCCTTGTATTGACTCGTTTCCCTTTGTTTTGTTTTGTTTTGTTCATTTTGTTTTGCTTTTTTTTGTTGCATGCGTCATGGTCACTTAGGAGTGTTTGCCTTAAGCCAAATTCCAGTCAGTGGGGTTTTCATTACGGTCATGGAACACCAAGATCTTGCACCAATGTTAGTTACTTCCAAGACATATCGAGAAGTCCGAACAAAGTCAGAGAAACATCAGTTTGACAAGGGAGACTGCTTGACTAGGAGCTTCGTGTCTGTTCTTCCCGAGTCAGTTCATTTAGATCTTGGTTGGAATGATTTGAAAGAATTAGAGGAGATTTGGAGATAATGGGGAACAACAAAGAAAAACGAGTTCACCAAGAAGTATTGCGACATAGCATTACTTCTCCTGATCCAGATAGATGGGCAGTTGATGAGGGCAGTGATACAGTTTTGGGATCCCTCTTACCGATGCTTCATGGTCAATCGGGAGGATAGGACACCCACTATCGAAAAGCACTCAATCTTGCTCTGTATCGAGTCGTCCACCCCTGATAAGATATATTGCAAGCAGCACAAGACAGTTAGCTTTCGGAGGAAGCTATCCGACATATTGGGTATGGAGATTCCGATCAACTCCTCGAATATTAAGAAGAAGGGTTTGAGTGCTTGTATCCCATGGGTATTCTTGCTAGATTATATCATGAACAATACGGAAAGTGATCGTGTGGTGGATGTTTTTGCCTTGGCGATCTATGGTTTGGTGATATTTCCAAAGATATTGGGGTACATTGAGATGGTCGTAGTGGATTTCTTCGAGTGCATGGGCAAACAAATTGATCATGCTCTTGCTATCCTTGCCGAGACATTTAGGTCACTCAATTTATGTCGAAGAAAAGGTGAGGGACGTTTCGAGGGATGTGCTAAGCTTCTATATGTTTGGATGCAAAGTTATTTATGGGAAATGATAAGGAAAAGCTTCGTCCCTATATAAGGACTTTCACTCCTCTTACAGAATTCTACAAAAAAGAGTGTTGAGAGAGGGAGATAAGAAAAAATGGATAATGACTCTTCGTCGCTTAGCCCGAGAGGACGTCACTTGGAGAGCTCCGTAGATACCGATGGGATACATTCTGTATAGTTGTGGAGACAAACCATGAGTTCTGTTAATGGGAATTTAGGGAGCTATCAGCTATGCGCCACTCTTGGTACGAAGACAATATGGGTCTGAACAGTTCATCCCGATGACTCATGAGCTCACTTTGGTAGATTTTACATATAATGGGCTCAGGTACATGAAGAAACAAATGAGCTTATCAAAGCATGGAGGAAGTTGTACCAATCATAATTGGGTAGATATGCCGATAACGCTACTCTCGGATACTTGGTTTGGAGAGCCAAGAGGACCTATGACAAAGTGCTTCCTGCTGAAGATGCCTCTATCTATCCGATAATCCTTTAGACAGAGCCTGTGGTACCAATAGAGATTGAGCTTGTCAGGCAGGAATTAGAAAAAGACAAAGGGAATTTGAAGTGGAAATTTGATAAGCTTTAAGAGGATGTCGAGGATTTGAAGACTAGGCTTGAGATCAAAGAGGTCAAGACACGGAAAGTGGCCAGAGAGCGAGACACGACACAATCCGATATACAGGAGTTGCATCAAGAGAACAAGAGGCTAAGAGCCAAGGGAAAGTTCACTAGAACTAGCAGGTCTCTGAGTGCCCATGAGAAAGAGATAGAAAAACTTCAGAAAGAACTAGACTTCTGGAAGGGTGAGGCTAAGGAAAGCAAAGAAAAAGAGTCTCGATTTTCTCATGAGTGACAAAAGTGGGGAGATGCATGGTCACTGATTTCGACCAAGTTGGAAAGATACCTGCAAGAGAATGAGCTGTTGAAAGCCAAATTGGGAAATGAGAGGGAAAGGACATCTATGCTAATCAAGGAGAATGAGATACTCTATGCGACCATTCAGGCCTTAGAGCACCTGTTGCAAGTTCAGAAGACTGGCATCGATGCTATCATTTGGGAATATAGAGAGAGGAAGACAGAATGGAGCCAGGCAAATGAATTAGCTTTGGATGCTAGCACCAGGTGAAAGACTGAGGCCTTGGGAAGGCAGCAGTATATAGACCACCTGACTAGGCAGATCCGCAAAGCTGTGGTCAAGGCTAAAGAGATGTCGGAGAAGGTAAAGACTTTGAGGCGTGATGTCAACCCCACTGGAGAGCATGGACAGCGCCTGCTGAACTTCTTAGAGGAGGCTCAAGACCAATATGAGCAGATCCGATCTTTTTATGTAACCCGAGAGTGAGAGAGGATTTATTAAAAATTTCTATGAATTAATGAAAAACCTTTCTGTTGAAATTTGATCTTAAGACAAATGCTATTATTTGCATCATCTCATTTCATAAAATTATAGAAGCATACATTCATCCATTAATTTGTTTGATTAGTCATGCATTAATTTATTATACACATTTAATAAGCTAAAAATAATAATAATAATGTGCCATTCTAAGGTTCAAAATTGGGCGCCCACTGAAACTCCCAAAGAGAAACACTCCCCATCGGTATAATACTCGATCACAAGTCAGGATCATGGAAAATGAGTAGCTTGCCTGAATGGAGAGAATGGAAAGGGCACAAGATGAGTTAAGGGAACAGTTGGCCAAATCTCAGGCCGAATCGTTAGATCAGATGATAAAGCTGATGGAACTGGTGTTCGCCGCAGTTAAGGGAAAGGGACACATGGAAATCTCATACCTAGGAAGTCAAAGGGGCAAAGAGGGTCAACAGGAAGCCGTACTGACAAACGGCCAACCTATGCAAAATACAAAAATTCCACCACCGGCAGCTGAAATACCTTTCGTCTATGTTCAAACCAACACTGGGGCACCGAAGCAAATGCCAGTCGGGGTAAATCATGGGGCAATCCTGACAGATCCTATTGATATCCCAGACCTGGATGAGCTTGCCGAACAAGAAAAGAGGAAAGTGGCGAAACTGAAAAGGGTCGAAACAGCTGAATCACAAAAGAAGTATCAGCTATTGGAAGAAAAGGTGAGGGCCTTGGAAGGGGCAGAATTGTTCGAAAGCCTCGATGCCAAAGAGATGAGTTTGGTCTCCGGTTTAGTGATCCCACCCAAGTTCAAGACACCAAATTTTGGGAAGTATAATGGGACCATTAATCCTTCAACATATTTGACGATGTATTGCCGAAAAATGATCAGACATGATAGTGATGAGAAGTTGCTCATCCATTGTTTCCAAGATAGCCTCACCGGGTCTGCCACTCGATGGTACAATCAACTCACCCATAGCAAGATCCGATCATGGACGGATTTGGCTAGAGCCTTCTTGTAACACTACAAGCACGTCTCTGACATGGTACTGGACAGACTATCCCTACAAAACATGGAGAAGCAAGCTACTGAAAGCTTCAAACAGTATGACAAGAAATGGAGAGACATGGCTACCAAGGTGCAGCCACCGTTGACTGATAAAGAAACTACGGTTCTCTTCATTAATACCTTGAAGGCACCATACTATGAGAAGTTAGTAGGGAATGCCACTAAGAATTTCATAGATATGGTCATATCTGGAGAGATGATTGAAACTGCCATCAAAAATGGGAAGATGGATTGTGGAGAACCAGCCTCCCACAAGAAAACAACTCCTGCCAAGAAAAAGGAAGGGGATGCTCACGCAGTTAGTTTCAATAACCGACCTTTTTCACCTCCAGCACGCTATACACCTTATCTGACCTACAACCCTTACTATCCGGCTATAAATAGCCTCACTCAGAATCCTTTTCCCTACACAACCATACAACAGCAACCATATCCGACTGGCATATCTCCTCAGATAGCCATTCCACCAAGCACTACCCCAAACATGCAAAACATTCCCCGAAATGATCAAAGGCCTGTGAGGAATACCCAAAAGCCTCAACATGACCTTATCCCCACTACTTACAGTGAGTTATACTCGAAGCTTTTACAGGGTCAACTCGTTGCATCCAAGGACATTCAATCGAGACTTGCACTGCTTTCAAGCACAAGGTTCAGAACCTAATTGATGCAGGAATCTTGAAATTCGAGCCGAAAAATGGACCTAATATTACAGGAAACCCATTGCCTAATCATACGGAGGCCAAGGTAACATAATCAAGTCAGGGGAGGTTGAAAAGGTAAAAAGGGATGTCAGGAGAGTAAAAATGCCTATGATCAGAGTCTGGTTTGAGATGGTCAAGGCGGGGTTAGTTAAGCCGAAATTAGATGTGGGAAAGATAGTCAGCCAGGTGGAGGACTTTTGTCAATATCATGAGTGCAAGGGGCACGCCATTCAATACTATGAAGAGTTTTTAACAAAGGTTCAAAAGATGATGGATATGGGCGAGGCCCAGTTTTTTGAAAAAATAGAAGAGCTTGAAATCAGTATGATTGAGACAAGTTATGGGGTGGATAGACCTCTAATCATATATTATGATGATCCCGAGGTAAAAGCTAGTCGAGAAACCCGCTCCAAAGATGATCGAAGAATTACCGTCACCTTTTCCTTACAAAGGAGATGAGACGATTCCATGGAAGTATGAATGCAGTATGGCTATGCCAGGATCTTCAAACCATCAGGAAGCGGCCGTGGATGAAACCAGAGTGGGGCACGTAACCCGAAGCGGTAGATGTTATGCCCTGGGGACAGTTGAACCTGGAAAGACAAGAGGACCTGATAAAGGAAAAAGAGAAGTGGGACCAAACTCTATGGAGGTAGAACAACCTGGGGAGCTAGGAAAAGATCCAGCTCCAGCTAGTAAAATAAAAGAATCGGTAAATGAGAAAAAAGCTTGTGAGTTCTTAAAGTTCATCAAACATGGCGAGTATAGTGTGGTAGAGCAATTGCACTGCCAACCGACGAAGATTTCAGTTTTGTCACTGTTGTTAAACTCAGAGCCACATTGAAATGCTCTGCTGAAAATTTTGAACCAGGCTTACATGGCTAACAACATATCGATGGAGAAGCTAGATCAGTTGGTGGGGAACATTACAGCGGATGATTACATCTCTTTCAGCTAGGATGACATACTGCCAAATGGAATAGGATCTACCAAGGCCCTTCATATCACCACTACCTACAATGGGCACATTCTACCCCGAATACTCCTTGACAATGGATCTTCTCTAAATGTGATGCCATTAGCTACCTTATCAAAACTGCCAATGGATATGTGCTACATGCTATGGAGTCATACCGTTGTCAGAGCCTTTGATGGCACTGGTCGAGAGGTAATGGGAAGCATTGAAATCTCGCTTTAGATAGGTCTCTATACCTATAAGATTGATTTTCAAGTGATGGACATCATCCCATCTTACAATTGCTTGCTGGGAAGGTCGTGGATTCACTCTGCCGGGGCTATGCCGTTATCTCTCCACCAAAAGCTAAAATTTGTAATGGAAGGGTATTTGGTTAGTGTGTCAGGAGATAAAGATATCATAGCTTCCGCATCCACAGATACCCCTTATATAGAGGTGAATGAGGATGCCGTAGAGTGCTCATTCAGGATGCTGGAATTTGTCAATGCTGTGTTCATCACTGAAGGATATAAAATTCCAAAGCCAAGGCTATCCAAGAATACCAAGTTGGGGGTGAGAACAACAGTTGGAAAAGGCTGCAGAGCAGGAAAAAGACTAGGAAAGTATCTCCAGAGGATGGCCAAAGCAATAGAAGTGGCCGGGAAGAAAGACCGAGTCGGTCTGGGATATCTCTCTAAAGCTCACAAGAAAAGGAAACAAATTGAGAGAAACCGAAAAAGAAGGATGGCCCTTCTTGCGGGTGTGGGTATGGAGTGAGAGTCCATGACTTTCCCGCCAATCCTTCACGTCTTCTGCTCGACCGGTTTTAAGTTTGGGAGTAAGAATTCCAAGGATGTGATGGTCCTGCTGGAACGGGCTTTTGAGAAGCTCTATGGGGTTTGTCGCAACCTAAAAAATAACAAGTCTCATCGCAAGACTTTATATTCGTTAAGCGTGACATTAAAAAAATCCCGAGGAAAAGTCGACTTAATTCTTCTTGAAAAATGAAGGTTTTGAAAATGACCTTGAGAAAGACATGGAGTCGCCATCGATCTTTTTTAGCTAGGTGTGATCGGCCACCTATTAAAACCAATTTTATAAAATATTTTAAAATTAATTAAAATATTTTTAAAACCAATTTTAAGTCTGCTTTATAAACCAGAGAAAATCGAAGAATCGGGTTCGGGACTCGGTTACGTGTGGGGAAGGATTAGCACCCCCACAACGCCCGTAAAAACGGTACCTTATTAATCGTGTGTTATCTCAAGTCTTAGTAAAAAAAGTCGATTTTAAATTTGGTATTTTAAATTAATTCTCAATTAAAAGAAAAATAATTCCACTTTTAATTGAAAATGATCCGGAATTTATTAATTCAAAATTTTCCATATTCCCCGACAAAATCGACAAAATATAGAAATTTTTATTTATTCGGAAAACTTTCCGAATCATTCTCATTTTTTGAAAGAAAGATATTCCTTTATTAATGATAATTGATGATATCCCCTCCAGCAAACCCAGTAGAGAACTCATGGATTATTTTAATTCGGGAATAAGTTTATTTTATTGAAAATCATTATCTTTTTTAAAACATTTAAAAAAAATGAACATGAATATGTGTGACATAGTAAAGATGATATAACAAAGTCTAGTTAATATAATGCAACCTGAATGATATGATATACTTTAAATGGCATAGCATAGCATATCATAAATGAAATGAAATATCCTAAGTATCATGATATATTCTAAATGAAATGAAATATCCTAAGTAACATGATATATTCTAAATGAAATGAAATAACCTAGGTAGCATGATATTCTAAATGAAATGATATGATTTAAATGACATGACAAATTTAAATGATATGGCATATTTTAAATGACATGGCATATACTAAAATAATATAATCTAAATGACATGGAATATAACCTTAGTGACATGGAATATAATCTAAGTGAAATGAAATGACATGAAACATAAAATAATGCTATCATGAAATATGGATGAAAATAAAAATAAAAATAATAATGTATGAACATAGTATATGCTAAATAATGTGAGAAAAATAAATAACTAAATAAAAAGCATAGGATAGTATGAAATATTCAAAACCATATAACAAACAACATAACACCATAAAATAAATCAAAATAATAACAATACCATAGAAATTATCATAGCAAAATCACATATTACATAGTATGCATGAACATGGAAAATGCAATGCATGAAAGTGTATTTCCTCCTTTAATTAAGGAAATCCATACATCTGAAAAGATATCCGACTACCTTAGGAAAATATATCAAATTAAATTTTCTAAAATCAAAATACTTTGTGATTTGTTTGAAAACAATTTTGGAAATCTTGGATAAAAATTAGACCCCTAGCCGAACCACCCTTTTAAATTTGCTCTAATTTCCTAAGTTTGAAATCCCGGACTTGACCACCCTTGACCCGAGCTTCATAAAATCATTTTTAAAGGTTAAAAACGCTTAGAAACTACCCTAAGACAGTAGCTAAAGTTTCTAACCAACCCCCTCAAATGCCTTAGCCAAATTCAACAATTGTTTTTCTTTTGAATTCAAATCTGCCTCTACTGTCCAGTTTTAAATCACGATTTTTTTACCATTTTTATAAACTCAAAAAAATCTAAAACAAATACTGGAGATCAGAACATGTAAAACTACACGGGAAAAAATTGGCTTAATTTTTTGATTAAAGATAACTTCTCAGAAAAATCGGGAAAGTTAGAAAACTGGGTGAAAACTGTTTAGCCAAAACACATTTTTTGCCTTTGATAAAACCATTTAAAAATCAAAGTGAAAATGTTGGAGACTCTCATAAAGACCTACAAACAGTAGCTAAAACTTAAAAAAATTTAGAAAAAAAATTGGGTAAGTAAAAAAAATCACAAAGGTAGAATAATCAATTTGACAACTCTTTAATTTTCCACAAGTATGCTCAAGTGGGCATGAATTTGAGCCATTAATTGGCCTAAGTCACAAATCATGTGGCATGACATGAGATGCATGAGCAAATAGCAAATTTGATGTATGAAATGCATGATTTAAAACCTAAATGATATGGAAAATGCATGGCATAAATAGTATGGCCTAGACCTAACATGAACTTGCATGTCAATAAATGCAACCTAGGTCTAAAATTCATGGCAATACAAGCAAAACCTAAACTTAAAGAATGCATGGAAATAACACAAACACATAGCATTCTAACCCAGAATACACAAAAATAAAGCATGTAAATGCAACAACAAGTAAGATGAAAATGCACATACAAGGCAAATAAAGGAGGAGGCCGAATGGTCACACAAGCTCATAAAAATGGTATTTTTGCATGGCATTTTCACAAACACATGACATACTAACATGCAAGACTAAAAAGAAACATGCTAAACCACGCAAACATGAAGTAAAGGCATGAAATAAGACTAGGCATTTTCACAAACATAGTATAGTAAAATGCAAATCATGAATAACTCAAACATGTTTAAAACAAAAAATTAAAAATTGTAAACAAGGAAAGTAAACATGAAAACAAGTTGATAAAATCAAAAATGGAAATTAGTAAGTAAAAAGATCAAAGCAAGTTCCATATTTTGTTATTTAAAGAAAATATAAAACATGAAAAAGATGCCAGACATTACTAACAACATGAAACAAAAAGCAAACAACAACCATTAAAAAATAAGGCCATTCAGCCACCTCTAAAACATGGAGGAAATTGTTTTTTCAAAGGTTTTTTCAAGGAAGCACAAAAGGGAAAGTTGAAGAGAAAGCTTAAAAACACTTATTTAAAAATCAAAATCAAAAGAAACACACCAAATATCAAATGAAAACAACAAATTAAGAATGGAAATGCAAGAAAAGTGCAAGAGTATGGTGCTTTTAGCTACCTCTAAAAGCTATATTGCAAGCTTTTCCTCTTCTTACTTTCTTTGCCTTTCTAAACTTTCTATTTGCCTTTCAAAAATGGAGAGCATTCAGCATAACAAGAGTGAAAGAAATGAAAGAGAGACCCCCTCCCCTTAGTGTGGTCGGTTGGCATGTAGAAGAGCCTAGGAGGTTCTAGAATTTTTTAGCCAAATTTCATCCAATGGCCTTCAATCCAAGGTGCTTTTTATGTAGAATTATCACCCTTAGATTAGATTAGATTAATCAGCTCCGAAATATATGATGTCATGAAGATGATGTCATAAATAGGATCATAAAGATGACATCATCCCTCTCCAACCATTGGTCCATGTGTTTCAAATTCAAAGGCTTGTTCACAAAAATAACTACCTTTCTCTTCTCTCTTGGCCCTTTGATCTAAAAAAATTAGAAAATATCCATCCTCTATGAGCCTTGGCCAGCTGCCTCTTCAATTCACAGCCCACACTTCATTTTTTATTTGCAAGAAAATGCCCTTTTCGATTTCTTAGGTAAAATAACCTTTTTGACCCCCGAAACTAAATAAATAGGAAACGGACTCCAAATTAATTTTTTTTTTCAATACTTTTGGAATGATAGAAAATTGAATTCTAGAAGTTTTCAAAATTTTCCGAGCCAATTTGCTATTTTTAGATTTTTTTCTTCCAAAATTGCCTTTTTGTGCACCCGAGCTTTCATTATTTTTAAACGAGCTCCAAATCCGGACTTTTTTTCACCAATATCTTTAAAATAACTTTAAAGTAAGATCTGCAAATTTTCAAAATTTTTTGAGCTCATTTGCCATTTTTCGGGATTTATCTACTTGAATTTCTACATAGTGGGCCCGAGATTTTCTATTTTGCAAACAAACTCCGAATTCATATTTTATTTCACCAATCTCTTCCAAATAATCTAAGAATGAGATATGCAAATTTTTAGAATTTTTGGAGCTCATTTGCTATTTTTTCGGGATTTATCTAGTTTTGCCTTTTTGCCTCCAAAGCCCGTTTTGCTCAAAACAAGTCTGATTTTTAGATTTTCTTTTTCTACGCCTTTGCCATATAATGAATTGGAGTTGGTCCGAAAATGCCCAATTTTAACATTCAAATTCCCCTCCGATTTGATTTTTCTTTTTTCACTATCGGGAATTTCCTTTTTTTTTTCGTTTTTCCTCTAATCGGCTCTTTTCTCGGAATTACTTTAAACTGAGCCTTGGGATATCCTTGTTTAATCACTCCTCATCAATTAAGGGCTTTAGTTTTACCGAATCGGGCCTTTTCTGTAATTTTCCCCAATTTCACCAAAATCCACTAAAAACCCTAATTCTCGATTTTCTTCCGAATTGACTTTTCTTCAATTTTTGTTCCAAGTAACTTCTCTATTACCCGTAGCCAGTTCTTATCTTTCATTTGGAACCTTAAATTCTGACTAATTTGATCGTTTAAGCACTTTTCTCCAAATTTCCTGAACTAGGATTTCCTTTCTACTGAATCTCCGTAATCCAACTTTCAAACTCCATATCTTTCAATGTAGACCTCGAATTATCAAAATTCTTTCACCATTTTTCAATTGAACTTCAAATATTGATTTTGAAAGTGGGTTAACTTTTTTAGTAGTTGACTTTTCGAGGTTGACTTTTTCAAGATTGATTTTTTCTGTCTGCTTTCTTAGACTAAGTCTCGGAGTACCACCTGCAGGATGAGAAAAGCCTTTTTGCATTCTGAAACTTCATTTTAGGAAGAAAACATACCTGATTTAGTGGTCCAGAAAAAAATTGGTGTCTACAGCTACCCCTATTTGGCTATTGCTGAGAATCAGGAATCAGGCAAAGATAACAAACATTAATTTTGTCCGGTTAGTGAAATTACATGTGAAGGAAAGGGAAAGGGGTTTTCATTCATCATTTGCAAAGTGACTAATCAAGGCTCGACTCGTCTTAAGGAAACGAGTTCCATTTGCAAAGTGATGACTTGGGCGAAACCAGAAGTCGAAAAGTTATCTATGCGAAACCATAGATAATTTTCAAGGTGATTACTTGGGCGAAACCATAAGTCAAAAAGTTATCTAGGCGAAACCATAGATAATTTTCAAGGTGATGACTTGGGCGAAACCAGAAGTTGAAAAGTTATGCAGGCGAAACCTTAGATGATTTTCAAGGTGATGACTTGGGCAAAACCAGAAGTCGAAAAGTTATCGAGGCGAAACCATAGATAATTTTCAAGGTGATGACTTGGGCGAAACCAGAAGTCGAAAAAAGACTTGGGTGAAACCAGAGGTACTTTCTGAATATGGCGCCTAGAGGTCTTATCCATGATTTTGATTAATTATGCCCGGAGGTCTGATCTATGATTTGGAAAATTGTGCTGTATGTGACTTTAAAAATGATGCCTGAAGGTCTGAAGAATGGTGCCCGGAGGTCTTATCCATGATTTAAAAAGAAAAACTATGCTCGGAGGTCTTGAGAATGGTGCTCAGAGGTCTTATCCGTGATTTAAAAAGAAAAATACCTTGACGACGGTCCCAAGGCTCAACTCATTTGAAAGCAGAACGAGTTCGATTTTAAAACAAAAGGAAATACCTCGACGATGGTCTCGGGGCTCTATTCATTTGAGAAGCAGAATGAATTCGATTTAAAACAAAAGGAATGCCTAGATTTGGTTCATTTGTAAAATCAATTTGATTTTGAAAACTAAAGGAATATACCTCGACGGTGGTCTTGGGACTCGACTCATTTGAGAAGCAGAACGAGTTCGATTTAAAACAAAAATAAATACCTCGATAATGGTCTCAAGGCTCGACTCATTTGAGAAACAAAATGAATTATATTTAAAACAAAAGGAAATACGTTGATGATGGTCTCGGGGCTTGACTCATTTGAGAAGCAGAATGAATTTGATTTAAAATAAAAGGAAATACTAACAATGATCCTGGGTTTGATTCATTTGGAAAAAATAAATTTAACTTGAAAATGAAAGAAACATACCTCGACGGCGGTCTCGAGGCTCGACTCATTTGAGAAGCAGAACGAGTTCGATTTGGGGAAGCCAAAGTTTTTGATTCCTGCAACGTTAGCTAAATGTAATGATGAGAATGACATGCTTTGCAAATACTTGTATGTTTCCTAAGGATGAATGCAATTAAATGATTGTGTCATGATTTCTAATCCATGGTTTCTTTGAAGTTCACAGATTATCTGACTTCATGACAGAGTCTTCAATTGTTCACTGATGCCCCATTTAAGGTACCTTTCACTCAAGATAAATTGTTAAACAATCTCAGTTTCTGACTTCGCTGAAATTCACAAATTTCTGACTTCATGACGGAGTCTCCAACACATTCACTGTTTTCCTTAACTTGAATTTTCCAATAAGATTATTGGTTTCCAAACCTTTTCTAAGATTTAAATTTATTCCTTAGTAATACTCTGAAATCCTTTTATTTAAAGATTTTTATGTTTACTAATCATCATTCAATTTAATAACAAACAAAATGCAATCTCAAAAATGTATGAAAGAAAATATGAAACAAGAAAATGTCATAAGAAGGATAACAATAATTTATTGCAGTAAATGTCTTAAAATGGTAAAAGTGAATTTCAAGGATATAAGAAACAAATGTAAAGAGTTATAGGTTGTAGATGCCCTGGATGCAGAATATCTTGGACCCCTCATTTTTCAAACCATCTAAAACCTCTTTTGAATGAGCAATTTACTTGGGTAATCCCTCGACTTCTGTAGTTATGTCAGACTGAATTTTTTTCCCTTTTCCTCTAATTTTTAGATATTTTCTCCCCTTTTACACGGAGCATTGATTCAAACCTTAATCAGTACTTGAGCCACCCTTTGCTGGTTTTCAACTCAAGTGTCCCCCATTCGGTATTAAGTCGCCCTTTGCAAGTTTTCGGCTTAAACCTCTCCTTTTATATTCTTTTTTCATTTTCATTTTTTTTGTTTTCTCCTTTTTCTTGTATTCTACATGCATCTGAGAATTCTAAATGCTTCCAAGGTAAAAAATGTCAACTCAAAAGATAGGATGAATTCTGAGAAAAACTCTCCAAATTAAATATCCATGCTTGATCAAAATGGACTTTTAAAGCACGTAATGTAGGCCAAGGTTCGAGTTTAAAAAGAAAAGATAAATAGGCCCAAAGTGTATTTAAGGGTGATTGGATCAAGGGTTATTTTATGAGGAGAATTCATTCTTGAAACATTTGTCCTTTTTTAGACTTTCTTTTCTCTTATTTTTGTAATCTTTCTTTTTTTCTTTCATGTGCTATTCTTTGATTTCACATTTTCCGATGGCTCTTTTTTTTTTGCCATTATTTTGATTATTTTTCCTCGTATCTGCCCTCCAATGTACAAGATGATCCTTGATCAAGGTTCAAAGAAAGAAATAATTCCTAAAGCTCAAAGGAGTGACTAGGGATTATTTTTTCTTAGTGAAGGGAATATGACAGATGGCCATTCATCATATCAAGCATGAATATTCTCATTGAAAAGCAATTCTCAGGGGAGATAAATATATAGAATTTCCATTTTTTACACTTTGAATCATTCGAATTTCCATGTGTATAGCATCACACTTTTTCTTTTTTCTCTTTTTCTTTATTTTTTATTTTTTTCTTCAAGCATAATACTTCTTCAATTCATCAGCATTCACGAGATTTCTCAAATCATCCCCATCCATCCGAGTTAGAATCAATTATCCTTCAGAGAAAGCTTTTTTTACCATATAGGGTCCTTCCCAATTTGGAGCCCATTTCCCTTGTGGATCCTTCACTATAGGGAGAATTTTCTTCAATACCAACTCCCCTTCTTGGAACTGTCTGGGATTAACCTTCTTGTTGTGGGCTCGAATCATCCTTTTTTGATACAACTGCTCATGACAAATTGCCTTCAACCTTTTCTTCTTGATGAGATTCAGCTGTTCATAACGAGCTCTAACCCACTCTACCTCTTCTAGGCCAACCTCCATCAAAACCCGAAGTGAAGGGATTTCAACTTCAATAGGTAGCACTGCTTCCATCCCGTATACCAAAGAAAATGGTGTTTCCCCTGTAGATATGCGAATCGAGGTGCGATATGCATGAAGAGAAAAAGGCAAGATCTCATGCCAATCCTTGTACACATTAGTCATCTTCTCAACAATCTTCTTGATGTTTTTGTTGGCTGCTTCTACTGCCCCATTCATCTTCGATGGAAAGGTGCCGAATTATGATGCGTGATCTTGAACTGAGTACAAACTTCTCTCATCATCTTATTATTCAGATTGAGAGAATTATCTGAAATAATTCTTGCTGGCAATCCATAACGGCATATGATGTCCTTTTTAACAAATTTGCATACCACCGACTTCGTTACATTTGCATAGGATGCAGCTTCTACCCACTTTGTTAAATAATCTATGGCCACCAAGATGAAACGATGTACATTTGAGGCTTTCGGAGCAATAGGCCCAATCATATCCATTCCCCACATTGAAAATGGCCATGGTGTAGTCATGACATGCAATGGAGATGGCGGCACATGAATCTTATCTGCATATATCTGACATTTATGGCACTTCCGAGAATAACTGATACAATCTCCTTCCATCATCAACCAATAATATCCTGCCCTCATAATCTGCTTAATAAGCATGTGACCATTGGCATGGGTGCCTCATATCCTTTCATGGACCTCTTTCATAATTCTCCTAGCTTCGGCAGATCCGACACATCTCAATAAGACTTGGTCTTTCCCTTTCTTATTGAGAATCTCACCGTCTAGAACAAAACCCATTGCTAACCTTCTCAGAGTTCTCTTGTCATTTTCTATTGCTCGTTCGGGATACTGTTGACTCTTGATGTAATGCAAGATGTCGTTGTACCAAGGAAGGCCATCTGCTTTTTCTTTGATACTCAGGCAATGGGCAAGAGATTTATATATGCTCATCTTGATCGACACAACTTCAGCCCCTTCATTCACTTTAAACATTGATGAAAAAGTAGCCAGAGCATCCGCCATTCGGTTTTCTTCTCGGGGGAAGTAATTGAAATTTACTTCTTCAAAATTCTCTAACAAACTCAGTATAAGCTCTTGGTATCAAATTAACTTTGTATCTCGGGTTTCCCATTCTCCGCGCAATTGATATATCATTAGGGTTGAGTCTCCAAAAATTTCCAATATTTTGATTTTTCTGTCCACTACAGCACGAAGGCCTATAGTACATGCCTCATATTTTGCAGTATTGTTTGTATAATCAAAATCCAATCTGGCAGTGAAAGGATAATAATATTATTCTAGAGATATGAGGACTACACCAATTTTGTGCCCCATAGCATTGGATGCCCCATCAAAGTACATCTTATTTTTTTTTAGAGGGAATCTCATCTTCTTGCGAGACGCACTCAAGTCTTAATTCGGAAAATCAAAGTTCAGAGGCTCATAATCTTCTACTGCCCGACTTGCTAAGAACTCGGCTATTGCACTGCCCTTTATAGCTTTCTGACTTACATATAAAATGTCATACTCTGACAACAGAACTTGCCATCTTGCTATCCTCCCCGACAAAGAAGGTGCTTCCAGCATGTACTTGATTGGATCTAGCTTCGCAATCAACCACGTCGTGTGGTACAACATGTACTGTCTGAGCCTCCAAGCAGTCCAAGCTAAGGCATAGCATAACTTTTCTACCAATAAATATTTTAGCTCATAATCTGTAAACTTCTTGCTGAGGTAGTAGATCGCTTGTTCTTTCTTCCCAGTCTCATCATTTTGCCCCAAGACACAACCCATGGATCTCCCAAATACTGATAAATACAGTACCATTGGTTTATCCTAAACAGGTGGCATTAATACTGGTGGTTTTGATAGATAGTGCTTAACCTTTTCAAAAGCAATCTGACACCCTTCATCCCATTCTCCTGGATCACATTTTTGAAGTAGCTTAAATATTGGATCACATGTGTCGGTTAACTGAGAAATAAATCGAGCAATGTAATTAAATCTTCCTAGAAAGCCTCTTACTTTCTTTTGAGTATGAGGTGGTGGCAAATTCTGGATGGCCTTCACTTTATCCGGATCAATCTCAATTCCCCTTTTGCTAATAACAAAACCCAACAATTTCCCCGAAGTGACTCCAAAAGTGCATTTTGTCAGGTTTAGCTGGAGTCAAAACTTTCTTAGTCTTTCAAAGAGCTTCTTAAGATTCACAATATGCTCATCTTTTCCTTGTGACTTTGCAATCATATTGTCAACATAGACCTCAATTCCCTTATGCATCATATCATGAAACAAGGTCACCATGGCTCTCTGATAGGTTGCCCTAGCATTCTTCAACCCAAACGGCATTACCTTGTAGCAGAATGTTCCATACATTATAAAAAATGTGGTTTTCTCCATATCTTCCAGTGCAATATTAATCTTATTATATCCTGAGAATCCGTCCATGAAAGAAAACAAGGAACTCTTTGTCGTATTATCCACCAAATTATCGATGTGGGGCAAAGGGAAATTATCTTTGGGACTAGCCTTGTTCAAATCTCGGTAATCGATGCACATCCGCACCTTGCCATCCTTATTTGGTACTGGAACAATGTTTGCCACTCATTCCGGATATTTTGCCACCTCTAAGAATCCAGCATCAAACTGCTTCTTCACCTCCTCTTTTATCTTTAACAGCATGTCTGACCTCATTCTTCTCAACTTGTGCTAAATTGGCTTGCACTCTGGCCTTAAAGAGAGCTTATGAACCACAATATCTGGATCCAGACCCGGCATGTCTGGGTATGACCATGCAAATACATCTACATATTAGTGGAGCAAGGCTATCAATTCACCCTTTATTGATGATGACAATGTGGTCCTAATTTTAACCTTATTTATCTCCTCAGTACTTCCCAAATTTATCATTTCCAATAGCTCCTTATGAGGTAGTACTTGTTTCTCCTCTTGTTCTATTTTCCTTAATAAGTCCGGAGGTAGACCACAATCCTCAGTATCTTCATTGGCCTCAAAATCACTCGTGCAAATAGGTCTTTCAAAATCAATTTCAGAATTACTGACAGGAAGGTCCTCAAATTCCGTATCCGTACACCTGTAAATAGGTGGGGAAAAAACAATATAGAAAAATATATATAATGAAAGCAAAATAAATATCATAAATGAAAGAATATGGACACATCAATATGAAGAAAATGTAGCATGCTTGTTATTTATTGAATTAAAATGTTTAAACAAAAGCCCATTACAAAAAAAAAAATTCTTAATATCTTCAGGCAAAGATAATTAAGATTGTTATAAAGTATTACTTTGGAATAGACCTAAAGACTACGGACAGCTCAATCACACTCCAACTGGTCAGTCTATATCCTGGTGGACAAGGTCGCACCATCCAGTTCGCATTCTTACTTTCAATTCTTTCCTCCCCAGTCATGTAGATCATCATCTCCTGTACCTGCTCACCCTTATCCATATTGAACTTCTCGAAAGCTTGTTCAACCATTATGAGTACATCATCATAATTCTTTTCTCCGAACAGAAAACCGACTGAGCGAAAGTTGTGAAGGATTGGTTGGAAAGTCATAGGTTCCCACTCAATATCCATACCTGCAAGACGGGGCCATCCTCCTTTGTTGGTTCTTTTCCATTTATTTTCTCTTCTCCTCAGCCTTCGAAAGATACCCTAGACCAAATCGGTCCTTCTTTCCAACCATTTCAATTGCTCGAGCCATTCCTTGAAGATACTTTCCAAGACCTTTTCTTGCCCGATAGCCCTTTCCCATGGTAGTCCTTACTCCAAACTTTGTATTCTTGGACAACTTTGGTTTTGGAAATTTTCGTCCCTCAGTGATGAATACTGTACTTACAAACACCAAAGACCGGAAGGAACATTCCACATCATCCTCGTTTTGCTCAATGTAAGGAGAACCAGTAGATGCAGAGGCTATGATGTCCTCTTCTCCCGATATAGTGACCAAACGTCCCTCCATGACAAATTTTAACCTTTGTGGAGAGATGAAGGTACAGCCCCTGCTGAATGTATCCAAGGCCTTCCCAACAAGCAATTGTAGGACAGCGTAATATCCATGACTTGGAAGTTCACCTTATAGGTACAAGGACCTATCTCCATCGGGACCTCGATAGTTCCCATTACCTCCCGTCTAGTTCCATTAAAAGCTCTAACCATCGTGTAACTTGGCAGCATATAAGAAATATCAATTGGCAATTTGGACAGGGTTGCCAAGGGCATCACATTTAACGAAGATCCGTTATTTGAAAGTACCCTTGGTAGTATGTGCCCCTTGCAAGTGGTTGTTATGTGAAGAGCCTCTGTTGATCCAAAACCATTGGGTGGTATTTCATCATAACTGAAATGTATGTGATCGTCTGCTACGATGTTTCCCACCAGCCTATCTAGTTTCTGCACCGATATGTTGTTGGCCATATATGCCTTATTCAAAACTCTTAACAAGGTATTTCGGTGTGGCTCCGAGTTCAGTAGCAATGAGAGGATTGAAATTCTTGCTGGTTGACGCTGCAATTGCTCAACCAAACAATACTCACTATGCTTTATGAATTTTAAAAACTCGCAAGCCTCCTTTTTGTTCACCGGCTCTTTTATCTTGTTAACCGGGGCTGACCCCTTCTCTACTTATTTTGACGAGTCCATCTCAATATGGATTGGTTCAACTGCCTTATTCCCTTTATCTATTCCTCCATCTTTTCTCGTTGATCTCTGTTCAACAACCTCAGGGGCATAACACCTTCCATTTCGTGTTAAGTGCCCCACTCATATGATGTCTTGCTAACTCGAAGACCCTTGCATAACCATACTGCAGTCATAATTCCATGGTGCAGCTTTGTTTTCCTTGTATGAAAAGGAAGAAGGCAAATATATGATTAACTTAGGCGCAATTTCCTCAACAACCGGCATAACTTTCTCCTTTGGTTCATCGTAATAGATGATCAAAGGTCTTCCTATCCCGTAGCCAGCTGTATTCTCAATAACCTCTATTTCCTCATAAAACTGGGCCTCCCCCTCATCCATCATCTTTTGGACTTTAGCCAGAAAGTCCTTGCATTCCTGTATGATATGACCTTTACATCTATGGAACAGGCACCAATTCTGCACCCTGTTTGCAACCATTTTTAAACTGTCTCCATCCTCCACCATTCCCGCCTTAACTATTTTGACCCATACTTTTATCATTAGAGTCTTGACTTCACTGACATACCTTTTTAGCCTTCTGACTTCCCCTTTCAATATTGCATTTATCCGATTCTCAGCTTGATCGGGCAATGTATTTCCCACTATATTTGGCCCATTCTTTGACCCAAATTTCACAACTTGGGTATTGATTAAACTTTAGACTTTCTTTTTGAAGGCAAAGCAATCCTCAGTTGAATGTCCCTGAATCCCCCTGTGATACGCGCAGTTAGCATTTGCGTTGTACCACCTTGGGTATGGCGGTATTAGAGGTTTAAGGTATACGGGTGCAACAAGTTGACCCTGCAACAATTTTGGGATATAGTTCACCATAAGTGGTAGGAATTGGGTCAAATGAGGGTTTTTTATCATTCCTTGGTGAACGTTGGTCATTGTGCATGGTACTCTGGACGTTTGGGACAGTGTTTCGGGGAAGGTTTATCTGTGGGGACCTGCTAGTTGGAAATGGCTATTGTGGTATATTGGTATAAGGGAATGGATTTTGAGTAAGGTGGTTTACGTTGGGGTAGTAAGGATTATACCCCGGGTAAGGTGTGTAGGGTGTAGGAGGTGCATAGGATGTAGAAAGATTATAGGGCCTGGGAGCTGTATATGGTGTAGGAGGTGCATAGGGATATTGGTTGATGCTAACTGCGTGAGTTTCCTCTTTCTTCTTAGCAGGAAATACCTTCTTCGGAGTGGCAGACTCACCCCCCTCCATTTTTCCATTTTTGATGGCAGTCTCAATCATTTTGCCCAATATAACCATATTCGCGAATTTCTTAGTGGCACTCCCCAGCAATTTGTCATAATACAGTGCCTTTAAAGTATTGATAAAAAGCACTGTCGTTTCTTTGCTGGTTAAAGGGGGTTGCACTTGAGTGGCCAAGTCCCTCCACCTTTGAGAGTACTCCTTGAAACTCTCAATACTCTTTTTTTCCATGTTCCGCAGTGACAGCCTGTCAGGTACCATATCAGATACATGCTTATAATGCTCCATAAAGGCCCTGGCTAAATCCATCCAAGAACAGATCTTAGTCCGAGTCAGTTGATTAAACCATCGGGTTGCAGACCTCGTCAAGCTATCCTTAAAGCAGTGGATAAGCAGTTTTTCATCATCATCATGTCCTGTCATTTTCCTGCAGTACATGGTCAGGTGTGATAATGGGTTGGTAGTCCCATTATATTTCTCAAAATCGGGCACTTTAAACTTGGGAGGAATCACCAAGCCATGTACCAAGCTCATTTCTTTGGCATCCAGACTGCCAAATAACTCTGGCCCCTCTATTGCTCTTAATCTCTCTTCCAGCAACTGATACTTCTTCTGGGATTATGCAATTTCCATATTTTTCAGCTCAGCCAACCTTGCCTTTTCTTTCTCAGTCAGTTCCCCAAAGTCTGGAACATCAATAATATCACTTGGGTCAGCCCCAATATTACCTTTTCCAGGAGCATAATTCTGTGCTTCAGCTGCTGGTTGGATATAAACATAGGAGGCTGTCCCAATTGGCAGCTCATTTCCCACATGATGGGATGCTTGGCCCTTCTGCTGCACGATTTCAGGTTGATCTTCCTCATTTAGTACCCTTTTTCCTATGATCGAATTCTCCCTCGGCCCTTTCTGTCTCATCGTGGCGTTCATCATTTCCTTGAGTTTAGCCATTTGTTCCCTTGTTTCCTCCTGAGACTTAACCAGATGTTCTTGTAGTTCCCTTTGAACCCGTTCCATCCTCTCAATACGAGCAAGATGATCATTCTCCATGATCCTAGCTTGAGATCTAGTGTTGTAGCGGTGTCGAGAATCTGTTTCTTTTGGAGTGCGCCCGATTTTACCTTAAGTTTTAAAAAACCATGGATTAGAATTTATTGACACATTTTTTTATATTTTATTAAAAATGAATGAATGACTAAATGTGAATGAATGAACCAATAAAATGAATAAATAAATGACTAAGTATATGAATATGAAAGAATAAATGAATGAACAAGTAAAATGAATAAATAAGTGGCTAAGTATATGAATGAATAATCATAAAAAATGAATGATTATAACTATGAATAAATGTACGAATGAAAAAACAAAATATATAAAAAATATGGATGCATTTGAAAGTATTGGCCCCGGGATAATTCCAACTGAACGGTCTTTCATTGATTTCCTGGAACTAAATACATCAAAGATAAAATAAAAAGATCACTGCCCAAGACAAGTCCATAATTCGCCTATCTACTTCAAAGTGCTATTACAAAATATTAGTCTTATAGTAACTCCCTCGGATCTTGGACTTTCTTTCATAGTCTTCTTTTGATTGCCTTGCTTTTCAATCTGAACCCTACTTGTTCATGGCTCCTAGACATGTCAGCAGAAACATCACTATGTAAACTTTCCTTAGTTTGCTACTCCAGTTGATTGGCTCGGGCTTCTTCATGCTTTGCTCTCTCTTTCCAATAGTTATTCTACTTCTTACGGTTTTTGAAAGTCTTGAGGGTCCCTTCAAATCTGAGCTCGAAGTGATACATTTTGTTTTCCAAGTGCAAATCCCTGAGATCTCCCTTGACAGTGTCCCTTTCTCTCTTGATCTTTTCTTTTTCTCTTTCTCGAGCTGATTCCATATTTTTCATGTCCTCAATCTCTTCTTGCAGTCAGGCAATCTCTTTGCTTATTTAGGACTTTTCTTTTTCAAATTCTGCGATTGCAATTTCTAATTCTGATGGCACTTCCTTTGGTGGTGAATTCATGAATTGGACCTCTTCCCCATCCGATGTCAACAACCTATCATTAACCCTCAATTCCCTCCATATCAGGTAGTCAGGTGTGACGATGTTGGCATATCGAGCCACTTTTATCCGATGAGTTTTCTTTCATGCTTCAATCAGCGCCCGCACCTTTCCAGAATACCCATCCTCTCCATAAGTGAACTCTTATAATCCTAGCTTATGAGTCGCGGGTGTGAATTGTCGGGACTCAACCTCTCTTTGCACCAATAGAGGTGCATAACTCTCAAACCCCCAAATTTTGAGTAGTGGAACTCTCGGGTTGTCCCACATTTATACATAATCGGCATAGAAACCATCCATGGAGCTCTTTAAGTTACTATCTCTCTTTTTAGATTCCGGAACATGCTGACCCATTTCTCTTCATCTCTGTCTTCAGGCCAATCATTTCTAAGGAATTCTCTAATAGGAACTAAAGACTTCATGTACGGTTTAAAGGAAACCTCTTTTATCTTCCAAAAGTGATTTTGAATCAAAATATAAAGGAGTTGTACACACCCTTTGATTCTCCCTTGTCTTTTCCTTTTACAAAAATTCAAAGATCGGATAGTTTCAGCTATGATGGCTGGAGATAGGTTAATTTTTTTGTCCAACTTTTCGAAGAAATCAAACACTGCTATATCCACATGACCCAATATCTTTGGGAATATGATTAATCCATATATGGCTAAAGCAAAGATGTCCTTAGCTTTTTCTTTATCAGAATGACCCAATATCAGTTGTCAGAGAGTTTTTCACGGAATGCATCCATTTTTCTACTTTGTATCCACATGACTCTCAACCCATGTTGTATCCATTCCCGTGATCCTAGCCACTTTCCTCTTAAAACCTGAAGGTTTCACCTCCTTCAAATATTCCCGATTAGGATTAGGACACTCAATACGTAATAGTGTTGAATATTCTTCAATAAGTGGGGTTATATCCTCGTTGTTAAAAGTAAAACATCTATAAGTAGGATTCCAAAACTATACCATAGCCTGAATCAACCCACTATTGACCCTAATCGAAATTAAAAGTGCTATATCTCCATATTTCTGAGTGAGGGCTTCTTTCTCTGATACATATTCCACTGATTCCAAATGTCGGCTAACCCTCAGAGATTATTCTGTCTAAAATCCATTTTTACCCTTTTCGGCAATACTGACACATAATCTTTCTTTAGGCAATCACTATCCTCCCTCTAATATTTTTTTGATCGTGCCCTAACTACTGCATGATCTTCTATCACTTAAATAACCTGACACTCCATGAAAGTCCTTTGGGTTGATGACTATCCTAAGGCCAATAAACTTCAAGTGTATGATGGTGTCTATGATGCATGTCAAAGAAAAGAAAACAAAAAGAAATAAATTAGTAAAGAAATAAATTCACAAATATAACATAAATAACAACATGTTTTTTAAAAAATGTCCCAAAACTTTTAACAGAGTTTCGGCATTATAAAACCTTTGGAAAAAAATAATAAACTTATTACAAGCAATATGATGTTCATTCATCATCACCCAATTTGTAAAATCTAACATATAGAAAGATGGTAAAGGTTGGAAATGTTCCTTCATGTGTTCTTAACTTCATGTATCTAACAAAAATCCGACATGGCTTCACCTAGGTTCACTATATAAAGCTGAATCGGTTCTAAGGCCCTGAATTGTTCCCCACTGTCACCTGTGAAGGCTAGTAAGGCAGCCTAATAAAAGCGGGTTTAATTCATTAGAGTATATTTTCCTATGCCCATACGGAGGATCATCACAAAGGCATTAGGTACTTTATACTCCGGAAGTGTTTCACTAGCCCATATGGAGGACCATCACAAAGGCGTACTTACTTTACTCCCACTTAAAAGGACGGAACCCTGGTAAAGAGTTCATGTTATGCAAATGCAAATGTAGTGTGTTCGGAGGAACAAAACAAACCTATCACCACCTATTCTACCTCTTATTCTAAATACCCCACTAAAATTAAACAATGTAAAGCATCAATTAGACAAACATATAAATATACGCAACAAAATAACCAGAGAACAAGTAATAATATGTATGCATATGACAAATGAACATATATAAACATTTTATTATTTTCAAAATTCTCCTTATTTTTAAAAAGATGTGGAAATTAAAAGCAAATACCAATTAAACCCGATAAAACCGAGACTTTGATAACACACGATTAATTCTAGGCCAAACTCTCTAATAGTCCCCGGTGGAGTAGCCAAGCTGTTGCAACATAAAAAATAACAAATCTCATCGCAAGACTTTATATTCGTTAAGCGTGACAAAAAAAAATAACCGAGGAAAAGTCGACTTAATTCCTCTTGAAAAATGAAGGTTTTGAAAATGACCTTGAAAAAGACATGGAGTAACCACCAATATTTTTTAGCTAGGTGTGATCGGCCACCTATTAAAATCGGTTTTATAAAACATTTTAAAATTAATTAAAACATTTTTAAAACCAATTTCAAGTCTGCATTATAAACCAGAGAAAATCGAAGAATTGGGTTCGGGACTCGGTTACGTACAAGGAAGGATTAGCACCCTCACAATGCCCATAAAAATGGTACCTTATTAATCGTGTGCTATCTCAAGTCTCAGTAAAAAAAGTTGATTTTAAATTTGGTATTTTAAATTAATTCTCAATTTAAATAAAAATAATTCCACTTTTAATTGAAAATGACATGGAATTTATTAATTCAAAATTTTCCATATTCCCCGACAAAATCGACAAAATATAAAATTTTTTATTTATTTGGAAAACTTCCCGAATCATTCTTATTTTTTGAAAGAAATATATTCCTTTATTAATGATAACTAATGATATCCCCTCCAGCAAACCCGGTAGAGAACTCGTGAATTATTTTAATTCGGGAATAACTTTATTTTATTGAAAGTCATTATCTTTTTCAAAACATTAAAAAAAATGAACATGAATATGTGTGACATAGTAAAGATGATATAACAAAGTCTAGATAATATAATGCAACCTAAATGATATGATATACTTTAAATGGCAAAGCATATTCTAAATGAAATGAAATATCCTAAGTTCATGATATATTCTAAATGAAATGAAATATCCTAAATAACATGATATATTCTAAATGAAATGAAAAAACCTAGGTAGCATGATATTCTAAATGAAATGATATGATTTAAATGAAATGGAAAATTTAAATGATATGGCATATTTTAAATGACATGGCATATTCTAAAATAATATAATCTAAATGACATTGAATATAATCTAAGTGACATGGAATATAATCTAAGTGACATGAAATGACATGAAACATAAAATAATGTTATCATGAAATATGCATGAAAATAAAAATAAAAATAATAATGCATGAACATAGTATATGCTAAATAATGTGAGAAAAATAAATAACAAAATAAAAAGCATAGGATAGCATGAATATTCAAAACCATATAACAAAAAACATAACACCATAAAATAAATCAAAATAATAACAATACCATAGAAATTATCATAGCAAAAATCACATATTACATAGTATGCATGAACATGGAAAATACAATGCATGAAAGTGTATTTTTCCTTTAATTAAGGAAATTTGTATATCTAAAATGATATCCGGCTAGCTTAGGAAAATATATCAAATTAAATTTTTTAAAATCAAAATACTTTGTGATTTGTTTGAATTTTATTTTTTTTTTGGAAATCTTGGATAAAAATTAGACCCCTAGCCAAAATACCATTTTAAAATAGCTCTAATTTCCTAAGTTTGAAATCTCGGACTTGACCACCCTTGACTTGAGCTTCATGAAATCATTTTTAAAGGTTAAAAAGGCTTAGAAACTACCCTAAGACAGTAACTAAAGTTTCTAACCAACCCCCTCTAAATGCCTTAGCCAAATTCAACAATTGTTTTTCTTCTGAATTCAAATCTGCCTCTACTATCCAGTTTTAAATGACGATTTTTTTACCTATTTTTAAAAATTAAAAAATATCTAAAACAAATACTGGGGACTTAGAAAATGTAAAGCTACATGAGAAAAAATTGGCTTAATTTTTTGATTAAAGATAACTTTCTAGAAAAATCGAAAAAGTTAGAAAACTGGGTGAAAACTGTTTAGCCAAAACACATTTTTTGCCTTTGATAAAATCATTTAAAAGTCAAAGTGAAAATGTTGGAGACTCTCCTAAGGACCTACAAACAGTAGCTAAAACTTCTAAAAATTTAGACAAAATTGGCTAAGTAAAAAAAATCATAAAGGTAGAATAATCAATTTGACAACTCTTTATTTCCACAAGTATGCTCATGTGAACTTGACTTTGAGCTATTCATTGGCCTAAGTCACAAATCATGTGCCATGGCATGAGATGCATGAGAAAACAGCAAATATGATGTATGAAATGCATGATTTAAAACCAAAATGATATGGAAAATGCATGGCATAAATAATATGGCCTAGACCTAACATGAACTTGCATGGCAATAAATGCAACCTATGTCTAAAATGCATGGCAATACAAGCAAAATCTAAACCAAAAGAATGCATGGGAATAACACAAAGACATAGCATTCTAAATCAAAATACACAAAAATAAAGCATGGAAATGCAAACAAGTCAACAAGTAAGATGAAAATGCACATACATGGCAAATAAAGGAGGAGGTCGAATGCTCACAAAAGCTCATAAAGATGGTATTTTTGCATGGCATTTTTCACAAAACCTTGACATACTAACATGCAAGACTAAAAGGAAACATGCTAAACTATGCAAACATGAAGTAAAGGCATGAAATAAGACTAGGCATTTTCACAAACACATAGTATAGTAAAATGCAAATCACGAACAACTCAAACATGTTGAAAACAGAAAATTAAAAAATGTAAACAAGGAAAGTAAACATGAAAACAAGTTGATAAAATCAAAAATGGAAATTAGTAGTAAAAAGATCAAAGCAAGCTTCATATTTTGTTATTTAAAGAAAATATAAAACATCAAAAATATGCTAGACATTACGAACAATATGAAACAAAAAGCAAACAACAACCATTTAAAAATAAGGCCATTCGGCCACCTCTAAAACATAAAGGAAATTATTTTTTCAAAGGTTTTTTCAAGAAAGCACAAAAGAGAAAGTTGAAGAAAAGCTTAAAAACACTTATTTCAAATCAAAATCAAAAGAAACTCACCAAATATCAAATGAAAACAACAAATCAAGAATGGAAATGCAAGAAAAGTGCAAGAGTATGGTGCTTTTAGCTACCTCTAAAAGCTATATTGCAAGCTTTTCCTCTTCTTACTTTCTTTGCCTTTCTGAACTTTCTATTTGCCTTTCAGAAATGGAGAGCATTCAGCATAACAAGAGTGAAAGAAATGAAAGAGAGACCCCCTCCCCTTAGTGTGGTCGGTTGGCATGTAGAAGAGCCTAGGAGGTTTTAGAATTTTTTAGCCAAATTTCATCAAATGGCCTTCAATCGAAGATGCTTTCTATGTAGAATTATCACCCTTAGATTAGAATAATCAGCTCCTAAATATATGATGAAATAGGATCATAAATATGACATCATCCCTCTCCAACCATTGGTCCATGTGTTGCAAATTCAAAGGCTTGATCACAAAAATAACTACCTTTCTCTTCTCTCTTGGCCCTTTAATCTAAAAAAATAAAAAAAATATCCATCCTCTATGGGCCTTGGTCGGCTGCCTCTTCATATTCCCAGCCCACACTTCATTTTTTTTAATTGCAAAAAAAAGGCCATTTTTGGTTTCTTCGATAAAATAACCTTTTTGACCCCCGAACCTAAATAAATAGCAAATGGACTCCAAATTCAAATTTTCTTTTTTCAATACTTCCAAAATAATAAAAAAAATTGAATTATGGAAGTTATCAAAAAATTTCGAGCCCATTTGCAATTTTTTAGACTTTTTCTTCCAAAATTACCTTTTTGTGCACATGAACTTTCACCATTTTTAAACGAGCTCCAAATCCGGATTTTTCTTCACCAATGTCTTTCAAATAATTTAAAAGTAAGATCTGAAAATTTTCAAAATTTTTTGAGCTCATTTGCCATTTTTTCGGGATTTATTTGCTTGAATTTCTACATAGCGGGCCCGAGTTTGCCATTTTGCAAACAAACTCCGAATTCAGATTTTATTTCACCAATATCTTCCAAATAATTTAATAATGAGATCTGCAAATTTTTGCTATTTTTTTCGGGATTTATCTATTTTTTCCCTTTTGCCTCTAAAGCTCGGTTTTGCTCAAAACAAGTTCCATTTTTAGATTTTCTTTTTCTGGGTCTTTATCATACAATGAATTGGAGTTGGTCTAAAAATGCCCAATTTTTACAATCAAATTCCCCTCCGATTTGATTTTTCTTTTTTCACTGTCAAGAATTTCCTCGTTTTTTCGTTTTTCCTCCAATCGGCTCTTTTCTCGAAATTACTTCAAAATGAGCCTTGGGCTATCCTTGTTTAATCACTCCTTATCAATTAGGGGCTTAGTTTTACCAAATCGGGCAATTTCTGTAATTTTCCCCAGTTTCACCAAAATCCACTAAAAACCCTAATTCTCGATTTTTTTCCTGAATTGACATTTCCTTCAATTTTTCTTCTAAGTAGCTTCTCCATTAACCATAGTCAGTTCTTATCTTTCATTTGGAACCTTCAATTCTGACCAATTTGATCGTTTAAGCACTTTTCCCCAAATTTCCCGAACTAGGGTTTCCTTTCTACTGAATCTCCGTAACCCAACTTCCAAACTCCATATCTTTGAATGTAGACCTCGGATTATCAAAATTATTTCACCATTTTTCAATTGAACTTCAAATATTGATTTTGAAATTGGGTTGACTTTTTTAGTAGTTGACTTTTCATGGTTGACTTTTCCAGGGTTGACTTTTTCAAGTTTGACTTTTTCTGTCTGCTTTCTTAGACTAAGTCTCGGAGTACCACCTGCAGGATGAGAAAAGCCTTTTTGAATTCTGAAACATCATTTTAGGAAGAAAACATACTTGATTTAGTGGTCCGGACAAAATTAGGTGTCTACAGGGTTGAAGACAAACAATCACATGAAATGTTGGTTGGTATGGCCGAAATAGATAAACAGAGAGAGGAGAGCGCTAGTTGGATGGTGTGCCCGTGCCCTCCAAGTTATGAGCTAACCAATTGGAGCGTGACCGAACTTCACATAGTTTTTAGGTTTACTCCAGTGTAATGCTCGAATCAACCTCAATTGTCTTTGCTTGAAGGCGTTAAGAATCCTTTGTACAGGCTTACGTTTAAAACTTATCATTTAATAAATAACAACCATGATGCATTTTCTTCATATTAATGTGTCCACATTTTTCATTCTTTTTTTCTTTCACTATTATTATTGCCTATATGCCTTCCTATATTATTTCTTCCCCACCTATTTACAGGTGCCCGGATACGGAATATGAGGACTGTCGTGTCAATAATTCTGAAATTAATTTTGAAAACCCCATCTATACGGGTGATTTTGTCGCCAACGAAGATGTCAAGGACTATGATTTGCCTCTGGATTTGTTGAGAATAATAGAATAAGAGGAGAAACAAGTATTGCCTCACAAAGAGTAGTTGGAAGTAATAAATTTGGGGGATGGGGAAGAAATAAGAGAAGTCAAGATTGCGACTGCTATTTCACCATCGATAAAGCAAGATTTGATAAGTCTACTCCGGGAGTACACGGGTTTGTTTGCATGGTCGTACCAAGACATGCCTGGGTTGGACCCTGACATTGTGGTTCACAAGCTCCCATTGAAACCAGATTGCAAGCCGATTCAGCAGAAACGGAGAAGAATGAGGCCCAAAATGCTATTAAAAGTGAAAGAGGAAGTGAAAAAGCAATTCGATGCCGGATTTTTGGAAGTGGCAAAATACCCGGAGTGGGTAGTAAACATTGTCACGGTTCCAAAAAAAATGACAAAGTATGGATGTGTGTTGATTACTGGGATTTGAACAAGGCGAGCCCCAAGGATAATTTCCCGTTGCCTCACATTGATACTTTAGTCGTTAATACCTCAAAGAATTTCGTGTTTTCCTTCATGGACGGGTTCTCAGGGTATAATCAGATTCAGATGGCACTGAAGGATATGGAGAAAACCACATTCATGATGTTATGGGGAACTTTTTGCTATAAGGTGATGCCATTCAAGTTGAAAAATGCTGGGGCAACATATGAAAGAGCCATGCTAACTTCGTACCATGACATGATGCACAAAGGAATCGAAGTTTATATCAATGATATGATCGCAAAGTCGCAAGGAGAGGACGAACACATTTCTAATCTTAAAAAGCTCTTTGAAAGGTTGAGAAAATTTCAACTTAAACTCAACCCGGCAAAGTGTACTTTTGGAGTCACCTCAAGAAATCTACGGCTTCGTTGTTAGCCGGAAAGGAATTGAGATTGATCCGGATAAAGTGAAAGCTATTCAGGGCTTGCCTCCCCCTCGTACTAAAAAAGAAGTAAGAAGCTTTTTGGGTAGGCTGAATTACATCGCTCAGTTCATCTCTCAACTGAAGTATAAGTGCGACCCGATCTTCAAGTTACTCCAAAAGCGTGATCCAGGGGAATAGGATAAAGGATGCCAGATAGCCTTTGATATGATCAAGCATTATCTGTCAAACCCACCGGTACTAATGCGACTAGTCCCAGGAAAGCCGCTGATATTGTATTTTTCAGTATTTGAAAGGTCCATGGGATGTGTGTTGGGGCAACATGACAAAACCGAAAAGAAAGAACAAGCCATCTATTATCTCAGCAAAAAGTCCACTGAGTACGAGTTGAAATACTCATTGGTAGAAAGGCTTTGTTGTACCCTAGCCTGGATTGCCCGAAGGCTCAAACACTACATGTTGTATCACACGACATGGCTAATTGCAAAGTTAGATCCCCTCAAATACGTATTCAAGGCGCCTTCGTTGTCAGGAAGAATGGCGAGATGTCAAGTGATACTTTTCGAATACAATATTGTGTATGTGAGCCAAAAGGCTATAAAGGGTAGCGTAGTAGCCGAATTTCTAGCAAGTCGAACAATAGGATTACGAGCCTCTAGACTTTGATTTCCCTGACGAAGACCTAATGTGTATCTCATAAGAAAATGGGACTTCCTCTGAGAAAAAAACCTGGAAAATGTATTTTGATGGCGCATCTAATGCCATGGGGCACGGAATTGGTGCAGTGCTCATATCCCCTAAGCAAGATTATTATCCTTTCACTGCCAGATTGGATTTTGATTGTACCAACAATACCGCTGGGTATGAAGCGTGTATTATGGGTCTTCATGCCGCCATTGAAAGAAAGATCAAAAGACTAGAGGTTTTTGGAGATTCAGCCTTGGTGATATACCAACTGCCCGGAGAATGGGAAACCTGAGATGCAAAGCTAATCCGATATAAAGAGCTTATACTGAGCTTGATAGAGGAGTTCAAAGAGCTAGTTTTTAATTACTTTCCCTGAGAAGAAAACCGAATAATAGATACTCTAGCCACTTTGTCATCAATGTTTAAAGTGAATGAAGGAGCCGAAGTTATGCCGATCAAGATGAGCATATACGAGTCTCCTGCCCATTGCTTGAGTATCGAAGAAAAAGCGGATGGTCACCCTTGGTATTATGATATCTCGCAATACATCAAGAGTCAAAAGTACCCTGAACAAGCAACGGAAAATGATAACAGAACCTTGAGAAGAATGGCAATGGATTTTGTCTTGGATGGTGAAATCCTTTACAAGAAAGGGAGAGACCATGTTCTATTGAGGTATGTTGTTTCTGCAGAAGCTCAGAGAATCCTCGGAGAGGTCCACGAAGGGATATGTGGCACCCACGCCAATGGCCATATGCTGGCTAAGCAAATAATGAGGGTTGGATACTATTGGCTAACCATGGAAGGGGACTGCATCAATTATTCCCAGAAGTGATATAAATACCAGGTATATGCCGACAAGATTCATGAGCCGCCATCGCCACTGCATGTCATGACGGCTCCACAGACATTTTCAATGTGGGGAATGGATATGATCGGGCCTATTACCCCGAAAGCTTTGAACGAACACTGTTTTATCCTAGCAGCCACAGACTACTTCACAAAGTGGGTAGAAGCAGCCTCTTATGCCGATGTGACAAAGTCAGTGGTGTGCAGATTCGTCAAAAAAGAGATTATATGCCGATATGGACTCCAATAGAGAATAGTCACAGACAATGCTCACAATCTGAACAATAAGATGATAAGGGAAATATGTACCCAGTTCAAGATCAACCATCATAATTCAGCACCCTACCATCCAAAAATGAATGGGGCAGTAGAAGCAGCCAATAAGAACATTAAAAAGATTCTTGAAAAGATGACTGATATGTACAAAGATTGGCATGAGATCTTGCCTTATGCTCTCCACGTATACCGTACTTCGGTTCGCACATCTACGGGGGCCACACCATTTTCTCTGGTATACGGAATGGAAGCAGTGCTGCCTATTGAGGTTGAAATCCCTTCACTTCTTGTTTTGATGGAAGTGGGCCTAGAAGAGGCAAAATAGGTTAGAGCTCGCTATGAACAATTGAACCTCATCGAGGAGAAAAGGTTGAAAGCAATTTGTCATGGGTAGATGTATCAGAAAAGGATGATTCGAGCCCATAACAAAAAGGTTCACCCCAGGCAATTTCGAAAGGGAGAGTTGGTACTAAGAAAAGTTCTCCCTATCGTGAAAGATCCTCGCGAAAAATGGGCTTCGAATTGGGAAGGACCCTATATGGTGAAAAAAGCTTTTTCTGGAGGAGCATTGATCTTACCTCGGATGGACAGTGATGACTTGAGGAATCTCGTGAACACCGATGAATTAAAGAAATACTATGCTTGAATTTGTTTTAGAAACCTAAATTTATCTGAGCCCCATAAACCGAGCAGATTCTCCTTTTCAACTCCCCGAGATGCAAAGAGACTTCCACTATTCAATAGATGGGTCTCCAAGACTTTGTTTCAGAGGTCAGCGTAAGAAGTCAACTCGAAAAAAGTCAACTACAAAAAATTCAACCCTAAAAAGTCAACATTGAAAAGTCAACTCCAAGTCAAAATCAATGTTCAAAGTTGAATTGAACAATGGCGAAAGAATTTTGATAATCCGAGATCTACAATAAAAGATATGGAGTTCGGAAGATGGGTTGCAGAAATTCAGTGTAGGGGAATACCTAATTCGGGAAATTTGGGGAAAACTGCAGAGATGGCCCAATTCGGTGAAATTGAAGCCCCCAGTTGATAAAGGATGGATAAATAAAAATATCCCAATTCCCAGTTTGAAGTGGATCCCAAGGAAGAGCCGGTTAGAGCAAAAACGAAGAAACGAGAAAATTTCTGATTTTGAAAAGGGGAAACTAAATCGAAAGGGAATTTGATCGTAAAAATTGGGCGTTTTCTAACCAACTCAAATTCAATATATGACAAAGGAGAAGGAAAAAGAAAATCCAAAAATCAAACCCATTTTGAGTAAAATCGAGGTTTCGGAGGTTGAAGGGCAATATTGGAAAATCCCAAAGAAAATTTTGGGAAAAATAGCAAACTAGCTCGAAAAATTGTGAAAACTTCCAGATTTGAGTTTCATACTTTTTGTAAGAGATTGGTAAAGAAAAATCTGGAATCGGAGCTCATTTGAAAAATGGCAAAGTTCAGGTGCACTAACTTGAAATTCAAAAATATAATTCCAGGAAAAATAGCAAACAAGCTCAGAAAATTATAAAAACTTCCAAATCTAAGTTTCATAATTTTTGAAATACATTGGTGAAGAAAAATCAAGAATAGGAGCTCATTTGAGAAATGGAAAAAGTTCGGGTGCACTAACTCGAAATTCCAAAAGATAATTCCAGGAAAAATGGCAAACGAGCTCGAAAAATTATAAAAACTTACAGATCTGAGTTTTATAATTTTTGGAGGGGATTGGTGAAGAAACATCTAGAGTCGGAGCTCATTTGAAAAATGGAAAAGTTCGGGTGCACTAACCCGAAATTCCAGAAGATAATTCAGGGAAAATAGCAAACGAGCTCGAAAAATTATGAAAACTTCCAGATCTGAGTTTTATAATTTTTGGAAGAGATTGGTGAAGAAAAATCCAAAATCGGAGCTCATTTGAATAAGGCTAAATTTGGGATGCATTAAACCAAAACTCTAGAGAAAAATAGAAAATGAGCTCGGAAAAATGTGAAAACCTCCAGAACCAAGTTTTACACTGAATGAGATGAGTTGGAAAAGACAAATCCGAAATTAGGGTCCATTTGCCATTAAATTAAGTTTGGGGGGCTAAAAGGTAATTTTATCAAAAAAATCGAAAAAGGCCAATTTTACAAAATTAAAAAGGTGAAAAAATGAAGGGATTCTGGAATATCCCAGGCCCTTAGCCGACCATCATAGGAGAAAGGTGGGATTTGATTAATTTCATCCAAAGGCCAAGATCAAATTGCAAGATAGCATTTTTATTGTCTTGCAAATGTCCTTGCTCATCCAATGGTCTAGGTGCTTTGTAGAAAGATGAGTACATCCTTCAATGGCCAAGATCAAATTGCAAGATAGCATTTTTATTGTCATGAAAATATCCTCATCCAATGGCCAAGATTGTTGGAGAAAATATGAGCACATAAC
Source organism: Fremontodendron californicum (assembly GCA_030761205.1). NCBI lineage: Eukaryota > Viridiplantae > Streptophyta > Magnoliopsida > Malvales > Malvaceae > Fremontodendron > Fremontodendron californicum. Next base: position 16,772,210 of record JAULJL010000018.1, on the reverse strand, counting down.
ATCCAATAGTGGAGGAGCATAGGAGACAAAGCTTAAGATTAAAGCAACTCTCACACTCTATTCTTTACAAGGGGGGTGGCCATCACTAAGATAGGTCAGATTTTTTCACAAGGGCAGTAGCAAAAAAGGAGAGAAAAAAAAGAAGAGAAAAAAAAAGAAAAAGTGAGGAGAAAAATTGAGAGCTCCTGATTTGGAAAGCTAAAGCTAGGTGATTATCTCTTCCTTTATACTTCTTTTATGTTTTCTTTGATATTGTGAGTCTTTTTATTCTCTTTTTGCCATGTGATTTGTAAGCTTTTGATGAATAAAAAGGTTTTAAAAAAATAAATTTCAAATGTTTTCTATCCTTTGTTCTTCATGTTTCATCAAATAACCAAGTTTGTCAAATTTTTTTTTTACATGTTTCATGCTTGGCCGAATGGTGTATGATGATTTTGTGCTTGTTCTTGCTTGATACTTCTTGCTTGGTTGGTTGTGTTCATGTTCTTAACTCTTGATTGATTCATGGTAGGATAGATCCCCCTATTTGTTGCTTCATGTTCATGCATTCATCTCATCCCCACTTGATTTTTGACTTAAGCCAACCAATGGCTCAAAGCCAAGCTCTCATGAGCATGCTTGTGGAAAAATGAAATGTTGTGCAAGTTGGATTTTTTTATTTTTCTCACCATGCATTCCTTGTCCAAATTTAAATATTTTTTAACTACAGGTTGTAGACCCTTTAAGGAGCCTCTAGTATTTTTTTTTTGTTGTGATTTTTGGATTTTTCTATAAAAGGTTTAAAAATGGATTTTGGCAAAACAGTTTTTAACTCACTTTCTTGATTTTGGGTAAACATCGGTCATAGTATCCATGCTCCAAAAATTAAGATGATTTTGTCCCATATAGGTTGACATGTTCTAAGTCCCCCATAATTTTTTCAAAATTTTTTGAAATTTTTTAGAAGGGCAAAAAAAACCGGTTTCCAAATCTTCCAGTGAGAGTCAGTTTTGTTTTTAAGAAATACTATTTTTCTCTTTTGGTTAGGATATTAAGAGGGGGCTGATTTGGGGCATTAGCTACTCTCTTAGGTTAATTTCCAAGTCATTTCAATCATAAAATTTGATTTTATAAAAGTCGGGTCAAAGGTGGTCAACCCGGGTTTCAAAACTAGGAAAAATAAAACTTTTAGAGAGGGGGATTCGGCCAAGGGGCCATTGTCATCCAAAAATTCCATTTTTTTTAAATCCGAGCCCAAAGTCTTTTGATTTTGAAAATCCGATTTAGGTCTGTTCCTAAGGTAGTCGGACACCTTTTTAGTATACGAATGTCCTTATTCTAAGGAAGAAATACATTTCCATGCATTGCATTTTAAAAATGTTTTTTACTTAATTTGTCATAAAAACGTATTTTTCGGTTTATTAAATATTTGGAAGGAATTAGTTCCTGATCTTTGTCGGGTCTGCAGGAGAGGTTAGGGAATTATTCAACGCATGTGTTTATAGAATCGAAACATATGGTTTTCATTTTATTCGGAATTATGTCAATATCATATGAAAGAATTATTTCCAAGCTTTGCCAAGTTTACCGGGAAGCACGATAATATTTTCCGACATATACTATTTATATGATTCCTCACATGAATAATTCCTTTCAAATAATGATATGTGCATGTGATCATGATGTGATTATGAATATATTATGATGATGCCATTTTGTTGATTTTTCCATGTCATTCATATGCCATGCCATGTCATTCATTATTCCATGTCATTCATTATGCCATGTCATTCATATGCTGTGTCATTCACATGCCATGTCATTCATTTTGCAATGTCATTCATATGCCATGTCATTCATTATGCCATGTCATTCATATGCCATGACATTCATTTTGCCATGTCATTTGCATGCCATGTCATTCATTAAACCATGTCATTCATATGCCATGTCATTCATTATGCCATATCATTCATTATACCATGGCATTCACATGCCATGTCATTCACATGCCATGTCATTCATTTTTCCATGCCAGTCATATGCCATGTCATTCGCATGCCATGTCATTCACGTGCCATGTCACTCATATGCCCTGTCATTCACATGCCATGTCATTCACGTGCCATGTCACTCATATGCCATGTCATTCACATGACATGTCACCCATATTTCCATGTCATTCATATGCCATGTCATTCATATACAATGCATTCGGCCATTCACATGCCATCACCATGACCATTCGGCCACCATGATGCTACATACATCTCGTTGTATTTTTTATGCCATATCATTCATATAGCATGCCATTTGCCATGTCATTTAGTTTTTAAGTCCATTTCATGTCATGATTAAGCATGCCATGACCATTCGGTAACCATGACTTTTCATCCATGTCATTCTAGTTCCATGACACGATATTCTCATGCTATGTCATTTGGTTTGCCATGTCATTGTGATTATCTCATTTTGGTTTTGCCATGTCGATTTCATTCACATGACATTCATTACCATGCTATATCACTTTATGCCATGTCATTCTTATGCCATGTCATCATCTCATCTTCCATATTACAATGAAAATGCTTATCATGCTTTGGTAATCATGCATGCCTTAATGTTAACTTTCATATTCATAACAATTTAATAAATATGGCAATATTCCTGAGTTTAAATAATTCATGGATTTCTCTGCTGGGTCTGCCGGAGAGGATATCATTAATTATTAACAAAGGAATACCCTTTTCTAAAACAAAAATGATTCAGAAAATTTTAAAATCAATAAAAATTTCTAAGTTTTGCCGGGGAACATGAAAAGATTTTGGTATTAATAAACTCCGAGTCATTCTCAAATAAATTCATCCTCATGCTATGATACTTGTCCATGTCAACATGAAAAGATTTTATGCCAAGTCATCCATGTGCCATGTCATTTTGTATGCCATGTCGATTTCATTCACATGATATTCATTCTTATGCCATGTCATCCATATGCCATGTCATTTAGTATGCCATGTCGATTTCATTCACGTTATATTCGTTTTTATGCCATGTCATCCATGTGCCATGTCATTTTGTATGCCATATCGATTTCATTTACATGACATTCTTTCTTATGCGATGTTATCATTTTATGTCATGTCGATTTCATTCACATGATATTCGTTCCTATGCCATGTCATCATTTTATGCTATGTCACCTATGCTATGTCATCATGTATGCCATGTCATTTCGTATGCCATGTCGATATCATTCACATGACATTCATTCTTATGCCATGCCATCCATATGCCATGTCATTTTGTATGCCATGTCTATTTCATTCACTTGACATTCATTCTCATGCCATGTCGATTTTATTCACATGTCATTTTGTGTGCTATGTCAATCATTTGTCATGTCATTATTTCTTTTATTAGGTCATAATAAAATGTTTGTCATATCATGATAAATATGCATGCTTATTTAATTTTTAACTTAGTAGCATTTTTGCATAATCATGGTTATTTTCTATGTTTTTTTTTACATTGATAAACAAAGGATATTTTTTATAAATTAAGATTATTCCCGAGTTAAAATAATTCATGAATTCTCTATTGGGTTTGACAGAAAGGATATCATCAATTATCATTAATAACAGAATATTCTTTTTAAAATGAAAATGATTCAAAAAATTTTAAAATCAAGGAAAAATTCCATATTTTGCTGAGTGTGTCCAAAAATATGGGAAATTTTATGCTAATAAATTCTGAATTATTTTCATATAAAAAATGAATTTTTAAGGGAATTATTTACAAGCATCAACTTTAAATCGACTTTTTACCGAGACTCGAGATAACACATGACTAATAAGGTACCGTTTTATACGGGCGTCGCAGGGGTGCTAATCTTTTCCCGTACGTAACCGACTCCTGAACCTGCACTTGTTTTCTCTGGTTCAAAGCACAGACTTCAAAATTGGTTTTAAAAAATATTTTAATTAATTTTAAAAAGATTGGTGGCGACTCTATTTCTTTTTTCGAGGTTGTTTTCATACCCTCGACCCTTTTATTTAAGAGGAATTAAGTTGTCTGACTATGTTTTTTCCTTCACCTCACTCGAGCGGATGCTCCCTTCCCCGGGAGGATCACATATCGACAGCTTGGCGACTCCGCTAGGGGCTATTTAGATAGTCAGGCCTAGAATTAGTCGCATGTTATCGAAAGTCTCGATTTTGTCAATTTTGGTTGGTGTTTACTTTTAATTCCCACATTTCTTTTTAAAAAGAAGAATTTTTGAAAATAACAAATTGTTTTAATATGTCCATTCTCATTTGCATGCATATTATTACTGTTCTCTGGTTATTTGATCTTGTATATTATTATTGTTCTCTGGTTATTTAACCTTGTACATTATTAATGTTCTCTGGTTGGTTAATGCGTTGCACTATTCTTGATCTTTACTTTAATTGCTGGGCCATTTAGAATAAGGATTGTAGAATAGGTGGTGAAAGGTTTGTTTGTTCCTCCTCACTCACTATACGTGTATTTGTATAACATGAGCCCTTTACCCGGGTTCCGTCCTTTAGGTGGAAGTAAAGTAACTAAGCTTTCATGAGGTGTTAACCTCCGCATGGGCTAGCAAAACACTTTTGGAGTAGTAGACTACCTACGCTTTTGTGGGGTGATAACCTCCGTATAGGCCTGGGAAATACACTCTAACAAATTGAACACGCTTTTATTGAGGTGCCTTACTAGCCTCTTCACAGGCAACAGTGAAGAGGAATTCGGAGCTTTTCTTAGAACCTAATGCAACCTCATATAGTGAATCTAGGCGAAGCCATGCCAGATTTCCATTAGAGGTACCGAAGCTAGGAACACATGGAGGAATGCTTCTGATCTTTTGCCATTTTTTTTTTGCATTCTGAATAAGCATTGTAGATCGGGCAACGATGAACGTACATCGCCCGTAATAAATTTGGTATTCCGCCCCAAAGGCATTGAGATGCTTAAATAAGTTGATATTGTTGGGGCATATGTTCATTAACTTTTTTACTTTGCATTGATGATTGTACCATTTTACTTACTTTGTTTTTTTCACGCATCATTTGTAATAATACCGAAACCTAGTGTTTTTGGGTTATTTTGAATTTTTTTCTTTTTTAGGTATTCCTAGAAAAAAGGAGTTTTTATTCTCTGAAAGAATTTCTCCTTTAAAAAGAAAATAAAAAGTGATATTAGGATTTTCTTTTCCTTGATCTTGTCATTTGCATTTTGCATAAACATTCATTGATTGAAAAAGAATTGTAGATTGGTCATGTTGAATAAACATTCGGACATTGTGCCATGATAGGACCCATTAGCCCAAAATTCTTTTGAAAGATAATATTTTGATTTTTGCGGGAAAAACATGTTTCAAAAATCACAGATTAAATTTGGGGGAAAACCTCGCGTAATGAGATTTTTGAGTAATCAAGATTTGTCCTACCAATTTCGTTTAATCATTGATTTACCCATGTATTAATTCTCATTCTTTACATGCATCATGTCAGCATCATGTTGCCTTCATGATAAACACAGTCAGCATGTTTTATCTGTATATGTTCATGCATTGATTTGTTTATTCTTCATATGTATCATGTTAGCATCAGGTTGCATTCATGACAAATACAGTCGGCATGATTTCTTTGTATATGTTCATGCATTAATTTGTTTATTCTTTGCATGAATCATGTTGCATTCATGACAAACGTGGTCAGCATGATTTCTCTGTATATGTTCATGCATTAATTTGTTTATTCTTTATGTGCATCATGTTAGCGTCAGGTTGCTTTCATGGCACGCATAGTCAGCATGATTTCTCTGTATATGTTCATGCATTAATTTGTTCATTCTTTACATATATCATGTTGACGTCAGATTGAATTCATGGCATACATAGTCATCATGATATACTCATGCATTAATTGGTCATATTGGCATCAGGTTGCATTCATGGCATACATGTCAGCATGATTTCTTTGTATACACTCTATGTCAATCATCTATTCTTTACATGCATCATATTGATATCATGTTGCATTCATAGTATATATGATCATTCATTGATGCATCTGGACCATACATGGTCATTTATTGCATATATCCATGCATTGATTTTTCTTATTTCTTTACATGCATCATATGGGTATCATGTTGCTTTTGTAACATACATAGCCAGCATGTTCCCATTGTATGTGTCCATACATCACTTTGTTTATTCTTCACATGCATCAAATTGCATTCATGGTTTCATTCATCATGAAATACATTTTGGGGGGGATAAAACAGAAATTGGCTTGGTTTTTAAGAGTTATTGAAGAAATTTCTTATTTCAAATCAGAGGTATAAGAAGTACTGAACATATTTATGACACAGGCCAGAGCTGTGGAGAGTGAACAAGTTGCCCGGATAGATAGAATGGAAAAGGCACAGAAAAAATTGTGAGAACAGTTGGAAAAATCTCAAGCAGAATCTAGAGATCAGATGACTAAACTGATGGAGTTGGTGTCCACCTCGATCAAAGGAAAAGGATACATTGAAAACTCGACCGCCAGAGAAGGGTCGGAGGCACAAAAGGGTTAGAATAAGGTCATAATGTTAGATGTCCAGTCTTTTCAGAACACGGTTAATCCTGTTAACTTCCTGAACTTTGATGATCCAACTGAACAAACAAGATTGAAAATGGCTGAATTAAAAGAGGCTAAGTTGGCAGATTCCCAAGGGAAATATTAGATATTAGATGAAAGGATCTGGGCATTAGAATGCACAGATGTATTTGGGAGTGTGGATACGTATGAACGTTGCTTGGTCCTCGATTTAGTCATTCCCCCTAAATTCAAGGTTCCCAATTTTGAGAAATATGATGGGACAGTCGATCCGTTAGCCCACATCACTATGTTATGTTGAAAGATGACAGGCCATACAGATAATGATAAGCTTTTGATCCACTGCTTGCAGGATAGCCTCTGCAGGTCCACAATTAGGTGGTATAGTCAGTTGAGCAAGGATCGGATTCACTCTTGGATTGATTTGGCTAATGCATTTTTAAGTCAATACAAGTATGTGACCGATATGGCACCTGACCGTCTCACCTTGCAAAATATGGAGAAAAAGACTATTGAGAGCTTCAAAGAATATGCTCAGCAATGGATGGACATGGCTGCCCAAGTACGACCACCTTTGACACGGAAGGAAATCATCGTCCTTTTTGTGAATACACTACGGGCCCCATACTACGATAGACTCGTCGGCAATGCCACGAAGAATTTTACGAATATGGTAATCTCAGGGGAGATGATTGAGAATGCTATCACGGATGGGAAACTTGAAGGAGAAAGAACATCCAATGCCGAGAGAAATGGGGCATCCAAAAAGAAAGAGGAAGATGCCCAAGTCATGGAAGGCTTTTCCCCATCTCCCTAATTCTCCTTGTATTAGCTATTCTACCCTACCCTGAACAACATCTCTCAAGTTTCTTATCCTTACCAACCAATGCTTGCAACCACACCAGCGTTTACATCTGTCTATCAATCAAACACCCTTGGGAATAATCGAAGAGGGCATAAAAAGCGAGGAAGAAATCAGGTTGACTTGATTCCTGTGTCATATAGTGAGAAACTACCTCAAATCATCCAGAATCACCTTGTGACATCCATGCAATTAGAGCCTTTGAAGCCCCCTTATCCGAGCTGGTATGATGCTAATGAGTGTTGCGATTATCATCCTGGAAATCAAAAGCCACTCAACGGAGAATTGCCCTGCTTTGAAGTACAAGGTCAGGGATCTCATCAAGGCTGGTTTGATAAGTTTTGAAGATGGGAAAGCAAAGTGTCATAAGAAACATGGTGCATGATCATATTAGGATTTTTGATGCATGTAGTTCTATACACTGTGATAATGAAAGCACTTGTCTCATGTTGACATCTTCATGAAATAAATAAATTTTGAATTTAAATGTTTTGTGTTCATCATATTTTAATAATAATTTGAAATTGCAAAAACAAATGAAACTTTGAGAAAATTTGTGGTAAACAATAATAAGGGGGTTTTCACATGAAGTAATGGGTAGTCTCGAGAATATTGATGATCATTGTTAGAAATGATCCAATACTCTCCCCCTCTCTTTTGGGCTTCCCTATGCCTAAATCCCTTGAACCGAGACTACTTGAAAGACCTAATGCTTCAAGGAATATGAATGATTGAACTTCATAAGCCATTGTCACTACATAATAAGCAAAGATGTAGATCTTAGTCTAGGCTATGAGCAAAGGAACTAAATTTTTGAAAATTCTTCAAGCTCATTGGAAACTCAAACAAATAAGATATTCTTTCAAGAATCTAGATTGTGGTAATTTGATGAATGTCAAGGTTGTACCAAAACCATCCACATCCTTTCCAAATAACCACAAAACACCAATTGCCCAAATGTCTTTTCTTGATTGACACCTCGGGGCATAATGACCAAGCCAGATTATCCCATTTCCTCAGAAAAACCAGTTTTTGGGTCATATTTTCCTTGTCATTTCAAACAAACCCAAGATTGAAACTCAACCTTTTTAGTATAGACTTAGACTTGCGATGTTCCTCATTCTCATGTTTAATCAAATTGGGGCATCTTATGTAGAAATGATGGATACATGGTGAATAAGGATAAGTTAATGCATGAATTATTGGTGTATGCGACAAAAATAAAAAAAAAAAGAAGAAAAAAAAGGGAAAATTGTGATATCATGCATATGAGAATTCGGATGATTCCGAAGCGTAAAATGATTTATTCCCCCTGGGGATTTCTTTTCAATGAGAATCCTTGTGCTTGATATGAGAAATGGCCATTTTTCATATCTTTTTCACAAAAAGAAATTATCCATAGTCACCCCTTTTGAGCCGAAAGAATTCTTTCTTCTTTGAACCCTGATCAAGGATCACCCTCTACACTAGGGGACAAATGCGAGGAAAGATCTTCCCAAAGACCACGAAGAAATGAGTCCTAACTCGAAGACAGATACAGAGCAAATTGAGCTCCCAAATAAATACGGGCTCACTCTATCGAAACAAAGAGGAAAAAGGAAAAAAAAAAGATAGTGAAATGAAAGCCAAAAACAAAAGAAAAGAGAAAACACACACACAAATAAAGTGTGTGAAAAAGTATGGCAAATGAAAGCCAAGAACAAAGAAGAAAAGGAGCAATGTCAAAAAAAGAAAGAAAAGTCCAAAAGAGACAAATGCTTCAAAGGGAATCCTCCTCAAGAAATGATCCTTGATCTGATTACCCTCAAACACATATTTTGGGCCTATTTATCCTTTCTTTCTGAACCCCGAACCATGGCCTACATTACGTTCTTTAAAAGTCCATTTTGATCAAGCATGAATATTTAACTTGAAGGGTTTTTCCTCAGATTTTATCCAATCTCATCGAATTATCATTTCACTATGGAAGAATTTAGAATTCTCAAGTGCATGGTAGAACAATAAAAAAAAAAGATAAGAAAAAGAAAAAGAAAAGAATGGAATGAGACTCTATGGCGAAAACCCAAAAATGAGCGATCTAGAGTAAAATGGGATTTTTCGATGCCATCTATGTTGGTGCCGATACCACAAAAGAAAAGGTCATCTTGATGAAAACGAGGAACATCTAGGAATTCTTGAACCTCCCAAATTGCCAGCTCTCATTTGGAGGATTGATTTCAAAAACTGATACTTTTTTCCCTCCAAAATTAACTTTCTAGTTTGAACATCCCTACCAATCTTGACGTTCGTCGAAACACCATGATTTTGAAACTAAAAGAATGTTGAATTTGTTTGATTCTCAAGGAATTCATGTTTTATAAAACCTGTTCCATTTGTGAGATTAGAAAGGAAATACATTTTTGTTGTGAAGTTTTCTTAGATCGACCAAAATCCTGTTGTATCAAGCATTGCAATTCAAGTTGAAAAACCCAAATTGGCTTTTAGGGAAATTCCTAATCGTGATCATTAGCCTTCAAGAGATTCGTACATCACACACTATGGGGTTAATATTTTTGGCTCAGAAGTTTTCATTAAATGAGCAAAATTTTTTTTTCAAAATGGAAAACAAATAATTTTTTTTTGAAATAACCATTTTTGATGTTGACATGAGATAAGGGTTTTTCTAACCAAAGGTATGGAACTACTAGGGTTGACCTTGACTTTCAGATATGAGAAGAAGAAATAGAACTCGGCAAACAGGCTTCTGTTGATAAGAGTTTGAAAAATGTTCGAGCAAGAAGATAGCCAAGGACCGAAAAGGGAATGATCTCATATGGGGAACGAGTGTTCAAGATACACTCTGATTTGAAAAGGAAAGGCCAAGCCAAAGTCTAGAAAAAATGATCGGGGGCACTTGCATCACTCATAAACACTTACTCTTTATTGAGCTTTGCATCTGCACCGTGTCAGCAAGCATTTGCATCATTCATGGGTATTTGCATTTGCACTATTCCATGAGTATTTGCATTCTACCTTTACATTTACATCCTTCATGGATATTTTCATTTACGTCATCTCAAGCAATTGCATCATTTCTAGGACATTGCATCTTCATTATTGTAGCTGCAATTACACCATTTATGGACCACTTACATGAACACGATTGATAGGGGCATCTGCATCTTTTCATGAAGCATTAGTATCATTATTGATATTTGCATTTGCATCATTCTGAAGCATTTGCACAATGTCGATCTTTGCATCTGCATTGCCACATGAAGTAGTTGCGTCAATGTTGATCTTTGCATTTGCATCATTCTGAAGCACTTTGATAACTCGTATAATTATATAGTTTTTAGTTATGTTTTATTAATGTTTTGTGTCAAATACGAGTTATTATTGTTTAGTCTAATTGTGTTTATGATCTTTTATATTTTTATGTATTTTGGTGTTTTTCACAAGTTTCTTTGAGTGATTTCAGATTACTAGAATTAAGGGCAAATCCAGTTCAGTTTCAGTTCTGACACCTTTTGCCATATCAGCTATATCTCGAGTTTCACTGAAGCAATAAGGCTGAAATATTTAGCCATGCAAAGCTAAGAGGCATATCTATCTTTTTCATGTTTTACACTTCTTAAAAAGGAGTCGTTTTCCCTAGCGAAATCGACCATCAAGTTGGCTGATGTGCAATGACGTCTGTGCAAGAGGTTGGATAATTAATATTCTTCATCTTCTTCTTTCTTTCTTTCTTTTATTTTCTTCTTAGATTTTCTTTAATTTTATGTTTATGTTTATAATGCCTATGCTAGGCTAAACTTCTATTTGGTTAAGGGTGATTTCAAAGCCCTAGACATGTTTTATGATTGATTTTCAGATTCTATCTATCATTAATTTTCTATCAAAGTTGCTTATGTTCTTCTACAAGAATTGTTCATGATGTTGTCTTGATTTGTTTAGGTGTACAACTAGATAGATCTTGATAATTATCTATTGCTAGTTTAGGAGTCTTGATCCGTGTAATTGTCTTGATTTCCTATTCATAAGTGGCAATTTGTGATTAATGATTATGGTCAAGTTTTCAATAATTGCAAAGTGGAACATAACCTAAGTTGAACAATCCGAGCTTATGTGTTTGTTGCTTAGATCAACCTATCTTTCTCATCATAAAGCTGCCATTAAATTGAATTTAGAGAGCTTATTCTAGGTTGTTTAATGGTTAGAGATTAAATAGAGAGCTTGTTCTATTTAACGACAAACTAAGGAAAGATTGGGATAACAGAGCTTGTTGTTATCTACGGTTGTTAACTTTGATAGTTGGTTGATATTGATAGATCTGAAATTGATTCTTAATGATGTCTAGTGGTGGAGAATGAAACCTTAACCATATTTTTCATATTTGATTCTTCTTACTTACTTGTTTTCTTACTTTTAGTTTGCTTATTTTTAAAAGTATATTTATTTTTATTGGCTGGTTATACCGCCTAATTTAGTATATATATTTTTATTGGCTGGTTATACCGCCTTGCATCTTATTCTTATTATTTACTTTAGTTTAAATCTGGCTTCAAAAACCCCTTTTCTTTTATTGTTCTTGAATTTAAGTTTTAAACTATTAACTTATAAACTAAAACCCAATCCCTGAGGACTCGACCCTTGCTAACTACTATACTTACAATTTATCTTTTTAGTGCAAGGTTAAATAAGATACACTCTTTTGGGTGCATCAAATTTTTGGCGCCGTTGCCGGGGATTGTTTTCTTTAGTTTATTTGTTACTTGGTTTATTCTTATTTTCAGTTCTAATGAGTTTTATTTTCTTGTACATACGGGTTTTTCTGATCAAATTTTGAAAAAAAAAAAAAAAAAAAAAAACGATGGAATTGAGCAATCTAACACTTGAAGAGTTGGTGGCATACATGAACATGGAGAATCAACAAGCCAATCTCACCTTCCCAGTTCAACAATTGGCCATGGGAGGATGTCAAGGCCATCAAGTGTTCCAAGACCAACAGTATGATCATTACTCAAACACTTACCATGAGGGATGGTGGGATCATACTAATTATGGCTACTCGAAAAATTACCAAGAAGTAGATCCTTATGCCAATTACACTCATCCATCTAGCTTCAATCAATCATGGTCCCAAGAACCAGATCTTTTTCAACCACCACATATGACTCAAAACTCAGGTACTTCTTTAGAAGATCTTGTCTATTCTCTTGTTACTGATACATTGCAATTTCAACAGGAAATAAGGGCAAGCATCCAGAGTTTGGAAAAGCAAATGATCCAATTGACTAGTAGTATGGTGGGATGGGTAGCACAAAGATCTGAAGAACTCCCTGCCCAAACAATGATTAACCCAAAGGAGAATACTACTATTGTGACCTTGAGGAATGAGGAACAAGATGAGGATGAGACAAAATTAGAGATGAATTCTATTCTTGAGGATAATGAAGCCAATGATCCAAATAAGAGTATTTCGGCACCTGAGGTAACGTTTGAGATTCCAATTTTTACTAATGTTTCTTCTCCACCTTTTCCTAGTAGATTCGCAAAGTTCAAGGAGGATGAACATGAACAAGACACGCTGGAAACCTTAAACAGTTTGTTTGTGGATGTCATTCAACAAGTACCAAAAGATGCACCATTCCTCGATGAGATATGCACCACCAAGGATGATGGAATAATACTTGTAATGGAGAATGCATCCACTGTTGTGCAAAGAAAGCTTCCTCTCAAACGCATAAATTTGGGAAATTTCATGCATGAGCCTGACAAGCCTAAAAAGCCAAGAAGGGGTGTTGGTTAGATTCAAAACACTAACTCAAGTGTTAATTGGGAAGGCAGCCCAATTAAAGATGAAATTGCCAACCTTCCATATTCAGATTTGCTTTCTCTTTCTTTTCCTTTTTCTTTTATTATTTTTATTGTTTTTATTTTTATTTCTTATGTTTCTTTGTTAATTGTGTTTACTGTTTTTAAGTTCATTTAGGCTGCATAAGTTTCTTTTGTTTAATAATTCTTTTCTCTTACATATAATTCTTGCATTGGGGGATAATAGCATTACATTAATGACAATGTAAGAATTATGTGTGGGGGGAAGAATTTAGGATTTTATTTAGAGTGTTTTGTTTTTGAGTCTTTTTATGTTGTTTTTCTTTCTGATCCTTGTTTTGAAAAACACTAGATGTAAATATAATTTTTTTTAACCCCGGTTAAATGGCGGATAACGGTACTCCGTGATTATTTAAATCGGTTCCATCAGCTACCCACAAAACTGATATTGTATATAAATTTCTCTTTCAATTTCTCTTTCATTTTTTTTTTCATTTTTTTTTCAGGATGGATGATATTCTCACAAGATTGCAGAAACGATTTCCTCCTTTTCCTCGAAATATTTTACTGAAGCTTTACCAAGTTCGATTTGAAAGATTAAGAATGCTTATGCACAAAGGGATTCCTGGAGACATACGTTGGATAATTGAAGCCAAGGTACGTGAAGATGAATATCTTCCTGTTTTGCATTTACCAGGTACAGGTAGAAGCACTTTTGCAAAGAAGCGACGAGCAAAGCGCATGAGTTCAAATTGCCACAAATGTGCACGATGGACGTGTAACGGTAAATGTCGTTCTATTGGGATTCCGTCCTCTAATCGAGATGATAAAATTGAATTCATTAAGGATGGACTGAGTAAGGAGAATTTGGGTAATATCCAACTTTCTCTTGAGACGCATCCTAGTGGAGACGTACAAAGAGAAATTCTTGATTTATGGCCGCAATTCCAAAGGGAATGGCAACATCTTGGGAATCTGATGTTAAAAGACCCTGTTTGCCAGCTTGTAAGAAAACTGGATGGGAAGCATATCCTCGACTCATAGAAGGCGTTTAAGCCGTTTCTGGACGTAAAACCAGAGGAAGATGTGAGCCACAATCACAACTACAATAAATGACTTCTCAGCTTTTGGTTTGATTTGCAATAACTTTATTTCGGTTTAATTTACGTGTTATTCGATTTGTGTAATTATTCTCATTTTTTTTTATTTGTCTTTTACGGTTGATTTTTCTTCTATTTTTTATTTTCTTCCTGAAATCACGCAAAAATCTTTTGTTAGGTTAACATTTTCTTCTGACAGGTCAAATACACTTTCGGCGACATTATTACTCTTGACTTTTACGGTTGATTTTTCTTCTCTTTTTGATTTTCTTCCTGAAATCACGCAAAAATCTTTTGTTAGGTTAACATTTTCTTCTGACAGGTCAGATACACTTTCGGCGACATTATTACTCTTGTCTGATTCACTACTCAGTCCTCTATATATTACACCATGTACTCATTCTCTTTCAGGCACTCGAAAAAAAAAAAATGGAAAGTACTTCATCCCAGCGCATTAAAAAAATTTGTGTCTTTGGAGGAGCTTATCCAGGGAAAAATAACATATTCGCTGATGAAGCCATAAGAGTTGGAGTAATACTTGCCCAACAAAAGATCCACTTGATTTATGGAGGCGGTAGTACGGGTTTAATGGGAGCAGTCGCTACAGCAGCACACGCCGGAGGAAGTCCAGTTCTAGGAATCGTGCCAAAACTATTCACAAGTTTTTGTGGACCTACCGTGGGTAAGGAAATACAAGTCTGGAGTGTCCCTGAACGGATAACAATCATGTACCATTCTGCCGATGCATTCATTGCTTTACCAGGAGGTCTGGGTACATTGGAAGAAATAGCTTGCGTGGCTTCTTGGTCATCTTTGGTCACAAATAAGAAACCCATTGGTTTGCTTAATATTAATGGTTATTTTAGTAATTTGCTTTTATATTTAGATAATGCTGTGGATAATGGATTTATGTTTTCAGAGGCAAGGAGAACCATAATTTCTGCTACAACCATTGAAGATTTACTTAAAAAGCTCCAAGCTTATGAGTGTTTATCTGCTACGGTTGTTTCGCAAACGCTCGGAAAAAGAAAAAGAGATATGGACGAGCAAGGAGTGGATTGCACTTTGTCTTTGTGACATTATCTAACATTTTGCTTGTTGTGTCTCAGTTATAATAAGTGGTTAGCAACCTCTGCAGGTAATATCTCCTAAATTCTACCTTTAAAATTTGACATTGGGGACAATGTCATATTTTAGTAGGGGGTAAGGGACATATTTTGCTAATTTAAAAAAAAAAAAAAAAAAAAAAATTTAAGAAGTATTCATTCTGAACAAGGTCTGAGTAAGGGAGACTTGAGACATACCTTGTCAGTTTGATTTCTTCTTTTCAAAAAAAAAAAAAAAAAAAAAAAAAAAAAAAGAAAAGAGTTTGTTGTGTTTTAAGCAATTTAGAAGTATTCATTCTGAACAAGGTCTGAGTAAGGGAGACTTGAGACATACCTTGTCAGTTTGATTTTAATCTTTTTATGTTTACTTGTTAATTTTTGTTTAGTATTTTAGGATTATTTAGGTTGCATGAGTTTGTTTTGTTTTGAGTCTTAGTTGTTCCTATTCTTATGTTATTAGTTCTTTTCTCTTACACATGATTCTTTCATTTGTGTTAATAGACTTACATTGAGGACAATGTAAGAATTAAGTGTGGGGGGAATGATTTAGGATTTCTTTTATTTTTGTCTACTATTTTTTTTTTATGAGTCTTTATTATTATTATTATTTTTAGTGTGTTTTAGTTCCTTTTTAATACAATGATGAGATATGAATTGCATAGGTCTAAACTGGTTATTAGTGAGAAGATTTTCATGAGAATTGAGCTTGATGTCAACCTTTTTATGAGCCAATGTTAATATAATATGTTGATTGAGAAAGAAGCATGTTTAGACTTAATCTGACTTGTATAATCATCCTTGTGAGTTTTTGAGCCTATAATGATTGATGCATTATACAAATCAATCTAATTTCTTTCTTGAGTGCTCTTATGATTACAGGATTCTCTAGAACTTGCTTTAAACCGTTTGAGACTATATTGATACATGTGACAACATGAATATGATAGAGGCATTAGGATTTTTAGCCAGAGCCAAACAGCCATCCCTTATTGATGTTCCAAGAGAACACACCCTTAGTGAACCAATTTGAGCCTACATTGAATAAGCTATCTCTTTGGTAACCATAACTTGTCCCTAACCTAAATATACTTATATCTTTACCTTTGTTCCAAAGATGAATTAGCATGTTTTGAAACAAGTTGCAAAGACAAGGGATATTTTTAGTTAAAAATTTGGGTTAGAAACAAGAAATAAGTGTGGGGGGGAAAGAAAAGAAAAGTCAAGAGAAAAAGAAATGAAATACTGGCAAATACATTCCTATGTAAAAAAAAAAATATATGAATCATCTCTTGAATTTGTGGAAAAAGAAAAAGATGTTACAAAGTCGTTTAGAATGAAGAAAAGGCCCAACATAAATATCCGGCCTAGGTGACTATGTACTTGTAAAGAGTTTTGAGAAGTTTCTTTGTATGATCTTTTTATGTCTCTAAACTTTATGAACTCTTTGGAACCTTTGTGATATCTTTATCCTTTTGTTCTTCAAACACATTACAAACCCCTTGGCCCCATTACAACCTTGATTAAAGACCTCTTGATTCATGAAGTTGTATGATCTAAATAGTGGAGAATAGGTGGAGAAGCAAGAATATGGTAGAACTGTTTTCATGAGATTGATTGAGTGTAAACACTTCACCACTACTTTAAAGAGTGAAAATCATGAGGGTATCCCATGTGAGAAGTTGAGATTAAATTTGAACATGCAATATTTTGATTGAGATATGTTATGCTAATATTGGCTTAACTCAAACAATTTACATTCAAGCATGATTTTTTGTGAAATTCTTTAAGCTATTGATTAGTTTATAAGACTTGTTCAAATATTGTATCTAATTTGTATTGAAAGGATTAGGAGTAAATATTTTTAGTATATGCAGTTTATTTATATTTTAGTTTTTCAATGTTTGTGGGTATCGTTCTAGTAAACCCTCACGAGACTAAACTCGTCCACTAGGGACACCTAGGGGTTTAAAGGCTTGTGTCACATGCTATGTGCCACCGTGATTTCCTACGAAAATGGATTAGATTAGATTTTCTTATTTTATTTTTATTGAGTCGTTGCTAGGGACTAGCAACAATCTAAGTGTGGGGGTGTGATAACTCGTATAATTATATAGTTTTTAGTTATGTTTTATTAATGTTTTGTGTCAAATACGAGTTATTATTGTTTAGTCTAATTGTGTTTATGATCTTTTATATTTTTATGTATTTTGGTGTTTTTCACAAGTTTCTTTGAGTGATTTCAGATTACTAGAATTAAGGGCAAATCCAGTTCAGTTTCAGTTCCGACACCTTTTGCCATATCAGCTATATCTCGCGTTTCACTGAAGCAATAAGGCTGAAATTTTTAGCCATGCAAAGCTAAGAGGCATATCTATCTTTTTCATGTTTTACACTTCTTAAAAAGGAGTCGTTTTCCCTAGCGAAATCGACCATCAAGTTGGCTGATGTGCAATGACGTCTGTGCTGACATGTTTTCGTATTATGCCCATATCTTCTTATCCACACCAGCAAATGAGCTGATTCCAACGGCTATGGTTCCGTAACTGATAGGGGAACCTTTGTCTAGAAGACCATGTGATCAGATCAGGCCTCCAATATTGAAGAAATCGACCATCAAGGTGGCTGATGTGCAATGACGTCTGTGCTGACATGTTTTCGTATTTTGCCCATATCTGCTTAACCACAACAGAAAATGGGCTGATTCCAACGGCTATGGTTCCGTAACTGATAGGGGAACCTTTTTCTGGAAGACCATGTGATCAGATCAGGCCTCCAATATTGACGAAATCGACCATCAAGTTGGCTGATCAAAATCGTCATATACCTACCTTTGAAATTTGTAAAGCTTGTCTCTTGTCATTTAGCCCTCCAAAATGTGTATAAATAGAGGGCCTTGGATGATTGTAAGGGATCATATTGTACATAGGTAGGATATTAGCCATTTTAATAAAATTCTCTAAGTTTTCTTCTTCTTTCTTTTCTCTAGTTTTCTTTCTTTTCTCTAGTTTTCTTTTTCTTTAGAGAGAGCAAGAGGTTGGATAATTAATATTCTTCATCTTCTTCTTTCTTTCTTTCTTTTATTTTCTTCTTAGATTTTCTTTAATTTTATGTTTATGTTTATAATGCCTATGCTAGGCTAAACTTCTATTTGGTTAAGGGTGATTTCAAAGCCCTAGACATGTTTTATGATTGATTTTCAGATTCTATCTATCATTAATTTTCTATCAAAGTTGCTTATGTTCTTCTACAAGAATTGTTCATGATGTTGTCTTGATTTGTTTAGGTGTACAACTAGATAGATCTTGATAATTATCTATTGCTAGTTTAGGAGTCTTGATCCGTGTAATTGTCTTGATTTCCTATTCATAAGTGGCAATTTGTGATTAATGATTATGGTCAAGTTTTCAATAATTGCAAAGTGGAACATAACCTAAGTTGAACAATCCGAGCTTATGTGTTTGTTGCTTAGATCAACCTATCTTTCTCATCATAAAGCTGCCATTAAATTGAATTTAGAGAGCTTATTCTAGGTTGTTTAATGGTTAGAGATTAAATAGAGAGCTTGTTCTATTTAACGACAAACTAAGGAAAGATTGGGATAACAGAGCTTGTTGTTATCTACGGTTGTTAACTTTGATAGTTGGTTGATATTGATAGATCTGAAATTGAATCTTAATGATGTCTAGTGGTGGAGAATGAAACCTTAACCATATTTTTCATATTTGATTCTTCTTACTTACTTGTTTTCTTACTTTTAGTTTGCTTATTTTTAAAAGTATATTTATTTTTATTGGCTGGTTATACCGCCTAATTTAGTATATATATTTTTATTGGCTGGTTATACCGCCTAATTTAGTATATATATTTTTATTGGCTGGTTATACCGCCTTGCATCTTATTCTTATTATTTACTTTAGTTTAAATCTGGCTTCAAAAACCCCTTTTCTTTTATTGTTTTCTTTGAACGTAAGTTATAAACTATTAACTTATAAACTAAAACCCAATCCCTGAGGACTCGACCCTTGCTAACTACTATACTTACAATTTATCTTTTTAGTCCAAGGTTAAATAAGATACACTCTTTTGGGTGCATCACACTTGCATCTTGTTCAATATCTGTATCTGCATCAAGAAGCATTTGCATTAGTCTAAGACATTTGCATTTGCTCCATGAAGCACTTGCATCTTATTCAATATTTGCATTTGCATCAAGAAGCATTTGTATCAATCCAAGACATCTGCATTTGCAATATGAAGCATGTGCATCTTGTTTAATTTCTGCACCTGCATCATGAAGCATTTGCATCAATTAAAGACATTCGCTGTTGCATCAAGAAGCATTTGTATCCTCTAAAACCTCCAAGTTAATTTTCAACATGTTTTCAAGAACAAATATCCAAAATTTTAAGTGGTGATAGCCGAAACTTCTTCAAAAAAAAAAATCTAAAATTCTATTGTTCTAAAAATGGGCAAGTCTTTGGTAGTGATTTCCGAAGCTTTTGGAGGAGATGTCCAGAATTTTATGATTTTAAAAAATGAACAAGTCATTCATGGTGATAGCCAAAGCTTCTGGTGGAGATATCCAGAATTTTACTGTTTTAAAAATGAACAAGTCTTTGCTAGTGATAGTCAAAGCTTCTAGTGGAGATATCCAAAATTTTACTGTTATAAAAATGAACAAGTTTTTGGTGGTGATAGCCAAAGTTTCTGGTGGAGATATCCAGAATTTTACTGTTTTAAAAATGAACAAGTCTTTGGTGGTGTTAGCCAAAACTTTTGGTGGAGATATCAAAAATTTTATTGTTTTGAAAATGAACAAGTCTTTGGTGGTGATAGCTGAAGCCTCTGGAGGAGATATCCAGAATTTTTACATTTTTAAAAAAATGAACAATTCTTTGTTGGTGATAGCCCAAGCTTCTGGAGGAGATATCTAGAATTTTACTGTTAAATTTTTTTTTACAAGTCTTTTGTGGTGATAGCCGAAGCCTCTAGACAAGACATTCAAAT
Organism: Fremontodendron californicum; assembly: GCA_030761205.1. Classification (NCBI taxonomy): domain Eukaryota; kingdom Viridiplantae; phylum Streptophyta; class Magnoliopsida; order Malvales; family Malvaceae; genus Fremontodendron; species Fremontodendron californicum. The sequence continues at coordinate 16,751,710 of JAULJL010000018.1, read as the reverse complement.
ATGATTTCATCCTGAAATTATATACATGTCATGTGAAAAGGTATCTTTTTGAAACTCTGTCGGTTTGTTAGGGAGTTTGATATCATGACACATGTCATCCATGTAATTTCACACCAAGATCGGATAAGGCCCCGGGACTTTCGCCTAGGTATTTTCTTCTCTTGCGAATCAAGACCACACCAAGATGGGATAAGGCCCCAGGACTTCCGCCGAGGTATTTTCTTCTCTTGCAGATCAAGACTTCACCAAGATAGGATAAGGCCGTGAGACTACCGCCGACGTATTTTCTTCTCTTGCAAATCAAGACCACACCAAGATGGGATAAGGCCCTAGAACTTCCATCGAGGTATTTTCTTCTCTTGCAGATCAAGACTTCACAAAAATAGGATAAGGGCGCGGGACTACCGCCGAGGTATTTTTTTTCTCTTGCAAATTAAGACCACACCAAGATAGGATAAGGCCCCGGGACTTCCGTCTAGGTATTTTCTTTTCTTGCAAATCAAAGCTGCAACAAGATGAGGTAAGGCCTCGGGACTTCCATTGAGGTATTTCCTTCTTTTACAAATTGAACTCGTTTCCTTAAAATGGATCGAGCCTTGATTAGTCAAGGAACTCAATTTAAGGTCTATTTTACAGTTTGCAAAAAAAAAAAAAAAGTATGATGAGAATTCTCCCTTTTATCCTTCACATGTGATTTCACTGACTGACAAAATTATTGTCTAGTTTATCTTTGCCTGATTCCTTATTCTCCGCAATAGTCAAAGAGGGGTAGCTCTAAACCAAGCAGATTCTCCTTTTCAACTCCCCGGAACACAAAGAGGCTTCAACCATTCCATAGATGCTATTTATATGATTCTTCACATGAATAATTCATTTCAAATAATGATGTATGCATGTGATCATGATGTGATTATGAATATTTTATAATGAAGCCATTTTGTTGATTTTTCCATGTCATTCATATGCCATGTCATTCATTATTCCATGTCATTCATATGCCATGTCATTCATTTTGCCATGTCATTCACATGCCATGTCATTCACATGCCATGTCATTCATTATGCCATGACATTCATTTTTCCATGTCATTCATATGCCATGTCATTCATTATGCCATGTCATTCATTATACCATGTCATTCATATGCCATGTCGTCCACATGCCATGTCATTCATTATGCCATGTCATTCATATGCCATGTCACTCATTTTGCCATGTCATTCATATGCCATGTCATTCATTACGCCATATCATTCTTTATGCCTTGTCATTCACGTGCCATGTCACTCATATGCCATGTCATTCACATGCTATGTCATTTATATGCCATGTCATTCTATGTCATTATGCCATGTCATTCACATGCCATGTCACCCATATTGCCATGTCATTCATATGCCATGTCATTCATATACCATGCATTCGGCCATTAACATGCCATCACCAAGACCATTCGGCCACTATGATACTTCATACATGTCATTGAATTTTATGCCATATCATTCATATAGCATGTCATTTGCCATGTCATTTAGTGTTTGAGCCCATTTCATGTCATGATTAAGCATGCCATGACCATTAGGTCACCATGACTTTTCATCCATGTCATTCTAGTTCCAGGACACAATATTCTCATGCCATGTCATTTGGTTTGCCATGTCATTGTGATTATCTCATCTTGGTTTTGCCATGTCGATTTCATTCACATGACATTCATTACCATGCTATATCATTTTATGCCATGTCATTCTTATGCCATGTCATCATCTCATCTTCCATATTACAATAAAATGCTTATCATGTTTTGGTAATCATGCATGCCTTAATGTCAATTTGCATATTCATAACATTTTAATAAATATGGCAATATTCCCGAGTTTAAATAATTCATGGTTTTCTCTGCTAGGTCTGTCGGAGAGGATATCATTAATTATTAACAAAGGAATACCCTTTTCTAAAACAAAAATGATTCGAAAGATTTCAAAATCAATAAAACTTTCTATGTTTTGCCGAGTTTGCCAAGGAACATGAAAAGATTTTGGTATTAATAAACTCCGAGTCATTCTCAAATAAATTCATCCTCATGCTATGATACTTGTCCATGTCACCTATGCCATGTCATCATTTTATGCCACGTCACCTATGCCATGTCATCATTTTATGCCATATCACGTATGCCATGTCATCCATGTGCCATGTAATTCGTATGCCATGTCGATTTCATCAACATGACATTCATTCTTATGCCATGTAATCCATATGCCGTGTCGATTTCATTCACATGATATTCATTCTTATGCCATGTCATCCATGTGCCATGTCATTTTGTATGCTATGTCGATTTCAGTCACATGACATTCTTTCTTATGCCATATTATCCATATGCCATGTCATCATTTTATGCCATGTCACCTATGCCATGTGAAGAAAGGTTTGATTGTATTCTGATCTGAACTAGTCTGTTACAGGGTATTTATACATGAAGGAAGGGTTTACTAAATCCCTAAAAGATAGGAATTCAATCCCTAAAAGATAGGAATTCAAATCCCTAATTTACAGCTCTATTTACACCCTAAAATTATGCTCTACTAATTTACAGCTAATTACTATAATCTTGGGATTTCAGTCAGTCAAATCCCTGATTTCCAGTCAATCCCTGATTTCCAACACTCCCCCTCAAGCTGGGGAGTAGATATTTTCCATCCCTAGCTTGCCTACAATCCCCTGAAATGCTGAACTCATCAGTCCTTTAGTTAAGACATCTGCTAGCTGGTTCTCTGTAGAAATATAGGGAGTGCAAATCAATCCACTTTCAAGTTTCTCCTTAATGAAATGTCTGTCAACCTCCACATGTTTCGTTCTGTCGTGCTGAACTGGATTGTGAGCTATGTTGATTGCAGACTTATTATCACAATACAACTTCATTGGAGTCTCCCATTTAATCTTCAAGTCATCTAGTATAATTTTGAGCCATAACAGTTCACAAATACCTTGTGCCATTGATCGAAATTCTGCCTCAGCACTAGATCTTGCTACAACTGGTTGTTTCTTACTCCTCCAGGTTACCAAATTTCCGTCAATGAAAGTACAATACCCAGATGTTGATCTTCTGTCAGTAACACAGCCAGCATAATCAGCATCTTTGTATGCTTCTAGTTCCATTCTTGTGCCTTTTCTAAAGAGAACCCCTTTTCCTGGATTGCCTTTCAAATATTGTAAGATCCGGTATACTGCAGCGAGATGGACACCCTTAGGATTTTGCATGAACTGACTCACAACACTCACTACATATGCAATGTCAGGTCGTGTGTGTGATAGATAGATTAGCTTCCCCACAAGTCTTTGGTACATGCCTTTGTCAGCTGGTTCTTCTTCCACAGATTCTCCTAATCTATGATTTGGCTCAATAGGCGTATCTGATGGTTTGCAACCAAGCTTACCTGTTTCTTTTAACATATCAAGAACGTATTTTTGCTGTGAAACAAAGATTCCTTCCTTGGACCGAGCTACCTCTATTCCTAAGAAGTACTTTAATTTTCCAAGGTCCTTTATTTCGAACTCTTTTGCTAAATACTTTCGAAGAGCCTCCTTTTCATCTGGATCATTCCCAGTTACAATTATATCATCCACATAAACTATCAATGCCGTGACTCCCCCTGAAGCCGAATGCTTGATGATGCACCCAAAAGAGTGTATCTTATTTAACCTTGCACTAAAAAGATAAATTGTAAGTATAGTAGTTAGCAAGGGTCGAGTCCTCAGGGATTGGGTTTTAGTTTATAAGTTAATAGTTTAAAACTTAAATTCAAGAACAATAAAAGAAAAGGGGTTTTTGAAGCCAGATTTAAACTAAAGTAAATAATAAGAATAAGATGCAAGGCGGTATAACCAGCCAATAAAAATATATATACTAAATTAGGCGGTATAACCAGCCAATAAAAATATATATACTAAATTAGGCGGTATAACCAGCCAATAAAAATAAAACAAAGTTAATATACAAATTAGGCGGTATAACCAGCCAATAAAAATAAATATAAAAAATAAGCAAACTAAAAGTAAGAAAACAAATAAGTAAGAAGAATCAAATATGAAAAATATGGTTAAGGTTTCATTCTCCACCACTAGACATCATTAAGAATCAATTTCAGATCTATCAATATCAACCAACTATCAAAGTTAACAACCGTAGATAACAACAAGCTCTGTTACCCCAATCTTTCCTTAGTTTGTCGTTAAATAGAACAAGCTCTCTATTTAATCTCTAACCATTAAACAACCTAGAATAAGCTCTCTAAATTCAATTTAATGGCAGCTTTATGATGAGAAAGATAGGTTGATCTAAGCAACAAACACATAAGCTCGGATTGTTCAACTTAGGTTATGTTCCACTTTGCAATTATTGAAAACTTGACCATAATCATTAATCACAAATTGCCACTTATGAATAGGAAATCAAGACAATTACACGGATCAAGACTCCTAAACTAGCAATAGATAATTATCAAGATCTATCTAGTTGTACACCTAAATAAATCTAGACAACATCATGAACAATTCTTGTAGAAGAACATAAGCAACTTTGATAGAAAATTAATGATAGATAGAATCTGAAAATCAATCACAAAACATGTCTAGGGCTTTGAAATCACCCTTAACCAAATAGAAGTTTAGCCTAGCATAGGCATTATAAACATAAACATAAAATTAAAGAAAATCTAAGAAGAAAATAAAAGAAAGAAAGAAGAAGAGGAAGAATATTAATTATCCAACCTCTTGCTCTCTCTAAAGAAAAAGAAAACTAGAGAAAAGAAAGAAAACTAGAGAAAAGAAAGAAGAAGAAAACTTAGAGAATTTTATTAAAATGGCTAATATCCTACCTATGTACAATATGATCCTCTACAATCATCCAAGGCCCTCTATTTATACACATTTTGGAAGGCTAAATGACAAGAGACAAGCTTTACAAATTTCAAAGGTAGGTATAATAGGTGGGTGAATTTTTCTAACAATTTTCGTCATATTGTATGACAATTTTGATCAGCCAACTTGATGGTCGATTTCGTCAATGTTGGAGGCCTGATCTGATCACATGGTCTTCTAGAAAAAGGTTCCCCTATCAGTTACGGATCCATAGCCGTTAAAATCAGCTCATTTGCTGATGTGGATAAGCAGATATGGGCAAAATACGAAAACATGTCAGCACAGACGTCATTGCACATCAGTCAACTTGATGGTCGATTTCGTCAATATTAGAGGCCTGATCTGATCATATGGTCTTCTAGACAAAGGTTCCCGTATCCGTTTCGGATCCATAGCCATTGGAATCAGCTCATTTGCTGATTTGGATAAGCAGATATAGGCAAAATACGAAAACAGGTCAGCACAGACGTCATTGCACATCAGCCAACTTGATGGTCGATTTCGCTAGGGAAAACGACTCCGTTTCAAGAAGTATAAAACATGAAAAAGATAGATATGCCTCTTAGCTTTGCACGGCTACAAATTTCAGCCTTATTGCTTCAGTGAAACTCCAGATATAGCTGATATAGCAAAATGTGTCGGAACTGGAACTGAACTGGATTTGCCCTTAATTCTAGTAATCTGAAATCACTCAAAGAAACTTGTGAAAAACACCAAATTACATAAAAATATAAAAGATCATAAACACAATTAGACTAAACAATAATAACTCGTATTTGACACAAAACAATAATAAAACATAACTAAAAACTATATAATTATACGAGTTATCACACCCCCACACTTAGATTGTTGCTAGTCCCTAGCAACGACTCAATAAAAATAAAATAAGAAAATCTAATCTAATCCACTTTCGTAGGAAATCACGGTGGCACTTAGCATGTGACACAAGCCTTTAAACCCCTAGGTGTCCCTAGTGGACGAGTTTAGTCTCGTGAGGGTTTACTAGAACGATACCCACAAACATTGAAAAATTAAAATATAAATAAACTTCATATAAATAAACTACATATACTAAAAATATTTACTCCTAATCCTTTCAATACAAATTAGAGACAATATTTGAACAAGTCTTATAAACTAATCAATAGCTTAAAAATTTCACAAAAAATCATGCTTGAATGTAAATTGTTTGAGTTAAGCCAATATTAGCATAACATATCTCAATCAAAATAGTGCATGTTCAAATTTAATCTCAACTTCTCACATGGGATACTCTCTTGATTTTCACTCTTTAAAGTAGTGGTAAAGTGTTTACACTAAATCAATCTCATGAAAACACTTCTACCATATGCTTGCTTGTCCACCTATTCTCCACTAAAAGATCATGCAACTTCATAAATCAAGAGGTCTTTAATCAAGGTTGTAATGGGGCCAAGGGGTTTGTAATGTGGTTGAAGAACAAAAGGATAAAGATATCACAAAGGTTCCAAAGAGTTCATAAAGTTTAGAGACATAAAAAGATTATACAAAGAAACTTCTCAAAACTCTTTACAAGTACATAGTCACCTAGGCCGGATATTCATGTTGGGCCTTTTCTTTATTCTAAACAACTTTGTAACATCTTTTTCTTTTTCCACAAATTCAAGAGATGATTCATTTTTTTTTTATATAGGAATGTATTTGCCAGTATTCCATTTCTTTTTCTCTTGACTTTTCTTTTCTTTTCCCCCCACACTTATTTCTTGTTTCTAACCAAAAAATATCCCTTGTCTTTGCAACTTGTCTCAAATCATGCTAATTCATCTTTGGAACAAAGGTAAAGATATAAGTATATTTAGGTTAGGGACAAGTTATGGTTACCAAAGAGATAGCTTATTCAATGTAGGCTCAAATTGGCTCACTAGGGGTGTGTTCTCTTGGAACATCAATAAGGGATGGCTATTTGGCCCTGGCTAAAAATCCTAATGCCTCTATCATATTCATGTTGTCACATGCATCAATATAGTCTCAACAAGGTCTAAAGCAAGTTCTAGAGAATCATGTAATCATAAGAGCACTCAAGAAAGAAATTAGATTGATTTATATAATGCATCAATCATTATAGGCTCAAAAACTCACAAGGATGATTATACAAGTCAGATTAAGTCTAAACATGCTTCTTTCTCAATGAACATATCATATTAACATTGGCTCATAAAAAGGTTGACATCAAGCTCAATTCTCATGAAAATCTTCTCACTAATAAATATGTTTTAGACTTATGCAATTCATATCTCATCATTGTATTAAAAAGGAACTAAAACACACTAAAAAATAATAATAATAATAAAGACTCATAAAAAAAATTAGTAGACAAAAATAAAAGAAATCCTAAATCATTCCCCCCACACTTAATTCTTACATTGTCCTCAATGTAAGTCTATTAACCCAAATGAAAGAATCATGTGTAAGAGAAAAGAACTAATAACATAAGAATAGGAATAACTAGACTCAAAACAAAACAAACTCATGCAACCTAAATAATCCTAAAATACTAAACAAAAATTAACAAGTAAACGTAAAAAGATTAAAATCAAACTGAGAAGGTATGTCTCAAATCTCCCTTACTCAGACCTTGTTCAGAATGAATACTTCTAAATTGCTTAAAACACAACAAACTCTTTTTTTTTTTTTTTTGAAAAGAAGAAATCAAACTGACAAGGTATGTCTCAAGTCTCCCTTACTCAGACCTTGTTCAGAATGAATACTTCTAAATTGCTTAAAACACAACAAACTTTTTTTTTTTTTTTTAAGAAGGTAAAATTTAGGAGATATTACCTGTAGAGGTTGCTAACCACTTATTATAACTGAGACACAACAAACAAAATGTTAGATAATGTCACAAAGACAAAGTGCAATCCACTCCTTGCTCGTCCATATCTCTTTTTCTTTTTCCGAGCGTTTGCGAAACAACCGTAGCAGATAAATACTCATAAGCTTGGAGCTTTTTGAGTAAATCTTCAATGGTTGTAGCAGAAATTATGGTTCTCCTTGCCTCTGAAAACATGAATCCATTATCCACAGCATTATCTAAATATGAAAGCAAATTACTAAAATAACCATTAATATTAAGCAAACCAATGGGTTTCTTATTTGTGACCAAAGATGACCAAGAAGCCACGCAAGCTATTTCTTCCAATGTACCCAGACCTCCTGGTAAAGCAATGAATGCATCGGCAGAATGGTACATGATTGTTATCCGTTCAGGGATACTCCAGACTTGTATTTCCTTACCCAAGGTAGGTCCACAAAAATCTGTGAAAAGTTTTGGCACGATTCCTAGAACTGGACTTCCTCCGGCGTGTGCTGCTGTAGCGACTGCTCCCATTAAACCCGTACTACCGCCTCCATAAATCAACTGGATCTTTTGTTGGGCAAGTATTACTCCAACTCTTATGGCTTCATCAGCGAATATGTTATTTTTCCCTGGATAAGCACCTCCAAAAACACAAATTTTTTTAATGCGTTGGGACGAAGTACTTTCCATTTTTTTTTTCTTTTTTTCGAGTGCCTGAAAGAGAATGAGTACATGGTGTAATATATAGAGGACTGAGTAGTGAATCAGACAAGAGTAATAATGTCGCCGAAAGTGTATCTGACCTGTCAGAAGAAAATGTTAACCTAACAAAAGATTTTTGCGTGATTTCAGGAAGAAAATCAAAAAGAGAAGAAAAATCAATCGTAAAAGACAAATAAAAAAATTGAGAATAATTACACAAATCGAATAACACGTAAATTAAACCGAAATAAAGTTATTGCAAATCAAACCAAAAGCTGAGAAGTCATTTATTGTAGTTGTGATTGTGGCTCACATCTTCCTCTGGTTTTACGTCCAGAAACGGCTTAAACGCCTTCTATGAGTCGAGGATATGCTTCCCATCCAGTTTTCTTACAAGCTGGCAAACAGGGTCTTTTAACATCAGATTCCCAAGATGTTGCCATTCCCTTTGGAATTGCGGCCATAAATCAAGAATTTCTCTTTGTACGTCTCCACTAGGATGCGTCTCAAGAGAAAGTTGGATATTACCCAAATTCTCCTTACTCAGTCCATCCTTAATGAATTCAATTTTATCATCTCGATTAGAGGACGGAATCCCAATAGAACGACATTTACCATTACACGTCCATCGTGCACATTTGTGGCAATTTGAACTCATGCGCTTTGCTCGTCGCTTCTTTGCAAAAGTGCTTCTACCTGTACCTGGTAAATGCAAAACAGGAAGATATTCATCTTCACGTACCTTGGCTTCAATTATCCAACGTATGTCTCCAGGAATCCCTTTGTGCATAAGCATTCTTAATCTTTCAAATCGAACTTGGTAAAGCTTCAGTAAAATATTTCGAGGAAAAGGAGGAAATCGTTTCTGCAATCTTGTGAGAATATCATCCATCCTGAAGAAAAAAAAATGAAAGAGAAATTGGAAGAGAAATTTATATACAATATCAGTTTTTTGGGTAGCTGATGGAACCGATTTAAATAATCACGGAGTACCGTTATCCGCCATTTAACCGGGGTTAAAAAAAATTATATTTACATCTAGTGTTTTTCAAAACAAGGATCAGAAAGAAAAATAACATAAAAAGACTCAAAAACAAAACACTCTAAATAAAATCCTAAATTCTCCCCCCCACACATAATTCTTACATTGTCATTAATGTAATGCTATTAATCCCCCAATGCAAGAATTATATGTCAGAGAAAAGAACTATTAAACAAAAGAAACTTATGCAGCCTAAATGAACTTAAAAGCAGTAAACACAATTAACAAAGAAACATAAGAAATAAAATAAAAACAATAAAAATAATAAAAGAAAAAGGAAAAGGAAAAGAAAGAGAAAGCAAATCTGAATATGGAAGGTTGGCAATTTCATCTTTAATTGGGCTGCCTTCCCAATTAACACTTGAGTTAGTGTTTTGAATCTAACCAACACCCTTTCTTGGCTTTTTAGGCTTGTCAGGCTCATACATGAAATTTCCCAAATTTATGCGTTTGAGAGGAAGCTTTCTTTGCACAACAGTGGATGCATTCTCCATTACAAGTATTATTCCATCATCCTTGGTGGTGCATTGAATGACATCCACAAACAAACTGTTTAAGGTTTCCAGCGTGTCTTGTTCATGTTCATCCTCCTTGAACTTTGCGAATCTACTAGGAAAAGGTGGATAAGAAACATTAGTAAAAATTGGAATCTCAAACGTTACCTCAGGTGCCGAAATACTCTTATTTGGATCATTGGCTTCATTATCCTCAAGAATAGAATTCATCTCTAATTTTGTCTCATCCTCATCTTGTTCCTCATTCCTCAAGGTCACAATAGTAGCATTCTCCTTTAGGTTAATCATTGTTTGGGCAGGGAGTTCTTCAGATCTTTGTGCTACCCATCCCACCATACTACTAGTCAATTGGATCATTTGCTTTTCCAAACTCTGGATGCTTGCCCTTGTTTCCTGTTGAAATTGCAATGTATCAGTAACAAGAGAATAGACAAGATCTTCTAAAGAAGTACCTGAGTTTTGAGTCATATGTGGTGGTTGAAAAAGATCTGGTTCTTGGGACCATGATTGATTGAAGCTAGATGGATGAGTGTAATTGGCATAAGGATCTACTTCTTGGTAATTTTTCGAGTAGCCATAATTAGTATGATCCCACCATCCCTCATGGTAAGTGTTTGAGTAATGATCATACTGTTGGTCTTGGAACACTTGATGGCCTTGACATCCTCCCATGGCCAATTGTTGAACTGGGAAGGTGAGATTGGCTTGTTGATTCTCCATGTTCATGTATGCCACCAACTCTTCAAGTGTTAGATTGCTCAATTCCATCGTTTTTTTTTTTTTTTTTTTTTCAAAATTTGATCAGAAAAACCCGTATGTACAAGAAAATAAAACTCATTAGAACTGAAAATAAGAATAAACCAAGTAACAAATAAACTAAAGAAAACAATCCCCGGCAACGGCGCCAAAAATTTGATGCACCCAAAAGAGTGTATCTTATTTAACCTTGCACTAAAAAGATAAATTGTAAGTATAGTAGTTAGCAAGGGTCGAGTCCTCAGGGATTGGGTTTTAGTTTATAAGTTAATAGTTTAAAACTTAAATTCAAGAACAATAAAAGAAAAGGGGTTTTTGAAGCCAGATTTAAACTAAAGTAAATAATAAGAATAAGATGCAAGGCGGTATAACCAGCCAATAAAAATATATATACTAAATTAGGCGGTATAACCAGCCAATAAAAATATATATACTAAATTAGGCGGTATAACCAGCCAATAAAAATAAAACAAAGTTAATATACAAATTAGGCGGTATAACCAGCCAATAAAAATAAATATAAAAAATAAGCAAACTAAAAGTAAGAAAACAAATAAGTAAGAAGAATCAAATATGAAAAATATGGTTAAGGTTTCATTCTCCACCACTAGACATCATTAAGAATCAATTTCAGATCTATCAATATCAACCAACTATCAAAGTTAACAACCGTAGATAACAACAAGCTCTGTTACCCCAATCTTTCCTTAGTTTGTCGTTAAATAGAACAAGCTCTCTATTTAATCTCTAACCATTAAACAACCTAGAATAAGCTCTCTAAATTCAATTTAATGGCAGCTTTATGATGAGAAAGATAGGTTGATCTAAGCAACAAACACATAAGCTCGGATTGTTCAACTTAGGTTATGTTCCACTTTGCAATTATTGAAAACTTGACCATAATCATTAATCACAAATTGCCACTTATGAATAGGAAATCAAGACAATTACACGGATCAAGACTCCTAAACTAGCAATAGATAATTATCAAGATCTATCTAGTTGTACACCTAAATAAATCTAGACAACATCATGAACAATTCTTGTAGAAGAACATAAGCAACTTTGATAGAAAATTAATGATAGATAGAATCTGAAAATCAATCACAAAACATGTCTAGGGCTTTGAAATCACCCTTAACCAAATAGAAGTTTAGCCTAGCATAGGCATTATAAACATAAACATAAAATTAAAGAAAATCTAAGAAGAAAATAAAAGAAAGAAAGAAGAATAGGAAGAATATTAATTATCCAACCTCTTGCTCTCTCTAAAGAAAAAGAAAACTAGAGAAAAGAAAGAAAACTAGAGAAAAGAAAGAAGAAGAAAACTTAGAGAATTTTATTAAAATGGCTAATATCCTACCTATGTACAATATGATCCTCTACAATCATCCAAGGCCCTCTATTTATACACATTTTGGAAGGCTAAATGACAAGAGACAAGCTTTACAAATTTCAAAGGTAGGTATAATTGGTGGGTGAATTTTTCTAACAATTTTCGTCATATTGTATGACAATTTTGATCAGCCAACTTGATGGTCGATTTCGTCAAAGTTGGAGGCCTGATCTGATCACATGGTCTTCTAGAAAAAGGTTCCCCTATCAGTTACGGATCCATAGCCGTTGGAATCAGCTCAATTTCATGATGTGGATAAGCAGATATGGGCAAAATACGAAAACATGTCAGCACAGACGTCATTGCACATCAGTCAACTTGATGGTCGATTTCGTCAATATTAGAGGCCTGATCTGATCATATGTCTTCTAGACAAAGGTTCCTGTATCCGTTACGGATCCATAGCCATTGGAATCAGCTCATTTTCTGATTTGGATAAGCAGATATGGGCAAAATACGAAGACAGGTCAGCACAGACGTCATTGCACCTCAGCCAACTTGATGGTCGATTTCGCTAGGGAAAACGACTCCGTTTCAAGAAGTATAAAACATGAAAAAGATAGATATGCCTCTTAGCTTTGCACGGCTACAAATTTCAGCCTTATTGCTTCAGTGAAACTCCAGATATAGCTGATATGGCAAAATGTGTCGGAACTGGAACTGAACTGGATTTGCCCTTAATTCTAGTAATCTGAAATCACTCAAAGAAACTTGTGAAAAACACCAAATTACATAAAAATATAAAAGATCATAAACACAATTAGACTAAACAATAATAACTCGTATTTGACACAAAACAATAATAAAACATAACTAAAAACTATATAATTATACGAGTTATCACTTGATAAACAATGTATGATCACCCTGACTCTGTTTATACTTCATATTCACCCTTGCTTTGGTAAATCTTCCAAACCATGCCCGGGGAGATTGTTTGAGCCCATACAATGCTTTTTTCAGTTTGCCCACGTTGTTTTTATCCAGGTTTATGCCAAAACCAGGTGGTACTTCCATATAAATTTCCTCCTCAATATCACCATGTAAAAAGGCGTTCTTCACATCGAACTGTTGTAAAGGCCAATCATAATTTGCTGCTAGGGATAACAATACCCTTACTCTGTTCATCTTCGCCATTGGTGCAAATGTCTCTTGATAATCCACCCCATAGGTCTGTGTATATCCCTTGGCTACTAGTCGTGCTTTATACCTCTCAATGGATCCATCTGACTTATACTTCACTGTGAAGACCCATTTGCATCCTACTGGTCTCTTTCCAGTTGGTAATTCTGTTAGTTCCGATGTTTTATTTTTCTCCAAGGCCTCCATTTCTACTCTCATTGCATGCTTCCATTCCTCTTTGCCAAGTGCCTGCGATAAGGTCTGTGGGATGTCTACAGTGTTTAGATGGGTAAGAAAGTTTTTGTGTGGGGTTGATAATTTTTCAAATGACATAAAATGGGATAAAGGGTGTTGTGTGCATTTTCTAACACCTTTTCTTGTGGCTATGGGCAAATCTAAATCAAGAACAGTAGGTGATATCTCAGTAGAAGGACTTACCTCAGTCCCAAGTGACGATTTGGTTTCTTGAACTTGCACAGGATTGATCACGGGCTTTATCCTTCTTGAGTAGACCTGTAGTGGTTTTGTGAGAGTAGGATTTATGAGTTCACAAGGTTCAGAGGTAAGTTCTCTTTCAGAAGTGGGTTCTGTTTGTACAGGAGATATTTTAACCACCATTGATGGTTCTCTCAAGAACAAATCCTTATCCTCCATAGATGATGCCTCCCCCTGAGGATAAGGGCTAGAAAAATAGCTTTCGTGTTCTGCAAAAGTAACATCAGCAGAGACATAGGTTTTACGAGTAATAGGATTGTAGCACTTGTACCCTTTTTGAGTAGGTGAATATCCTATGAATACACACTTGACTGCTCTAGGATCTAACTTGCTTCGACTATTAGAGTGAACATGAACAAATGAGACACATCCAAAAACTCTAGGGACTAACTTCATAGACATATTGAAATCTGAAAAATACTTAGAAAACACCTCCATTGGACTTTTAAAATCAAGAACTCGAGACGGGATACGATTTATTAAATGAGCTGCAGTAAGGACTGCTTCCCCCAAAAAGTTTTTGGAACATTTTGTTGAAACAAAAGAGCACGAACAGAGGCTAACAAATGACCATTTTTCCTTTCGGCAACTCCATTTTGTTGGGGTGTGTCAACACAAGAGGATTCATGAATAATTCCCTCATTTTGAAAGTATGGAGACAAAGTTGGATTAAAGTAGTCCCTAGCATTATCAGTCCTCAACTTCTTAATTCTAACATTGAATTGAGTTTTGACCATTGTATGAAAAATAGGAAAAATGTTGCTCACATCAGATTTTTGTTTTAACAAATAAATACATGAAACTCGAGTACAGTCATCTATGAATGAGACAAACCAACGAGCCCCCGAAATGTTGGGAACTCGAGATGGACCCCAAATATCACTGTGAATCAAAGAAAAAGGAACAGTAGTTCTTTTATTACTCAAAGGAAAGGACACACGTCGGTGTTTAGCAAATTCACAAACCTCAGAGTGAAACTCATTTAAACTAACATTCTTAAACAAAGATGGAAACATGACACTAAAAACACTAAATGAAGGATGCCCAAGTCTAAAATGGTGAAGCCAAATTTGGTCTTTATTGCAATGAGAGTTATAGGTGATTTGTTTCCACTGTTCACTTGTTCACTAGGTAACTCAAGATAATAAAGGCCATGTCTCACCTTAGCATGTCTAATCGTCCTCCTCGTAACTTGGTCCTGAAATACACAAGAAATATGAGAAAAGATCATATTGCAGTTTAGATCTTTTGTAAGTTGGTAAGCAGACACAAGGTTTGTAGATAACTTGGGTACATGTAACACATTTTTAAGAATAATGGATGGGCTTAGAACAATATCTCCTTGGCCTACAACAGTGGCCAAGGATCCATCAGCAATGACTATTTTTCTGTTGCTTGGACACGGACGATATGTGAGAAATTTGTGTGAAGAATGAGTCATATGATCGGTTGCCCCAGAGTCAATAACCCAAGAGTTTGAAAATTCAGAATTGGAGGCACTTAAAGCATATAAGGGATGAAGCTTACCAGAATTTGCCAAGGAACAGGTACCTGTAGACTTTGCTAATGAATCAAGAAGTGATCTCAGCCGTTCAATGTCTCCTTTGTTGAATTCATTCTGTTCTCCACCATTGAACTCATTTGATCCGTCTTCTTTGGATTGAGTCATATGCACCCGGCTTCTTTGTGTTCCACTTTTAGGTCCTCTATTCCACTGAGAACTTTGTGGCTTGCCATGAAGCTTCCAACAGTGCTCCTTTGTATGACGGGGCTTTTTGCAGTGGGTACACGAGAGGTTATCCTTGTTTGAGGGCTGAGACTCCATTCTCGCAACTTCTGAATCTTTTCCAGCATTAAACTTTGGTCTGTCACCATTGTTTTTTTCAGATATCATTGCAGATCCTTCAACCGATGGTGAGTAAAGCATAACTCCCCTTCAACTTTCTTCAGAATTGATAATAGAGATGGTCTCATTCAGCGAGGGTAAATCTTTTTTTCCCAATATCTGGACTCTCACTTGATCAAATTCAACATTTAAACCAGCAAGAAAGTCATAAATTCGATCCTTTTCAATAAAGTTCTTTAACACAGCTGCATCATCACTGCACTTCATCTCAATACACAGGGAATGATCCATCTCTTGCCATAGATTCTTCAACTGGTTGGCATACTCCGTGACTGAGCAACCTCCTTGTTTAGTGACAGATTCTTCCAAATGGATTCTCCATTAACCGTAGTCAGTGCTTATCTTTCATTTGAGACCTTCAATTCTGGCCAATTTGATCGTTTAAGCACTTTTCCCCAAATTTTCTGAATTAAGGTTTCCTTTCTACTGAATCCAAATTTTCCCCAAAATTCTTTCACCGTTTTTCAATTGAACCTAAAATCTTGATTTTGAAAGTGGGTTGATTTTTTCAATAGTTGACTTTTTTGAGATTGACTTTTTTCGGGGTTGACTTTTTTTGAGTTTGACTTTTTTTGTCTGCTTTCTTAGACTAAGCCTCGGAGTACCACCTGTAGGATGAGAAAAGCCTTTTAGCATTCTGAAACATCAATTTAGGAAGAAAATGTACATGATTTAGGGGTCCGAACAAAATTAGATGTCTACAGCTGTCCCTCTTTGGCTATTGCTGAGAATCAGGAATCAAGCAAAGATAAACAAACACTAATTTTGTACGGTTAGTGAAATCACCTGTGAAGGAAAGGGAAAGGGGTTTTCATTTTTTTCTTCTTTTTCATCATTTTTTCATTTAATTTCATTCTTTTTTTTTTATAAAAAAAGCTGTAAATTGCAAATTTTGTCCTTAAATTGAATTCCCTGGCTAATCAAGGCTCAACCCGTTTTAAGGAAACGGGTTCGATTTCAAAAGAAAAAATTATGCCTGAAAGTCTTAAGAATGGTGCCCGAAGGTCATTAAAATGGTGCCCGAAGGTCTTTAAAAATGTGCCCGAAGGTCTTTAAAATGGTGCCCAAAGGTCTTTAAAAATGGTGCTCGGAAGTCTTTAAAATGGTGCTCGAAGGTCTTTAAAATGGTGCCCGAAGGTCTTTAAGAATGGTGCCCGGACGTCTTTAAAATGGTGCCTGAAGGTCTTTAAAAATGATGCCCGAAGGTCTTTAAAATGGTGCCCGAAGGTCTTTAAAATGGTGCCCGAAGCTCTTTAAAATGGTGCCCGTAGGTATTTAAAAATGGTGCCCGAGGGTCTTTAAAATAGTGCCTGAAGGTCTTTAAAAATGGTGTCTAGAGGTCTTCAAAATTGTGCCCGAAGGTCTTTAAAAATGGTGCCCGAAAGTCTTTAAAATGGTGCCCGAAGGTCTTTAAAATGGTGCCTAAAGGTCTTTAAAATGGTGCTCGAAGGTCTTTAAAATGGTGCCCGAAGGTCTTTAAAAATGGTGCCCGAAGGTCTTTAAAATGGTGACCGTAGGTCTTTAAAAATGGTGCCCGAAGGTCTTACCTGTGATTAAAATACCTTGACGACGATCTCAAGGCTCGATTCATTTGATAAAACAGGATGAATTCAATTTAAAACAAAAGGAAATTCCTCGATGGTGGTCTCAAGGCTCGACTCATTTGAGCAGCAGAACGAGTTCGATTTAGGAAGCCAAAGTTTTCTTGATTCCTACAATGTTAGCTAAATGCAATGATGAGAATGACATGCTTTGCAAATGCTTATATGTTTCCTGAGGATGAATGCAGTCAAATGATTGTGTCATGATTTCTAATCCATGGTTTCTTTGAGGTTCACAGATTATCCAACTTCATGATGGAGTCTTCAATTGTTCACTGATGCCCCACTTAAAGAACCCTTTACTCAAGATAACTTGTCACACAGTCCTAGTTTTTGACTTCACTGAAATTCACAAATTTCTGACTTAAGGACGGAGTCTCCACCAGTTTCACTATTTTCCTTTACTTGGTGAATTTTCCATCGGGATTAGTGGTTTCCAAACCTTTTCTAAGATTTAGATCTATTCCTTAGTAATACCTTTAAACTCTTTTTTATTAAAAAATTTAGGTCTACTAATCATCATTCAATTTAATAACAAACAAAATGCAATCTCAAAAATGTATGAAAGAAAGTATGAAACAAGCAATTGTCATAAAAGGGGTAACGTGAATTTATTGCAACAAAATGTCTTAAGATGATAAAAGTGGATATCAAGGATATAAGAAACAAATGTAAAGTTATAGGTTGTTGATGTTCCGGATGCGGAATATCTTGGACCCCTCATTTTCCAAATAATCTGAAATTTCTCTTCAACAGTCAATTTACTTGGGTAATCCCTTGGCTTCCGTAGTTATGTCAGATTGAGTCGTTCCCCTTTTCTCTGATTTTCAAACACTTTCTCCCCCTTTACACGAAGCATTGATTCAAACCTTAATCAGTACTTGAGCTGCCCTTTGCGGGTTTTCAACTCAAGTGTCCTCCATTCGGTATTAAGTAGCCCTTTGCGGGTTTTCGGCTTAAACCTCTCCCTTTTATTTATTATTTTTTTTTTGTATTCTACCATGCATTTGAGAATTCTAAATACTTCCAAGGTAAAAATGACAATTCAAAAAATTGGATGAATTCTGAAAAAAAACCTTTCAAATTAAATACCCATGCTTGATCAAAATAGACTTTTAAAGTACATAACGTAGGCCAAGGTTTGGGTTTAGAAGGAAAGGATAAAATAGGCCCAAAATGTGTTTAAGGGTAATCGGATCAAGGATCATTTCCTGAGGATAATTCATTCTTGAGACATTTGTCCCCCATTTTTTTTTTTGGTGTCATTGCTGGCTTTCATTTGCATTCTTTTATTTCATATTTTCCAATGGCTCTCTTTTTTGCCATGATTTTGATTATTTTTCCTCATATTTGCCCTCCAGTGTAGAGGGTGATCCTTGATCAAGGTTCAACGAAAGAAATAATTCCTAAGGCTCAAAGGGGTGACTAGGGATAATTTCTTCTTAGTGAAGGGAATATGAAAGATGGCCATTTATCATACCAAGCATGAATATTCTCTTTGAAAAACAATTCTCAAGGGAGATAGATATATAGAATTTCCATTTCTACACTTGGAATCATTCGAACTCCCATGTGCATAGCATCACAATTTTTTTTTTTTAAGAATAATACTTCTTCAGTTCATCATCATTCACGGGATGTCTAAAATCATCCCCGTCCATCCGAGTTAGAATCAATGCTCCTCTAGAAAAAACTCTTTTTACCATATAAGGTCCTTCCCAATTTGGAGCCCATTTTCCTCGCAGGTCTTTCACTATGGGGAGAATTTTCCTCAGTACCAACTCTCCTTCTCAGAACTGTCTGGGTCGAACCTTCTTGTTATGGGCTCGAATCATCCTTTTCTGATACAACTGCCCGTGACAAATTGCCTTCAATCTTTTCTCTTCGATGAGATTCAGCTGTTCATAACGAGCTCTGACCCATTCTGCCTCTTCTAGGCCAACCTCTATCAAAACCAGAAGTGAAGGAATCTCAACTTCAATAGGTAACACTGCTTTCATACCGTATACCGAAGAAAACGGTGTTGCCCCTATAGATGTGCGAACCGAAGTGCGATATGCGTGAAGAGAAAAAGGTAAAATCTCATGCCAATCCTTGTACACATCAGTCATTTTCTCGACAATCTTCTTGATGTTTTTGTTGGCTGCTTCTACTGCCCCATTCATTTTCGGCCGATAAGGTGTCGAATTGTGATGCGTGATCTTGAACTGAGTACATACCTCTCTTATCATTTTATTATTCAGATTGAGAGCATTTTCTGAAATAATTCTTGCTGGCAATCTATATCGGCATATGATTTCCTTCTTAACAAATTTGCATACCACTGACTTCGTTACATTCGAATAAGAAGTAGCTTCCACCCACTTTGTGAAATAGGTAAAGTTGAGGTTGAGGTTTTTTTCCTCTTTTCTAGAGGATGGCCCCACGTCGCAATTAGACGGACCTTCCCCTTAAGGGCGACCCCAATATAGGATTCCTGTGCGCCTACACCAGCGTCAGTATCCCCGTCCGAACTGCTTTGTTTATCCCCCTGATCATCATAAAGGGCAATGACGGGGAAGCCAAAAAGGTATGTCAAGAGAAGTAAAAGCAATATGAGCCAAACTTTATTAATACATGTAAGTCAAATAATACTAAAGTAGATTTATTGATTAAGATCTTCTTCGAGCTTAATGCACAAATGGAAAGAATAGCAGCAAATAATATCTTTCTAGCCGTAAGCAGGAGCGTAGCGCTTCGCAGGTGAAGGTGCAGGATTTGCTTCTTCCCCTTATAGCGGCTTCTGTTATTTTCACATAAATGTTATAAGAAATCCAATCTGTTCAATTGCGACCTTATAATGCATTCGCATTCTCTGGTCCAATTGTTGTTTTTGTTTCTGTATTCTTGATCTATCCACTAGGTCAGTCTGGTTGGTTCTTTGCGCCTAGTTTTGGTGTAGCAGCTTTATTTCGATTCATTCTCTTTTTCCAAGGATTTCATAATTGGATATTGCACCCATTTCATATGATGGGAGTTTCCGGTGTATTGGGCACGGCTCTGCTGGCCATCAGGATGAAACAATGTCCATTTGAAGCTTTCGGGGAAATAGGCCCAATCATATCCATTCCCCACATTGAAAACGGCCATGGTGCGGTCATGACATGCAATGGTGATGGCGGCACATGAATCTTATCTGCATATATCTGGCATTTATGGTACTTCTGGGAATAACTGATACAATCTCCTTCTATCGTCAGCCAATAATATCCTGCTCTCATAATTTGCTTAGCAAGCATGTAACCATTAGCATGGGTGTGACATATCCCTTCATGGACTTCCTCTATGATTCTTCGAGCTTCGGCAGACCCGACACATCTCAACAGGACTTGATATTTTCCTTTCTTGTAGAGAATCTCCCCATCTAGAACAAAACCCATTGCTAGTCTTCTCAGAGTTCTCTTGTCATTTTCTGTTGTCTGTTCTGGATATTGTTGACTCTTGATATACTGCAAGATGTCGTTATACGAAGGGAGAACATCTGCTTCTTCTTCAATACTCAAACAATGGGCAGGAGAATCATATATGCTCATCTTGATCGGCACAACTTTCGCCCCTTCATTCACTTTAAACATTGATGACAAAGTAGCCAGAGCATCCGCCATCCGGTTTTCTTCTCGGGGGAAGTAATTGAAACTTACTTCTTCAAACTCTTCCAATAAACTCAATATGAGTTCTCTATATCTGATTAGCTTTGTATCTCGGGTTTCCCATTCTCCCCGCAATTGATATATCACTAAGGCTGAGTCTCCGAAAACATCTAGTTTCTTGATCTTTCTATCTACGGAAGCACGAAGGCCCATAGTACATGCCTCATACTCAGCCGTATTATTTGTACAATCAAAATACAATCTGGCGGTGAAGGGATAATAATCATCTTCAGGGGATATGAGCACTACACCGATTCCGTGCCCCATGGCATTGGATGCCCCATCAAAGTACATCTTCCATACTTTCTTCTTCAAGGGAACCTCATCCGCTTGCGAAACATACATCAAATCTTTATCTGGGAAATCAAAGTTCAACGGCTCATAATCTTCCACTGCCTGACTTGCTAAAAATTCAGCCACTGCACTGCCCTTGATAGCTTTCTGACTCACATAAACATCGTCGTATTCTGACAACAAAACCTGCCATCTTACCGTCCTCCCTGACAAAGAAGGTCCTTCCAACATGTACTTGATTGGATCTAGCTTGGCGATCAACCACGTCGTGTGGTACAACATGTACTGTCTGAGCCTCCGAGCCGTCCAAGCTAAGGCACAACACAGTTTTTCTACCGACGAACATTTCAACTCATAATCTGTGAACTTCTTGCTGAGGTAGTAAACCGCCTATTCTTTCTTTCCAATCTCATCAAGCTGCCCCAAAACACAACCCATGGATATCTCAAATACTGGTAGATACAATATCATCGGTTTATCCCGAGCTGGTGGCATTAATACTTGTGGGTTTGATAGATAATGCTTAACCTTTTCAAAAGCAATCTGACACCCTTCATCCCACTCTCCTGGATCACATTTTCGAAGTAATTTGAATATTGGATCACATTTATTGGTTAACTGAGAAATAAACCGAGCAATGTAATTCAATCTCCCCAGAAAACCTCTTACTTCTTTTTGAGTACGTAGAGGTGGCAAATTTTGGATGACCTTCACTTTATCCGCATCAATCTCAATTCCCCTTTTGCTAACAACAAAACCCAACAATTTCCCCGAAGTGACTCCAAAAGTGCATTTTGCCGGGTTTAGCTTGAGTTGAAACTTTCTTAGTCTTTCAAAGAGTTTCCTAAGATTCGCAATATGCTCATTTTCTCCTTGTGACTTTGCAATCATATCATCAACATAAACCTCAATTCCCTTATGCATCATGTCATGAAACAAGGTCACCATGGCTCTCTGATATATTGCCCCAGCATTCTTCAACCCAAACAGCATTACATTGTAGCAGAATGTTCCCCACATTGTAACAAATGTGGTTTTCTCCATATCTTCTGGTGCCATCTTAATCTGATTATATCCCGAGAATCCGTCCATGAAAGAAAACAAAGAACTCTTCGCAGTATTATCCACCAAAGTATCAATGTGAGGCAAAGGGAAATTATCTTTGGGACTGACCTTGTTCAAATCTCGGTAATCGACGCACATACGCACATTGTCATCCTTCTTTGGTACTGGAACAATGTTTGCCACCCATTCCGGATATTTTGCCACCTCTAAGAATCCAGCATCAAACTGCCTCTTCACCTCCTCTTTTACCTCTAATAGTATGTCCAGCCTCATTCTTCTCAACTTTTGCTTAATTGGCTTGCATTATGGCCTTAAAGGAAGCTTATGTACCACAATGTCTAGATCCAAACCCGGCATGCCTTGGAATGACCATGCAAATACATCTACATATTCTTGGAGCAATGCTATGAGTTCACCCTTTATTGATGATGACAATGTAGTCCCGATTTTAACCTCTTTGGTGAAATGACCTTTTTGCCCTCCGAACTTAAATAAATAGAAAACAGACTCCAAATTCGGATTTTCTTTTATCAATACTTCTGAAATAATAAAAAAATTGAATTTTGGAAGTTTTCAAAAAATTTCGAGTCCATTTGCTATTTATTTCGGATTTATTTATGAAATTACCTTTTTTATGCACCCGAACTTTACCATTTTTTGAATGAGCTCCGAATCCAGATTTTTCTTCACCAATTTCTTCCAAATAATTTAAAAAAGTGATCTGGAGGTTTTCATAATTTTTGGAGCTCATTTTCTATTTTTTCGAGATTTATCTGCTTGAATTACTACATAGGGGACCCGATATTTGACCATTGTCCAAATGAACTCCGAATCAAGATTTTCTTTCGCCAATCTCTTCCAAATAATTTTAAAATGATATTTACAAATTTCTAGAATTTTTGGAGTTCATTTGCTATTTTTCGGGGATTTATCCTGTTGAATTACTGTATAGGAGACCCGATATTTGGCCATTTTGCAAACGAACTCCGAATAAGGATTTTCTTTCGCCAATATCTTTGAAATGATTTAAGAATAAGATTTGAAATTTTCATAATTTTTGGAGTTCATTTGCTATTTTTCCCATATTTTCCAATTTTGCCCTTTTGCCTCCAAAACTCGGTTTTGCTCAAAACAAGTCCGATTTTTAGATTTTCTTCAAATTGAGCCTCGGGCTACCCTTTTTTAATCATTTCTCATCAATTAAGGGCTTTAGATCTTCTGAATTGGGCCATTTCTGCAATTCTTCCAAATTTCACCGAAATCCATAAAAAAAAAAACCAAATTCTCGGTTTTCTTCCGAATTGACTTTTCTATCACTTTTTCTTCCAAATGGCTTCTCCATTACCCGTAGTCAGTGCTTATATTTCATTTGAGACCTTCAATTCTGACCAATTTGATCGTTTAAGCATTTTTTCCCAAATTAAGGTTTCCTTTCTACTGAATCTCGTAGCCCAACTTCCAAACTCCATATCTTTCAACGTAGACCTCGGATTATCAAAATTCTTTTACCATTTTTCAATTGAACCTCAAATCTTGATTTTGAAAGTGCGTTGATTTTTTCAGTAGTTGACTTTTTTGAGGTTGACTTTTTTGAGGTTGACTTTTTTTGGGGTTGACTTTTTTTGTCTTTGACTTGTTTTGTCTGCTTTCTTCGATTAAGCCTCGGAGTACCACCTGCAGGATGAGAAAAGCCTTTTAGCATTCTGAAACATCAATTTAGGAAGAAAATGTACCTGATTTAAGGGTCTGGACAAAATTAGGTGTCTACACCTTGATTAGTCAAGGAACTCAATTTAAGGACAAATTTCTTTTATTTTATTTTTCTTTTTGCAAAAATTGAATGAATAAAAATAATGATGAGAATTCTCCCCTTCCTATCCTTCACATGTGATTTCACTGATCGGACAAAATTATTGTCTAGTTTATCTTTGCCTAATTCCTGATTATCAGCAATAGTCAAATGGAGGCAGCTGTAGACGTCTAATTTTGTCCGGGCCCTCTAAATCGGGCAGATTCTATTTTCTGACTTCCTAGAATGCAAACAGACTTCCACCATTCCATAAATGGATCCCCAAGACTTTGTTTCGGAGGTTAGCACAAAAGTGAACTTGGAAAAAGTCAATCCCAAAAAAGTCAACCTTGAAAAGCCAACCACTGAAAAAGTCAACTCTCAGTCAAAATCAAGTTTCGAAGTTGAATTGAAAAATGACAAAAGAATTTTGATAATCCGAGGTCTACAACGAAAGATATAGAGTTCGAAAGATGGGTTACGGAAATTCAGTGCAAAGGAAGACCTAATCTGGCAAATTTGGGAAAAACTAAATTGAAAGGGAATTTGATCGTAAAAATTGGGCGTTTTTGGACCTACTCGAATTCAATGTAGGACAAAGGAAATGGAAGAAGAAAATCCAAAAATAGGACAGGTTTTGAGTAAAATCGAGGTTTCAGAGGTTGAAGGGAAATCTTAGAAAATCCCAAAGATAATTTCGGAAAAATTAGGAAACGAGCTCAAAAAGTTATGAAAACTTCCAGATCTGAGTTTTATAATTTTTGGAAGAGATTGGTGAAGAAAAATCTGGTATCGGAGCTCATTTGAAAAATGGCAAAGTTTGGGTGCACTAACCTGAAATTCCAAAAGATAATTTCGGGAAAAATAGCAAATGAGCTCGAAAAATTATGAAAACTTCCATATCTGAGTTTTATAATTTTTGGAAGAGACCGGTGAGGAAAAATTCGGAATCAGAGCTCATTTGAAAAAGGCTAAATTTGGGAGGCACTAAACCAAAATTTTAGAGAAAATTTTAGGAAAAATAGCAAATGAGCTCGAAAAATTATGAAAACCTCCAAAACCAAGTTTTATATTGGATGGGATGAGTTGGAAAAGACAAATCTGAAATTGGGGTTCATTTGCAATTAAATTAAGTTCGGGGGGCTAAAAGGTAATTTTATCGAAGAAATCGAAAAGGGCCAATTTTGCAACATTAAAAAGTAAAAAAAAAAATTAAGGAAATTATGGAACATTCCAGCCCTTGGCCGGCCAGCATAGGAGAAAGGGTGGAGATTTGATCAATTTAGTCCAATGGTCACTATCAAGCTACAAGATGCCATTTTTATTGCCTTGCAAGTGGTCCTCTCTCATCCAATGGCCTAGGTGCTCTCTAGAAAAGATGAGTACACCCTTCAATGGCCAAGATCAAATTGCAAGATGACATTTCTATTGTCATGAAAATATCCTCATTCAATTGTAGACACCTAATTTTGTCCGGACCACTAAAATAGGTATGTTTTCTTCCAAAATTGATGTTTTAGAATGCAAAAAGACTTTTCTCATCTTGCAGGTGGTACTTCGTGAGTTGATCTAAGAAAGGAGATAGAAAAAGTCAAATTTGAAAAAGTCAACCTCAAAAAAGTCAACCTCAAAAAGTCAACTACTAAAAAGTCAACCCACTTTCAAAATTAAGATTTGAAGTTCAATTGAAAGATGGTGAATTTTTTTTGATAATTTGAGGTCTACATTGAAAGATATGGAGGTCGAAAGTTGGGTTACGGAATCTCAGTAGAAAGAAAACCCTAGTTCAGGAAATTT
Organism: Fremontodendron californicum; assembly: GCA_030761205.1. Classification (NCBI taxonomy): domain Eukaryota; kingdom Viridiplantae; phylum Streptophyta; class Magnoliopsida; order Malvales; family Malvaceae; genus Fremontodendron; species Fremontodendron californicum. The sequence continues at coordinate 16,725,778 of JAULJL010000018.1, read as the reverse complement.
GGGGAAAAGTGCTTAAACGATCAAATTGGTCGAAATTGAAGGTCCCAATTGAAAGATAAGCACTGACTACGGGTAATGGAGAAGCTACTTGAGAGAAAAACTAAAAGAAAAGTCAATTCAGAAGAAAATCGGGAATTAAGGTTTTAGGTGGATTTCGGTAAAATTTGGAAGAATTACAAAAATGGCCTGATTCGGTAAGACTAAAGACCCTAATTGATGAGGAGTGATTAAACAAGGATAGCACAAAGGCTCAGTTTGAAGAAAATCTGAAAATCAGACTTGTTTTTAGCAAAACCAGGCTTTGGAGGGAAAAGGGAAAATTGGAAAATTTGGGAAAAATAGCAAATGAACTCCAAGAATTTTGAAAATTTTCAGATTTCATTCTTAAATAATTTTGAAGAGATTGGTGAAAGAAAATCTTGATTCGGAGTTCGTTTGCAAAATGGCCAAATTCCGGGTCCACTATGCAAAATTTCAAAAGGATAAATCCCGAAAAAATAGTAAATGAGCTCCAAAAATTCTAAAAATTTGAAGATCTCATTCTTAAATTATTTGGAAGAGATTGGTGAAATAAAATCTTGATTCGGAGTTCGTTTGCAAAATAGCCAAATCCTGGGTCCACTATGCAAAAATTCAAGTAGAAAAATCCTGAAAAACTAGCAAATGAGTTCCAAAAATTATGAAAACTTTCAGATCACACTTTTAAATTATTTTGAAAAGATTGGTGAAGAAAAATTTGGATTTGGAGCTCGTTTAAAAATGGTGAAAGTTTGGATGCACAAAGGGCAATTTTGGAACAAAAAATCCAAATAAAAAGTAAATGGACTCGAAAAATTTTGAAAACTTCCAGAACTCAATTTTTTTATTATTTTGGAAGTATTGAAAAAAGAAAATTTGAATTTAGAGTTCATTTACTATTTATTTAGGTTCGGGGGTCAAAAAGGTTATTTTATCGAAGAAATCAAAAAGGGCAAATTTGTAATTAAGAAAAATATGAAAGAAGAAGGAATTGATGGGATTTTACCTCCTTTGATTAGCCAGCATAGAGGAGAAGAAGGAAGCTTGATCAGTTTAATTCCTTAGTCACTATCAAGCTCAACATGCTTCCACTAGTACCTTGCAAATGATCCCCCTTTCATCCAATGGCTTAGGTGTGCCTTGTAGAAATGTTGAATACACCATTCAAGGGCTGGATTAAATGCCAAGATGAAATTTTTATTTTTCATGAAAGAATCCTCATCCAATGGCCAAGAATGGAGGAAGAAAGATGAGCACAACTCATCCAAGGGTAGGCACTCATTAGGCCAAGCAAGGGAGTACATGGGATTGGTCCTCATTTTCATCTAAGGGCTGAGATTCTTACAAGGGCTGAGATTCTTACAAGGGCTGAGTACACATCTTAAGGGCTGCTATCAATTGGAAAGATGACATTTTTATGTTGTCATGAAAATATCTTAATCTAAAGGCCAAAATTTGAGGAGAAAAAGTGCAGAAATCATCCAATGGTGGGCATGCCAATCGGCCAAGCATGAGAGAGGGGGGAATGTTTTATTTTTCCTTAAGTGGCTGAGCATTTTGAGAGGGGAGGTCAGTAGCTAATGGAGAAAATAAAAGGTTTTTGAAAGAAAGAAAGAAAGAAAGCTTTTGTTAAGGTAGCCATTCTACCATTGCTACTACATTTTTTCTTCTTCTTCCTCATGCTTTATTTCTTTTTTTCCATATGATTTCCTACCATTTTTTTTAATCTTTATTGTTGTTCTTTCTTTTCAAAAAATAAATAAAACAATGGTTAGGCTTCATGATCTTGATGAAAATCAAGTGATAATGGTTAGGGTGGGCTTTGTCCAATTTACCAACCATGGAGCTCATCTCCATATATATATTTTTTTACTTTAGTTATTTTTTATGATTTTGAGATTGAAAAGGCTTCATGGCCTTGATGAAAATCAAGAGATGATGGTTAGGGGGCTTTGTCCAATGTACCAACCATGGAGCTCATCTCTTTGTTATTCTTTTGCTTACTATAACTTTCTTATTTCTATTATTATTTATCTTTATGTATATTTATATTCTTGCTAACCATCTTGTTCTTTTGAATTATGTCATATTTTTGCATCTTGGGGCTATTGTCATATAGTTTAGGCCATTTCCATTTTTCATATCATCTTTCACAGCATTTAGTTAGGTCAATTTACATGACATTTCTCACAACACTTTGGTTCCTAGGCCATTCGGCCATGTGTATTTTCTCTAAGCTTTAGGTCATTTTTCATATGCCATGATATTTTTCCATGACATTTAGACATTAGGCCATTTTCATATGCCATGTCATTTCACATGTCATTTAGCTTTAAGCCATTTTTATTATTCCATGTCATTTTACATGTCATTTAAGCATTAGGCTATTTTCATGTGCTATGTTGTTTTTCCATGACATTTAGACATTAGGCCATTTTCATATGCCATGTCATTTCCCATGTCATTTAGGCACTAGGCCATTTTCATTATTTCATGTCATTTAGACACTAGTTCATGCATGTTAAGTTAGGATAGCATTTATTGTCATGCAAACTTATGCTAGGCATTTAGGTTATTTATGCCATGCATTTTCCATATCACTTAGGCTTTAAACCATGCATTTCTTGCATTCACTTTGCTGTATTTTTATGCATTTCATGTCATGCCACATGATTTATGACTTAGGCCAATCAATGGCTCAAAGTCATGCTCACTTGAGCATACTTGTGGAAAATTAAAGAGTTGTCAAATTGATTATTCTACCTTTGTATTTTTTTTACTTAGTCAATTTTTGTCTAACTTTTTAAAAGTGTTAGCTACTGTTTGTGGGTCTTTAGGAGAGTCTTTAACATTTTTACTTTGATTTTTAAATGATTTTATCAAAGGCAAAAAAATGTGTTTTGGCAAAATAGTTTTTCATCCAGTACTCGTACTTTCTCAATTATTCGGGGCAGTCATCTTTAATTAAAAAATTAAGCCAATCTTTTCTCGTGTAGTTTTACATGTTCTGAGTCTCCAGTGCTTTTTTTAGAGTTTTTTTAATTTTTAAAAATAGATTAAAAAAATCGTGTATCAAAACGGGACAGTAGAGGTAGATTTGAATTCAAAAGAAAAACAATTGTTGAATTTGGCTAAGGCATTAAGAGGGGGTTGGATAGAAGCTTTAGCTACTGTCTTAGGATAGTTTCTAAGCCTTTTTAAACTTTAAAAATGATTTTATAAATCTCGGGTTAAGGGTGGTCAAGTCTGGGATTTTAAACTTAGGAAATTAGAGCAATGTTTAAAGGGTTTGTCTAGGGTTTTAATCTTCATTTAAGTCTCTTTAAAAGTGTTTTCAAACAATCAAAAAAAAAAAAATTTGTTTTAGAAATTTTAGTTTGATATATTTTCCTAAGGTAGCCGAATATCTTTTTAGATATATGGGTTTCTTTATATAAAGGAAAAAATACATTTCCATGCATTGCATTCTCCATGTTCATGCATTTTATTTAATATGTGATTTCTGCTATGATATTTTCCATGGTATTATTATATTTTGATTTACATTTTATGATGTTATGTTGTTTGCCATATGATTTTGAATATTTCATGCTATCCTATGCTTTTTATTTTAGTTATTTATTGTTGTCACATTATATAGCATATACTATGTTCATGCATTTATTATTTTATTTTCATGCATATTCCATGATAGCATTATATTATGTTTTATGTCATTTCATGTCACTTAGATTATATTCCATGTCATATAGATTATATTATTTAAAATATGTCATGTTATTTAAATTTTCCATGTCATTTAAATCATTTTATTTCATTTAGAATATATCATGTTACCTAGGTCATTTCATATAGAATATATTATGTCACTTAGGATATTTCATTTCACTTAGAATATGATACTTAGGATATTTCATTTCATTTTGAATATGCTTTGCCATTTAAATTATATCATGTCATTTAGGTTGTATTATATTATCTAGCTTTGTTATATCATCTTTACTATGTCACACATATTCATATTCATATTTTTTTAAAATGATTTGAAAAAAATAATAAAATAAACATATTTTTGAGTTAAAATAATTCATGAGTTCTCTGCCGAGTTTGCTGGGGAGGATATCATCAATTATTATTAATAACGGAATATCTTCTTTAAAACGAGAATGATTTGGAAAATTTTCGAAGTTAATAAAAATTTCTATATTTTGCCACGTTTGTTGGGAATATATAAAAATTTTGAATTAATAAATTTCGGATCATTTTCAAAAAAAATGGAATTATTTTTCTTTAAATTGGGAATTAACTTGAAATACTAAATTTGAAACCGACTTTCTACCAAGACTTGAGATAACACATGATTAATAAGGTACCGTTTTATACGGGCGTTGTGGGGGTGCTAATCTTTCCCCGCACGTAACCGAGTCCCTAACCCGATTCTTCGATTTTCTCTGGTTTATAACGTAGACCTGAAATTAGCTTTTAAAAATATTTTAATTAATTTTAAAATGTTTTATAAAACCGATTTTAATAGGTGGCTAATCACACCTAGCTAAAAAAGTTTGGTGGCGACTCCATTTCTTTTTACGAGGTCGTTTTCATACCCTCGATCTTTTATTTCAATCAAGAGGAATTAAGTCGTCTTTTCCTCTACATTCTATTTCCCCCTCACTCGAACAGGTCCACGCCAGGATCACGTATCGACAGCTTGGCGACTCCACTAGGGACATTTAGAGAGTCAGGCCTAGAATTAGTCATGTGTTATCCAAGTCTCAGTTTTTGTTGTTTTATCCAGTATTTAATTTTAATTCCCATATTTTTTTTAAATAAGGAGAATTGTGAAAATAATAAAATGCTTTAAATATGTTCATATTCATTCACATGCATTTTATTATTGTTTTCTAGTTATTTAATGATTGTATATTATAATTGCTTGTTGATTAATGGGTTACACTATTCTTGAATATTCTTTTAATAAAATGCTAGGGCATTTAGAATAAGGTTTGTAGAATAGGTGGTGAAAGGTTTGTTTTTCCTCCTCACACACATTGCACTTGCATTCGCATATCATGAGCCCTATACCTGGGTTCCGTCCCTCTAAGTGGAAGTAAAGTAGCTACACTCTCGTGATTAACAATCCGCATGGGTTAGAAAAATACTTCCGGAGTACTAAATTACCTAAGCCTTCATGATTAACAATCCGCATGGGCTAGGGAAATATACTCTAACGAACTGAACTCGCTTTTATCGGGGTGCCTTACTAGCCTTCACGGGCGACACTTAGGAGCAATTCGGGGCCTTTAGAACCGATTCACCCTCATATAGTGAACCTAGGCGAAGCCATGCCAGATTTCCGTTAGATGCACCAAAGTTAGGAACACTTGGAGGAATGCTTCTGATCTTTTACCATGTATCTCTACATTCTGAATAGGCATTGTAGATCAGGCAGCGATGAACGTACATCACCCGTAATAAATGTGATAACCCGCCCCGAAGGCATCATGATGCCTAAATAAGTTGATCCTGTTGGGGCAAAGTTTCATCAACTTTTTGAAATTGAAAATATCAAAACATTCTTTTTCAAACATTTTTGCATTTTGCACATTTCATGCATGTGCGAATAGAGCATGTACATTCATGGTTGTATTTTTTTATCTCATTCTTTGCAATAAATAGTTGATAATAATAATCTTATTTGATGATTTCATAAAACCGGTTGTGTTACATGAACATTTGGGTATTGTACCATAGTAGGATCCACTACCCCGAATTTTTTTTGAAGATAATGTTTGGTTTTTCATAGAGAAAACATGTTTTAAAAAGAATCATAGATTAAATTTGGAGGCAAATCTTGCATAATGAGATTTTTGAATAATCAAAATTTGGTCCCACCAATTTCATGTAATCATTGATTTCTTTGTATATACCTTGGTGTTAATTCATTTATTCTTTGCATGTATCATTTTGACATCATGTTATAGTCCTAACATGCATGGTTATTCATTGTAGAATACATTTGTGATGTACATGGTCATTCTTTGTATCTACCTTTGTGTTAATTCATTTATTCTTTGCGTGTATCATCTTGACATCATGTTACAGTCATAGCATGCATAGTCACTCATTGTAGAATACGTTTATGACATGCATGGTCATTATTTGTATATACCTGTGCATCAATTTATTCATTCTTTAAATGCATCATATTGGCATTAGATTGCATCCATGGCATACATAGTCATCATAATTTTCTCTGTATATGCTCATGCATTAATCATCGGTATATTCATGCATATAGGAATAGAGCATGTACATTCATAATTGTATTCTTGATCCCATAGTAATAGTATCAATTTCGTTTGCATGAAAGGGGTTCGAGATATGAGGAATGAATCGGAGGAACGATTGGGTGCTTTGGAACGCAATCAAGAGGAGTTTGGACATGAAATCTAGGAAGTGAAAGAACAACTCGCTAAATTGATGAAAATGGTTGAGGATATGGGTAAGAGTAAGGGGTAGCTTTCTCAGGGTTTTGCATCACCTTCAGATCAACCAAAACCATTAGGTCTAGAACCTACAATCCTTGCTGGATCCTGCACTTGTCAATGCCACAAAGGTTGCAACCCGGATGAAATTGTGGACAAAATTGTGAAAATGATTAAACCCGATAGCCTGATACCAAAGATAGGAACCTTGGATCCTGTACCATACCTGCAAGTTGTTCTAGGTCCAAACCAGCATCCCCATCCTACTATGGTCCAATCATCCACTAGGATGACCACTACGGGATTCTTGAATCCTACTCCATCACCTCCAACTGGCAGTTCGTACTATTTCCCTCATCAATCACCTTATCAAGCATCCGGGATAGGAGCCTCGAATTATGTACAACCTCCAAAGGTCCCGAGTCCAAATCCATACCCTTGCCTTGTTGTTCCGCCACCTCTCCAGGTAAACACTTCGATTCGAACCTTAGTGCCACCACCAAGTACCCCAACTCCTAGGCCATGTGTGACTAAGAAATAACCCAAAAACAAGACTCAAGAGCAGTATGTTCCTATTCCAATCAGATACCAGGAGCTTCTCCCTATACTGATCCAAAATCACATGGTTGTCTATGTCCCCCTGAAACCCTTGTTACCACTGTATCCCAGGTGGTATAATCCAAATGCAACATGTGATTATCACTGTGGAATTGCTGGCCATAGCATTGAAGACTGTATAGCCTTCAAAAAGAAAGTGCAATCTCTTATAGAGATCAAGTGGATCGATCCAACAACACTAATTGATAGAGGGCTGGGAAAGCGTAATTAGGATTCAGAGGTTATGGCAATAATGTAGAAAGACTTCGGTCTGATAGGATGTAGTAGGATTTTACTTTTTCAGTAGTCGGATCTTATAGCCTTAGGATGCTAGGAAGAATAAAGTGCTTGTAAAGACAGTTTTAACCACTACTCAAATTTTGTAAAACATGGTTTATACCATTGTGAACATTGATATAGGAATGAATTGGTTGTGCTTCAAATTTTTGACATGTCGATGATTAAGTTCCTCTGATTCCTATTTCCTCCGTGGTATCTTCCCCTTTGCATTTTGCATCTAATCAATTATTTGTCATACCATACATTTATACATGCATCTTGATAGCATCAGGTGGTATTCATGACAAACATAGTCAGCATGATTTTTTTTTTGAATATGTTCATGCACTAATTTAATTATTACATACATCATGTTAGCATCATGATGCATTCATGACACATATGGTCAGCATGATTTTCTTTGTATATACTCTATATCAATCATTCATTGTTTACATGCATCATAATTGACATCGTGTTGCATTCATAGTGTATATAATCATTCAGTAGGAAATATACATGGTCATTCATTGCATATATCCATGCGTTGTTGTTTTTCTTCACTTTTATCATGTTGGCATCGTGATTGCATTTATTACATATATAGTCAGCATGTTTCCACTGTACATGTCCATACATCATATTGTTTAGGCTTCATGTGCATCAATTTGCATTCATGACTCTTCATCATGACATATATTTGGGGAAATAAAACAGAAGTTGGCTTGGCTTTAAAAGTCTTTGAAAGAATTTCCACTTTAAATCAAAGTACCCTTTTAATACAGGCTAGTGCTATGGAGAATGAACAAGTTGCCCGAATGGAAAGAATGGAAAGGGTACAAGAACAATTGTGATAATAGTTGGCAAAGTCTCAACCATAATCTAAAGATCAGATGACTAAATTGATGGAGCTAATGTCTATCGTAATCAAGGGATACACTGAAAACTTGGCCGCCAAAGAAGGGTTAGAGGCACAAAAAGGTCAGAATGAGGTCATAATGATGGATTCACAGGACACAGTTAACCTTGTCAATATCTTAAATTCAATGATCTAGTTGAACAGGCATAATTGAAAATGGTAGAGTCGAATGAGGCTGAGTTGGCAGATTCCCAAGGGAAATATCAGTTGTTAGATGAAAGGCTCCGGGCAGTAGAAAATATAGATGTATTTGGGAGTGTGGATGCAAAAGAACGATGTTTGGTCCTCGATTTAGTCATTCTTCCTAAATTCAAGATCCCTGACTTTGTGAAATATGACGGGAGAATCGATCCGTCAGCCCACATCATTATGTTCTGCCGAAAGATGACAAGTCATATAGATAATGATAAGCTTTTGATTCACTGCTTTTAGGATAGCCTTAGCGGGTCCACAATTAGGTGGTATGGTCAGTTGAGCAAAGATCAGATTCACTCTTGGAACGACATCGCTAGGGCTTTTCTAAACCAGTACAAGCATTTGACCGACATGGCTCCTGACCGTCTCATCTTGCAAAATATGAAGAAAAGAGCTACTGAGAGCTTCAAAGAATATGCGCAATAGTGGATGAGCCTGGCCTCCCAAGTACAACCAACCTTAACTCAGAAGGAAACCATTGTCATTTTTGTGAATACACTGCAGGCCCCGTACTATCATATACTTGTCGGCAACACCACGAAGAATTTTTCGAACATGGTAATTTCAGGGGAGATGATTGAGAATGCTATCAAGGATGGGAAAATTGAAAAAGAAAGAACATCCAATACCGAGAGAAATAGAGCATCTGAAAAGAAAAAGGAAGATACCCAAGTCGTGGAAAGCTTTACCCACTTCCCCAATTCTCCTCGTATCAGCCGTGTTACTCTACCTTGAACAATGTCTCTCAAGGTGCTTATCCTTACCAACCAATGCCTACAAACGTGCCAGCATTTACATCTGTCTATCAATCTAACACCTTTGGGAATAATCGAAGGGGGCATAAAAAGCGAAAAAGAAATCAGGTTGACCCAATTCCTCTGACATACAGTGAACTACTACCTCAACTCATCCAAAATCACCTTGTGACACCCATGCAATTAGAGCCTTTAAAGCCCCCTTATCCGAGCTGGTATGATGCTAATGAGTGTTGTGGTTATTATTCTGGAAATCAAGGTCACTCAATAAAGAACTACCCTGCTTTGAAGTAAAAGGTCAAAGATCTCATCAAGGCTGGTTCGATAAGTTTCAAAGATGGGAAAGCCAAGTGTCATAAGAAACATGGTGCATAATCATATTAGGATTTCTGATGCATGTAGTTCTATACACTGTGATGATGAAAGCACTTGTCTCATGTTTACATCTACATGAAATAAATAATTTTGAATTTAAATGTTTTGTGTTCATTATGTTTTAATAATAATTTGAATTTGCAAAAAAATAGAACTTTGAGAAAAAAAATTTGGTAAACAATAATAAGGGGTTTTCACGTGAAATAATGGATAGTCTCAAGAATATTGATGATCATTGTTAGAAATGACCTAACATTTTCTCTCTCTTTTAGGCTTTCCTATGCCTAAATCCTTTGAATCAAAACTACTTGAAAGACCTAATGCTTCAAAGAATATGAATAATTAAACTTCATAAACCATTGTCATTGCAGAATAAGCAAAGATGTAAATCCTAGTCTAGGCTATGAACAAAGAAACGAACTTTTTGAAATTTTTTGAATTCCTTGAAATTCAAACAAATGAGACATTCTTTCAAGAATCTAGATTTTGGTAATTTGATGTGTGTATAGATTGTGCTAAAACCATTCATGACCATAAAACTTTAATTACCCAAACATCACTTCATGATTAATACCTCAGGGCACAATGACCAAACCAGATTATCCCATGTCCCAGAGAAAATCCCTTTTTAGGTTATATTTTCCTTGTCTCTTCAAAGAACTCAGATTTGAAACTCAGCCTTTTCAAAATAGACCTAGACTTGCTATGTTCCTCGTTGATACAAATTCTCATTGGTTAATCAAATTGGGGCATCATATGCGGAAATGACAGATATATGGGGAAAAAGGATGGACTAACGCATGAATCATTGGGGCATGCGATAAAAAAAAAGGAAAGCAAAAAAAAAAGATAAAAATTGCGATATCATGCATATGAGAATTCTGATGATTCCAAAGTGCAAAATGAAATTTGATTATCTATTCCCCCTGAGGATTGCTTTTCAATGAGAATATTTGTGCTTGATATGAGAAATGGCCATTTTTCATATCCCTTTCACAAGAAAAAAATTATTATCCATAGTCACCCTTTTGAGCCAAAAGAATTCTTTCTTCTTTGAACCCTGATCAAGGATCACCCTCTATATTGGGGTCCAAATGCAAGGAAAGATCTTTTAGAGAACATGGAGGAATGAATCCTAGCTCAAAGACAGATGCAAAGCAAATGGAGCCCCGAATAAATACGGGCTCACTCTGTCGAAGAAAAAATAATTGGCAAAATGAAAGCCAAGAAAAACAAAAAGAAAAAATGTGAAAAAGTGTGGCAAATGAAAGCCAAAAGCAAGGAAGAAAAAGGGCAAAAATAAAAAGGAAAGAAAAGGGCAAAAGTAAAAGAAAAGAAAAGGTCCAAAAAGGGATAAATGCTTCAAAGGGAATCCTCCTCAAGAAATGATCCTTGATCTGATTACCTTCAAACACATATTTTGGGCCTATTTATCCTTTCTTTTTGAACCCTGAGCCATGGCCTACATTAAATGCTTTAAAAGTCCATTTTGATCAAGCATGAATATTTAATTGAAAGGTTTTTCCTCAGATTTTATCCTATCTCATCAAATTATCATTTTATTAAGGATGAATTTAGAATTCTCAAGTGTATGGTGGAACCAAAGAAAAAGAAGAGAAAATTGGAAAGAATGGGACTCTAGGGCGAAAACTCAAAAAACGGGCGGTCTAGAGTAAAATGGAAATTTTTGATGCCATCTATAAAAGTGGTCATCGAGGAACATCTAGGAATTCCTGAACCTTCCAAATTGATAGCTCTCATTCGGAGGATTGTCTTCAAAAACTAAAACTTTTTTTCTCCAAGATTAAATTTTCCAATTTAAACATCCCATCCAATTTTGACACTTGTCAAAATGCCTTGATATGGAAACTAAAAGAATGTTGAATTTGTTTGGTTGTCAATGAATTCATTATTTATAAGACCTGTTCTATTTGTGAGCCTAGAAGGGGCATACATTTTTGCTATGAAGTTTTCCTCGATCAACCAAAATTTTGTTATACCAAGCCTTGCCAATCCCAGTTGAAAAATTCTAGATTGACACTTAGAGAAATTTCTAACAGTGATCATCAGTCTTCAAAAGATTTGTACATCACACATTGTGGGGTTAATATTTTTTTTGTTCAGAAGTTTTCAAAATGAGAAAACAAATAAAGATATTTTTTGAAATACCCATTTTTGATGTTGACAAGAGACAAAGGTTTTTTCTAGCCCAAAGGTATAGAACTACTAGGATAGGTCTTGACATCCAGATATGAGAAGAAGAAACAGTTTAAAAACTATTGGGGCAAAGATAATAGCCAAAGATTGAAAAAAGGAGATGAAGATATACTCTGATTTGAAGAGAAAAATGAATTTGAAAGGCTAAGCCAAAGTCTAGAAAAATGATCAGGGGCATTTGCATCACTCATGAGTACTCATCTCTTTATTAAGCTTTTGCATCTGCACAGTGTCGGCAAGCATTTGCATCATTCATGGGTATTTACATTGGCAATATTTCATGAGCATCTGCATTATACCTTTACAAGTACATCATTCATAGATATTTGCATTCGCATCATTTTAAGCAATTGCATCATTTCTAGAATCATTGCATTTTCATTATTGTGTGGTAATTGCACTTACACCATTCATAGACCACTTACATGAACGCGATTAGTAGGAACATTTGCATCATATTCAATATCTGCATCTGCAAGCACGTGCATCAATCCAAGCCATTTGCAATTGCACCAAGAAACTTTTACATCAATCCAAGCCATTTACATTTGCACCATGAAGCATGAGCATCTTGTTAAAGTCATTTGCATCTGCATCCTCTCTCAAAGCATTGGGGTATAATTTTCAATACAGTTTTAAAAATGAGCAAGTCTTTGGTGGTGATAGCTGAAGCTTCTGGAGGAGATACCCCGAATTTTATAAATTTTTAAAAAATGAGAAATTCTTTGGTGGTGATAGCCGAAGCGTCTGGAAGAGTTACCCAAAATTTTACAATCAGCAAACCTTTGGTGGTCATAGCCAAAGCTTCTGGAGAGGATATCCAGAATTTTACAAAATTTAAAAGTGAACAAGTCTTCGGTGGTGATAGCTGAAGCCTCTGGCGGAGATATCCAGGGTTTTATAATTTTTGAACAATGAGAAATCTTCTTCTGGAGGAGTTACCCAGAGTTTTACAGTTCTAAAAAATGAGAAAGTCTTTGGTGATGATAGCCAAAGCCTTTGGTGGAGATATCCAGGGTTTTATAATTTTTGAACAATGAGAAATCTTCTTCTGGAGGAATTACCCAGAGTTTTACAGTTTTAAAAAATGAGAAAGTCTTTGGTGATGGTAGCCGAAGCCTCTAGTGGAGATATTCAAAGTTTTACAGTTGTAAAAATGAGCAAGTCTTTGGTGGTGATAGCCGAAGCTTCTGGAGGAGATACCCAGAATTTTATTCAACATCTACATTAAGAAACATGTACATCAAATCAAGTCATTTACCTTTGCATCAAAGACATTTGCATCTTATTTAATATTTGCATCTGCACCAAGAAGCATTTGCATCCCTTCTCAAAGCTTTCAGGTATAATCTTCAATATGTTTTCAAGAACCATTATCCAGAGTTTTAAATTTTTTTGAAAAGAGAGAAAGTCTTTGGTAGTGATAGTCGAAGCCTCTATGGAGATATCCAGGGTTTTATAGTTTAAAAAAAAAGTCTTTGGTGATGACAATCGAAGCCTCTGTGGAGATATCTAGAGTTCAAAATTTTTTGAAAAGGGAGAAAGTCTTTGGTAGTGATAGCCGAAGCCTCTGTGGAGATATCCAGAGTTTTAAAATTTTTGAAAAGGGAGAAAGTCTTTGATAGTGATAGCCGAAGCCTCTGAGGAGATATCCATGGTTTTATAGTTTTTTTTTTATAAAAAAAAAAAGTCTTTGGTGATGACAACCGAAGCCTCTGTGGAGATATCCAGAGTTTTAAAATTTTTGAAAAGAGAGAAAGTCTTTGCTAGTGATAACCGAAGCCTCTATGGAGATATCCAGGGTTTTATAGTTTAAAAAAAAAAAAAGTCTTTGGTGATGACAACCGAAGCCTCTGTGGAGATATCTAGAGTTTAAAATTTTTTGAAAAGGGAGAAAGTCTTTGGTGGTGATAGTCGAAGCCTCTGTGGAGATATCCAGAGTTTTAAAATTTTTGAAAAGGGAGAAAGTCGTTAGGGGTGATAGCTGAAGCTTCTGGAGGAGATAGCCAGAATTTTACAAATTTTAAACAGTGAGAAAGTCTTCGTTAATGATAGTCGAAGCCTCTGTGGAGATATCCAGAGTTTTAAATTTAAAAAAAATTGAGCAAGTCTTTGGTGGTGATAGCCGAAGCTTCTGGAGGAGATGCCCAGAATTCTAAACACAGCTAAGAACAAGACAGGTTAAAACCCCGAGACCATCGTTGAGGTCATTTCTTCTCTTGCAAATCAAACTCGTTTCCTTAAGACGGGTCGAGCCTTGATTAGTCAGGGAACTCAATTTAAGGATAAAATCTTCTATTTACAACTTTTTCAAAAAAAAAAATGAAAAATGAAAAAATGATGAAAAAGAAAAAATGGAAAAAAGAAAACTCCCTTTCCCTTCTCTTCACATGTGATTTCACTAACCGGACAAAATTAGCATTTGTTTATCTTTACCTGATTCCTGATTCTCAGCAATAGCCAAAGAGGGGCAGCTGTAGACATCTAATTTTGTCCAGACCACTAAAACAGGTATGTTTTCTTCCTAAATTGATGTTTCAGAATGCAAAAAAACTTTTCTCATCCTGCAGGTGGCACTCCGCGACTTGGTCTAAGAAAGCAGATAGAAAAAGTCAAATTTGAAAAAGTCAACCCCTAAAAAGTCAACCCCAAAAAGTCAACTACTAAAAACGTCAACCCACTTTCAAAATTAAGATTTGAAGTTCAATTGAAATATGGTGAAAAAATTTTGATAATCCGAGGTCTATATTGAAAGATATGGAGGTCGAAAGTTAGGTTACGAAATCTTAGTAGAAAGAAAACCCTAGTTCGAGAAATTTGGGGAAAAGTGCTTGAACGATCAAATTGGTCAAAATTGAAGGTCCCAAATGAAAGATAAGCACTGATTACGAGTAATGGAGAAGCTACTTGAAAGAAAAACTGAAAGAAAAGTCAATTCGGAAGAAAACCAGGAATTAGGGTTTTGGTGGATTTCGGTGAAATTTGGAAGAATTACAGAAATGGCCCGATTCGGTAAGACTAAAGCCCCTAATTGATGAGGAGTGATTAAACAATGATAGCCCAAGGCTCAATTTGAAGAAAATCTAAAAATTGGACTTGCTTTGAGCAAAATTGAGCTTCGGAGGCAAAAGGATAAAATTGGAAATTTTGGGAAAAATAGCAAACGAACTCCAAAAATTCTAAAAAATTTCAGATTCCATTCTTAAATGATTTTGAAGAGATTGGAGAAATAAAATCTTGATTCGGAGTTCGTTTACAAAATGGCCAAATCCCGGATCCACTATGCAAAAATTCAAATGGATAAATCCCGAAAAAATAGTAAATGAGCTCCAAAATTTCTGAAAATTTGCAGATATCTTTCTTAAATTATTTGGAAGATATTGGTGAAAGAAAATCTTGATTCAGAGTTAGTTTGCAAAATGGCCAGATCCCGAGTCCACTATGCAAAAATTTAAGCAGATAAATCTCGAAAACATAGCAAATGAGTTCCAAAAATTATGAAAACTTCCAGATCACACATATAAATTATTTGGAAGAGATTGGTGAAGAAAAATTTGGATTTGGAGCTCGTTTAAAATTGGTGAAAGTTCGTGTGCACAAAAGGGCAATTTTGGAAGAAAAAATCCAAATAAATAGCAATTGGACTCGAAAAATTTTGAAAACTTCGAAAATTCAATTTTTTTATTATATTGGAAGTATTGAAAAAATAAAATTTGAATTTGGAGTCCGTTTGCTATTTATTTAGGTCCGAGTGTCAAAAGGTTATTTTATCGAAGAAACCTAAAAGGGCAAATTTGTAATTAAGAAAAACATGAAAAAAGATGGTATTGCTGGGATTTCACCTACTTTGATCAGCCAGCATAAAGGAGAAGAAGGAAGCTTGATCAATTTAATTCCTTAGTCACTGTCAAGCTCAACATGCTTCCACTAGTACCTTGCAAATCGTCCCCCAATCATCCAATGGCTTAGGTGCCTTGTAGAAAAGTTGAATACACCATTCAAGTGCTGGGATTAAATGCCAAGATGAAATTTTTATTTGTCATGAAAGAATCCTCATCCAATGGCCAAGAATGGGAAGAAAGATGAGCACAACTCATCCAAGCAAAGGCACTCATTAGGCCAAGCAAGGGAGTGCATGCGATTGGCCCTTATTTTCATCTAAGGGCTGAGGTTATTACAAGGGCGGAGTACACATCTTAAGGGCTGCTATCAATTGGCAAGATGACATTTTTATGTTGTCATGAAATATCTTAATCTAAAGGCCAAAATTGGAGGAGAAAAAGTGCAAAAATCATACAATGGTGGGCATGCCAATCGGCCAAGCATGAGAGAAGAGTGGAATGTTTTATTTTTCCTTAAGTGGCTAAGAATTTGAGAGGGGAGGTCAGTAGCTAATGGAGAAAAGAAAAGGTTTTTGAAAAAAAGAAAGAAAGCTTTTGTTAAGGTAGCCTTTCTACCATTGCTACTACATTTCTTCTTCTTCTTCCTCATGCTTTATTTCTTGTTTTCCATGTGATTTCCTACCATTTTTTTTTACATCTTTCTTGTTGTTCTTGCTTTTCAAAAAATAAATAAAACAATGGTTAGGCTTCATGATCTTGATGAAAATCAAGTGATAATGGTTAGGGTGGACTTTGTCCAATATACCAACCATGGAGCTCATCTTCATATTTTTTTTACCTTAGTTATTTTTTATGATTTTGAGATTGAAAAGGCTTGATGACCTTGATGAAAATCAAGAGATAATGGTTAGGGGCCTTTGTCCAATTTACCAACCATGGAGCTCATTTCTTTGTTATTCATTTGCTTACTTTAACTTGCTTATTTCTATTATTATTTATCTTCATGTATATTTATATTCTTGCTAACCATCTTGTTCTTTTGACTTATGTCATATTTTTGCATCTTGGGGCTATTTTCATATAGTTTAGGCCATTTCCATTTTTCATATCATCTTTCATAGCATTTAGTTAGGTCATTTTACATGACATTTCTCACAACACTTTGGTTCCTAGGCCATTCGGCCATGTTTATTTTCTCTAAGCTTTAGGTCATTTTTCATATTCCATGATATTTTTTCATGACATTTAGACATTAGGCCATTTTCATATGCCATGTCATTTCACATGTCATTTAGCTTTAAGCCATTTTTATTATTCCATGTCATTTAACATGTCATTTATGCATTAGGCTATTTTCATATGCTATGTTGTTTTTCCATGACATTTAGACATTAGGCCATTTTCATTATTTCATGTCATTTAGACACTAGTTCATGCATGTTAAGTTAGGATAGTATTTATTGCCATGCAAACTCATGCTAGGCATTTAGGTTATTTATGCCATGCATTTTCCATATCACTTAGGCTTTAAACCATGCATTTCATGCATTCACTTTGCTGTATTTTTATGCATTTCATGTCATGCCACATGATATATGACTTATACCAATCAATGGCTCAAAGTCATGCTCACTTGAGCATACTTGTGGAAAATTAAAGTGTTATCAAATTGATTATTCTATTTTTGTGATTTTTTTACTTACTCAAATTTTGTCTAACTTTTTAAAAGTGTTAGCTACTGTTTGTGGGTCTTTAGGAGAGTCTCTAACATTTTTACTTTGATTTTTAAATGATTTTATCAAAGGCAAAAAAATGTGTTTTGGCAAAACAGTTTTTCATCTAGTACTCGTACTTTCTCGATTTTTTTGGGCAGTCATATTTAATTAGAAAATTAAGTCATTTTTTTCTCGTGTAGTTTTACATGTTATGAGTCTCCAGTATTTTTTTTAGATTTTTTTGAATTTTTAAAAAATAGGTTAAAAAATTGTATATCAAAATAGGACAGTAGAGGCAGATTTGAATTCAAAAGAAAAACAATTATTGAATTTGGATAAGGCATTTAAAGGGGGTTGGTTAGAAGCTTTAGCTACTGTCTTAGGATAGTTTCTAAGCCTTTTTAAAATTTAAAAACGATTTTATAAATCTCGGGTTAAGGGTGGTCAAGTCCGGGATTTTAAACTTAGGAAATTAGAGCCATTTTTAAAGGGTTTATCTAGGGTTTTAATCATCATTTAAGTCTCTTTAAAAATGTTTTCAAACAACCAAAAAGTTTTTTGTTTTAGAAAGTTTAATTTGATACATTTTCCTAAGGTAGCCGGATATCTTTTTAGATATACGAATTTCCTTATTTAAAGGAAAAAATAGATTTTCATGCATTTTATTTAATATGTGATTTCTGCTATGATATTTTCCATGGTATTATTATTATTTTTATTTACATTTTATGATGTTATATTGTTTGCTATATGGTTTTGAATATTTCATGCTATCCTCTGCTTTTTATTTTAGTTATTTATTGTTGTCACATTATTTAGCATATACTATGTTCATGCATTTATTATTTTATTTTCATGCATATTCCATGATAGCATTATATTATGTTTCATGTCATTTCATGTCACTTAGATTATATTCCATGTAATGTAGATTATATTATTTAAAATATGTCATGTTATTTAAATTTGCCATGTCATTTAAATCATTTTATTTCATTTAGAATATATCATGTTACCTAGGTCATTTTATTTCATATAGAATATATTATGTCACTTAGGATATTTCATTTCACTTAGAATATATCATGATACTTAGGATATTTCATTTCATTTTGAATATGCTTTGCCATTTTAATTATATCATGTCATTAGGTTGCATTATATTATCTAAACTTTGTTATATCATCTTTTCTATGTCACACATAATCATATTCATGTATTTTTTAAATGATTTGAAAAAGATAATGATTTTCAATAAAATAAACATATTCCCAAGTTAAAATAATTCATGAGTTCTCTGCTGGGTTTGCTGGGGAGGATATCATCAATTATCATTAATAACGAAATATCTTCTTTAAGACGAGAATGATTCGGCAAATTTTCCAAGTTAATAAAAATTTCTATATTTTGCCACGTTTGTTGGGGAATATAGGAAAATTTTGAATTAATAAATTTCAGATCATTTTCAATAAAAATATGGTATTATTTTTCTTTAAATTGGGAATTAACTTGAAATACTAAATTTGAAACCGACTTTTTACCAAGACTTGAGATAACACATGATTAATAAGGTATCGTTTTATACTGGTGTTGGGGGGGTGCTAATCCTTCCCCGCACGTAACCGAGTCCTGAACTCGATTCTTCGATTTTCTCTGGTTTATAACGTAGACTTGAAATTGGTTTTTAAAAATGTTTTAATTAATTTTAAAATGTTTTATAAAATCGGTTTTAATAGGTGGCTGATCACATCTAGCTAAAAAAGATTGGTGGCAACTCCATTTCTTTTTACGAGGCCGTTTTCATACCCTCGACCTTTTATTTCAATCAAGAGGAATTAAGTTGTCTTTTCCTCTGTATTCTGTTTCCCCCTCACTCGAACGGGTCCCCGTGATGGGATCACGTATCGACACCAATGGCCAAGATTATTGAAGAAAATATGAGCATAATTCATCCAATGGTGAGGAGAGGGGTTCGACCAAGGGAGAGCATGAAGGAGTGGTCCTTGTTTCATCCAATGGCCTAGGTTCTTTGTAAAGGATGAGTACACCTTTCAAGGGCCAAGATCAAATGGCAAGATGACATTTTTATTTGTCATGAAAATATCCTAATCCAATGGCCTAGATTGTTAGAGAAAAATGAGCACAATTCATCCTATGGTGGAGAGACCAACCGGCCAAAGGAGAAAGAGAAGGGGGAATTTTTTTTTTCCCTTAAGTGGCTGGTCATTTGAATAGAAAAAGGCAGTAGCTAATTTGGCAAGAAAAAGGTTTTTGAAAGAAAGGACTAGAGAATTGTCTAAGAAAGCTAAGAAGGTAGCCATTCCTACCTTGCTCTTGCATTGTTTCTTCTTCATTTTCATGCTTTGTCCTTTGTTTTCCATGTGATTTCTACCTCTTTTCATGTGAAAATAAAAGTTTTGAAATGTTTTTTTAAGCTTTCATCTTTTCCTTTTCATAAAATAAAAAAAAAAAACAATCTTTACAAATTTTTTCATCATGGCCGAACCATGCTTGCTTGTTTGCCTTGATTTTTTGTTTTGCATGTTTGATGTGGGAAACATGATTGTGGAAGGTTTAAAGTTCTTTTATGTTCTGTTTTTAAAAAATAAATGAAACAAAAGAAGTTGAAAGGCTTCATGATCTTGATAAAATCAAGTGACCATGGTTAGGGAAGGGCTATGCCCATTATACCAACCATGGAGCTCACCTCCATTTTTTTTAGTTAGCTTGGTTTATTTACTGATTTTTGAGTTAAAAAGGCTTCATGATCTTGATAAAATCAACTGATTTTGGTTAGGGAAGGGCTATGCCCATTTGTACCAACCATGGAGCTCACTTTCCTTATTCTTTGTTTACTTGTCTTTATTACATCCATGCATGTCTATACATCTTTGGTCATGTTCTTTGCATCATTTTCATGCTATATTAGTTTTTGCATCATTTTCATGTTGTGATAAGTTCCCTACACATTCAGCCTTTCCATGCATTTTGGTTCATGCCATGCCTTGCATCATATTTGGTTGAGCCATGCATCTTAGGTCATGTAGCTACGTCATTTAGCATTTTGTATTCATGACATGTCTTGTATCACATTCAGCCTTCCCATGCATTTTAGGTCTAGGTCATGCCCTGTATTATATTTGGTTATGTCATGCATCTTAGGTCATTGTAGCTATGTCATGCAATCTTAGGTCACTTTCCATGTCATTTAGAGAATAGGTCATTTTTGGTTTTTCCATGTCACCTAAGCCATGTCATCATTTTATGCCATGTCACCTAAGCCATGTCATAATTTTATGCTATGCCATGTCATCATTCTATGTCACTTATGCCATGTCATCCAAATAACATGTCATACCATATCATTTTTCAAGCCATTCAGCCATGTTACACCATTTAGGGTCTAGGTCCTTTTCATGCCATGTCATCTGTATAACATGTCATGCCATGTCACATGCCATGTCATTTTATGCCATGTCACCTATGCCATGTCATCCATATAACATGCCATGCCATATCATTTGCCATGTCATTTATAGTTTAGGTGCATTTTGATGCCATGCCATTCGGCCATCCACATGCCATCACCATGTGTTCGGCCATTCACATGCCATCACCATGCCATTTGGCCATTCACATGCCATCACCACGCCATTCGGCCATCATGACTTTTTATTTATGATCTATGTCATTCATGCCATATCATTCATATAGCATGTCATTTTCCATGCCATTTAGTGTTTGAGCCCATTTCATGTCATGGTTAAGCATGCCATGACCATTCGGTGACCATGACCTTTCATCCATGTCATTCTATTTCTATGACACAATATTCTAATGCCATGTCATTTGGTTTGCCATGTCATTGTGATTATCTCATTTTGGTTTTCCATGTCTATTTCGTTCACATGACATTCATTACCATGCTATATCACTTTATGCCATGTCATCATCTCATCTTCCATATTACAATGAAAACTCTTATCATGTTTTTGTAATCATGCATGCCTTATTGTCAATTTGCATATTAATAACATTTTAATAAATATGGCAATATTCCCGTTTTTAAATAATTCATGGTCTTCTCTGCTGGGTTTGCCGAAGAGGATATCATTAATTATTAACAAAGGAATACCCTTTTCTAAAACAAAAATGATTCGAAAATTTTTGAAATAAATAAAACTTTCTATGTTTTGCCGGGTTTGCCGGGGAACATGAAAAGATTTTGGTATTAATAAATTTCGAGTCATTCTCAAATAAATTCATCCTCATGCTGTGACACTTGTCCATGTCATTTTGTATGCCATTTCAATTTCATTCACATGACATTCATTCTTATGCCATGTCATCATTTTATGCTGTGTCATTTATGTCATGTCATCATTTTATGCCGTGTCATTCATGCCTTGTCATCATTTTATGCCATGCCATCATTTTATGCCATGCCATCATTTTATGTCATGTCACATATGCCATGTCATCATTTTATGCCATGTCCTCATGTATGCCATGTCGATTTCATTCACATGATATTCGTTCTTATGCCATGTCATTTTGTATGCCATGTCGATTTCATTCACATAACATTCGTTCTTATGCCATGTCATCCATATGCCATGTCATTTTGTATGCCATGTCAATTTCACTCACATGACATTCGTTCTTATGCCATGTCATCCATATGCCATGTCATTTTGTATGCCATGTCGATTTCACTTACATGACATTCATTCTTATGCCATATCATCCATATGCCATGTCATTTTGTATGCCATGTCGATTTCATTCACATGACATTCATTTTTATGCCATGTTGATTTCATTCACATGACATTCATTCTTATGCCATGTCATCTATATGTCATGCCATCCATATGCCATGTCGATATTATTCACATGTCATTTTGTATGCTGTGTCAATCATTTGTTATGTCATTATTTCTTTTACTAGATCATAATAAAATGTTTGTCATATCATGATAAATGAGCATGTTTATTTCGTTTATGGTCATTTTCGATGATTTTCAAATACATGAAAAACAAAGATTTTTATATATATATATAAATCAAGATTATTCCCGAGTTAAAATAATTCATGAGTTCTCTGCTGGGTATGCCAGATAGGATATCATCAATTATCATTAATAACGGAATATCTTTTTCAAAAAATGATTCAGAGAATTTCAAAATCGAGGAAAAATTCCATATTTTGCCTAGTCTTTCGGAAAATATGAGAAATTTTATGCTAGTAAATTCCGAATCATTTTTCAAATAAAATAAAAATTTTTAAGGGAATTATTTCAAAACACAAAATTTTAAAACCGACTTTTTACCGAGACTCTAGATAACACGCGAATAATAAGGTACCGTTTTATACGGGCGTTGTGGGGGTGCTAATCTTTCCCCACACGTAACTGACTCCCGAACCTGCACTTGTTTTTCTCTGGTTCAAAGCTCAGACTTCAAAATTGGTTTTAAAAATATTTTAATTAACTTTAAAATATTTTATAAAAACCGGTTTTAACAGGTGGCCAGTCACACCTAGCCAAAAAAAGATTGGTTGCAACTCCATTTCTTCTTCGAGATCGTTTTCATACCATCGACCTTTTATTTCAAGAGGAATTAAGTCGTTCTTTTCTTTGCCTGTGTTGTTTTCTCACCTCACTCGAGCGGGTCCCCGTAAACGGGATCACGTATCGACAATTGGGATTTGCTATGGATCATGAGTTAAGTGTTAGACTTAATCCTATCCTTTCCATCCAGTAGCTTTTCGCAATTTGTAATTAATTTCAACATGAATCGGTTGGAAGCAAAATTACCAACATTGTTGACTATGCTCAAAACTATTGTGAAATCCATAAAGACGGAAAAACATGTTGCCCTTCTAGTTTCTTCTTCCAAAAGTAAGTAGAAATTACCTAAGAAAAAGAAGGGCAAGAAGGTAGCAAAGAAGGCTTGAACTTCTTAGGATACTACCAAACCAACCAACGGTATCAAGAAGGATAAAGCTACGGGTGCATGTCACCATTGTGGAAAGAAAGGTCATTGCAAGAGGAATTACAAGGTACACTTGGCAAGCTTAGAGGAGAAGAAATCCAATGAGACTTCTACTTTAAGTATGTTTATGACTGAGATCAATGTATCTACTCTTAATACATCATCTAGATATCGGATGTGGCTCTCACTTAGTAATGACATACAAGGACTAAAGAGTAGATCCTTAAAGAAATGAGAGGTCTCCTTAAGGGTTGGAAATGGAGCAAGTGTTGTATATATTGTGGAACTTATAGTTTAGCTTTACCTTCTAGTTTAATTTTAGAACCTAAAGATTGTTATTATATTCCAATCATTACTAGAAACATCATTCCAGTTTCTTATTTAAGTATTAATGATGGCTTTTCATTTACTATTAAAGACAATAGTTGTTCATTTTATTTAAATGATATTTATTATGGCATGGGAATGTTTAATAATGGTTTATGTGTTCTTGAATCAGACAATAATGTTCTCAATATAATTGTTAAGAAACCTAAGTTAGATAAACCTAATCAATCTTACTTGTGGCATTGTAGACTTTGTCATATCAATGAAACAAGAATCACTAAGTTACATAAACGAGGATATCTTGATCCATTTAATTGTGAATCTTATGAAATTTGTGAATCATATTTGCTAGGTAAAATGACCAATTCTTCTTTTATTGCCAATGATGAAAGAGCTGGTATGTTACTTGGGCTTATATATTCAGATGTATGTGATCCAATGAACATAAATGCAAGAGGAGGATAATCCTACTTCATTACTTATATTGATGACCATTCAAGGTATGATTACGTGTATTTTGAAGCACAAATCTGAATCTTTTGAGAAGTTCAAAGAATTTAGAAGTGAGATTGAGAAGCAAACTGGCAAAAATTTCTTAACACTAAGGGTCCGTTTGTTTCACAGAAAATGACTTTCGGAAAATGATTTCTGCATTTTCTGGTGTTTGGTTGGCGGAAAATTAATTGGTCAACGGAAAATGACTGGCTGGTCAACGAAAAATAAGGCTTTTTTTTTTTAAATTGTCTTTCCCTTTTGAATAAGGGAAGACAATTACCAGAAAATGACTGTCTATGAGTATGACTACTCAAATCAAGATTTGGACATCATATTTTAGATCGAGACTTAACTTGACTCGAGCCAAATATTATTATATTAATAAAAATTATTTATTTTTAATTATCAAATATATTAAAATATTAATATAAACATATTTTAATATTATAATTTTCAATATTTTATTTAAATATTATTAAACCTACATATTTTAATTTCATATTATATTATATTATTATTTTAATAATAAATAATAAATTATTAAAATAATGAATATCATTTATTATTTTAATAAAAATATTACTTTATTTTAATAATAAATTGTAACATTATAAATATTTTAAATAATACTTTTAATATTTTATTGAAAAATGTTTTATATTATTATTTTAATAATAAATTATACTTTATAAAGATTTAATAATAAATGTTTTTTAGTATAAAAATATTATTATTTTAATAATAATACTCTAAATATTTTAAAATATTAATATAATTAATGTTTTAATAATAAATAATATTATTTTTTGTATTTAATATTAATATAATATTTTAGTATTAGATATTATTATTAAAATATTACTATTTGAAATATTAATATTAAAGACAAATATTTTAATAATAAATATTTTTATTATTTTAATAATAAATATTTTAATATTTCTTCCATATTTCTATTTGAAAAAAGTAGAAATAATATTTTAATAATAATTATGTTAATAGAAATAATATTTTATTAATATTTTAATATTTATGTCAATATTAGAATTATATTAATATAAATAAAATTTTATTAATTATATATTAATATAAATAAAATTTTAATAATAATTATATTAATCAAAATAATATTTAATAATTATTATATTAATAGAATTAATATTTTAATAATAATTATATTAATAGAAATAACATTTTAATACAAATCATAATATTTTAAATATTAATATAATTAACGTTTTAATAATAAATAGTATTAATTTAAGCATTTAATATTAATATAATATTTTAGTATTAAATATTATTATTAAAATATTAATATTTTAAACATTAATATTTTAATAATAAATAATTTTTAATATTTTAATAATTAATATTTATGTCAATATTGCTATTTGAAAAAAATAAATTTTCCAAAAAATAACCAAACAACATAAAATATTTTTCATTAGGTCATCCAAACATGAGAAAATCCCTAATTTTTCGAAAAATCTTCACATTTTCCTAAAAATATTTTCTGGAAGCCAATTTCTGCGAAACAAACGCACCCAAAGATCATATCGATGTCGAGAATACTTGAACCAAGAATTCATAGATTATATAAAAAAAATGTGATTCTTTCTCAATGGACTCCATCGGGAAGACCACAACACAATGAGGGCCATGGCACAATTTCTAAGAGTCGGTAGGTTTCTATGAGAACTAGATAACTACCGAAAGGATCCAAATGATAATGTTATCGAACATATCATTACTGTTCATGAGAAAATCCAAAAATTTATTTGAAGTGGCAATATGCTAATAAGAAGTGACATCGTAACAAATATATGGTGTTACAAAAGCACAATTCTTACTCCAAGACAAAAAGATCTTTTTAACGATCTTTGGATGTTTAAAACGGAGAACTGTCAAATCGAGGATTATGAAACCTTGATTAAAACTTTTGTGAAAATGTATGTGAAGATGGGAGCAAAAAGGACTGTGACCCTCTCAATCGGCTCTAATCTTCATAATTAAAAACGCAAGGTTGTAGGAAATCCATGGATGATTGACTTGGATTTTAAGCTACCGAAGGAATTTTAGGATTCCATTCTAGTCACCAGAAAAGTCATAAATTATAGATTAATTATTTTCTGGATTTTCTAATTAGGAATAAGTTTATTATTTTTTTAAAATATGATTTTTTTTTTAATTATCTATTTGATAAATATGCAAATTATGAGTAATTTTTGCATCTAGTGGGAGTTCTAAGATATTCGTTATCTTGAAATATAAATTTTGCACAATGAAATAAATTAGTGATGATTAAACATATTGTTATGGAATTTGATTGTGAAACTTAGTGAGCTTTTGGTTCTATACTATATGGATGGTTGTCATTGATTTTATTTCGGGTTCTGACAAAATAAATGTGTGTATTCTAGGCATTAATATGTTGATGTATGTCTCATTATAGAATATCTTATGAAATGACAACTACTTCCAAAAATATTAAAGTTGAGCTTAACAAATGTGAGAAGCTCAATGGGGATAATTATGATATCTGGAGTATGAAAATCCAATATGTGTTGGAAGAACATGAAATTATGGAAGTTCTAAATAATATCCTAGAAGAGCCTGAAAATAGGTATACGACCCAACATAGAAGGGACCAAGACGCTTCCAACGCCTGAAAAATAAAAAATTTCACTGCTCATAATACATTGCTAGGCAGTATGGAGAATGATATCATGCAAGAATTCAAAAAGTATGGGATAGCCAAGGAGATGTGGAGTGCCTTAAAAGTAAAGTTTGGTCAAACTTCAGTTACCAAACTAAGGCAACTCACATTCAAGTTTGACACCTATAAGATACGCCCTAATCACAATATGCAGCAGCACATAAGGTAGATGTCAAACATGATTAGTGAGCTAAAAGAGGTTGATCATACCCTAACTAATGAACAACAGGTTTAGGTTATCATTTGGTCCTTGCCCCATAATTGAGAGCATATGAAGGTGCATTTGTTTTTTTTTTTTGGATAAGCTATGAAGGTGCATTTTTCCTATGAAGAAAGCATCAAAACATTTGAGGATGCTTCAAAGCATTTGCAGATTGAGAAAGATCGGATCGAGGCATCTAAGCCTAATACTGATGTTTATATGGCTGGAACAATTTCCAAGGAAGCTTCGAGCTTCAAACGCAAGCCATATGGTGGATACAAAAGAAACCTAAGAAGCCGAAAGGTGGTTTTCAAGGTAAGAGAAATGCTCCCAAGGCTCATCAAAAGAAGAACAAGTCTAAGGTCAGGTGTTTTAACTGTGGCAAAAAGGGTCACTTTGCTCGTGAATGCATTGAGCCAAAGAAGCTACGGACCCTTAAAGCATTTTTTATGCTAATAATTTGAACAGTACGACAATTGTGTCCAGTACTGTTTTATTAATTGAATCTCATCCTTTGTAGATTGTAGACCTACAGACCATGTAGCACAAGACAGAAATGTGTTTGTGAATTTTAGTCGGATTTTGTAGGGACAACGTGGATTTGTGTGGGAAACAACTCAAAAGTTGAAGTGAAGGGAATCGATGCATGCAATTTGTGTATAAGTGGTGATAGATCCCTTATGCTACATGATGTGTTGTTTACTCCTGACATTCGATGAAATTTGATTTCTGTCAATGTCCTTCTTAACCTAGGATTTAATTTGAACTTCAATAGCAGTGGTGTTAATTTATTTTTGGGAACAAATTACTATGATTCTGGATATTTATCGAATGGTTTTATTGTTTTGTTTGTTGACTTGTAAGACCCTTGTAAGACAGAGATCGACTTGGGTCTCTTTAAATGATTCATAGACGATGGATCAAGTTTATGTATGCTTGTAGACAAAGCACACTACCATTTGATCTTATTGTTATATTAAATTTTTAGAGTAAGGGGTTTAATCGGCTATTTGAGAAATTTAGCCCTAAAGTGATCACGAGCCAGGAATCACAATCGGGACAACTTAAAGCCCGTAAAATTTGGTATTTTAACTTCACATAGTGTTAAAATGTGATATATTACTGATCAAAATTATTGGAAAATCTAATCGGCATAAAACCGGTAAAATATGAACACGGTATTTTGGTCATTTTATCCAAAATTTTATTTTTGGTTCGAATATGGTAGCAATAGACTCTATGATCATAGGGGATCTCAATATGATTCTTAGATTGAAAATTTGGCATTTTTTTAAAAATAAAAAATTAAGTGAAAATCGGGTACGCCTTTAATTAACTTAAAAGAGTGAAAATCGAAAATGGTTGCGGGAAGGTCCGGAAAAGGTTTTAAGTGAATAAATGGATTCATATAGACATAAAATGATGTTAGAATGCTATTGGGGAAATTAGAATGAGAATCGAAGCTAAAAATCGAAGAAAGTCAAAATGTTGACCCGTAAACAGTCTGGGGCCCTGATTTGATGCTCGGGGTATAAAAAAATCACGAAAACTTGGTTACTAGTGTAAAATGATACTTTAAACATATCCGTTTTGAGAAAAGTGAAAAATGAGCTCCCGAACGTAAAAATTTCATGTGGGCCCGCTTAGGCACTAAAAGATAAAAAGTGTCGTTTTTTGTCATTTGGCTTGGAAAATTGCCATAAAATGCATGCCATAAACCCCTTATCAGCCGTGATACTCATTCTCCTTAGGCATTAAGGGTTTTTTCATCTTCAACCTTGAGAAACCTAACCAAGTAAGAAAACTCCATAGCCAAAAGCATAGTAAGCTTGATCTCTTGATTTCTACTCATCACCAAGCCAACAAAATACATATTCTTACTATCTAGAAGGTGAGGATCACTTATTTGGTATTAGTTTTTCAAGAAACCAATAGAAACTATGTGTTTCTCTTTATGGCCATTTTTCCTTAGTTGGTTTCCAACATAGCCACCACCTTAAACCACCACCATGGGTGGTCCTAAATCAACCTCTACATTCATTATTTGGGGTTGGTTAATTGAAAAAATGCCTTGGAGATGGAAATCCAAGCTTGGCCAAATACACCATGGTGGCCAACCATCTTGTGCCGCCACTTCCACCACCATCTGAGGCCACTATTGGCTTTACTAGGCTCGGGAGAGCAACTTTCCAGTTGATCATTGGTCCGGATTTCCACCCGAGCTAGTTGTAAATATTATAATGCTTAAATAGCTAAGCTGCAAATTTCGGATAGTAGCTAATTAGATACAATTTGGGTAGTGTGAATGTTTTTAAATTATAAGATATTTATAAAATTATTGTTTATGTACTAGGAGCGAGGGTTAGCTGAGTCCACGATTA
The DNA here is from genome assembly GCA_030761205.1 of Fremontodendron californicum. Taxonomy (NCBI): domain Eukaryota; kingdom Viridiplantae; phylum Streptophyta; class Magnoliopsida; order Malvales; family Malvaceae; genus Fremontodendron; species Fremontodendron californicum. The sequence continues at coordinate 16,696,260 of JAULJL010000018.1, read as the reverse complement.
GCACTAGGATCCAATTTTACCGCTTAGCGCACTGTGAGTAAACGTGTAGCGATAGACGTAGGATCGTTAGATTATGTTAGGACATACTGGCTGTGATTGTATGAATGTATAGGTGATGGATTATAATGCACTTGATTTGGTAAATAGTAGTGTGCATGACATAGAAGTACCTTATGGTATCGAATTTTCGTAAAGACATGAGAAAAAGGTCCAAGGAATGGACAAGTAATGATTATGTAATAATCCAAGATTGACGCATAAGTGGTCGACTTTATGGCGCCACATTGTTTCCTTACTTGTATGCTTATTTAAATGTTATGAGTTGTATGTTTACTGTAATGTTAAGCTATGCTTAAATTTGTAGGCTACCATTGTGCCCTACCAAAGTTGTAGGCTGCCATTGTGCCTTACCGGATTTGTAGGCTGCCATTGTGCCCTACCGTATTTGTAGGCTGCCATTGTGCCCTACTGGTTTTGTAGGAGCTTTTGAGCCCTACCAATTTGTAGGAGTCTTCGGACCCTACCGGATGTTATAGTTATTTGTGATGTTGGATAGGAACATCAAGGTGATATTAGTTAATATGACTTGCAAGTATTTTCCATAGACTTCACTAATTCTGCGTTTGCTCACTGAGTCCTTATGAGTTACCCTTTAATTATTTTTCTTTTTCAGATACTGATCGACCCGGTCCTTCATCCACCTCGCCAACTTGCTCGTGACCGATAGTTGGTGAGCATGATATACAGTTTTGACCGTTGCTTGATGGAGGAGCTGTGCACAGTCACCTAGGGATGTCATATATTATTTTATCTAAATATGTTGTATTATGTGTCATGCAGTTATCTGGTCGGAGACCAAGATTGTTGTTTACATTTTTGGCATTGCATATATATGTACATTATGGTTCACCTTGCGCGTCTGCTGCAGGGCATCTTGGTTACTTTCTAGTTAGAGGTGTCCTAACTGGGATGTCATGTGTTATTATTATTATTATTATTATGCATGTTTTGCAGGTTCGGTTACCCCCCCATATTGGGCAGGGTCATGCCAAAATTTCGTTAGGTAGATGAATGATTAAGGCTTCGGAGACAAGGGCATATACTTGTCTCTAGCCGGTCACACTGCCGGACTTGGGATGTGACAAGGTTGGTATCGGAGCATTGTCGAGAGGTCGATGACTGTACACATGTCCATCATGTAAAGGATCACTTGTCGATTATAGTTGATAGTACGGGGTTGAATAAATGAGGGTACCTAACGATTAAGTTTCTTTCTCAGGTTACTATGCCTCTGGTGCTAAGAATATGGGGTAAGCAGAGGGAACAACCACCTGGGGTTCCCGATCAGGTCTCCACGGGACGTCTGAATCCCATACTTGCAGAACGAGACCAGACCGCTGGATCTTCTAGGGGGTCAACAATAGATTATAGGGTAGAATAGTTAGCTACTGAGATTGGTGAGATACGTCAGGAGGTTAGGACCCTGATAGATCTACTAGCAGATCAGAGGCAGCAGAGACAGGACCACGCTACTCCAAGTCCTCCACAGCCACAGAATCCCCTTGAAAGACAGCAGCCTGCCCAACAGGGGCTGTATCTCCTAGTGAAATTATATGAGTTACGATGGAATAAGCCACCGGTATTTTCTGGGATTGAGCTTGATTCAGATCCACAGGAGTTTGTGGATGTATGTGATTGGTTATATGTGGCTCTCGGATATTCACCAGTTAGAGCCGTGGAGTTAACTAGTTATTAGTTGATGGGGTGGCTTATGAGTGGTATAAGACCCTATTTAGGAGTCGGCCAACGGGTAGTCCTCCATTAGAATGGTCTGAGTTTTATAATGATTTTATTGAACGATTGATGCCTGAGAGTCTACGGGATGCAAAAGCTTGAGATTTTGAGTTACTGAAACAGACTGAGGACATGTCAGTATTGGATTATGATACTAAGTTTAATCAGTTAGCGAAGTATGCACCACAGATGGTGATGACTGATACTATGAAGGCCAAGCGGTTTGCTAATGGCCTTAGGGAGTACTTATTTAGGGCGGTACCATTGACAAGGACCTCTACGTACTCCGATGTTCTTGATGCAGCCTTACGATTTGAGGCATGGGCCAAAGAGAGGCAGGTTGACCGTGAGCCTCGGAATAAGGCTAGGACTGGGAGACAGGTTTTTAGGCAATCTGGTGTAGGCCGATCAGGAGCACCTAGTAGTACTAGTACCGTGGTTCGAGGACAGAGCAGTCAAACTAGATCGGTTACCCAGCCATCAGGTAACACTGGGAGATCAGGAGCTCCCCATTGTTAGTGTTGTGGTTATTCGCATTTTGGACAATAAGAAAGGCCTAGTACTTCTTTCAGATGAGGTCAGCCGAGGCATATGAAGAAGGACTGTCCGTTGAATTTTTCTCGACCCACGTACACTACAGTTGCACCGTCCTTAGTTGTTACGTCATCTGTTACTACTGGATCAATGGCCCAATTAGTTGGCAGAGGCACAGCAGGCAGAGGTACACAGTCTGGAGGTAGGGGATAGACTATGGGGGGTAGAGGATAGACTACAAAGGGTCGAGGACAAGCCAGGGCATTTGTGCTGAATCCTCAGGACGCGCACGCGTCGAATGCCGTCATGAGAGCTACGTTAGATATTTGTTCCAAGCAGGGTGTAGTATTATTTGATTCGGGTGATACGCACTCCTTTATATCCTTTTCCTTTGCTTCATGTTTGAACATGAGTTATGATATGTTAAATGATCCGTTGATAGTTCTTACTCCAGAAGGGGAGGTTTACCATGCGAACAGAATGTTGAAAGGATGTGAAATACGGATCGAGGGTGAGATATTTTTGGTAGATCTAATTGAGCTAGATATACTTGAGTTTGATGTGATTTAGGGCATGGACTGGTTGTCTGCACACCATGCGGTATTGGATTGCCACTAGAAGATGGCAGTGTTAAAAATACCGAGTAAACATGTGTTGAGGTATCAAAAAGATCGTTGAACGACTTCGCCTCACTTGATCTCGGTAATTAGTGCCGAGAAACTATTAGCGAATGGTTGCCAAGGATTCTTGGTGTATGTATATGATGCTGAGATGAAGTCTCAGGATTTGAGAGGGATTCCCCTGGTAGAGGATTTCCCCGATGTTTTTCTTGAGGAGTTGCCAAGAATTCCACCGGATAGGGAGATTGAGTTTTGCATAGATGTACCCCCGGGAACACAATCGATATCCATTCCACCTTACCGTATGGCTCCGTTGGAGCTAAGGGAACTAAAGGTTCAGTTGCAGGATCTTCTTGATAAGGGCTTTATACACCCGAGTACTTCTTCTTGGGGTGCTCCAATTTTATTTGTTAAGAAGAATGATGGATTGTTACGATTGTCTATTGATTACAGGCAGCTGAATAAGGTGACGACGAAGAATAAGTATCCGTTGCCTAAGATCGATGATTTATTCGATCAGCTGCAGGGAGCTCAGTGTTTTTCGAAGATAGATCTTAGATTGGGGTACCATCTCGCATCAGGAGGGAAGATATTCCCAGAATGGCCTTTCTCACTTGATATGGACATTATGAGTTTTTGGTCATGTTGTTTGGACTAACGAATGCACCGGTAGCATTCATGGATTTGATGAACAGGGTGTTCAAACCCTTCCTTGACCAATTTGTGATTGTGTTCATCGATGATATCTTGGTGTATTCGCGAGGCGAGGAGGAACATAGGGAACACCTCCGTATAGTCCTCGAGACTCTTCGAGCACACAAACTGTTTGCCAAGTTCTCCAAGTGTGAGTTTTGTCTATCTAGTGTGAGCTTTCTTGGCCATATAGTTTCGAGGGAAGGTATTTTTGTGGATCCTAGGAAGATTGAGGCAGTATGAGACTGGAAGAAGTCGACTACAGTAACAAAGATCAGGAGTTTCTTAGGGTTAGCTGGATATTATAGGACGTTCGTGGAGAACTTCTCGAGGATAGCCACACCACTAACCAGGTTAACACGGAAGAATGTTAAGTTTGTTTGGTCAGGTGAGTGCGGAAAGAGCTTCAATGAGCTTAAGGAGCTCTTGACTTCAGCACTAGTGTTAGCATTGCCAAATGAGATAGATGGCTTTGTGGTGTATTGTGATGCTTCTCGCATAGGTTTGGGCAGCGTATTGATGCAGCAGAACAGGGTTATTGCCTATGTATTGAGACAGTTGAAAAGGCAAGAGCAGAATTACCACACGCATGACTTGGAACTGGCAGCCAGTATTTTCGCATTAAAGATATGGCGACACTATTTGTATGGTCAATCATGCGAGATTTATACATACCATAAGAGTCCCAAGTATATATTTGATCAGCGGGAGCTGAATTTGAGACAGAGAAGGTGGTTGGAATTACTCAAGGATTATGATTATACCATCCTTTATCATCCCGGCAAGGCCAATGTTGTCGCGGATGCCTTTAGTAGGAAGTCATGGGTAGCTTAGGCCATATAGCAGTATAAAGGAGACATATGGTCCAGGAAGTGAGGAATTGCCTTAATGATGGTGTGGTACTTAGTGTTACCGACACGGGGGAGATATTCATCATTAGTGGAGGAGGTAAAACTGTTGCAACATGATGATGATTTTTGCACAGAAAAGAAAGCCTAGGTTGGATAAGGATTGTGCTAGGAGTTTTGTATAGATGACGATGGAACTTTATGGTTACATGACCGCCTCGTTGTACTGTTGCCAGGAGATATACGACATAGACTGCTCGAGGAAGCTCATAGCTCATCCTACACTATGCACCCTAGTTCTACCAAGATGTATCATGATCTACGAGCACATTATTGTTGGGAAGGCATGAACAAAGATGTAGCCAACTTTGTGGCTAGATGCTTGGTGTGCCAACAGGTTAAGGCCGAACATCAGAAACCGCCAGGTACACTTCAGAGCTTGGATGTCCCTGAATGGAAATGGGACAAGATTATGATGGACTTAGTCACGAGGTTGCCTAGGTCAACCAAAGGATTCGACTCGATATGGGTGATTGTCGATAGATTGACCAAGTCTGCATGTTTCTTACCAGTGCACACTACATATACCGCAACCCAATATGCTAGACTATATTTGGACCGGATAGTGCCTTTGCATGGAGTGCCTATTTCTATTGTGTAAGATAGAGGTACACAGTTCACATCGTGGTTTTGGGAATCATTTTAAAGGGCACTGGGTACTCAGTTGAGATTCAGTTTCGCGTTCCATCCCCAAACCTATGGTCAGTCTGAGAGGACCATCCAGACTTTAGAGGATATGCTACGGGCATGTGTTTTAGATTTTGAGGGTAGCTACGATTAGCACATGTCTTTGATTGAGGTTGCATATAGTAACAGTTATCAAAGTACCATACAAATGGCACCATATGAAGCATTGTATGGCTGAAAATATAGATCTCTAGTAGGATGGTTCAAGGTGGGTGCTCGTCCATTATTAGGTCCAAATATGGTTTGGGAAGCATTGAGAAATGTAGAGTTGATCTGTGACAAAATGCGAGCAGCACAGAGTCGGCAAAAGTCTTATGCCGATAATAGACGTCGAGAACTAGAGTTTGATGTGGGGATCATGTATTCTTGAAAGTGTCTCTGTTTAAGGATGTCATGAGATTCGGCAAGAGAGGAAAGCTGAGTCCAAGGTACATTGGACCGTTTGAGATACATCGATGACATTGGGCAGTAGCATATGAGTTGGCCCTTCCTCTTGAGTTAGCCACTTTGCACCCAGTATTTCATGTGTCGATGCTATACCTCCCTGATGAGTCCCATGTGTTGCAATCGCAGGAGGTACAGGTAGATCCACGCATATCATATGTATAAGAACCCATAGCCATAGTAGAACGGCAGGGTCTGAAGCTCCGATCGAAGAAAATTCCTTCGGTGAAAGTTGTATGGAATCATCATGGGGAGGACGAAGCTACTTGGGAACTTGAAAGACACATGAGGAGACAGTACCCCCAGTTATTCCGAGAGTAGGTACGTAACTCTTTAAATGAATTATTCAATAAGTTCACAATTAGGAAAATTCGAGGACGAATTTTATTAAGGGGGAGAATTGTAAGACCCTCGTAAGACATAGATCAACTCGGGTCTCTTTAAATGATTCATAGATGGTGGATCAAGTTTATGTATGCTTCTAGACAAAGCACACTACCATTTGGTCTTATTGTTATATTAAAATTTTAGAGTAAGGGGTTTAATCGACTATTTAAGAGATTTAGCCCTAAAGTGATCACGAGACAGGAATCGCAATCGACACAACGTAAAGCCTGTAAAATTTGGTATTTTAAATTCACAGAGTGTTAAAATATGATATATTACTGATCAGAATTATTGGAAAACCTAATTAGCACAAATCCTGTAAAATATGAACCAGGGGTATTTTGGTCATTTTACCCAAAATTTTATTTTTGGTTCGAATATGGTACCAATAGATTCTGTGAGCATAGAGGATCTCAATATGAGGCTTAGATTGAAAATTTGACATTTTTTAAAACTCAAAAATTAAGTGAAAATTAGGTACGCCCTTAATTAGCTTAAAAGAGTGAAAAACCAGAACTGGTCGCGGGAAGGTCCGAAAAAGGTTTTAAGTGAATAAATGGATTCATATAGACATAAAATAATGTTAGAATGCTATTGGTGAAATCAGAATGAAAATCGAAGCTAAAACCGAAGAAAGTCAAAATGTTAACCCGTAAACAGTTCGGAGCCCGGATTTGATGCTCGGGGTATCAAAAAATTATGTAAACTTGCGTACTAGTGTAAAATGATACTTTAAACATATTTGTGTCGAGAAAAGTGAAAAATGAGCTTCCGAACGTAAAAATTTTATGTAGGCCCGCTTGACACTAAAAGACAAAAAGTGGGGTTTTTTGTCATTTGGCTTGGAAAATGACCATAAAATGCGTGCCATAAACCCCTTATCAGACGTGATACTCATTCTCCTTAGGCATTAAGGGTTTGTTTCATCTTAAACCTTGAGAAACCTAACCAAGTGAGAAAACTCCATTGCCAAAAGCTTAGTAAGCTTCATCTCTTGATTTCTACTCATCACCATGCCAACAAAATACATATTCTTACTATCTAGAAGGTGAGGATAACTTATTTGGTATTAGTTTTTCAAGAAACCAAGAGAAACTATGTGTTTCTCTTTATGGCCACTTTGCCTTAGGTGCTTTCCAACATAGCCACCACCTTAAACCACCACCATGGGTGGTCCAAAATCAACCTCTACATCCATTATTTGGGGTTGGTTGATTGAAAAAGTGGCTTGGAGATAGAAATCCAAGCTTGGCCGAATACACCATGGTGGCCCACCACCTTGTGCCACCACTTCCACCCCTATCTGAGGCAACTATTGGCTTTGCTAGGCTCGGGAGAGCAACTTTCCAGTTGATCGTTGCTCCGGATTTCCACCCGAGCTAGGTTTAAATATTATAATGCTTAAATAGCTAAGCTGCAAAATTTCAGATAGTAGCTAATTAGCTACAATTTGGATAGTTTGAATATTTCTAGATTATAAGATATTTATAAAATTATTGTTTATGTACTAGGAACGCAAATTAGCTGAGTCCATCGTTGGAAGAACTCCAGGGCATGAGGATCCAATTTCTCCCGCTTAACGCACTATGAGTAACATGTAGTGATAGACGTAGGATCGTTAGATTATGTTACGACATACTGACTGTGATTGTATGAATGTATCGGTGATGGATTATAATGCACTTGAGTTGGTAAATAGTAGTGCGCATGACATAGAACTACTTTATGGTATCAAATTCTCGTAAAGGCGTGAGAAAAAGGTCCAAGGAATGGACAAGTAATGATTATGTAATAATCCGAAATTGACGCATGAGTGGTCTACTTTATGGCGCCACATTGTTTCCTTACTTGTATGTTTATTTAAATGTTATGTGCTATATGTTTACTATAATGTTAACCTGTGCTTAAATTTGTAGGCTGCCATTGTGCCCTACCGGATTTGTAGGCTGTCATTGTGCCCTACCGGATTTGTAGGCTGCCATTGTGCCCTACCGGTTTGTAGGAGTCTACGGACCCTACCAGATGTTATAGTTATTTGTGATGTTGGATAGGAACATCAAGGTGATATTAGTTAATATGACTTGCGAGTATTTTCCATGGACTTTACTAATTCTGCGTTTGGCTCACTGAGTCCTTATGACTCACCCTTTAGTTATTTTTCTTTTTCAGATATTGATCGACACGGTCCCTCATCCACCCCACCAGCTTGCTCGTGACCGATAGTTGGTGAGCATGATATACCATTTTGACGAGGTGATCCGTTGCTTGATGGAGGAGCCGTGCACAGTCACCAATGGATGTCATATATTATTTTGTCTAAATATTTTGTATTATGTGTCATGCAGTTATACGATCAGAGATCGAGATTGTTGTTTACATTTTTGGCATTGTATATATTTGTACATTATGGTTCACCTTGCGTGTTTTCTGCGGGGCATCTCGGTTACTCCCTAGTTGGAGGTGTCCTAACCGGGATGTCATGTGTTATTATTGTTATTATTATTATGCAGGTTTTGCAGGTTCGGTAATCCCTCCATATTGGGCGGGGTCATGCTGAAATTTCGTTAGGTAGATGAATGGTTAAGGTTTCGGAGACAAGGGCATATACTTGTCTCTGGCCGGTCACACTCCCGGACTTGGGATATGACATGACCACACTCCTTGTAGTAGGTTCAGTAATGCTAATTTTTTCCTACGGTGGATATTTGGCATGCTAGACTAGGCCTTAACGGGCAACAAATGATGAATAGATTAGCTAAAGAGAGATTACTAGACCCTATTGAAAAGTTAATCTATCAACATGTGAAAACTGTCTAGCGGGAAAATGGTAGGAAAATCATTTGGTAAAGAGACTAGATTTGAATTTCCGTTGCAACTTGTATATTCCAATATTTATAGCCCATGAATGTAAGGGCATGAATTGGAGGAGTATATTTCATCACATTCATATATGATTACACACATTTCAGGTTTGTCTATTTGATTTCCCACAAGTCTGATGCTTTAGAGTGCTTCAAAAAAAAATGTGACTTTGATGAAAAATCAATTAGATAAAAAATGTTAACGCATTAAGAACGGACCGAGGACGTGAGTATTTGTCTGATTAGTTAAGACATTTATATGATGAAAAAGGAATATATAGGCAGTTAAACATTCCGAGGACTTCATAACAAAACAGTGTTATAAAGAGAAAAATATAACTCTTCTAGAAAAGGTTAGGTCTATGATGGCCCAGACAAATTTGCTTATCACCTTTTGGTGTAATGCATTATTAATAACTTCTTATGTATTGAATAGAATTCCCTCCAAGTCAGTTACATCCACCCTTTATGAATTATGGGCTAGTAGAAAACCCAATCTTAGTAATCTAAAATCTTGGGGTTGTGCTGCTCATGTACATGAGCCCACTCATCGACATGGCAAGTTAGGTTCAAGAGGAAAAAATAATATATTTGTAAGATACTCTGAACATTCAAAGGGATGTGTGTGCATTCGTGAACAAGCAAGTGGGAGTTTAATTGAATTTGAATCTCCGGATGCCACTTTTTGGAGAATAATTTTCCAAGTAGGGGTGAGATTAATTGGGACATGTCTCTTTATGAGATGGAAGATCTTGACTATTTGATTGTTGCGAATCGACTAATGCATATTCTAGATAATGCACCAACAATATCTCATCCAAGTGGGAGCATGACAAAAGATGATGAATTTGTTTCACAAGAATTATAAGTCATGCGTAGTAATAGCGAAAATATTCCTAGACATCGTTTTGACATAGAAGGAGAAGCTTTCATGATGACGCCACAAGATGAAGAAGAGCCAAGAAAATTAAAGAAGCTCTTTCTTTTAATACAAAAGAAAAATGGATGAAGGCAATGGAAGAAGAGATGGATTCAATGAGATCAAATAATATTTTGGAATTGATTGATCTATGAAAAAGACGCAAAGCAATTGGGAACAAATTGGTTCTCAAGATTAAGCGTAAGTATGATGGGACTATTGAAAGATATAAGACACGTCTTGTAGCTAAAGGGTATACTCAACAATAGGGAATTGATTATGAAGACTTACTCTCCTGTTGTAAGGTTTACCTCCATACGCTTAATTCTGGCCGTAATAACAAGTTTAGATTTGGAGTTGCATCAAATGGATGTAAAATCTGTCTTTCTAAACGGAGAACTGGAAGAGTAAATCTACATGGAACAACCAGTAGGTTTCAGTGACAAAGGTCAAGAGCACAAAGTATGCAAGTTGTTAAGATCAATTTATGGTCTTAAGCAATCTTCCAGACAGTGGTATATTAGATTTCATCAAGCAACCATTTCGTATGATTTTATCATGATTAATGAGGACCACTGTGTGTATGTCAAAAAAACCAAAGACAAAGTTTGTGATCTTGTCACTTTATGTGGATGACATATTGTTGGCCGGAAATGATGAGTATATCATTATGGTAAAAAAAAATTGGTTGTCCTTAAATTGTGAAATGAAGGACATGGGTGTAGCAGCTTACATTCTTGGAGAAAATCACTCGGGATCGTTCTAAGAAATTAATTGCTCTTTCACAAGAGTCATTTATTAAGAAAATTCTTGAACGATTTCAAATGCATGACTGAAAGAAAACTAATACTCCTATTGCAAAAGGCAAAAGCCTGAGTAAAAAAATGTGCCCTTAGACTCTATAAGAAAAGGAACAAATGGCAAGAGTTCCTTATTCCAGTACTATGGAAACCTTATGTATGCTATGATGTGCATAAGGCCGTATATCTCTTATGCAGTTTGACTCGTTAATCGATATCAATCGAATCCAGGTCAACCCCATTAGAAAGCAGTTAAAAAGGATATTGAGGCATCTAAAAAGCACTGTGGACTATTCATTATGCTATCAAGGAAGTGATCTGCATCTAATCGGGTATACGGACGCCGATTAGGAATGAGATTTAGATGAGATGAAATCTACCTCCAGATATGTTTTCTTACTTAATAATTGAGTGATCTCCTAGAGCAGTAAGAAACAAGCTTGTATAGCATTGTCCACTATGGAAGCTGGATTTGTGGCATTTTCAACGACGGTGCAAAAGGGTGTTTGGCTTAAGAGACCCTTGAATCATTTGGAATTTAATAAAGATGCTTCAAACTTAATGTTGGTGAATTGCGATAGTCAAGTTGCAATCGCATTCACGAAAGACCCTAAATATTATTCAAGGACCAAACACAAAGAGACTAAGTATAATTTTTTAAGAGACATGGTTGCAAAAAGGTAGTCAACATGCAGTACATATCAACGCATAAGATGATTGCGGACCGGTTTAATAGACCGATTCGTAGAGATATGTATAATGGATATCTTATCTCTAAGATTGCGTAAGATTTAATGTACTTGTTAAGTTTTTCAAGTTGAACAATTTGTTATTTCCCATTTGAGTTTATTGTTGACAATGATTAATGCATACTAAAGTTTAGTACTTTGTTTCATGAAAGCATACACACGTGTATATATATATATATATATGTGTGTGTGTGTGTGTTAAGTACATATATGAGATTAAAGGTATGTTGGACAGATGATTGGCTTTCTCACACAGGCAATCACCTCTAAGGTTTAGTGCCTGGTAGAGATAAGATTAGTGTAAAGCTTTAAAACTAAGAGTTTTACGAGAGCTCGAGCTTAAAACGGAATCACCTTGATAATGGTTCAAGTTGAGGTCATATAGTAATGAGTTTATGACCGAAACTGAATGGTCCCATAATTCACTTTATCTGTCTATGTATGCTAGGTGGAAGTCCTGTTATTGAATTTGTTGAGAAAGTAGAGTTGTGGACTCAAGTTAGATACTGAGTGTATCTGAACTATCACCTGTACGGTATTGATATTATGATAAAGACATACGCTCCAAGGGAAAAACAGAGTATACCGTAGCATGTATTTCATACCACATGTGCATTATTCGACCAATATGGGTAACATAAGAATTGATCTCTACTTCTAAGTTGTGTGAGACCTATGAGATCAACCAAGGATCTCTAATTTAGTACCTTTATGACCTTCGACTGTTTCTTAAAGTTTCAGTTCAATGTTAGCTATCTTAGAATGTTGCCAATGGTCAGGAATGATTCAATCTAATAGGACATATCTAGATAGCAGTTGAATTGGAATAGAGAGATTCGAGGAAAAGGGAAGATGATTTTAGTGTCTCATTCGATTGTATTCACCGGTCGATCAATTGTGTTTTAAATGGTAAACACGATTGTGAATACAAAAGTTTATTATATCACTGATATAAAAGAGATCATGGGATACTTGAAACGTGACTAAATGGATCTGGAGTGTTGCATACTTACTCTACCTAAGCATTTGAGTTGCTATATATACCTAACAGTTGTATAGTAGCCAGCTCTCGAGATTATGAAGTATGCTGGTCGCATTGCCTATTTTCTTGTATGAACTTTGGAAAGAGAAGAGATATTGATCTTTTGAAATTAATTATAAGAATATTGTGCCCATTATGTAGGAGTCAGAAACAGCGCCTAGAATGGGAAAACCGTTTCGGAAGTTATGTTGATTTAAAAAGAAAACTGCCAAGGGCAGTTAATAAATAAGGAAAGGAAACAAAACTTGTTTTTGAATAACAGATGTTTGATTCGGCCAGAGTAAATGAAAAAGGAAGAAAACTTCCTTTTAACAACTATTATATTCGGCCATTATTCAAGAAAGAAACAAGCATTTTTACCGAGACAAAGAGAATGAATAGACAATTCATTCGGTCATGATCAAAGAAAAATAAATTTATGTGAAAATTAATAAAACGCAATACTTGAAACTCTCTGCATTTTCGAAAAATTTAGTGTTGTGAAGAATAGATAATTTTCGATTACGTGATATTATTTCCGACCAGTGAATCAAGACTAATTTCGCATCGAACGATCCTTTAAGTTATTTAATTTCGCATTTTGTTTGTAGATTATTTACGTAATAAACATCAATTTTTTTGCTTCTAAAACCAAAAAAAGAAAAAAAAAATGTGTTTGAATAGCAACACATAAAAATTTTTAAGGATATTTTACACACAATGTGTAATTTTTTAAATGAAAAAAAAATTAATTATATTTCTATAAAAGTTAATTATATTATAATTGGTGTTTTATTTGAGTATTCGTTTATTTTGGATGCTTATGATTTTATCTTTTTTTACCCGAAAAAACCAAGTAAGAAAAATATCATCCATTTGCTTTTCACATGCTTACATATATGGTATTGACATTTAAATAATATTCCCTTGTAATTGAATTCAGTAGTTTATAAAAGTTTTACCCTGACATTAACAGCTTGTAATTAATGAACAAAAATCAGATCGAAAGTCAAACCGATATGATTTTTGAATCACCGGTTCAACTGGTCAAATCGATTGAACCAAATTATTCAATTAAAATATAAATTAAATATTAAATATGTGATTTTGTTATTAAATAAGTATTAAATATAATAATTTATTAATAAAAATATATATATTTATCTTAATGGTATGATCTTTAATATATGATTAAGAGGTTAAAGGTTTAAATCTCATCACTTACAAAATAATTTTAATAAAAATAAGAAAAACCAGTTTTTACCGATTTAATCCCATCTTTTATCGACTTTTTATCATTGAACTGATTTTCTCTACCGATTCATTGAATCCTCGGTTCTTTGGTATGTGCCAAACTAAACATATCATCGATTCTCGATTGAACCAATCTAACCGACCGATCGGATCCAATTTTTCTAACACTACTTGTAATCACAACGTAAAATAAAGTCTCAATTGGTTTTGAAAAAAAACTAGTACTTAAAATACTAAAAGAATACGACTTTATAAAAACTTGAAAGGCACAAATCTTAATATTGTATCTTATTATCCTGACTTGAGGACAGGTATCGATTACAGATATATGTTCGATATGAATAATTTTAATTTTTTGTAATTTTTTCATATATTTGAAAGATCATATTCTCATCTCCATATCCGAATGTGTCGACACAGATATCGAACATAATGAGAAATTCGGATTACATAAATTGTATCCATCATCCATGCTTACCGACAGCTAAATAAGCATTTGGCAAAGAAGAAATAAAAGAAAAAAACATAACAGACTTTCTATTTTTAAGACTGTGTAACACATCTGCTGTGGTTTCAGGAAGCCCTTTGGCTTGCAAACTGTCCACGTTCTCACGGACAGCTTCTTCAACTGGGGTGAAGACAAGACCCCAGATTAATTAATCGCTTGGCTGCATCTTTGCAAGAAACTAAGCCAGGTTGTGTTTCCCCAGTAAACCTGAATGTTTACCTATATATGTTAAAATTTGCACCACAATAGAACAATAGAAATAAAAGCATAGAGAAGAAGACAATCTTGTAAGGACCAAAAACAAAAGCTTGTAATCTTAAAAATTGGCTATTTTAAATTGAAAGAAGAAAAACAAAAAAAAAAAGAATGTTAAATGGTGCATTTCAACCAATTATGAAAATCTTAGATCTTATATGCATGTGAAGCTTCAGTAGGAAATGCATAGCAGAGCATATGAAATCATAAAGCTTTCTGATGGGACCAAATTCAAAGCATCTAATAGAGATGCACATTACTCACAACAATAGAAATGCTTTAGATAAAGAAGCTACTGCCATAACCATCAAGCATCAAGTGGAGTGGAGTGGAAGGTCCCTAGGACTGTGTGTAATGGAGGGGGGGAGGGGGGGTCAGTTTGAGAAAAGCCAACTCATGAAAAGTGAAGAGGTCTTCTTCCAATTACAGAATTGAAAAATAGGAAAAAAAGAAAAGAAAAAGAAAAAATACAAAGAGCCTGAGGCATATCAAGTATCATCATTGAGAATTGAAAAGTTGAGAGCAGCTGAGCTCTCAACTTTTTGCAAGGGAGCCACCATGTAGCTAGACAATGATCAAGAGGATAAGGCAGGAGGCATAAGAGAGAGTTTTCTAATTATTGTAAAACGATTCGTTTTCTATTTTTTCATTAAATTGAATCACTATGATAAATTATGCAAAATATGTCATAAATTGAGATACGATACGAGCACACAATTTTTTTTCTAAATTGAATCAAAATGTCAAATTATGTAAAATATGAGATGAATTAAGACACGACACGAACACAAAAATGAAAAAATAATTAAAACACAACACGAAAAATGATACGAACACGACACGAATACACGAACGTGTAAAAATATACATAAAACGAATTATCAAAATGTAAAAATTTATATAAATTTATAATACTTTGAAAAACAAAAAAATAAAACGAATACGAACACGTCACAAACACAACATAGAAAAAATAATTAAAACACAACACGAAAAACAACACAAACATGATATGGATACACGAACGTTTATATATATATATATATATCATATATATATATATATATATATATATATTAGAGGTGGCAAAATGAACCCGAACCCGAAAACCCGCCCAGGAAAACCCGAACCCGAACCCGCCCAAACCCGATTTGACCAAAAAGTCAAAAACCCGAACCCGAAAAAGCCCGAACCCGAATGGGCCCGAACCCGAATGGACCCGAACCCGAATGGACCCGAACCCGAATGGACCCGAACCCGAATGGACCCGAACCCGAATGGGCCCGAACCCGAATGAGCCCGAACCCGAATGAGCCCGAACCCGAATGGACCCGAACCCGAGACCGGCCCGAACCCGAACCCGAATTTAATACTAAAAATAAAAATAAACAAATTGCAAATTTTTTTTTTTACAAAGCAATAACTTTAATTATTAATTTTATTCTAATTTTTTTAATAATTTAATTAAAATTTAAAATTTAATATATTATATATATATATATGATGAAATAATAATTTTATCAAAAAGTAAATTATATTTTGTACTTATAAGTTATAACTTTAACGTCTCATATCATGATGAATTTACAATCTAAATATTTTAAATTCTTGAAAATTTTAAAGATGTGAAAAAAAATTTGACAATAATTCAATTAATCTATAAGGGTAAAAAAATTGACAATAATTCAATTATTTTGGCCTTTTGGGTTATACTTAGACCTGCTCACGGGCCGGGCCTGGGCAGGATATTTTGTGTTCCGGGCCGGCCCGGCCCGGAACAGTAATTTTTATTATAATATTATTTTATTTAATTTTAATTATAAAAAATAAAAAAAATAAAAAAATTATTTTTTTATTCCAATGAATAGTGTTTCGGGCCTAAACGGGCGGGTCGGGCCGACCCAGGGCCAGGGCCAGGCCTGGGCAGAGAAAATAAAAAAAAACTGGGCGGCGGCCCGGCCCGGCCCATAAGCAGCTCTAGTTATACTTATGCGGTTAGGTTAGGGTGGGTTTAATTGGATTATGGCTTTCATGTGATTTTATTTTAGCGGGTGGATTTAATGGGGTTTTGGGTTTTATGGCCTTTTGGTTTTGGGTATATTTATTATATATTAATAAATAATCATATTAATGATATATTTATTACGTATAATTTAAATATAAATTATATTTTTTAGTACTACTTTATAATTTATACTTTATACTGATGAAAAAAATATAAGTACTCGATATATATATATATATATATATATATATATATATATATATATCTTGACTATAAGCATAAATTTTTTGCATTTTATAAGTATATAAACGAATAGATGAAGGCCAGGATTTATTTTTAAAAGTTTTTTATTTTATAGTGAATATAAATTATAATGTATTTATATTTTGAAATTCGAGCTCATCAAATCAATTATTTTAAATATCAATATATTAATTTATAATATATCATATTTTTTTATAATAAATTATTTCAAAATTTGATTTTATATAACAAATTAATTTCTTATTCTTTTGGTGCTAACAAATATTAATTTTAAAAAATAAATATAATTAAAAATATCATATAATAGCAAAAGTATAAAAATAAAAATAATAAAAAAATAATAATTTGTTTTTAGATATAAATATTTAAATAACGTAAAAATGATTACATCTAATATAAAATAAAATAATGTAAAACATACCCGTACCCAGATCGAACCCGAACCCAGACCGAACCCGAACCCGAACCCGAATGGGCCCGAACCCGAATGAGCCCGAGCCCGAATGGGCCCGAACCCGAATGGGCCCGAACCCGAATGAGCCCGAACCCGAATGGACCCGAACCCGAATGAGCCCGAACCCGGATGGACCCGAACCCGAATGAGCCCGAACCCGAATAAACCCGAACCCGAATGAACCCGACCCGAACCCGCCCGAACCCGCCCAATTGCCACCTCTAATATATATATATAAAACAAATTATTAACGTGTAAAAATTTATATAAATTTATAATATTTTAAACATAAAAAAAAAAAAAAAAACACGAACACACAAATTATTCTCTTTTTTTTTTTTTTCTCTTTTCTTCCTATATTTTTTTTTCCTTTTTCTATTTTTTTACCCCTACTAACCCAAAGAAAAGTGGAGCCAAAAAACTGGACCATTTTGGTGCAAAAAATGTAAAATTTATTGTATGGATATGGAAATAATAAAGTTAACTTCTTCTCCACCTTTACACCACATGAAGGCTGATTATGACAATATCTTCCAGGGTCATCAGTTCTCTGCTTGAATTGACCAATGCTAACAACAAAGGGATTTTATAAATAAGTTGTATTGCAGTGCTTATGGCTTCAAATTCTCCTATATGGTTTTTCAGTAACCCATCCATATGTTATTAACAGTTATCATCAAGTGAATTTCTTCTTGTTGCCAACCAGAAATTCTCAGTAACTTTATTCCTAGATAACTGGACAAGCAGAATCATCACCAACAGAAAATGTCACTGACTATAAATTATGAGGTAAAGCACCAAACTTTTTGACATGTACATATATATTTTCTCTCCAAATGGATAAGTTAGATTATCACTCTCCTACTTTATAGCTGAACCATTAGATCACATCTTTCTTACCGAGTAAAGCCTAAGTTAAATAATGATGGTGATTCTAGCTAGATTTGTGATTTTATCAATGAACACATGATCATTTCCCTGCCATTATGCTTTTCATATTAATATATTCGAAATGTCAGCCACCAAACCCTGACAGTATGTCACCATTTTTGGTGGTTTTATGGATTTTAATATGGAAGACAGAGAGGAGGGGAAAGCAAACCTGTGGACAGGATATCCAGGGAAGAGTTGGGAAACAGTTCGAGCAAAATGAGCGAACTGATAGATGCCATTGGTGCAAAGATATCTACCAGAAGCAGCAGGAGAGTGGAACAATAATAGGTGAGCCTTGGCCACATCTCTAACATGCACTGCTCCCAACCAATGGTACTCCTGAGTATCTTTGGATCCTTGCAACAACTGAAGCAGCACTGCACAGCTGGCATTCAAGTTGGGTTGCAGCAGAGGACCTAGACATGTGCCTGGATTGATCGCCACTACATCCATCCCATGCTTCTCTGCATATTCCCATGCCGCTTTCTCAGCCAAGGTCTTTGACACTGGATACCATTTCTGTCTCCCCTTGCAGTATTCCAGATCTGTCCAGGATGACTCATCAAAGGCTCCTTTCGTTTCAGGATCCCAATTGGGGTTAGGCACAATAGCTGATATGGAGGAAGTCAGCACAACGCGCCTCACCTTGGCGCTTCTGGCAACCTCTAGCACGTTCACTGTGCCCTGCACAGCTGGCATAACCAGTTCCCTCTCTGGGTCTTTGGGATCCTCCAGAGTGCAGGGAGAGGCCACGTGGAACACACCCTGGCATCCCTCGACTGCCTTGAGGACGGCGCTGTAGTCCAACACGTCTGCCTCGTACACCTCCACCCGCACGCCTGGGGAAGTGGCGCCAGGGAGAGAGAACAGGTGTGTGGGGTCTGACCCTGGGTAAATCGATGCGTGGATGCTGGTGTAGCCGTCTTCAAGGAGGGTGCGGACCAGCCATGAGCCTATGAAACCGTTGGCTCCGGTCACGCACACCGCTTCTTTAGGGGGGTTTGCTGCAGCCATTGTGTTGGGGGTGAGCGATCTTTATTAGTTTCACCTTTTATAGCAAAAGTCCAAATTGAATTGAAATCTTCCGGATCAACCAAGATTTTGATTTGATAAAAATTTAGTGGATTAGTTAGATTTTGTACAGCAAGTGATCAAATTGAATTAAAGTTATCCGGATGAATCTAACAAGATATACAAGAGGTTACATGCTTACAAGACATGTATTGCTCACATGAAATATCTTATCTTGATGACACTTAAAAATAAGGTTATATCTTATTTATCTACAACATATTTTTGTCAAATTTTAAATTTTAAAAATAAAATCTAACATTATCAACTCTTTATCTTTTTAATTAATTCTTTTTTATAATAGATTTTATTTTTAAATTCAACCGATTATAAAATTTTAAAATTGCAACTGACAAATTTTTTGAAAATTTTTATGAGATTCCCAACATGTCATAAGATTCTCGTTCTTGAAAATCCACACTTTTCCAAACCCAGAAAACAGACGGAATTCTAGGGTTACTCCTTGGAGCAAATACTTTTATACATACTTCTTCCGGTTGATCTACACCATACTCTATTCTCGTAAGATGATACACACCGGCTAACAGTCCGTCTGGTGCTACATCATAGGCACATTGGGAACGTAGATAATTGTAACCATATACATATAAAATAACAGCAATGGAAGGATTTTCAAAATCTAACCAAAAAATGTTGGGACAAACTTTTTAAAAAATAAATATAAATGCTTTAATTTTTATTTATTATTAAATCTTAAAAAATATAAAATTATGTTTAGTTTAGTGCTTGAATTTTAAGACTGCTCGAATTTATTAAGTCTTGATTTATCAATTACAAAAACTAAGGATCTTATTCTTATAAAAGGTAGTAGCCACCTAATTTTGTCCGGGTAAAAATCTATCATGTCCAAAATTGAGTCCCGAGTTGAAGGGTCAAGTGAGGTTTTAAATTACCAATTTCTAATCCTTTCATTAATTTGATTTATTTTACGAGCATGTTCAAATACGATTAATATTTTTCGTATTTGTATTTTTGGATTTTAAAATGGGTCTTTTTAATTGGGTCCGACGCTAAGTGGGCTTGGATCGTTATATTTTTGTGGGCCTTTTGGGCCAATCTGTGTGGGCCTTGAAGCCCAAAATACCGAACCCTACCCGGGCTTGCCTAGCAGGCCCACCGCAGCCTTGGCAGCCACTGGCTAAGCAACCCCTCAGCCTGCTGCCAGCACCCCTGACTACTGCCTGCCTTGCACGCTACACCCTACCCTAAAACTACTGCCACCCTAGTAAGCCAAACCCCTCACGCCACCCCCTACCCCTGCCAAGCAGCCACCCTTGCTAGCCCCTCTCCCTTACAAGCAACCCCCCTAACCCACCATAAAACCATAGCCATCAACACTCATAAAAGAAGGACACCCTCACCCAAAAACAACCCACATCCACCCGCCAAAAAAAACAATAGCAGAAAAAAAATACAACAAAAAATACCAACAACCAGAAAAAAAAAAAAACACAAGAAAACCAAAAAAAAAAAAAAAAAAACACACACACACACACACAAAAGTTGGGGTTTCGAGTTTCTTGGGATTGATGGGGTTTGGGAGTGATTTTTGGAGATCACACAGTTGAAAAGAAAGGCCACGAGGAGGGGAGAAACATACTAGAATTTGAGGGAAATCTGTCGGCGGAAAATAGTGAGATTGGTGTTTTGAGCCTCGAGCTAAACTTTTAGATCTAGGTGTTTAGGCTTCGATTTGGGAAAAACTAACCCCGGATTCGAAAAGAGGAGGCCGAAAACAAAGGGTGGGTGGGTGAAGTTTAGAGTCTATCAGTCGCCAACGAGTGGCGGCCGCCAGTCGGCGCGACTGTCCGACGTCGGAATCTGGGCAGGGGGTGGCTTATTTTTTTTTGTTTTAGAGAGTTTAGAGAGAAGTGAGGAGGTAGAGAGAGAAAGAAAAAATGAGAGCAGAGAGAGAAAGTAGCCTTTTATAGGCAAAAAAAAAGGGAGGGGATCCACACCTGGACCCGTGGAGGATTCGACCCAGGTGCGGTCTCACCCGCTCTGGGGGGAGAAGAAAGGGTAAAAAAAGAAAGAAAGAAAAGAAAGGAAAGGAAAGGAAAGAAAGAAGAAAAGGAAAGAAAGAAAAGAAAAGAAAAGAAAGGAAAGGAAAGGAAAGAAAAGAAAAAAGAAAAGAAAAGAAAAGAAAAGGGAAAGAAGAAAAGGAAAGGAAAGAAAGAACGAAAAGAAGGGAAAGAAAGAACGAAAAGGAAAGGAAAGAAAAGAAAAGGAAAGGAAAGAAAGAAAAGAAAAGAAAAGAAAGGAAAGGAAAGAAAGAAGAAAAGAAAGAAAAAACTTGCGGCTTATTTGTGCAAGAAGCTTAACCCGACGATCAATTTCGCTTTTGAACTTTCGATTGTTTTGGTATGATTCTATCCTTATTAATTTATTTTATGCTTATTTGTATATATATATATATATATATTTATAAGAAATAATATGCAGATTGTGGGTGATTAAAGTATTTTTTTTTTTTAATTTTAAATATTAATAAATGTTGTAATTATTTTAATTTTCAAATAAAAACATTTTTTTTTAAAATTAAGACAATTTGTGGTTCTTGCCTAGATGTTGGAGGAATCCAAATATTTTCATAGAAAAATAATTTGTCAATTTATAGGATTATGATGAGAATCTCGAGTGTGAAGATCTTTTTCAAATTCTGCCTAGATGTTGGGAAATTCGGGAAGGCTCTCGCACCGAAAGTTTTTATCTCACTCCTAAATAAAAGTGTTTATTTTTTAAATTAAGTTAACTTGTTCTTTGCATTATTTTATCTATTTATCTATGTTTATTTACCCTTCTTTGATTATTACATTAATACTTCTTGTTCATTGCATAACATGTTACGGAATAAAATCACAATTTTAAAAAGATTTTATGAAACAAAATAAAATAGTGTCCCAAGTAAAAATTATTCTTGCTACCTTGCCTAGACGTTAGAGGGATTCCAATAATTGTTTCTTGCAAAAAAAATATTATTTCTATTCAAAAGGATTATTACAAAAATTCAAAAATGAAAAAACTCTTCTCATATTCCGCCTAGATGTTGGGAAATTTAGAAAAAATTTGCGCCGAAGATTTTTATTTTATTCCTAAATAAAATGATTTGTTTTCTTTGAAAATACAAAATTTGCAATAAAAGAAATTATGGGTATTATTTTTAAATATCAAAATTAAAACTTTTTCTCAAGATCAAAGATAACACATGATTAAATGGTATCGTTTTTTAAACGGGCGTCGTAGGGGTACTAATACATTCCCCACGCGTAACCGTCATTCTGAGCCCAATTTTGTTTTCGCAGACTAAAATTATCTTTTCAATGAATTTTATTTGATTTTAAGATTTTATTTAAAGGATAAACTTTCTTAGGTGGCCAATCACACCCTAACCAAAAAAGATTGGTGGCGACTACATTTGTTTTTAAAATTGTCTAGTGATCGAAAAACCGTATGATAGCTTGACGACTCCACCGGAGAAATTTGAGAGTCGAGCCATTAATTAATCATGTGTTATCATAAATTTTGATTTAATGGATTTAATTGATATTTAATTTTAATTCCTTTAATTTTTATTTTTATTTTGCTTACACTCATGTCTTGATTTTTGTTAATCATTTATTTATGCTTTTTGTTTATTTATTATTATTTTTAATTGATGCTAATAATTGTGGGGCATTTAGGATAGGGGTCTTGAACTTAGTAAACGGTTTATTTGTTCCTTCTCTCACATTTTACACGTGCATTTGCATAACATGAGCTCTATACCCGAACTTCGTCCCTTCTAAGTGGAAGTAAAGTAACTACGCCTTCGTGATGATCCTCCGTATGGGCTAGTGAAAACACTTTTAGAGTATAAACTACCTAAGCTTTCGTGATGATCCTCTGTATGAGCCTTAGAAAAATATATTCTAACAAATTCAATGATTTCCTTTGGATCAGGGTGTCTTACTAGTCCTCGTGGACGATAGTGAGGAGCAATTTGGGGCCTTTAGAACCTGACTAAACCTCATAATGAACCATAAGAAGAAGCCTAGGCGGAACCATGCCGAATTTTTGTTAGATGCACCGAAGCTAGGAATACATGAAGGAACACTTTCGACCTTTTTCTATTTATTTTTTCACATCCCAAGTCCGGGAGTGTGACCGGCCAAAGACAACTATATGCCCTTATCTCCGAAGCCTTAACTATTCATCTACCTAACGAAATTTAGGCATGACCCCGCCCAATATGGGGGATACCGAACATGCAAAACATGCATAATAATAATAATAATAATAACAATAATAACACATAACATCCCGGTTAGGACACCTCCAACTTGGGAGTAACCGAGATGCCCCGCAGCAGACGCGCAAGGTGAACCATAATGTACATATATATACAATGCCAAAAATGTAAACAACAATCTCGGCCTCTGACCGGATAACTGCATGACACATAATACAACATATTTAGACAAAATAATATATGACATCCCTAGGTGAATGTGCACGGCTCCTCCATCAAGCAACGGATCACCTCATCAAAACGGTATATCATGCTCACCCACTATCGGTCACGAGCAAGCTGGCGGGGTGGATGAGGGATTGGGTCGAACAATATCTGAAAAAGAAAAATAACTAAAGGGTCAGTCATAAGGACTTATTGAGCAAACGCATAATTAGTAAAGTCTATGGAAAAGACTCGCAAGTCATATTAACTAATATCACCTTGATATTCCTATCCAACATCACAAATAACTATAACATCCGGTAGGGTCTGTAGACTCTTACAAACCGGTAGGGCTCGAAAGCTCCTACAAACCGGTAGGGCTCGAAAGGTCCTACAAAACCGATAGGGCACAATGGCAGCCTACAAATCCAGTAGGGCATAATGGCAGCCTTCAAATCTGGTAGGGCACAATGGCAGCCTACAAATTCAGTAGGGCACAATGGCAGCCTACAAATCCGGTAGCATATTGCCAGCCTACAAATCTGGTAGGGCACAATGGTAGCCTACAAATTCAAGCATAGCTTAACATTACAGTAAACATACAACACATAACATTTAAATAAGCATACAAGTAAGGAAACAATGTGGCACCATAAAGTCAACCACTCATGCGTCAATCCCGGATTATTACATAATCATTACTTGTCCATTCCTTTGACCTTTTTCTCACGTCTTTACGAGAATTCGATACCATAAGGTAGTTCTATGTCATGCACACTACTATTTACCAACTCAAGTGCATTATAATCCATCACCGATACATTCATACAATCATAGTCAGTATGTCGTAACATAATCTAACGATCCTATGTCTATCGCTACATGTTTACTCACAGTGCGCTAAGCGGGAGAAATTGGATCCACGTGCTCCAGAGTTCTTCTAACCACGGACTCAGCTAATCCGCGCTTTTAGTTCATAAACAATAATTTTATAAATATTTTATAATTTAGAAACATTCACACTATCCAAATTGTAGCTAATTAGCTACTATCCGAAATTTTGTAGCTTAGGTATTTAAGCATTATAACATTTAAACCTAGCTCGGGTTGAAATTCGGAGCAACAATCAACTAGAAAGTTACTCCCCCGAGCCTAGCAAAGCCAATAGTGGCCCCGGATGGTGGTGGAAGTGGTGACACAAGGTGGTTGGCTACCATGGTGTATTCGGCCAAGCATGGATTTCCATCTCCAAACCACTTTTTCTATCAACCAACCCCAAATAATGGATGTAGAGGTTGATTTAAGACCACCCATGCTGGTGGTTTAAGGTGCTCTATGTTGGAAACCACCTAAGGCAAAATGGCCATAAAGAGAAAAACATAGTTTCTCTTGGTTTCTTAAAAAAATAATACCAAATAAGTGATCCTCACCTTCTAGATAGTCAGAATATGTATTTTGTTGGCTTGGTGATGAGTAGAAATCAAGAGATCAAGCTTACTAAGCTTTTGGCTACGGAGTTTTCTCACTTGTTTAGGTTTCTCAAGGTTGAAGATGAAACAAACCCTTAATGCCTAAGGAGAATAAGTCTCACGGCTGATAAGGGGTTTATGGCATGCATTTTATGGCCAATTTCCAAGCCAAATGACAAAAAACACACTTTTTGTCTTTACTGCCTAAGCGGGCCCATATGAAATTTTTACGTTCGGAAGCTCGTTTTTCACTTTTCTCGACACGGATATGTTTCAAATATCATTTTACACTAGTACGCAAGTTTTCATAATTTTTTGATATCTAGAGCATCAAATCTGGGCCCCGGACTATTTACGGGTCAACATTTTGACTTTTTTTTTTTTGTTTTAGCTTCGTTTCTTATTTTGATTTCACCAATAGCATTCTAACATCATTTTATGTCTGTATGAATCCATTCATTCACTTAAAACCTTTTTCGAACCTTCCCGCGATCAGTTCCGGTTTTTCACTCTTTTAAGCTAATTAAGGACGTATCTGATTTCCACTTAATTTTTGAGTTTTAGAAAAAATGCCAATTTTTCAATCTAAGAATAATATTGAGATCCTCTATGATCACAGAGTCTATTGGTACCATATTCGAACCAAAAATAAAATTTTGAGTAAAATGACCAAAATACCCTTGGTTCATATTTTACCGATTTTGTGCCGATTAGAATTTCCAATAATCCTGATCAACAATATATCACATTTTAACACTATGTGAAGTTAAAATACCAAATTTTATAGGCTTAACGTTGTCTCGATTTCGATTCCTAACTCATGGTTTAAGGCTAAATCTCTCAAATAGCCAATTAAACCCCTTATTCTAAAAATTATTAGTATAACTATAAAACCAGATGGTAGTGTGCTTTGTCTACAAGCATACTTGATCCACCATTTATGAATCATTTAAAGAGACCCGAGTCGATCTCTGTCTTACGAGGGTCTTACAATTCCCCCCCTTAATAAAACTCGTTATCGAATTTTCCTAATTATGAACTTATTGAATAATTCATTTAAAGGTTTACGTACCTACTCTCGGAATAACTGGGGGTACTGTCTCCTCATGTCTCTTTCAAGTTCCCAAGTAGCTTCCTCTTTCTCATGATGATTCCATACAACCTTCACCGAAGGAATCTCCTTCGATCGTAGCTTCCTTACCTATCGTTCTACTATGGCTATGAGTTATTCTACATATGACATGCGGGGGTCTACCTCTACCGCCTGCAGTTGCAACACATGGGACTCATCGGGGAGGTATTTTTGAAGCATTGACACATGAAATACCAGGTGTACAACGGCTAACTCGGGAGGAAGGGCCAACTCATATGCTACTACCCCATGTCGTCGAAGTATGTCAAAAGGTCCAACGTACCTTGGACTCAACTTTCCTCTCTTTTCGAATCTCATGACACCCTTAAACGGAGACACTTTCAAGAACATATGATTCCCCACATCAAACTCTAGTTCTCGAAGTCTATTATCGGCATAAGACTTTTGCCGACTTTGTGCTGCTCGTATTTTGTCACGGATCAACTTCACATTTCTCAATGCTTCACGAACCATATCTAGACCTAACAATAGACGATCACCCACCTCAAACCATCCCACTGGAGATCTATATTTTCGGTCAAATATGGTGCCATTTTTATGGTACTTTGATAGCTGTTATTATATGCGAACTTAATCAAAGACAAGTGCTGATCCCAGCTACCCTCAAAATCTAAAACACATGGCCGTAGCATATCCTCTAAAGTCTGGATGGTCCTCTCAGATTGACAATCGATTTGGGGATGGAACGTGGTACTGAACCTCAACTGAGTACCAGTGCTCTCTGGAATGATTCCCAAAATCTTGATGTGAACTGTGTGCCTCTATCTGACACAATAGAAATAGGCAGTCCATGCAAAGGCACTATCCAGTCCAAATATAGTCTAGCATACTGGACTACCGTATATGTAGTGCGCACTGGCAAGAAATGCGCAGACTTGGTCAATCTATAGACAATCACCCATACCGAGTCGAATCCTTTGGTTGACTTAGGCAACCCCATGACAAAATCCATCGTAACCTTGTCCCATTTCCATTCAAGGACATCCAAACTCTAAAGTGTACGTGGCGGTTTATGATGTTCTGCCTTAACCTGTTGGCACACCAAGCATCTAACCACAAAGTTGGCTACATCCTTCTTCTTGCCTTCCCACCAATAATGTGCTCGTAGATCATGATACATCTTGGTGAAACCAGGGTGCATAGTGTAGGATGAGCTATGAGCTACCTCGAGGAGTCTATGTCAAATATCTCCTGCCAACGGTACCACGAGGAGATCATGTAACCATAAAGTTCCATCATCGTCTATATGAAACTCCTCGCATAATCCTTGTCCAACATTGGCTTTCTTTCCTATGCAAAAATCATCATCATGTTGCAACCCTTTTACCTCTTCCATTAATGATAACCGTACTTGCACATGGGCTAACATCTCCCCCGTGTCAATAACACTAAGTACCACACCATCATTGAGGCATTCCTCACTTCCCGGACCATATGTCTCCTTTGTACTGCTATATAGGATAAGCTACCCATGGACTTTCTACTCAAGGCATCCGCGATAACATTGGCCTTTCCGGGATGATAAAAGATGGTACAATCATAATCCTTGAGTAATTCCAACCACCTCCTCTGTCTCAAATTTAGCTCCCGCTGATCAAATATATACTTGAGACTCTTGTGGTTTGTAAAAATCTCGCATGATTGGCCATACAAATAGTGTCGACATATCTTTAATGCGAAAATAATGGCTGCCAGTTCCAAGTCATGCGTCGGGTAATTCTGCTTATGCCGTTTCAACTGTCTCAACGCATATGCAATAACCTTGTTCTTCTGCATCAATACGTAGTCCAAACCTATGCGAGAAGCATCACAATACACCACAAAGCCATCTGTCTCATTTGGCAATGCTAACACAGGTGTTGAAATCAAGAGCTCCTTAAGATCATTAAAGCTCTTTTCGCACTCATCTGACCAAACAAACTTAACATTCTTCTGTGTTAACCTGGTTATTGGTGCGGCTATCCTCAAGAAGTTCTCCACGAACCTCCTATAATATCCAGCTAACCCTAAGAAACTCCTGATCTCTGTTACTGTAGTCGGCCTCTCCCAGTCTCGTACTGCCTCAATCTTCCTGGGATCCACAGAAATACCTTCCCTCGAAACTATATGGCCAAGAAAGCTCACACTCGATAGCCAAAACTCACACTTGGAGAACTTGGCAAACAGTTTGTGTGCTCGAAGAGTCTCGAGGACTATATGAAGATGTTCCCTATGTTACTCCTCGTCTAGCAAATACACCAAGATATCATCGATGAACACAATCACAAACTGGTCAAGGAAGGGTTTGAACACCCTGTTCATCAAATCCATTAACGCTGCCGGTACATTCATCAGTCCAAACGACATGACCAAACTCATAATGTCCATATTAAGTGCGAAAGGCCATTTTGGGAATATCTTCCCTCCTGATGCAAAATTGATGGTACCCCGATCTAAGATCAATCTTAGAAAAGCACTAAGCTCCTGCAGCTGATCGAATAAATCATCGATCCTAGGCAACAGATCTTATTCTTCATCGTCACCTTATTCAGCTGCCTGTAATCAATACACAATTGTAACGATCCATCATTCTTCTGAAAAAATAAATCGGAGCACCCCAAGCAGAAGTACTCGGGCGTATAAAGCCCTTATCAAGAAGATCCTGCAACTGAACCTTTAGTTCCCTTAGCTCCAACGGAGCCATACAATAAGGAAGAATGGATATCGACTGTTTTCCCGAGGGTACATCTATGCAAAAGTCAATCTCCTTATCCGGTGGAAGTCCTAGCAACTCCTCGGGAAAAACATCGGGGAAATTCTCTACTATGGGAATCCCTCTCAAATCCTGAGACTTCATCTCAGCATCATATACATACGCCAAGAATCCTTGGCAACCCTTCGTGATGAGAACCAAGCTGGTATTGGACTTCAAGATCCATTGCATGTTCCTATTAGGCCTATTACAAGGTCAAGATCCAAGAAGCTCAAGGAAGCTATGCAAGGATTGGTAAAAAGGACTTGGGAAGAATCTACAAGTCTTTTAAGCAATGTCAATCCATTCAAGTTGGGTTGCTTGAATGAGGAAGACCAAGAATTGGTCCATGTGATCCAAGCTTCACATGATGGGCCATAGAGGAATTTAAGGGGGCGGCAATCTTAATGAATTAGTGGGCTTGTTTTTATTTCATTATCTAATTTGAAGTGGGGACCAATTCATTAATGTCGTGGCACCTAAATTAGAAGCTTTAGTTGGGTCTTTTAATTACTTAGGCTTTTGGGCCTGATTTATGTATTATGTCCATTAGGCTTTAAAGGGTCTATCTTCATTAAACTTGTTAAACATCCTTTTAATTATTTAGGTTTGGGCTTGAACATGTTCAGCCCATATTTTACATATTATTGCTTAGTAGATTTAGGGTTATTGTAGAGAGGCTATAAATATATGTCTTAGCCACCTACTTCAATTATCTTTTGATCAATTAAGTCTGATTTTATTCAGTGAGAGTTTTCTCTTTTAGTTCTTGAAAGAACTTAGGAACTTATCAAAGAATTCTTTCTTTGTGGCGTTCAACCTATCAAACCTAGGTTCTTGAAACAATAGTTCTTAGGGTCTAGCTTACATGCTTAATCTAGGTTCTTTGAAACAGGCTTTTAAGGGTTTAAGTTTTCTTTGCCTGAATCTTGGCTTTTCTGGGTTAGGTATTTCAATTTGTTAGTGGGTTCAAAGGGTTTAACCCCTAGGGTTCACATCAATTGGTATCAGAGCTTAGGATTCCAATCAGGTTTTTATAGTTATCGCTTTGATTTTTTGTTTGTTACTTCTTTTTGGGGTTTCAGATAGTATTACAGCAAAATCAATAACAAGATTTTGGGTTTTAGGCATTCTTGTCTTAGGGTTATAGCTATAGGCATTCTTGTCCTGGTTATAGTTTTTAGGCAGTCTTGCTTTGGGATTTCATTTCTTGTAATTGAATCAAATCAATCTAACAAGATTTTGGGGTTTCAGCATTCTTGTCTTAGGGTTATAGCTTTAGGCATTTTTTCTAGGGTTATAGTTTTTAGGCAGTCTAAGTTTGGGGTTTCAGTCTTGAAAAATGGTTTAAATCAAGATTTCATTTCTTGAATTCTTGATCAATTAAAATTTCTTCTTATTGATTCTTGATCCGAATCTTGAAAAAAAAAAGAGAAAGAAAAGTGTTCGAACAGCAAGAAAAAGAAAGAAATATTCGAAAAAGATCAAGGAAAGTAGGAAAGATTTGAATTCTTGGTCATCTTGTTCTTGATTTTTACTTGTTTTACCTTCTTACTAATTGTTTCTTGCTTCTTGAGTCTTTTGCTAGGTAGAATTAAGCAAGTGGAGTTCTTGAAGAGTTCTTCTAGATCCTAAAGAACCTGAAAGAGGAAATAGATTGGTAAAAGGCAAGAGTAAGTAAGTTTATTAAAGAAAAAGCCTAAAATAGTGCAAACAAGAGTTGGAGTGATATCTTAATTGAGTGTAAACACTAAGGGAGTGTGTGAGTTTATTTTTATCACTAACATTTTGTTTTGCAGCAACTTCAAATGTCTCACCATAGTGAATCATCACACAAGGGGGATGAAAATTCATCCTTTACGTGGAGAGCTATGCAACAACAGTTTGAGAGGATGAATTTACGATGGCACAGATGTCAGACAAGATAGAGAGCCAATCGGCAGCCATTCAAAACCTACAAGGTGGGCGAGATAGAGGGGCTAGGCGAGAGCCTAGTGTTGTTGATGGACATGAAATTGAGGAGGCAGATGATGAGGAAGTTGATATGGGTAGACCTAGTGGAGTTAGGCATGAAGGAAGGCCTAGGAGAAACACTAGGGATCATGATTGGGAAAATAGAGAAGATAGGAACCTTGGGAATATTAAATTGAAAATTCCACCATTCCAAGGTAGAACTGATCCTGAGGTGTATTTGGAGTGGGAGAAGAAGATAGAGTTGATCTTTGATTGTCACAACTATTCGGAAGAGAAAAAAGTGAAGTTGGCAGTCATTGAATTTACTGACTATGCCATAGTTTGGTGGGATCAACTAGTAACCAGTAGGAGGAGAAACCATGAGAGACCTATAAAGACATGGAGGGAATTGAAAGCTCTCATGAAAAGGAGGTTTGTACCTAGCCACTATTATAGGGACCTTTACCAAAAACTTCAAAACCTTACCCAATGGTTTAAGTTTGTAGAGGATTATTATAAGGAGATGGAGGTGGCTATGATTAGAGCTAATGTAGAGGAGGATCGAGAAGCCACCATGGCTAGATTTTTGAGTGGCTTACATAGAGACATAGCCAATGTTGTGGAGTTGCAGCATTATGTGGAGGTAGAAGACATGGTGCACATGGCTATAAAGGTGGAGAGGCAATTGAAAAGAAAGGGGGCAGCAAGGTATTCTTCGGTTTCTAGCACTCCTTGGAAACCAAAGTGGGACAAAGATCGGGCTGTTGTCAAGGGCAAAATTGAACCACCAAAGGGGAAATAAGAGAGCACTAGCAAAGACAAACCTAAGGTATTTCAAAATTCCAATTCTTTAAGGAATAGAGATATTAAATGCTTTAAATGTTTGGGTTCAGGGCATATTGCATCTCAATGTCCAAACAAAAGGGCGATGATCATGCATGCTAATGGTGAAGTCGTGACCGAAAGTGAGGATGATTGTGATGACATGCCAGAATTGGAGGATGCTAGTGATTGTGTTGGTGATGATGCTGACTTGGACTACCCCATGGAAGGTTGCTAGGCGTGCTTTGAATGCACAAATTAAAATAGATGATGTAGAGGAACAAAGGGAAAACATTTTTCATACTAGATGTTTTGTGAACAATAAAGTATGTAGTATGATAATTGATGGGGGGAGTTGCACCAATGTAGCTAGTACAACCTTAGTAGAAAAGTTGGGTTTACCTATGCTTAAACATCCTAAGCCTTACCGATTGCAATGGTTGAATGATTGTGGGGAGGTTAAGGTGAATAGGCAAGTAAGGGTAGCTTTTACTATTGGGAGGTATAGTAGTGATGAGGTGCTTTGTGATGTAGTGCCTATGCATACTGGCCATCTATTGTTGGGGAGGCCATGGCAGTATGATAGAAGGGAAACACATGATGGGTTTAGGAATATACAGCTTTGTAAAAGATGGCAAAACCATCAACCTTGTTCCTTTAACACCAAAGCAGGTCTATGAAGACCAAATGAAATTGAAAACTGTTTTTGAGAAAAAAGAATTGAGTGTGGCCGAATCTAATGAGGAAAAAAGGAGAGAACAAAAAAAAGAGAGATTGGCCGAAAAAGGGGAGGAAAAAGAAAGTGACAAAAACAGAGAAGTGGTTGAAAAAAATAAAGTGATGCCACAAGAAAGAAAAGCAAAAACAAAGATGAGCTTTTATGCAAAAGAGAGTGAGGTTAAGAAGGTTTTTTTAGAAGATCAGCCCATGATCTTCCTTATATATAAAGAATCATATCTTAATCTTGATGAATCTAACCAAGCTCTTCCTAGTGTTGCTATTTCTTTGTTACAGGAATTTGAAGAGTTATTCCCGGACGAGATGCCAAGTGGGTTGCCTTCCATAAGAGGCATTGAGCATCAGATTGATTTTGTACCCGGAGCAGTCATTCCAAACCGACCAGCCTATAGAAGTAACCCGGAGGAGACAAAGGAACTTCAAAGGCAAGTTGAAGACTTGATGAGTAAAGGGTACATAAGAGAAAGCATGAGTCCATGTGCTGTTTCAGTTCTTCTAGTGCCAAAGAAGGATGGGTCTTGGAGGATGTGTGTTGATTGTAGAGCAGTCAACAATATCACGGTAAAGTATCGTCATCCCATTCCTAGATTAGATGATATGCTAGATGAATTGTATGGATCTTGTGTTTTTAGTAAGATAGATCTTAAAAGCGGTTACCATCTGATTAGGATGAAAGAAGGTGATGAATAGAAAGCAGCTTTTAAGACTAAATATGGGTTGTATGAATGGTTAGTCATGCCATTTGGACTTACTAATGCAACTAGTACTTTTATGAGACTAATGAATCATGTTTTGAGAGAGTTTCTAAGTAAATTTTTAGTAGTCTACTTTGATGACATTTTAGTGTACAACAAAAGCTTAGATGAGCATGTTGAACATTTGCGATTTGTGTTTAATGTGTTGAAAACTGAAAAGTTGTTTGCTAATTTTAAGAAGTGTACCTTTTGCATGGATAGAGTTATATTTCTTGGATATGTTGTTAGCTCAAAAGGTATTGAGATGGATGAAGAGAAAGTCAAGGCCATCAAGGACTGGCCGACGCCTAAAGGGGTAAGTGAGGTAAGAAGCTTTCATGGTTTAGCTAGTTTTTATAGGCGTTTTGTTAAAGACTTTAGCACTATTGCTGCACCACTTACTGAAGTTATTAAAAAGAATGTTGCTTTTCATTGGGGCAATGAACAAGAGAAAGCATTTGTTAATCTTAAAGATAGGTTATGTTCAGCACCTGTTTTAACATTACCTAACTTTGACAAAGCTTTTGAGATTGAATGTGATGCCTCAGGAATAGGAATTGGAGCTGTTTTAATGCAGGAAAAACGTCCAATCGCATTCTTCAGTGAGAAGCTTAGTGGAGCGGTTTTAAACTATCCAACTCA
Source organism: Fremontodendron californicum (assembly GCA_030761205.1). Classification (NCBI taxonomy): domain Eukaryota; kingdom Viridiplantae; phylum Streptophyta; class Magnoliopsida; order Malvales; family Malvaceae; genus Fremontodendron; species Fremontodendron californicum. Next base: position 16,662,404 of record JAULJL010000018.1, on the reverse strand, counting down.
TGACAAGGAGCTCTATGCACTTGTTAGAGCTTTGGAAACATGGCAGCATTACTTATGGCCTAAGGAAATTGTGATACATACTGATCATGAGTCATTGAAACATCTCAAGGGTCAAGGTAAGTTGAATAAGAGACATGCTAAGTGGATGGAATACATAGAGACCTTTCCTTATGTCATTAGATATAAGCAAGGTAAGGAAAATATTGTGGCTAATGCTTTATCTAGGAGGTATGTATTTCTCACATCTATGAATGCTAAGATGCTTGGATTTGAATATATAAAGGATGAATATGCCAATGATGCTGATTTTTGTGATGTATACATAGCATGTGATAAGACAGCATTTGGTAAATTTTACAAGCATGATGGTTTTTTGTTTAGACAAGATAAACTATGTGTGCCTAATTGTTCTATGAGAGAGTTATTAGTGCGTGAGGCACATGGTGATGGTTTAATGGGACACTTTGGTGTTAAGAAGACCTTAGAAATATTGTATGAACATTTCTTTTGGCCTAAAATGAAAAGGGATGTTATTCGCATATGTAATAGATGCATTACATGTAGAAAGGCCAAATCTAAGGTTTTACCTCATGGGTTGTATACACCCTTACCAGTTCCTAGTGCACCATGGGTAGACATATCTATGGACTTTGTATTGGGTTTACCTAGGACGAAAAGGGGTAGGGATTCAATTTTTGTGGTCGTGGATAGGTTTAGCAAGATGACAAATTTTATCCCATGCCATAAAACTGATGATGCAACTAACATTGCTGAATCGTTCTTTAGGGAGATAGTGCGCCTACATGGTGTTCCTAGAAGCATTGTATCTGATAGAGATGTTAAGTTCCTTAGTTACTTTTGGAAGGTTTTGTGGGGGGAAATTGGGTACTAAACTTTTGTTTTCTACTACTTTTCATCCACAAACTGATGGGCAAATTGAAGTAGTTAATAGAACTTTAACACAACTTTTGCGCACTGTTATACAAAAAAACTTGAAAACTTGGGAAGAATGTTTGCCATTCATAGAGTTTGCATATAATAGGACTCTGCATTCTACTACTTCTTATTCTCCATTTGAGATTGTTTATGGTTTTAATCCATTAACTCCCTTAGATTTAATGCCTTTACCTGTTGATGCAAGGAATAGTTTGAATGGGAGTAAGAAAGCTGAATTGGTGAAGTCTCTTCATGAAAAAGTAAAGCTTCAAATTGAGAAAAAAAAAATGCAAAAGTTGCTTCACAAGCAAACAAAGGCGGAAGGCGAGTTACTTTCAAATCAGGTGATTGGGTCTGGGTTCATATGCGCAAGGAAAGATTTCCAGCCCATAGGAGAACCAAGTTGCATCCTTGAGGAGATGGGCCTTTCCAAATCCTTGAGAAAATTAATGACAATGCTTACAAAGTAGACTTACCAGGTGAGTATAACGTTTCTGCTTCATTTAACGTTTCTGATCTTTCCCTTTATGATGTAGGTGATGATTCGAGGTCGAATCCTTTTGAGGAAAGGGGGAATGATGAGAACCAAGCTGGTATTGGACTTCAAGATCCATTGCATGTTCCTATTGGGCCTATTACAAGATCAAGATCCAAGAAGCTCAAGGAAGCTATGTAAGGATTGGTAAAAAGGACTTGGGAAGAATCTACAAGTTTTTTAAGCAATGTCAATCAATTCAATTTGCGCTGCTTGAATGAGGAAGACCAAGAATTGGTCCATGTGATCCAAGCTTCACATGATGGGCCATAGAGGAATTCAAGGCGGCGGCAATCTTAATGAATTAGTGGGCCTGTTTTTAGTTCATTATCTAATATGAAGTGGGGACCAATTCATTAATGTTGTGGCGCCTAAATTAGAAGCTTTAGTTCGGTCTTTTAATTACTTAGGCTTTTGGGCCTGATTATATATTATGTCCATTAGGCTTAAAGGGTCTATCTTCATTAAACTTGTTGAACATCCTTTTAATTATTTAGGTTTGAGCTTGAGCATGTTCAGCCCATATTTTACATATTATTGCTTAGTAGATTTAGGGTTATTGTAGAGAGGCTATAAATATATGTCTTAGCCACGTACTTCAATTATCTTTTGATCAATTAAGTCTGATTTTATTCAGTGAGAGTTTTCTCTTTTAGTTCTTGAAAGAACTTAAGAACTTATCAAAGAATTCTTTCTTTGTGGCGTTCAACCTATCAAACTTAGGTTCTTGAAACGAGAGTTCTTAGGGTCTAGCTTACATGCTTAATCTAGGTTCTTTGAAACAGGCTTTTAAGGGTTTAAGTTTTCTTTGCCTGAATCTTGGCTTTTCTGGGTTAGGTATTTCAATTTGTTAGTGGGTTCAAAGGGTTTAACCCCTAGGATTCACATCACTTCGCTAACAGTTTCCCGGCACTAATTACTGATATCAAGTGAGGCGAAGTCGTTCTATGATCTCCTTGATACCTCAACACATGTTTACCCGGTATTTTCAACACTACCACCTTCTCGTGGCAATCTAATACGGCATGTGGGCAGACAACCAGTCCATGTCCAAAATCACATCAAACTCAAGTATCTAGCTCAATTAGATCTATGAAATATATCTCACCTTCGATCCGTATTTCACATCCTTTCAACATTTTGTTCACATGGTAAACCTCCCCTACCGGAGTAAGCACTATCAACAGATCATTTAACATATCATAACTCATGTTCAAACATGAAGCAAAGGAAAGGGATATAAAGGAGTGAATAGAACCCAAATCAAATAATAGTACAGTCTACTTTGAATAAATATCTAATGTACATGTCACGACTGCATTCGACGCATGCACGTCCTGAGGAATCAGCACAAATGCCCTGGCTTGTCCTTGACCCTCTATAGTCTGTCTTCTACCCTCCATAGTCTGTCCTCTACCTCCAGACTGTGTACCTCTACTTGCTGTGCCTCTGCCCACTGACTGGGCCACTGATCCAGTAGTAACAACTGATGTAACAACTGGGGGCGGTGCAACTGTAGTATACGTGGGTCGAGAAAAATTCAGCGGACAGTCCTTCTTCATATACCCCGACTGACCGCATCTGAAACAAGTACCAGGCTTTCGGCATCGTCCAAAACACGGATAACCACAACTCTGACAATGGGGAGCTCTTGATTTTCCAATGTTACCTGATGACTGGGTAACCGATCTAGTTTGACTGTTCTGTCCCCGGACCACTGTACCAGTACTACTAGGTGCTCCTCATCAACCTACACCAGACTGCCTAAAACCCTATCTTCCAGTCCTAGCCTTCTTCCGAGGCTCACGGTCAATCTGCCTCTCTTTGGCCCGTGCCTCAAATCGTAAGGCTGCATCAAGAACATCGGAGTAGATAGAGGTCCTTGTCAATGGTACCGCCCTAAATAATAAGGCCATTAGCAAACCGCTTGGCCTTCATAGTATCAGTCATCACCATATGTGGCGTATACTTCGCTAACTGGTTAAACTTAGTATCATAATCCAACACTGACATAGGCCACCCGTAGACTCTTAGGCATGAATCGTTGAATAAAAGCATTATAAAACTCAAACCATTCTAATGGAGGACTACCCGTTGGTCGGCTCCTCAATAAGGTCTTATACCACTCATAGGCCACCCCCTTCAACTGATAACTAGTCAATTCCACTGCTCTAACTGGTGAGCATCCGAGAGCCACACATAACCGATCACATACACAAAGTCCTGTGGATCTGAATCAAGCTCAATCCCAAAATATACAGGTGGCTTATTCCGTCGAAACTCATATAATGTCATTGGGAGATACTGCCCCTGATGGAGAATCAATTAAGAGTTGTAAACCCAAGTGCAGGTTATGTTCAAGTAATAAATTCTCGGGTGTCCGAGGTCGAACCACAGGGAAGCGTATTAGTAAGTATAAGTTTATAAATATATAAGAAAAAGAAAGTAAACAAGATATTAGGGAATCAACAACAAAACAAGATAAACAAGATATTAGAGAACAAAATAAACAAAATAACATAAAAGAAATTAAACAAGATATAAAAAAACAATAAAAAAAGATGTTGAGGTTAGAGAATCCACTCTTGGTGTTATGCTAAGATTAATCTTGTTTTATTACACAATCGAAATCCACACATAAAGGAGGTTCCAATCGGAAGGTTTAGCAATTCAGTCCAAATTGTCCAACGTCCATAGCATATGATATTATGTTCATTTGGTATCCTCAAAACTCATAAAAAGAGTCCAAGCATTCCTTATGCCAAGGTATATGTCTACAACAAATCAAGGTTATGAAACCAAGCATTTACTGTGCCATTTTCCTTGTCAATAATGAATCAAGATCCCTACTTTGTAAGTATGATTTTAAACCAAAAGAAAATATTATCTATACTAGTGTTTATAAATGATGATTCATTTTAGCTCATGTTTAAGAGACTAACCTTAGCATTTACCAAAAGCTTCACCTCATCACCTCAACAATATGATTAGCAACACATACTAGATATGAATAAAATGAAAAGAAATGTAAGAAGCATAAGTAAATAAAGAAAAAGAAAACTAGAGAAAGGAAAGAAGAAGAAAACTTAGAGAATTTTATTACAATGGCTAATATCCTACCAATGTATAATGATACTCTTACAATCATCCAAGGCCCTCTATTTATACACATTTTGGAGAGCTAAATGACAAGAGACAAGCTTTATAAATTTCAAAGGTAGGTATAATAGGTGGGTGCATTTTTCTAACAATTTTCGTCATATTGTATGACAATTCTGATCAGCCAGCTTGATGGTCGATTTTGTCAATGTTGGAGGCTTGATCTGATCAAATGGTCTTCTAGAAAAATATACCCCTATCAGTTACGGATCCATAGCCATTGGAATCAGATCATTTGCTCATGTGGATCGGAAGATATAGTCAAAATACCAAAACAGGTCAGCACAGACGTCATTGCACATCAGCCAACTTGATGGTCGATTTCGCTAGGGAAAAAGACTCCGTTTTAAGAAGTGTAAAACATGAAAAAGATAGATATGCCTCTTAACTATGCACTGTAAAAATTTCAGCCTTAATGCTTCAGTGAAACTCCAGATATAGTTGATATGGCAAAAGGTGTCGGAACTGGAACTGAATTGGATTGGCCTTAATTCTTGATTTAACCTAGTAATCTGAAATCACTCAAAGAAACTCGTGAAAAACACCAAATTACATAAAAATATAAAATATCATAAACACAATTAGACTAAGCAATAATAACTCGTATTTGACACAAAACAATAATAAAACATAACTAAGAACTATATAATTATACGAGTTATCACACCCCCACACTTAGATTGTTGCTTGTCCCTAGCAACGACTCAATAAAAATAAAATAAGAAAATCTAATCTAATCCATTTTCGTTGGAAATCACGGTGGCACTTAGCATGTGACACAAGCCTTTAAACCCCTAGGTGTCCCTAGTGGACGAGTTTAGTCTCGTGAGGGTTTGCTAGAACGATACCCACAAACATTGAAAAACTAAAATATAAGTAAACTACATACACTAAAAATATTTACTCCTAATCCTTTCAATATAAATTAGAGACAATCTTTGAACAAGTCTTATAAACTAATCAATAGCTCAAAGAATTTCACAAAAATTCATGCTTGAATGTAAATAAATGAGTTAAGCCAATATTAACATAACATATTTCAATCAAAATAGTGCATATTCAACTTAATCTCAACTTCTCACTATACTCTCATGATTTTCACTCTTTAAAGTAGTGGTAAAGTGTTTACACTCAATCAATCTCATGAAAACAGTTCTACCATATGCTTGCTTGTCCACCTATTCTCCACTATTTAGATCATACAACTTCATAAATCAAGAGGTCTTTTTTCAAGGTTGTAATGGGGCCAAAGGGTTATAATGTGGTTAAAGAACAAAATGATAAAGATATCACACAGGTTCCAAAGAGTTCATAGAGTTTAGAGACATAATAAGATCATACGAATAAAACTTCTCAAAACTCTTATAAAGCACATAATAACATAGGCTAAATATTCATGTTGAGCCTTTGCTTCATTCTAACCAACTTTGTAACATCTTTTTCTTTACTTTAACTAGAAGTTCAAGAGAAGATTTTTTTTTTTTTTTAATATGGGAATGTATTTGACAATGATCCCTTTCTTTTTCTCTTGACTTTTGCCTCTCTCCTCCCCCACACTTATCTTTCGTTCTAACCAAAATTTTCAAAAAGTATCCCTTGTTTTTGCAATATGTCTCAAAATATATAATCCATCTTTAGAACAAGGGTAAGGATATAAGTATATTTAGGCTAGGTGTAAGTTCTGGTTATCAATAAAATAGCATATTTAATGTAGGCTCAAATTGGCTCACTAGTGGGGATGTTCTCTTAGAACATTAATAATGGATGGTTGTTTGGCTCTGGTTATAATCCTAATGCCTCTATCATATTCATGTTGTCACATGTATCAATATAGTCTCAAACAGTTTAAAGCAAGTTCTAGAGAATCATGTAGTCATAAGAGCACTCAAGAAAGAAATTAGATTGATTTGTATAATGCATCAATCATTATAGGCTCAAAAACTCACAAGGATGATTATACAAGTCAGATTAAGTCTAAACATGCTTCTTTCTCAATCAACATATCATATTAACATTGGCTCATAAAAAGGTTGACATCAAGCTCAATTCTCATGAAAATCTTCTCACTAATAAATCTGTTTTAGACTTATGCAAGTCATATCTCATCATTGTATTAAAAAGGAACTAGAACACATTAAAAATAATAATAATAATAATAATAATAATAAAGACTCATAAAAAAAATAGTAGACAAAAATAAAAGAAATCCTAAATCGTTCCCCCCACACTTAATTCTTACATTGTCCTCAATGTAAGTCTATTAACCCAAATGAAAGAATCATGTGTAAGATAAAAGAACTAATACCATAAGAATAGGAATAACTAAGACTCAAAACAAAACAAACTCATGCAACCTAATTAATCCTAAAATACTAAACAAAAATTAACTAGTAAACATAAAAAGATTAAAATCAAACTGACAAGGTATGTCTCAAGTCTCCCTTACTCAGACCTTGTTCAGAATGAATACTTCTAAATTGCTTAAAACACAACAAACTTTTTTTTTTTGAAAGAAGAAATCAAACTGACAAGGTATGTCTCAAGTCTCCCTTACTGAGACCTTGTTCAGAATGAATACTTCTAAATGGCTTAAAACACATCAATTTTTTTTTTTTTTAAAAATTAGCAAAATATGTCCCTTACCCCCTACTAAAGGTAGAATTTAGGAGATATTACCTGCAGAGGTTGCTAACCACTTATTATAACTGAGACACAACAAACAAAATGTTAGATAATGTCACAAAGACAGAGTGCAATCCACTCCTTGCTCGTCCATATCTCTTTTTCTTTTTCCGAGCGTTTGCGAAACAACCGTAGCAGATAAATACTCATAAGCTTGGAGCTTTTTGAGTAAATCTTCAATGGTTGTAGCAGAAATTATGGTTCTCCTTGCCTCTGAAAACATGAATCCATTATCCACAGCATTATCTAAATATGAAAGCAAATTACTAAAATAACCATTAATATTAAGCAAACCAATGGGTTTCTTATTTGTGACCAAAGATGACCAAGAAGCCACGCAAGCTATTTCTTCCAATGTACCCAGACCTCCTGGTAAAGCAATGAATGCATCGGCAGAATGGTACATGATTGTTATCCGTTCAGGGATACTCCAGACTTGTATTTCCTTACCCACGGTAGGTCCACAAAAACCTGTGAATAGTTTTTGGCACGAATCCTAGAACTAGACTTCCTCCGGCGTGTGCTGATGTAGCGACTGCTCCCATTAAACCCGTACTACCGCCTCCATAAATCAACTGGATCTTTTGTTGGGCAAGTATTACTCCAACTCTTATGGCTTCATCAGCAAATATGTTATTTTTCCCTGGATAAGCACCTCCAAAGACACAAATTATTTTAATGCGCTGGGACGAAGTACTTTCCATTTTTTTTTCAAGTGCCTGAAAGAGAATGAGTACATGGTGTAATATATAGAGGACTGAGTAATGAATCAGACAAGAGTAATAATGTCGCCGAAAGTGTATTTGACCTGTCAGAAGAAAATGTTAACCTAACAAAAGATTTTTGCGTGATTTCAGGAAGAAAATCAAAAAGAGAAGAAAAATCAACCGTAAAAGACCAATGCAAAAAAAAAAAAAGAATAATTACACAAATCCAACAACACGTAAATTAAACCGAAATAAAGTTATTGCAAATCAAACCAAAAGCTGAGAAGTCATTTATTGTAGTTGTGATTGTGGCTCACATCTTCCTCTGGTTTTACGTCCAGAAACGGCTTAAACGCCTTCTATGAGTCGAGGATATGCTTCCCATCCAGTTTTCTTACAAGCTGGCAAACAGGGTCTTTTAACATCAGATTCCCAAGATGTTGCCATTCCCTTTGGAATTGCGGCCATAAATCAAGAATTTCTCTTTGTACGTCTCCACTAGGATGCGTCTCAAGAGAAAGTTGGATATTACCCAAATTCTCCTTACTCAGTCCATCTTTAATGAATTCAATTTCATCATCTCGATTAGAGGACGGAATCCCAATAGAACGACATTTACCGTTACACGTCCATCGTGCACATTTGTGGCAATTTGAACTCATGCGCTTTGCTCGTCGCTTCTTTGCAAAAGTGCTTCTACCTGTACCTGGTAAATGCAAAACAGGAAGATATTCATCTTCACGTACCTTGGCTTCAATTATCCAACGTATGTCTTCAGGAATCCCTTTGTGCATAAGCATTCTTAATCTTTCAAATCGAACTTGGTAAAGCTTCAGTAAAATATTTCGAGGAAAATGAGGGAATCATTTCTGCAATCTTTTGAGAATATCATCCATCCTGAAAAAAAAATAAAAAAATAAAAAAATGAAAGAGAAATTGAAAGAGAAATTTATATACAATATCAGTTTTGTGGGTAGCTGATGGAACCGACTTAAATAATCACGGAGTACCGTTATCCGCCATTTAACCGGGGTTAAAAAAATGTATTATTATTATTATTATTATTTTTTTTTTTGGAAATTAGTAAAAATTATATTTACATCTAGTTATTTTCAAAACAAGGATCAGAAAGAAAAACAACCTCTTCTTGAGTAACATGATTTTCCAAAAAGAGGTTGAGTCTTTGTCCATTTACCTTGAATACGTTACCATTTTGAGGATTCTCAATGTCAACTGCTCCATAATGATACACATGCTTAACCACAAATGGGCCAGTCCATCTTGATCTCAACTTACCAGGAAATATGTGAAGTCTAGAATTATAAAGTAGAACTTTTTGCCCAACATCAAATGTTTTTCTTGAAATTAACTTGTCATGAAAGGCTTTAGTTCTTTCTTTATGAATTTTAGAATTCTCATATGCATCTTTGAATAAAGTTGGCCAGTAAAATCCACACTGTAAAATTTTTGCAGCAGTTTTCTTTGATGAAAAATGACCACCACATGCCTCGGAATGACAAAACTTAATTACACTACTTACCTCATTGTCGGGAATGCATCTTCGAAAAATCTGATCAGGACAATATTTGAACAAGTAAGGGTCATCCCAGTAGAACTTCTTTACCTCATTCAGAAACTTCCTTTTATCTTGGGGGCTCCATTGAGAAGGAATTTTTCCCAAAAAGGAATATTTTAGCTCGGATGGCAATGGTTTTAAATCCATCTTGGGCGGTTCAATAGTTGATGGTACAGTGACATTTGTGAGTGATGGGAGTTCCTCAAACTTTTGTTTCCAACGATGCTTATCCTGAAAAGAATTTAACAAAGAATCAGTGTGTGAAATTTCTGAAGCATTATCAAACTCACATTCAATTAAATAAGCTTCTAAAGGATCATGGAATGTGGTAGTGGTGAGATGTTCATGAACAAGTTCTTCAATGAAATCCACTTCATGTACTTCTGAATCATCACCAGGTTGCTTGCAAATGTTGAACACATTTAATTCTAAAGTCATATTTCCAAAAGAAATGTTCAAAATACCATTCCTGCAATTTATCAGAGCATTAGAAGTTGCAAGAAATGGACGGCCTAATATAACAGGAATTTGAACATTTGGATTTGAAACAGGATGTGTGTCCAAAACAATAAAATCAACAGGGAAGTAAAAATTATCAATTTGAACCAAAACATCTTCAACTATCCCTCGAGGAATTTTTACAGAACGATCAGCTAGTTGAAGTGTAACAGGTGTTTCCTTGAGTTCACCTAAACCTAACTGTTGATAAACAGAAAAAGGCAAAAGATTAACACTAGCACCAAGATCAAGCAATGCACGTTCTATTCTAGTGTTTCCAATGATGCATGAGATTGTTGGACATCCAGGATCTTTGAATTTTGGTGGAGTAAGGTGCTGAATGATTGAGCTCACACTTTCCGTCAGAAATGCTTTCTTTTGTACATTATGTTTCCTTTTAAATGTGCACATGTCCTTCAAAAATTTAGCATAAGATGGAACTTGTTTGATTGCATCCAATAAAGGAATGTTAATCTTAACTTGTTTGAAAAGTTCATAAATTTCTGCATTTTGATTCAAATTCTTTATTGTTTGCAACCTTTGAGGAAAAGGAGCAGGATGCATACCTTTTTCTTTGTCCAAATTTTCAAGAAGTTCAGACTTACCATCATCCTTACCGTTACTTTTCGGAGGGGAAGGAGGATCTTGGTCTTTTGATGGAATGTTTTTGTCAATTGCCTTTCCACTTCGAAGAGTTGTGATAGAACTGGCATTTTCCTGTTGAGTTTATTGGAGCAAGAAACAAAACATTGAGTAGAAGGGTTAGGCTGAGGTTGAGCAGGAAACTTACCTTTTTCTTGAGTGCGTAATGAAGCTGTCAATGTGGACAAGGTGTTTTTGATCTCATTGATGTCCTGTGAAGTTTGGTTATTCACATTTGCTTGTGTTTGCATGAATGCTTGCAATGTCTCTTCCAAGGTTTGTACACGTGAAGGTTGATAGGAAAAAATGTTGCCCGGCTTTTGAGATTGTGGTACCTGAACATGATTATTATTTCGCCAACTGAAGTTGGGATGATTTCTCCATTCAGGGTTATACGTTTCAGAGTAAGGAGAAGGAAAAGGCTTTTTAAATGTGTTTATGGAATTTACTTGATCATGCAACGCTTCTTTAAGAATGGGAATGTTTGGACATTCAGAAGTGGGGTGTCCCATGATTTCACAAATTCCACAACTTTCTTCATTTTTAACCGTTTTGACTTCTTTTACTTCTCTAAGTTCCATGGCTTCAATCTTTCTAGCCAAATTAGCTACTTTAGCTTTTATCTCATCTTCTTGACTAAAATGATATTTACCTCTGTTAGAAACAAGATTAGATCTATTGGAACTTTCAGAGGAATTATCTGTGTGCCAGGCTTGAGAGTTATCTGCCAAATGGTCTAGGTAGTCAAAGGCTTCTTCAGGTTCTTTTTCTAGAAACTCACCGTTACACATTGTTTCAACAAATTGTTTAGTTTCGGGAGTTAAACTTTCATAAAAGAAACTAATAAGACGCCATTTTTCAAAACCATGATGTGGACAAGAACTTAACAAATCTTTAAAACGCTCCCAGCACTGAAAAAATGCTTCATTTTGATTTTGATTGAAATTTTGAATCTGTCTTTTCAAAGCAGTAGTTTTATGTGCTGGGAAAAATTTCTTTAGAAACTCAGTTTGTAATTCTTGCCATGTGCCAATTGACCTTGGTTTTAAATTATGAAGCCAAATTTTTGCTTTATCTTTTAAAGAAAAAGGAAATAATTTTAGCTTGACAATTTCATTTGTACATTGTTGGTCATTAAAGGTGACACATACATCCTCGAAGTCTTTTAGAAACGAGTAAGCACTTTCCGATTCTAACCCATGGAAATTTGGAAGCAAAGCTATCATACCTGGTTTAAAACGAAAGTTGTTTGCATTGAGAGGAAAAATAAAACAAGAGGGTGATGAGCTTCGAGTTGGTTGCAAGTAGTCACGCATGGTGCGTACTTGTCTGTTCTCATCTTCAGCATGAACACTTTCATTGTCAGCCATGGTAGGAGTTGTATTAGAAAGATTACCTGAAAAAGTTTCACAATAAAATCTAACTAAACGATGAGATCTAAAATCACGTCGCCAAACAAGCATAAAACAAAGTTAATATACAGATTAGGCGGTATAACCAGCCAATAGAAATAAAACAAAGTTAATATACAATATAAATATAAATATATAGAAAATTAGGCGGTATAACCAGCCAATAAAAATAAATATACTTATAAACTTATATACTTAGTATTGCCTCCCCGGCAACGGCGCCAAAAACTTGATGGAGACTCAATTAAGAGTTGTAAACCCAAGTGCAGGTTATGTTCAAGTAATAAATTCTCGGGTGTCCGAGGTCGAACCACAGGGAAGCGTATTAGTAAGTATAAGTTTATAAATATATAAGAAAAAGAAAGTGAACAAGATATTAGGGAATCAACAACAAAACAAGATAAACAAGATATTAGAGAACAAAATAAACAAAATAACATAAAAGAAATTAAACAAGATATAAAAAAACAATAAGAAAAGATGTTGAGGTTAGAGAATCCACTCTTGGTGTTATGCTAAGATTAATCTTGTTTTATTACACAATTGAAATCCACACATAAAGGAGGTTCCAATCGGAAGGTTTAGCAATTCAGTCCAAATTGTCCAACGTCCATAGCATATGATATTATGTTCATTTGGTATCCTCAAAACTCATAAAAAGAGTCCAAGCATTCCTTATGCCAAGGTATATGTCTACAACAAATCAAGGTTATGAAACCAAGCATTTACTGTGCCATTTTCCTTGTCAATAATGAATCAAGATCCCTACTTTGTAAGTATGATTTTAAACCAAAAGAAAATATTATCTATACTAGTGTTTATAAATGATGATTCATTTTAGCTCATGTTTAAGAGACTAACCTTAGCATTTACCAAAAGCTTCACCTCATCACCTCAACAATATGATTAGCAACACATACTAGATATGAATAAAATGAAAAGAAATGTAAGAAGCATAAGTAAATAAAGAAAAAGAAAACTAGAGAAAGGAAAGAAGAAGAAAACTTAGAGAATTTTATTACAATGGCTAATATCCTACCAATGTATAATGATACTCTTACAATCATCCAAGGCCCTCTATTTATACACATTTTGGAGAGCTAAATGACAAGAGACAAGCTTTATAAATTTCAAAGGTAGGTATAATAGGTGGGTGCATTTTTCTAACAATTTTCGTCATATTGTATGACAATTCTGATCAGCCAGCTTGATGGTCAATTTTGTCAATTTTGGAGGCTCGATCTGATCAAATGGTCTTCTAGAAAAATATACCCCTATCAGTTACGGATCCATAGCCGTTGGAATCAGATCCTTTGCTCATGTGGATCGGAAGATATGGTCAAAATACCAAAACAGGTTAGCACAGACGTCATTGCACATCAGCCAACTTGATGGTCGATTTCGCTAGGGAAAACGACTCCGTTTCAAGAAGTGTAAAACATGAAAAAGATAGATATGCCTCTTAACTATGCACTGTAAAAATTTCAGCCCTAATGCTTCAGTGAAACTCCAGATATAGCTGATATGGAAAAAGGTGTCGAAACTGGAACTGAATTGGATTTGCCCTTAATTCTTGATTTAACCTAGTAATCTGAAATCACTCAAAGAAACTCGTGAAAAAAACCAAATTACATAAAAATAAAAAATATCATAAACACAATTAGACTAAGCAATAATAACTCGTATTTGACACAAAACAATAATAAAACATAACTAAGAACTATATAATTATACGAGTTATCAGCCCCTGTTGGGCAGGCTGCTGTCTCTCAGGGGGATCCTGTAGCCGTGGAGGACCTGGAGGAGCCTGGTCTTGTCTCTGCTGCCTCTGATCTGCTAGTAGATCTATCATGGTCCTAACCTCCTGACGTATCTCACCAATCTCAGTAGCTAATTGTTCTACCCTATCATCTGCTGTTGACCCCCTAGCAGATCCAGCGGTCTGGTCTCGTTCTCCAATTACGGGATTCAGACGTCCCATCGAGACCTGATTGGGAAACCCATGTGGTTGTTCCCTCTACTTACCTAGTATTCTTAGCACTAGGGATATAGTAACCTGAGAAAGAAACTTAATCATTAGGTACCCTCATTTATCCAACCCCGAATTATCATCTATAAAAGACAAGTGATCCTTTACAAGATGGAAACGTGTACAGTCATTGACCTCTAGACAACCTGGCTCTAATACCAACTTTGTCACATCCCAAGTCCGGGAGTGTGACCGGTCAGAGACAAGTATATGCCCTTGTCTTCGAAGCCTTAACTATTCAACTATCTAACGAAATTTCGGCATGACCCCGCCCAATATGGGGGTTACTGAACCTGCAAAACATGCATAATAATAATAATAACAATAATAACACATGACATCCTGGTTAGGACACCTCCAACTAAGGAGTAACCGAGATGCCCCGGAGCAGACGCGCAAGGTGAACCATAATGTACATATATATACAATGCCAAAAATGTAAACAACAATCTCGTTCTTTGACCGAATAATTGCATGACACATAATACAACATATTTAGACAAAACAATATATGACATCCCTAGGTGACTATGCACGGCTCCTCTATCAAGCAACGGATCACCTCGTCGAAACTGAATATATCATGCTCACCGAATATCGATCACAAGCAAGCTGGCAGGGTGGATGAGGGACCGGGTCGATCAGTATCTGAAGAAAAAAAATGACTAAAGGGTGAGTCATAAGGACTCAGTGAGCAAATGCAGAATTAGTAAAGTCTACGGAAAAGTCTCGCACGTCATATTAACTAATATCACCTTGATGTTCCTATCCAACATCACAAATAACTATAACATCCGGTATAGGGCTTGAAAGCTCCTACAAAACCGGTAGGGCATAATGGTAGCGTACAAATTCGATAGGGCACAATGGTAGCCTACAAATCCAAGCATAGCTTAACATTACAGTAAACATTCAGCACATAACATTTAAATAAGCATATAAGCAAGGAAACAATGTGGCGCCATAAAGTCGACCATCATGCGTCCATCCCGGATTATTACATAATCATTACTTGTCCATTCCTTTGATCTTTTTCTCACATCTTTACGAGAATTCGATACCATAAGGTAGTTCTATGTCATGCACACTACTATTTACCAACTCAAGTGCATTATAATCCATCACCGATACATTCATACAGTCACAGTCAGTATGTCGTAACATAATCTAACGATCCTACGTCTATCGCTACACGTTTACTCACAGTGCGCTAAGCAGGAGAAATTGGACCCTCGTGCTCTGGAGTTTTTCCAACCACGGACTCAGCAAATCCGCACTCCTAGTACATAAAAAAATTTTATAAATATTTTATAATTTAGAAACATTCACACTATCCAAATTGTAGCTAATTAGCTACTATCCAAAATTTTGCAACTTAGCTATTTAAGCATTATAATATTTACACCTAGCGCGGGTGAAAATCCGGAGCAACGATTAACTGGAAAGTTGCTCCCCCGAGCCTAGCAAAGCCAATAGTGGCCTCAGATGGTGGTGGAAGTGGCGGCACAAGGTGGTTGGCCACCATGGTGTATTCGGCCAAGCTTGGATTTCCATCTCTAAGCCACTTTTTCAATCAACCAACCCCAAATAATGGATGCAGAGGTTGATTTAGGACCACCCATGGTGGTGATTTAAGGTGGTGGCTATGTTGGAAACCACCTAAGGCAAAGTAGCCATAAAGAGAAACACATAGTTTCTCTTGGTTTTTTGAAAAACTAATACCAAATAAGTGATCCTCACCTTCTAGATAGTAAGAATATGTATTTTGTTGGCTTGGTGATGAGTAGAAATGAAGAGATCTAGCTTACTAAGCTTTTGGCTATTGAGTTTTCTCACTTGGTTAGGTTTCTGAAGGTTTAAGATGAAACAAACCCTTAATTCCTAAGGAGAATGGGTCTCATGGCTAATAAGGGGTTTATGGCATGCATTTTATGGCTATTTTCCAAGCCAAATGACAAAAAACCCCACTTTTTGTCTTTTAGTGCCTAAGCAGTCCCACATAAAATTTTTACGTTCGAAAGCTCGTTTTTCACTATTCTTGACACGAATATGTTTCAAATACCATTCTACCCTAGTACACAAGTTTTCATAATTTTTCGATGTCCCGAGCATCAAATTTGGGCCTCAGACTGTTTACGGGTCAATATTTTGACCTTTTTCGGTTTTTGCTTCGATTCTCATTCTGATTTCACTAATAGTATTCTAACATCATTTTATGTCTGTATGAATCCATTTATTCACTTAAAACCTTTTTCGAACCTTCTCGCGTCCAGTTTTGATTTTTCACTCTTTTAAGCTAATTAAAGGCATACCAGTTTTCCACTTAATTTTTGAGTTTTTAAGAAAATGCCAAATTTTCAATCTAAGCATCATATTGAGATCCTCTATGATCACGGAGTCTATTGGTACCATATTCGAACCAAAAATAAAATTTTGGGTAAAATGACGAAAATACCCCTGGTTCATTTTTACCAGTTTTGTGTCGATTAGATTTTCCAATAATCCTGATCAGTAATATATCACATTTTAACACTATGTGAAGTTAAAATACCAAATTTTACAGGCTTTATGTTATCCCAATTTCGATTCCTGACTCGTGGTCAATTTAAGGCTAAATCTCTCAAATATCCGATTAAACCCCTTATTCTAAAAATTACTAATATAACTATAAGACCAGATGGTAGTGTGCTTTGTCTACAAGCATACATAAACTTGATCCACCATCATTGAATCATTTAAAGAGACTCGATTCGATCTCTGTCATACGAGGGTCTTACAATTTTACATTTCGAATAAGCATCGTAAACCAAACAATGATGAACGTACATGATGGAGACTCAATTAAGAGTTGTAAACCCAAGTGCAGGTTATGTTCAAGTAATAAATTCTCGGGTGTCCGAGGTCGAACCACAGGGAAGCGTATTAGTAAGTATAAGTTTATAAATATATAAGAAAAAGAAAGTAAACAAGATATTAGGGAATCAACAACAAAACAAGATAAATAAGATATTAGAGAACAAAATAAACAAAATAACATAAAAGAAATTAAACAAGATATAAAAAATAATAAGAAAAGATGTTGAGGTTAGAGAATCCACTCTTGGTGTTATGCTAAGATTAATCTTGTTTTATTACACAATTGAAATTCACACATAAGGGAGATTCCAATCGGAAGGTTTAGCAATTCAGTCCAAATTGTCCAACGTCCATAGCATATGATATTATGTTCATTTGGTGTCCTCAAAACTCACAAAAAGAGTCCAAGCATTCCTTATGCCAAGGTATATGTCTACAACAAATCAAGGTTATGAAACCAAGCATTTACTGTGCCATTTTCATTGTCAATAATGAATCAAGATCCCTACTTTGCAAGTATGATTTTAAACCAAAAGAAAATATTATCTATACTAGTGTTTATAAATGATGATTCATTTTAGCTCATGTTTAAGAGACTAACCTTAGCATTTACCAAAAGCTTCACCTCATCACCTCAACAATATGATTAGCAACACATACTAGATATGAATAAAATGAAAAGAAATGTAAGAAGCATAAGTAAATAAAAAAAGAAAACTAGAGAAAGGAAAGAAGAAGAAAACTTAGAGAATTTTATTACAATGGCTAATATCCTACCAATGTATAATGTATCCCAATACTCATCCAAGGCCCTCTATTTATACACATTTTGGAGGGCTAAATGACAAGAGACAAGCTTTACAAATTTCAAAGGTAGGTATAATAGGTGGGTGCATTTTTCTAACAATTTTCGTCATATTGTATGACAATTCTGATCAGCCAGCTTGATGGTCGATTTTGTCAATGTTGGAGGCTCGATCTGATAAAATGGTCTTCTAGAAAAATATACCCCTATCAGTTACGGATCTATAGCCGTTGGAATCAGATCATTTTCTCACGTGGATCGGAAGATATGGTCAAAATACCAAAACGGTGCAGAACAGACGTCATTGCACATCAGCCAAATTGATGGTTGATTTCGCTAGGGAAAACGACTCCGTTTCAAGAAGTGTAAAACATGAAAAAGATAGATATGCCTCTTAACTTTGCACGGTTAAAATTTCAGCCTTATTGCTTCAGTGAATCTCGAGATATAGCTGATATGGAAAAAGGTGTCGGAACTGGAACTGAACTGGATTTGCCCTTAATTCTTTATTTAACATAGTAATCTGAAATCACTCAAAGAAACTCGTGAAAAACACCAAATTACATAAAAATATAAAATATCATAAACACAATTAGACTAAGCAATAATAACTCGTATTTGACACAAAACAATAATAAAACATAACTAAAAACTATATAATTATACGAGTTATCACACCCCCACACTTAGATTGTTGCTAGTCCCTAGCAACGACTCAATAAAATAAGAAAATCTAATCTAATCCATTTTCGTAGGAAATCACGGTGGCACTTAGCATGTGACACAAGCCTTTAAACCCCTAGGTGTCCCTAGTGGACGAGTTTAGTCTCGTGAGGGTTTGCTAGAACGATACCCACAAACATTGAAAAACTAAAATATAAGTAAACTACATACACTAAAAATATTTACTCCTAATCCTTTCAATATAAATTAGAGACAATCTTTGAACAAGTCTTATAAACTAATCAATAGCTCAAAGAATTTCACAAAAATTCATGCTTGAATGTAAATAAATGAGTTAAGCCAATATTAACATAACATATTTCAATCAAAATAGTGCATATTCAACTTAATCTCAACTTCTCACTATACTCTCATGATTTTCACTCTTTAAAGTAGTGGTAAAGTGTTTACACTCAATCAATCTCATGAAAACAGTTCTACCATATGCTTGCTTGTCCACCTATTCTCCACTATTTAGATCATACAACTTCATAAATCAAGAGGTCTTTTTTCAAGGTTGTAATGGGGCCAAAGGGTTATAATGTGGTTAAAGAACAAAAGGATAAAGATATCACAAAGGTTCCAAAGAGTTCATAGAGTTTATAGACATAATAAGATCATACAAATAAAACTTCTCAAAACTCTTATAAAGCACATAATAACATAGGCTAAATATTCATGTTGAGCCTTTGCTTCATTCTAACCAACTTTGTAACATCTTTTTCTTTACTTTAACTAGAAGTTCAAGAGAAGATTTTTTTTTTTTTTTTAATATGGGAATGTATTTGACAATGATCCCTTTCTTTTTCTCTTGACTTTTGCCTCTCTCCTCCCCCACACTTATCTTTCGTTCTAACCAAAATTTTCAAAAAGTATCCCCTGTTTTTGCAATATGTCTCAAACTATATAATCCATCTTTAGAACAAGGGTAAGGATATAAGTATATTTAGGCTAGGTGTAAGTTGTGGTTACCAATAAAACAGCATATTTAATGTAGGCTCAAATTGGCTCACTAGTGGGGATGTTCTCTTAGAACATTAATAATGGATGGCTGTTTGGCTCTGGTTATAATCCTAATGCCTCTATCATATTCATGTTGTCACATGTATCAATATAGTCTCAAACGGTTTAAAGCAAGTTCTAGAGAATCATGTAATCATAAGAGCACTCAAAAAAGAAATTAGATTGATTTGTATAATGCATCAATCATTATAGGCTCAAAAACTCACAAGGATGATTATACAAGTCAGATTAAGTCTAAACATGCTTCTTTCTCAATCAACATATCATATTAACATTGGCTCATAAAAAGGTTGACATCAAGCTCAATTCTCATGAAAATCTTCTCACTAATAAATCTGTTTTAGACTTATGCAATTCATATCTCATCATTGTATTAAAAGGAACTAAAACACACTAAAAAATAATAATATAATAAAGACTCATAAAAAAAAATAGTAGACAAAAATAAAAGAAATCCTAAATCGTTCCCCCCACACTTGATTCTTACATTGTCCTCAATATAAGTCTATTAACCCAAATGAAAGAATCATGTGTAAGAGAAAAGAACTAATAACATAAGAATAGGAATAACTAAGACTCAAAACAAAACAAACTCATGCAACCTAAATAATCCTAAAATACTAAACAAAAATTAACAAGTAAACATAAAAAGATTAAAATCAAACTGACAAGGTATGTCTCAAGTCTCCCTTACTCAGACCTTGTTCTTACTCAGACCTTGTTCAGAATGAATACTTCTAAATGGCTTAAAATACATCAAATTTTTGTTTTTTTTTTTTTTTTTTTTTTAAATTAGCAAAATATGTTCCTTACCCCCTACTAAAGGTAGAATTTAGGAGATATTACCTGCAGAGGTTGCTAACCACTTATTATAATTGAGACACAATAAACAAAATGTTAGATAATGTCACAAAGATAGAGTGCAATCCACTCCTTGCTCGTCCATATCTCTTTTTCTTTTTCCGAGCGTTTGCGAAACAACCGTAGCATGTAAATACTCATAAGCTTGGAGCTTTTTGAGTAAATCTTCAATGGTTGTAGCAGAAATTATGGTTCTCCTTGCCTCTGAAAACATGAATCCATTATCCACAGCATTATCTAAATATGAAAGCAAATTACTAAAATAACCATTAATATTAAGCAAACCAATGGGTTTCTTATTTGTGACCAAAGATGACCAAGAAGCCACGCAAGCTATTTCTTCCAATGTACCCAGACCTCCTGGTAAAGCAATGAATGCATCGGCAGAATGGTACATGATTGTCATCCGTTCAGGGATACTCCAGACTTGTATTTCCTTACCCACGGTAGGTCCACAAAAACCTGTGAATAGTTTTGGCACGATTCCTAGAACTGGACTTCCTCCGGCGTGTGCTGCTGTAGCGACTGCTCCCATTAAACCCGAACTACCGCCTCCATAAATCAACTGGATCTTTTGTTGGGCAAGTATTACTCCAACTCTTATGGCTTCATCAGCGAATATTTTATTTTTCCCTGGATAAGCACCTCCAAAGACACAAATTTTTTTCAATGCGCTGGGACGAAGTACTTTCCAATTTTTTTTTTGAGTGCCTGAAAGAGAATGAGTACATGGTGTAATATATAGAGGACTGAGTAGTGAATCAGACAAGAGTAATAATGTCGCCGAAAGTGTATTTGACCTGTCAGAAGAAAATGTTAACCTAACAAAAGACTTTTGCGTGATTTCAGGAAAAAAATCAAAAAGAGAAGAAAAATCAACCGTAAAAGACCAATGCAAAAAAAAAAAAAACGAGAATAATTACACAAATCAAACAACACGCAAATTAAACCGAAATGAAGTTATTGCAAATCAAACCAAAAGCTGAGAAGTCATTTATTGTAGTTGTGATTGTGGCTCACATCTTCCTCTGGTTTTACGTCCAGAAACGGCTTAAACGCCTTCTATGAGTCGAGGATATGCTTCCCATCCAGTTTTCTTACAAGCTGGCAAACAGGGTCTTTTAACATCAGATTCCCAAGATGTTGCCATTCCCTTTGGAATTGCGGCCATAAATCAAGAATTTCTCTTTGTACGTCTCCACTAGGATGCGTCTCAAGAGAAAGTTGGATATTACCCAAATTCTCCTTACTCAGTCCATCCTTAATGAATTCAATTTTATCATCTCGATTAGAGGACGGAATCCCAATAGAACGACATTTACCGTTACACGTCCATCGTGCACATTTGTGGCAATTTGAACTCATGCGCTTTGCTCGTCGCTTCTTTGCAAAAGTGCTTCTACCTGTACCTGGTAAATGCAAAACAGGAAGATATTCATCTTCACGTACCTTGGCTTCAATTATCCAACGTATGTCTTCAGGAATCCCTTTGTGCATAAGCATTCTTAATCTTTCAAATCGAACTTGGTAAAGCTTCAGTAAAATATTTCGAGGAAAAGGAGAAAATCGTTTCTGCAATCTTGTGAGAATATCATCCATCTTGAATACGCTACCATTTTGAGGATTCTCAATGTCATCTGCTCCATAATGATACACATGCTTAACCACAAATGGGCCAGTCCATCTTGATCTCAATTTACCAGGAAATATGTGAAGTCTAGAATTATAAAGTAGAACTTTTTGCCCAACATCAAATGTTTTTCTTGAAATTAACTTGTCATGGAAGGCTTTAGTTCTTTCTTTATGAAT